>CM061036.1:40438381-41638381 GCA_030763125.1 Hippophae gyantsensis | reverse complement strand
TATGTGTTTAATCTTAATCCAAATTGCTTTAAAAATTAATAATTTTGATAAATTAAATTTAAAAAGTTTATTCTAAGTTATCTATTAAAAAGAACTTGGATTAAGAGCTTATTTAGTTCAACAAATCTATAAGAAGAGATAGAGATTTTTACGTTCGTAAATTTTTCTAAATTGATATAATCAAAGAATAAGAGATTAGGATATATTTTTATTGATTTGCAATACATACGAGTGGTGGAGAATAATCCTAACATCATTCTTTTATTTGAATCTTTATCATAATTTTTATATTTTGTTTTTATCTTTATTAATTTTTAATTATTAGATTTAATAAATAGGAATCTGCTTTCAAAATCCCCTGTGGAAAAAACCCTTACTTATTATATACTAATTTAAAACATCTTAAACAATTTAAAATAAAGTTTAAATTGACTGTTTATCTGAACCACAACAATTATGTTCCCTGGTTGTTTGTTTTGAGGCTAAGTTTAAGAAGCCCATTTACATTCCTCTTTATCAATTGTATTTTGAAAACTTGGTTTGTGAAAGTTTAATCGGTCATCTTCTATTATCAAACAAGGTCTTAAGATAAATGAGTACCTCCTCCAATACCCTTCTGATACAACAGAAGAAGAAAGTTGACACCAACTAACTGGTACGGCTTCAGAATAGGTTGAAAATCTGAATCCTGTGACCTACAAGCTTCATCAATGTCATCCTACAATAATTAGTTAAAACACGTCAGCTGCCAATGCTTTTCTATAATTAAGTAAAAGGGAAAAGGGGAAACCACATGGCAATGCTCATAATCACTATATAACGTGGGATTTTTTTTCTTTGAAGGCCTTATTTTGTTTAAAAATTTGCTAGAGAATTTACTTTCACTGAATATAAACATACTCTATCCCCATTTCATTAATCTATTTTGAGCATCTATCAAAAATTAAAAGTAGAATTTGATTAATTTAACTTTTGAGATGCGTGGGATCATGAAAAGGGGGGCGGGGGGGAGAGAAGGCAAGAAAGCAATGAGAGTGAATTCTTGCTGAGAACAGCAGCAGATGCTCAGAGAACTATAGAACATAGCAAGAAAATAAGTGAGAAAGAAATGGAAGAAACAGGGAGGGAAAGAATGGAATAACTGAGAAAACTTTGACTGATTCATCGAAACTCAAAAGGTTCAGTCACAATAACTATTACCATTCATATATCATCTGCAACCATCTAAATCGATCAAAGATATCCATGTCAAGATGATCACACCAACAAGACGAACTTCTGCAACTTGTTCTACTGCTTTCACAGCCATGAAGCATAGAAGTCTCTACACATCTCGGTTCATTTTCTGTTCTTTGAGTCCTTGTATGGTTTTGTTGTTGAGGGATTCATTGGTACACTCTACATTCTTCTTATTTAAGGTTTTTTAATGAGAAAAGTGTCATAGAGATCCATTAGATTAGGTCATTTGTGTCATTTGGTCCCTTAAATTAAAAGTGGTATCATTTAGTCATTTAGCTTTAGAAAAATAGGACAATTAAGAACAAAATACAGTATTTTAATGATTTTTTATTAAAATATTATTTTAAATGGGGTCAATTAAGGACAAACTACATTATTTTAATATTTTTTATATTCAAATATTTCTTAAAAAATAATATTTTAATTAAAAAACATTAAAATTATGTGTTTTGTCCTTAATTGACTCATTTTTTTAAACCAAAGGTTAAATAATACTACTTATAATTTAATGGATGAAATGGCACAAATGATTTAATATAACAGACCTTTACGACCCTGCTTCCTTTTTAAATAAATAAATTCTGTTTTCTATCAAGAAAAAAGTAGCTTTAGCCTCTAAACAATAATAGCAAAGCGGAAAATAGGGTTAAATTAGGTGCAGTGGCTAACATGAAAATGAGAGCACCATAGTGTTATTTTCATTATTAAGAAATTTGTCTACAAGGAGCAATGTTGTAAAAAAAGTACTGAGGCTCTTTCCTCCAACTAAACTTTCAAAGAAACCTTAAATAAACAATAACAATTTTGAATCTAATAATTACGAAAATAAAAATTAATTAAGAAAAGTAGATAATCTATGGAGGTGTAGCTAAAGGCTCACACCTCACAAAAAAGGCATAAGCTTCAAATTTTCATTAAGGTTATAGCCTCGATACTTTTTTGTGCACCTTGCCTAAAGGCACACATATGAACTGCCGCTTTCAACACCAACAAGGAGACAAATCTCTTTATATTATTATTTGAATTACGTCTTCCTTATTTAGACTTATCTACCATTACCCATGAAATAATTAATTTTGGGCAAAGTTAACATGATAATTTCCAGTTAGGCAGCTACAATTTAGAGTTGAGCACCTCCTCAAAACTAGTAGGACATTAAAACTCTTTTAAAAACAAATCAATAGCCAAGAAAAAATCTATTAAGCTGCTAATGAAAGAAGAGATGAATCTCTAGTCTAAAGTCAAAAGGCAAACAAAACTCCACTTGTAAATTTTTGTGGATAAATCACCTAGTTCCTCCTTTATCTTGGCAACAAAACAAAAATTCACAACATTTTTTTTCCTCACCTCCATCTAATTTTCCTCATTTAACTTGCCAATAATCCTCATTATACAAACACAACAAACGTTATTGCTTCAAACCAATAGAAAACCTTCTTTTTTGCTCGGGAATCGAAAGCATCTTGCATGTCAAACGCTGAGAATTAGTAGAAAAACAATAATGCAAAAACAACAACCAACCTGAGTGACAATTCTGACAACAGAAGATTCCACTTCAGCATACCGATCACAAGCCTCTGCCGCAACATTCGAGCCATAGAGATCCCGTTTCAGTTCAGCCGAAATCTTACCACATTTCTGTAAAGCCTTCACAACTACATCATCATCCTCAACGACCTTCTCATCTTCTTCATCACCAACTTCAAACACGTCAGCGAACTCTCCATCACTGTTCTCCTCACTCTCGTCTTCATCGTCATCAACGACAAATCGACGGCCACGATTAACCGTTGGCCTCAACTGATCAACCTCAACCTCGTCAAAATCGTCGTCCTCCAAATTAGTCTCGTTCTTGATCTCAATGCAATCGAAGTCGCTGCTTTCTTCTTCATCGGAAACAACAACTACAGGTTGTTGCTTCGAAGACGAAGAAGAAGATTTAAATGCGAAGGACTCGATTGAAGGTGGACGATCAATTTGAGGCTTGTTGTTGAAAACACGAGAGGGTTTGAAGGAGTGGTTTTCCCACTCGTCGTCGGAGATTTCTTCGAAAACTCGCTTCATTTCATGATCATCGTTTTTGAACTGAAATTGAAATTGAAATGAAATTAATGAAAAAGGCAAGGGCTGTTATTTTATTTGGGAACTGTAGTATATTTCTTTTGAAGAGAAACCCTAGTAAGATTTAAACAAGCAGAAGAAATGATTAAATTTGGGAGTGAAAGATAGGGAGACAGGACGAGGCTTGAGAAGAGATCGATTCCGATTTCTTCCCGGGAAAAGAAAAAAAAATCGGGAATTTTTAGGAAAAAGGGCGGTACGCTAAAATTTATAGCGCGGTTTTGCCTTTGATATTTGGCAGCCTGACACTCTTTCCCTTGGGCAATTTTTTCTTTTCTTTTCTTTTCTTTTTAATTAAGGTTAATAATTATTTCGATAACTATTATTATTGTCGATTAGAAACGTTTGTTTTATTTTTAATATTAAGCATATTTTATTATCATTAATATTTAATAAAATATTTTTATAATAATAATAATTTATATTATGTTAATATTGTTATCATTAAACTTTTAAAAAATAATATCCTTAAACAATGTTACACTATTATTATTATTAGAGTAAATAAAAAAATTATATCATCAAATTATTATATTTTTTTATATTATTTAATTATTTTATTTATAATCTCATCTAACAATGTAAGAAAATTATCCTTTATAAATTTTAATTATTGATATATGAAAATATAAAAATTAAATAATATATTATAATTACTAATTCTATCGAATATTATATATATGAATTATATAACATCATTTAATGTATGTATTTATTAAATTTTCAATTAAAAAACCAAATCCTCATCTTACAAACATTGTGTATCTGATTAGGCTACACCCGTTTTGTTATATTTACAAACATTTATATATTTATTATTAATTTTAATATATTTTAATTTTAAAAATATTAGACTTGTGTATAGGTTGATTACAAGCCACATATCATATCGTGCCTTTTTTTTAGACTTACATGATATGTCATGTCAAAATATTAGAGAGTTATAATGTGTAGGTTTGATAGGCCAACAATTAAGCACCTTGTGTGAAAGGTTTATGAATGGACAAAAAAATTATCTTAGACATACAAGATATGCACGAAGAACTTGCCGTAAGAAAGGTTAAAGGCCTTTTAATATGATTATTTTGAGTCACAAAATTTAAGACACAAGAAATTAGATTTATATATACCATATTACCAATTATGAGAATCGGCTGTTCTAAGAATGAAACAAATTAAATGACCAAAAATGCTAAGAAATGAAAATGACTATAGTTTGTAGAAAATTATAATAGGTTAATGAGATCAATGAGAATTTAGAGAGAATAAACTCACTTAGTCATACATGTCCATATATATAGACATTATAATCCCCAAGTATCAGCACGTTATTGAAACGATCATTTACAACTTTTCATCAAATCACTCGTACAAGATGAGGTCACATTCACGTACCTATACAAATTATGTCTTCTTGTCCCCCAATCCCAAGTACCACATTAGGGTCATATCTAAGGCACGTCGTATATCACCTTATGTGTCATGATCACCTTGTGTAACATAATTACCTATGTGATACCTCGATAAGTCAATCTCGTATTCCTAAAATATGATTAACACGATGTTATCTACAAATTTATGGGTCGTACAAGTAATATAATATACTTTAAATACGGATATGATCTCATAGGGAGTTGTGTAACTTATAACCGGATGTTAATATAATTATTACGAAAACTATTTGGACAATAGAAAAATATAAAAGCTAAAAAATAAATGACAATTAATTTTAAATCGCAAGACTCAATAACTACAAAGATATATGAGAAAACGACTAAAAAATCTTTCATCTCCAAATTTCTTATTATGCGAATTACTAAAATTTCTCCCAATATAATAATCAATCAATTATATAATCAATTGAACCTAACATATTATACATTCATCTCTTAAGTACATTACACACTATATAGTAATTAACATGATTACACTATCATGTTGATTAGATTGCCTACTATTTATTATGTTCATCAAATAAGATCACACGCATAAAAATCATAAATCTCTACCTAGATTTTTGGCCAAACAATTAATAAACTAAGAATAAAATAAAATAATATGATTAGATTGCAATAACAATTGGGGTAAAATATTATATCATCACATGTAAAAAATTAGATTCATAAGACCCCTAAATTAATAAATTAGCTATACATAATTATGTTCTCAAAATGCATATTTTTCATAAAAAAAATACAATAAATTGATAAAGATAAAGGAGAAGAATAAGAGATGCTAATATTCTCTTAAATCCTTCACAAAATTATATCTCGTTTAAACTCCTCTTGAACCTTTTATCTCATGTGTGTGTGTGTGTTATATATAATGTCATCCAATTCACTCATAAAATTAACTTATATGAGCATGCTAATGAACTAAATCTTATAACAAGTTTCATAAGTCTATTATTCACACCCCTCTTTACTAATATAAATATATACTTAGCTAAAAATCAATATGATTTTATATGCTTGTAGTGTGAGGCTTAAGTGAGGGTATATAAATTGATATATTTAAGCTTTTTTCACACCTTATCTTCTTTTTATTCATCATGCAATATTTAACTTCAATTGTTCTTTCATTTGATATTTATGTGCACCCTATAATATCATTTTTTCATTCTTTTATTTCATATCTCTTCTTCACTTTATTTCTTTTTTTAAGCTTCATAACACTCTCGAATTTATTTTTATTTTTATTATTTTTGTTTTTTGTTTAGAGAGATAATTATGTTGTGAGTTTTTTTTTCCTTTGTGAATGTGAAGAAATATGGTGCATTACATTTCACCTCGCTCTATAACATATCACATGATTGCATTTTTCGTACAAGCTAAAGTTATAAGAGTAAAGGTAATGTTTATTGGTTAAGCTAAAAATGTGGCTTAAATATATGAATGATATTTGGTAAGGCTCAAACAGGTGAATAAAGATATAAACAATGGTTAGCTTGAAATGCTCAATCGATCCAATAAAGGCCTAAACTATTTCTCAAGCCAGATATTATTTAGGATTTCACCTCAAGAAATTATGAAATAGATTCTAAAATATGATAGACCTCATCAACTAGCATAACGCACCCCAAATTTTTTTCCGATAAAAACATCAAAATCAATCATGAGCATGTGCATAAAAATCTGAATCAAATCAATTAAAACTAGCAAGCATATTACATTATTAATGTAAGTATCTCAACGAGCATATTACATTATTATTCTAGTCATGACAACCAATTCTATCATTGAATTCATATGTTTCATACCAAATATACATGCATTTAGTTTCCATGTGTTCATCATTTTCTACTCAAACATGATCAAAAACATCCTAAAAATGAAAAATATCCTAAAAAAATGCATACTAAATAATAAAGTAGAGAATGAAATTCGTTTTCCCATACTTAAATTGCACATTTTTTTAAATGTGCACATATGAATATGGAAGAGAGTGAAAGAAAAAAGAAAACTCTCTTAGCATTGGCACACTACATCTGTCATTGAAATTGCTTAATCTTTGTTAGGTCATTGCCTTTCATATTTATTCAACTATAAAATAGAAAACATATAAGTAAAATAACATTGATTTGCCTCTCAATAAGCGCCACATTTAATATCCTTGGGTAGACATTTATATCAATTTCGACCACTCCTCATGGATATTGCTTTACAATGGTCTCTACCTTATCTTTTTTGGATTAATTTTGTATTGATTTAAAGGTTTCCTTAAGGCTTTTTACTTATGGTTTGGGCTAGTTGACCCATTTGAATCTCCAAGTTTCGGATAGAAGCCCACATGAACGGACTATATGTGATCCGCTTTTGTATTTACTAAATGGATGAAGTATTTCATCGTTTCCATTAAAGTATTTCTATTGTCCTCATTAGGTGGCTTCTTATCATAGGTTTATGGTTGTTGTGGTTGTTGAAAACCTAGAGGTGGTAAGGGATGATAATTGAATTGATTATCACATTGATTGTTGTTATTGTTCCATGAGAAATTGAGTGGTTTCTCTATCCTGGATCGTATGTATTTAAGTATAGGTTCCTTAGCAATTTTGATTATTGACATAGTTTACTGCTAAAGGAAGGTTCCTACATGCCTCAGTAGAATAAAATCTATTATAATGATCACACACTACGAATGATCTTTGTACCATATTTACCCTCACATTGTCACCATCTAACTTCTTAGCCAAACCTAATAGTATAACATTTGTTTGAGCTTACAATGTTATTATGATGTCTACATCTATTGCTCCAGCCACTCTCATTGGGTTTAGCCTCTCCACAGACCATTAGAAATCGTTAGATGCTATCTCATCAAGTAATACAAAAGCTTCCTCTTTAGTTTTACTCATTAAGGCTTATCGAACTGCAGTATCAATTATAATCTTTGGCTGTCCCATTAATCCATTATAAAATGTTTGCATTTGCACCCAAATAGGAATACTATAGTGTGTGCATCTTCTTAATGATTTTTTGTAGTGTTCCCAAGCGAAGGTGAATTGCATCATCTAATACACCATTCATTTTAAAGGTGTCACATATTTTCAAGAATGAAGAAGTGAAAATTTGGATAATTGTTGACTAACCCTCTAAACTGATTCGTTTGTACAATTTGAATGGCTACTGGCTTAAGTTCAAAGTTACTAGTATTTATGCACGATCTATTGATAGATAATTAGGCTCCATCTATTTATGAGACTACAAAATCCCCTAAAGATTTAGGGACCATAATATCTCGTTGATCCTTTTGTTCTTCCTTAAACCCCGATTGATCTTGTGCTAACTATTATCTTCTTAAGCAAAGCAAAGTACTCTATATTTTCAGATCAAAAGGATCAAGATTTTCACCTATCAACTTGGACATACAACAAAAATACTAAAACAAAAATTAAAAGGTCCAAACTAGTATAATAATCATTGTTATTGATATTTATTACAATTAATTAACTCCTCAACAATGGTACTAAAAACTTGATCAACGCGATGTAATCTATAAGTATATGGGTCGTGCAAGTAATATAATATATTTAAGTAGGATATCGATCTCACAAGTAGTTGTGTAACTTATAATCGAGTACTAATATAATTATTACGAATATTATTTAGATAATATAAAATTATAAATACTGAAAAATAAATAATAACTAATTTTAAATCGTAAGACTCAATAACTACGAAGATAAATAAGAAATCTTTAATTCCCCAATTTCCTTACATGTGAATCACTAAAATTCTCTCCAATATAATCATTAATCGATTATATGATCAATTGAATCTAACCTAGCATGCATTCCTCTTTCAAGAACATGTATAGTTTCAAGGCATAAATTGATGTATGATTCTTGTGTGTGTGATCTATAAATGATTCTTTCAAATCTATTCAACTTCCTCTATAGATCAATCGTTAACCAAATAATTAATAGTACAAAAATCAGATTAAGTAATATAATTGAATTATAATAACAATTGAGATAATTGAGTTCATAAGATCACTAGATTAATAAATTATCTAGATATAATTAAGTTCTTAAAGCTTAGACTTTTCATAAAGAAAGACAATAAAATTGATGGAGAATGGAAAAGAAGAAGATATATACTCCATTTCTTGATTTGTAGTACTAATATTCTCTTGAATCTTTCACAAAGTTGTGTCTCTTTTAATCTCTTATTGAACTTTTTCTCTTCTTTTCTCTTCTTAATAGCTACTAGAGTTTTGATTCTTAATTATCTATTATTTATGACCTCCGTATGTTGCTTTAAATAAGCTAAAATTAATCCTCATTAAATTAGGATTCGTGTTATTTTGATCTAAGGGCAAAGATTAAAAATTGAAATTCAATTTAAGGCTTACACGTTAAATTTTTTATTGCTTGATCGATCAATAGAGTGATAAACCCTCAATCGATCTGCTCCTTTGTCGATCGATCTACAGATGTCTAAGTCGATTTATTCCCTTGTGATCATGTATTTTGTCCTAATTTTTGGCATATTTTTGATATGTTTGATATCTTTTCACCTACATTTTTATATTAAACACAAAATATTAGTCATGATATTTAAGAAAAAAATGAGACAAATAAGTGGTTCAGAAGTGGCCAAATAACTCTACTTTCGTAAATTTATAAAAGTACCATGTGTGATATGTTCTACATATGTATCTCGTATTGCCTATGTGAGTGCCTCATGTACAGAGGAACCCTGGTCCGTAACACCTAAACATTAAGTCCCAATTCTTCTATTTTGAAGCAAGATGAAAGAATTATTTGGGAAACCACATGCATCCATTCTTTGAGGGTGTAGCCTTCTTCTTTGTATTTAAACCTTTCTCAATTCCTTGAATTAAACCTTTCAATTTTCATTGGGAGATCCAAATTCCTCACCCACTATATTAAGGGCTCTAACCTCTCATTCTTCCCATTCATTCTTCTTTCAATAAGCACACACAATTTCCTTCAGTGAATTTCAGGTTGTGACAAAGGAAAATCAGTCTGTGTTTGAAGAAAATCAGTCAGTGCTTGAAGAAAACCAGTATGTGTCTCTAGATTCGGACCATTAGCATGCTATCTTTAGGTGCTTTTGCTAAATCTTGTTTTAATTTTTCTTATCTATGGTTGAGCAGCCTGATTCTCATCCTGGTAGTTTTCCACCTAGATCTAACTTAGGGGTTAAGGACATTTTACCCCTAGTAATCTATAGGTACAACTCATGGGGTAGAGAAATATGGGTAAGGGAACCCGTAACTCAAAATGGGATTTTAGTACTTTCTATGTCTACCCCAAATTAAACCAATGGGATCTGTGTGAAAGGAACCACATAGTTTAGAATAAAGCATTTTGGCACCTTTGAAGTTGATCAAACGTCCCATGAAACAACATTGAGTTAAATCGATATGAGCATTGCCTAAGTAACCAAATCGATCGCCCCAACTATGACTCGAGTTCTTGCATTCTCAAACACCAAAATTCCATATTCGTTGGGTGCCACAAAATCAGGGCTTGTACCTCCAATTCATCTCAACATCCCTCAAAAAGTACATAAGGAAAAGAAACCATGTCGTGAACAAACTAAGGAGCCCATGAAAAGAGTTCTTTCAAAGAAGATTCAAAAATTGCCCACCAGGGTATCTATAAGCGATATGTACTGCTTAAGAAAGGTGTATGGCATCCCACCCGTGTAGGTCTTATATTAGTCCCCAACACTTCCTTGAAACAAATGATCCATCCCAAGGATGGTATATTTTGCATGAGGAGGCACTGTGCGTTGGTTTAAGGTTTCTCATACATCAATTGGTAGCCTATCTTTTACATACATATGATCTAACCTTTGCTCAAATAAATCCCAACAATTGATGGACAATTCTAAGTCTGGCCGTATTTAACGGGGAATAAGGTTTGAGCTAGAAGGGTGAGTTATAGGCTATTTATTGTATAAAAACAATGGGGTGGATAAAGGTAGAGCATATACAATTATCACCCTTTGAGGACTTATTCATAAGTTGCCTAACAATCAACCATAGTGGAAGGATAAGTATTTTTATGTTGGTGGTGACATATGATATGGGAAACCCGTGGTTCCTATAAGTTTTATCTAGAATCACAACTTTGACACAATGCAACCATGGGGTCAAGAAATGCTATTCTACCATGTCGTCTTGAGCTACAAAATGCCCATCATGTGACCTATAATGACATCCTTATTGAACCGTGCTATAAAGCTTTTAGGGTGTGAAGAGACTATCGTACTCCACCTTCAGGTTTTGCATGGGATACTTTCTTTTATATTTTATATCTCCTTTCGATTTTGACCATATTTTTTTTTGTAACATAGGGATGAAATTTACAACTATATGAATTGACAACCTGGTGTAAAGTCACGAGGTGGATGAATTGATCGAAACATATCCTTTCAAGCAAAATAAGCAACCTTCTCGTAAGATGGAGGCCACAGTTGTTCCAGAGAATACACTGTTCAAACCAATTTCCAAGGAAAAAGAAGTTAAGGATGCAGAACCTTCTACGAAACCTTCACCCCACAAGAAAAAGGAAATTAGACTCTTTATGTGAAGTGGAAAATGAATCTATCCCCGTGTTGTATCTAGAAACATGTCATGTAAATGATGTGAAATTAAAGAACATACAAATTGAGAGTACCTCGATAACAATATTTGAAGATGGGGTATTTAGAAAACCTAAGGTATTGCTAGATGTATATCACCACTTTGGGATTGAAAAAGAGTGGACTCGAATTCAAGCAGGCATTGAAACCTACCAGCGATATTTGTTGTTGCGTGATTTCCTTGGGGTCTATTCTCATGTCAAGAAGTATTGATAAGTAAAGTAAATATGAGGAACTTCCATTTTCTACTAACACTCTTTGCACCTCCCAATGTGTAACCTTAATAGTGATTACCAAAGGATTATCATGTGGTGGGAGAGTTTCCTTCCCTTAAAAAATGATTGGAAATATTGGTCCTTCATGCACTAAGGTATACACCGAGTGATGTGTATCCTCTACTTCCTTTACATATCTTTTATGAGAATTATGTGTGGTTCCTGATATGGTTGGACCACCATGAATTATTTGAATTATGAAAATGTCACCTTGGGGTAGTTGTATTTATTTGTCTTCCCTCTGTGAAGGATTGAGGGGAACTACATCCCTTCTTCGATTATCTTCCTTATTCTCTTATCGAGGAGCTCTATTCTTGTTACCATATATTATATCTCCTAAATGTCCTTCAAACAAAAATTGTTCGATCTCTAATTTGAGATGACTACAGTTATTGGTTCAATGACCCGATATTTATGAAATGTACAATATTTATTGAGGTCTCCCCGAGGGGCTCTTATTAGCTGTGGCCACCTTACTTGTTCCATTCTTTCCATCTGTTGGACTGCTTCCATAAGGGATACTTGTAATGATGGGCCTCTGAAAGGTGATAAAAGCTTTTCCCTAAGTCCACTGTCTTCCCTTGGGTATTATTGTTAGCTTAAAACGAGTTGGGTTAGGGCGTCTGTTAACAAATGGTTTTCTTTCTCCATCCCTACTTGTGTTAGGTTTATATACTAATTTGGATACGACAGTTTCAATAGGCTTTAACTTTCTTTTGACATTGACAAATTTTTGTGCCTCTTCATAGAGCATATCAAGGGGACATGGGTAGTCTTGGTAAGTTCTACAAATAAGCTATTGTCCATTTTTATACATTTTCTGAATGGGTTTGTTACAAGCATAATTAGTGATGAAAGCCTTCAGTAATTGGTTGAAATGAATAATGCTTTTAGGGGGAGCTCTAAAACCATTTATGTGACATACCCTTGTAGGTTTATGCAAAAAAATACAAAACATGATGTCTTTTTTCTTTTTTTGGGATGGACATTAGTACCATAGCCATCTTGAAATGTATCACATAGGCTACCAGGTTATCCAATCCCTTATAAGGTGCACACTTAGAAATTGAAAATTTGGGTAGAAGAACCATCAATTCTATGTTATCTGAAAAATAGGATGTCGATAACTAATCACACATGGTTTCAATGTCATTTATGTATCATCTGTCATGTTTTTTGAGTTGATTGACCATTTTTTCATCGATCTTCTTTTCTATATTTTTTCATTCATCATGCCACCAACTATCAAGGTAATTTAAGCGAGTATTAAAGGGTGCCTATGCATTATGGTGTTCGTGTTGATAAGAGGTGGTTTGATTGGGATAATGAGACTCGTAAAATTGTTCTTGTTGTGCTTGAGGTGGATTGAAGGATGTGTTATCTGTGTGCGTTGACATTGTGTGTTAACGGGGATGTTTCCTAGGTTAAGAAACTTGTCGTGTCCTTATTGAACATGGTTTCAAGGTGAGTTGGTTGTTATGGTTTGAAAGGAGCTTTCGACTTCTTCTAAATAGTTTTCTTGTAATAATGTACTTAATTTTATGTTATAATTTTGTGATTGGATAAAAATTTGTTGCAATTTTGTTGCCTTTTGGTGAAGTTTTTGCATTTTGTCATCTTTTTATAAGATTGATAAAGTGTAGAATACAAAACAAGAACAGGGTTTTTGGCACAAATTTGTAATTTATTCTGAACAAATAATAAAGGAAAATAATTATACGATTGAAGGCGAGGCTAAGAGATGAAGAAACGTAGGAAATAGAGAAAGGAAGAATTTTTTTATCAACTAGCACAATGTTTTTTACTGGAATTTGAACCTTGCTATTGCATAATTGCAAAGAGATTTCACCTCCAAGAAAACCCACAGTTCGTGAGAGAAAGTTGATTTCACAAGGATCGAGACTTACGCAAGGGTAGAGGAAACAATTACGACAAAAATTGACACCCAGAAATAAGAAAAAAATAATTGAAGGTAAAATTATAAAATTCCACTTAAAATAGCGTTACCTACAGGAAAGGCAGCAATTTTCGAATTTAAAAATAAAAAAAGTCACGCAACAGGGAAAATTTTAGAGCAATTAAGAGGCAAAATTCTTAAGTTTAATTCTTAATTGCTTAAGATCAACTCCGATCCTTACCATCATTTTGTACCAAATTTTGATGTAAAAATCACCTAATTTTTACTCCGTTGTCACCCACGAAACTAAATATTACACTAAAAAATATATTATTATATAAAATACAATATTTTCTTTTTCTTATTTAATTAATTCTTTAATGATTATTATATTCAATTAATTAATTAATTATATATTAATATTAATAAATTAATAACAATAAATTTAAAAATTACATTCTTAATAAAAACTAAAAATCCATTTAGCAACAAGTTTATCGGCTTCAAATACAAAAGATAATTATATCTGAATTTTAAGAAGAGATAATTTTATTTAAAGATTTAAATTCCATATACATATGAACCTAAGTGAGTTTATTTAAAATAAACAAATAAGAATTAGCAAAAAAACATCTCAAGATAAGGCTGATAGTCTCAAAATAATTTTAATTAATATTTTAATAATTTTGAAAAGTCTACAAATGAACCCGACTATTAAATTATTAGTTTAGTTTAGTTTATATTTTTAAATATATGTTGTAGTTAGTAATATTTTTTTACTAACTTTGTATTATATACTTAATTTTAATTTATTATATGTATTAAAAACTTAAACAATTTTTTTACTAAAAAAATCACGTTAAATTTGATGCAATAATGTTCATCACACAATTTTTTGTACCAAATTTTGGTGCTAGATTGCAGTAAATTTTGCACCATTATGGTGGAATGCTGCAGGATTAGAGTTGCTCTTATGCAGTGGCCATTCTTGATTTGAAGAAGAGCGGGAAAAACTCTTATCCAAAATGGCCTTCGGACCTAAAGAGTAAAGAGCAATACCGCCTTAAAGATTAACGTTAGCAACTCTACATGAACAAATCCACATATCACACATAAAGGAGCTGTTCTCTTAATTGACAAAAAAATAATAGTAATAGAGGAGCTGAAACTTAGGGATCTCTCACAATATCTAGTTGTGCAAAGCAAACCCCATTTTTGTCTTTATGAATGAATGTGCATTGCGTTTGTGAACATTGAACAGAAATCATACGTTTCCTGTCTACAAATCCTGATTTTCAGACATGGCTCAAAAGAGTACAAAGTGAAGTTCCAACATAGAGTTAACTCCTCCAAGAATCCAGAACATTAAATTTTATTCCACGATGTTGCCCCAGTATTACATAACTGAAATCAAAAGCATAGATACATAAGTTTGTCATGTATATTCCTCACAGAAGACTTCTCTAGCTAGCTGTCATAGAAAGCACTAGAAAGCATCAAGGTATCAAATATCTGCAATTTATAATAGGGAAAAATGTCATAAGGAAAATGTCATAGGTCACAGGTAACTTTTCTTTGAGTAACAGTATAATATTGTTTAACCCTCTTAACTTTAAAAAGATGCTTATTAGTCCTTTTACTTGTATAAAAAATACTCATTAATCCTTTTGCTTGTATAAAAAATACTTATTAATCCTTTTACTTATAAAAAAGTGCTTATTAATCTTTTTATTTATAAAAGATGAGCCACAAAAAGATTTTTATTGATAAAACAAAATTTAAACAGATATTAATGACTGTATTTTCGTCATTTACTTCACCTTATCAAACGAAAAAAATTACAAACATAATTGGTAAAGTAAGGTCTTTACCCCACTCTATGATTGAAATATCCATAATAATTTTTATTTTTTTTAGTAAATTCAAAATTAATAAATGCCTCTTTTTGATACCATTTTTATAAGCGAAGAGACATAATTGGTAAGGATATTAAGGTCTTTTACCCCCACTCTATGACTGTAATATCCATAATAATTTTTATTTTTTAAAATAAATTCAAAATTAATAAAAGTCTCTTTTTGACACCATTTTTATAAGCGAGGAGACATAATTAGTGGGAGTATTAAGGTCTTTTACCCCATTCTATGAGTGTAATATTCATAATAATTTTTATTTTTTAAAATAAATTCAAAATTAATAAACGTCTCTTTTTGGCATCATTTTTATAAATAAAGAGACTAAATGTCACATTCTCAAAGTTATATAACTAAATGACACCTTTTATACAAGTAAATATACCAACGTGCCTTCCACCCTTTTAGAAAGAATACAAATGGAATCAACAAAAACAAAGTAGAATGATGCATATAAAATAGTTTTACCGGAAAATATCATAAAATATTCAAGAGCTAGCATCTAAATAGATCAATTGTAATCGATAATTTAGTCCTGTAGGTAAAATCTGTGGGTTGTAGATGGTATCGTTGGTATGTGCCATTAAGGCCCTATTTGGGATTTGTAGTAGCTCTAACCAAAACTAATTCACGGAACAAATTAACTTCTTACAAATCTAATGGAAAAATATCCACGTACTCTTGAAGTTTGCCTAAATAACAAACTATTCCCAAACTACCCTAACACAAGCACTGTTAACTTTAGGGGAAACAAGGAAAGGAAAAGAAAAAAAAAGTTCCATATTTCGTAATGCTATACACTTCATTAAACTTTAAGAAAGGTATTTATATATAAAGTACAATAATGTAACCATAAAATTCAATTTTTATATTAAGAGAAAATTACCAAACATGCCAGCAACATTTCAACAATTACTCAATATTTTCCTTATATAACTACTTTTTGCTTAATTGTATACCCAATTGTACAACTGACAACTAGTTGCAGAGTTGTACTATAGGCTAGTTATACATATTATTTTAGGACAATGAGAATCGTAAATTTTTGAACATGTATTCAGGTGTCAGACACTCTTATTTTTTTTTAGCTTCTTCTAAATAGAATGTTCAAGTAACCACACTCATATTCATGTCTCTTGGACACAGGTTACTTTACGAAAAATAAAGAATCTAAATAGCATAACAATCGTTTTAGCAACAAAAAAAAAGTAACATGGCAATCGTGTATAAGAAGCATATGTGGAAAAAAAGAAGAGTGAGACTACTAAAAGTTGAGGATATACGTAAGTCAATAACACTTATATGATTATTACCAGGAATGCTAGACACACATAAATTTGCACCCATTTTTACACTCATATCACTTAGATTTTGTCATATGTCAATATTATTTAGAAAACCGAATAATTTTTCCAAGTTTCAAAACTATTATAACACATAACAGGATATAAAGGATATGGGTACAAAAATGTGCACATTTAAATTATAGCATTTCTCTTATTACTTAACAGCCTTTATTCATAACACGGATAAAGCCACAATTAGAAAATAAGATAGATGACATAGTGAATTAGATAATTTAATTAGAAGTTAGTAGGAAAATTCCCAGATCTAATTAAGCACCGTAAAACAAAATGTAAAGATTATTTTACAGACCATCAACCTCCTACAGCTAGGGATTAATTTGATTCAGAAAATGACAAGTTTATTTTTTCCCAGATCACGAGTAATATTTTCCTTTTAAACAACAAAGGATATAGGTTATCTTTCATAGACTCGTAAATTTGCAAATAAAAAAGAAGTGTTGCTTTTAAGAATATCTCAGTAACCAGTAATCACATGAACCATGGACCAAGCCATATATGCAACTTATTCTTCCACAAAGAAACATTTTTTTTAACTCTGCTAAGAAGCAACTCGATGTATTTAGGAATCCAACAAACATCTATGGTCAAGTTTCAACTTTTCTGGAATATATACAACACCTATTAAGATTAAAAGCTGCCTCACTGGAACTAACGAGGCATAAAAACACACTTTTTTCTACATTTCCATATACATATAAGCAACAAGGCTTAAAATCGCTATTTTCGCTGGAATCTCAGATTTAGAAGAAACTTACATGATTAGGAAGAAATTGATGATTTTATAAATTTGATGTCAGGTTTGGAAGGAATAACTATAAGAGTCAATAATAATGATATAAAGATATGAATTAATGAGTTATTTGGTAGTTTTTCATGTAACCCCTTACTTTGAGCTTCTTATGGAGATGCTAAAATACTAGATACTATGCTTTAGTGTGAAAGTGTCATATTCCAAGTAAAGTCAAAGTGTTAAAGTGGTTAATTATTCTGGATAAAGTCAACACAATAGATCATATACAATCAAACTTTTCACCTAATTGGTGTATGTTTTGCAAGAAAAATTCAGAAGACATTGATAATTTATTTATACATTGTTCAATTATTAGTATCTTTGGGGTCTAAGCTACAAAATAACAATTCAATGGATCATTTCAGGATCTTGTAAATCTTTGTTGCTAGAAAAATTTAACATGCATGGTATAGTATGAAAGCGAAGAAGGCTACAAAGTTGTAGACTGTGAGATTGGATCAATTCTTTGGACGTTGTGAATTGAAATAAGTAGTATAATTTTTAAGGAAACTTAAAATGATAGCACTCTATCACGGGAGAAAGATTTATTTTTGGTTTCATTGTTAGTTTCAATAGAGTTTAAAGGTTATTTAATTTCTTATAAGTCTATAACTATCTTATTGTTAGATTTTTCTTTAGAGTGGATTGTTTGTACACATTTTATATTTTGTAACTATGTATATAAATAAATATATTATAATGTTTCTTATACAAATATCTATCTATCTGTAATTCATTGAACTACAGTTTTGACTGTACGTTGTGCTAGCTAGATTGGGCGTTCTTGTGACTTGAATATGCGGGCTCGCCAACATGTGTCAAGACAAAGCCTGAACGTTTCAATCTAATGCCTTTCTATAACTTCAACATTATAATTATGATTTATGAAACAATGGAAATGTTTGATGCAAACCTACAAGTAAATCACGAAAATCGTCCCAATAAAACTCTAAACTAATGACTCGCTCAAGATCACCAACCCGATAAAGAACAAGATTCTACAGACAATTGTCCAATTCTAGGTACGTTTGAATTTGTGTTTTTGATTGCCAATTGAATCTCAGATCACTCCGAACAGAAAACTCGAAATCAAACCCGTAAAATAAAACAATCAAAAACACGTATAATAAAGGTCATATTTAAAACACAAATCGGGAGATAAAAGGACTCACCCCGTGGTTACTAGGGATTTGGCTATGCATTAGCAGTCTTAGGAATGAGAGGAATGGCGGGCTTCTGAGCCTGTCTAGACCTAGCCTCTTGTTCTTCACGGATCTTCTGCATCTGAAGCATCCTTTCCATGACGAGCTCATACTCGCACTTCTCGTAGGTATGGCGCTCGTTTTGGCACTTCCATGGGAGATAGAATTCGGCTTGACGGCACTTGTTGAGAGGAATAAGCAAGTGTGCACATTGGTCCCTGTACGGAAGTGGCACCTTTGCCTCCACCATCTCCAATTGAGTTGCTATCATTTTCTTTGAAGAACCCTGCACTTCCATGGCCTCTCTACGTTATTCGCTAAACTGATCGCCTTTTCGCTTTGCTTTGTCTTTTCTTCTTCTTCTTCTTCTTCTTCCCCTCCGTGCGTACCTCAGAACATTTCAGATGGATGTTAAGGACTCAGAATCGCGGCCCATTAAAACCCAGTTCGTTTGGGATTTTATTTGGATTCGGGAGGGTGAGAATTTTATTTTAAACCCGATTCCCCCTCCCCTCAATTTAGTATGATATGCAAGTTATTTTATATAATATGAATAATTTATGTACAAATAAAAAATATAACCGATATTAATAATTTCATAATTTAAAATTTATGTTAAATTAAAAGAAAAATATTTTTAAAGTTTAAAAATAAAAATAGATCTTTTCAAGAGTCATATGTAAATAAAATTTCAATACATTTTACCACAAAATCACGCATTTATCATATATAATATAATATAATTTTCTCGTATAAATTTAATCTTCTGCCCTTAGGTTTATTAAGTGCGAAAATTTCTTTCATTTTAACATACAATATGACATTAATTTTATTTATTTAATAATAATTACAATATAATCTAACAAAAAAATATAAAAATAATTAATTAACAAACTAACGATCTAAAAACAAAAAAAAGTAATATATATTCAAAATTAAAAAAATCTCATAATTAACTTAAAGTATTTAAAATTGTCAATAATAATAGGTATTATATATGAACGAACACAAATCAAATACATCTCGATTGAAGACGATCATATTTTTCTCTTTTCACACATTTCAAAAAAATGTCTACAATATCTCTAAATCATTAATAATCATTTTTTTCTTTTCACACGGATGAAAAAAAAATCCCAAACATAATATAATTAGGATAAAATGTATACATTGAATCTCCTTATAAGTACAACATAAAAGAATGGTGTACCACTGAAAGCACCATAAGACACCTCCAAAGAAAATCACAAACAATACCACACTGACTTTACTTTTCACACTAACTTCTGAATCATCTTATTCACTAACTCACTAGTACTAATACCATGCAACATTCACCTATAATATCACAAGCAATATCATGAGTTAGTTTAACAGCGTACACCCCCCCATTGAGGATATAATGCCAGACCAACCAACCACACACATCTACAGATCCCATAAAATAGATAGAATAAAAGAAGGAAATAAAATCTAAATACAGATATGTAATATCTAATATATAAGATTTTTTTTTTAACATTTTTACAAACTTCACAAAGAACAAATCCACAATTCACTCATTTAGTTATCATCAAAATCAAACCCCAAACATCTCTAAGTTTAATTAGTCAAATCTCTATCATTTTCTCTCTAACACACACTCACATATTTTCATATATAAATTACATTCCTTAATACTATAAAGAAAATAAGAGATACATGCATACTCTCTCATTCATGCTTAAACATACTTTCAACGAATCCAATCTCTCAAACCAATTAGCTAGCCTTTTGAAATATGCAGTAAACATACACACACACACACAAATGCATTCAGGAAATCCATGGGGAGGACTACCAATGGAGTTAACAAATAGTGAGAAGTACTCAAATGATGATAATGATTATCAAAAAAACCATTCTCTAACTTCTTCATCAGATTGGGATAAAGCAGTTGTCTATAATTATAACCAACAAAGAGACTCTTTATCTGAAAGTGATAGATTTAGTCATTTAGATGAAACCCAAAGAGGTTGGCTTTTGGGTCATGTTAATAAAAAGAAGAAGAAGCATGTGGATTTGGGTTTTATTCTTTGTGATATAAAGCTTTTTAAATGGACTATTTTGTTCATTTTTATTGCTTTTTGTGTTATTGTTTTGCCTATTATCATTTCCAATAACATGCCTATACCTAAGTCTCAGCCACTTCATTCAGATAATTATAGCATTGCTCTTTCAAAAGCTCTTCTCTTCTTCAATGCTCAGAAATGTAAGTACTCATATCTAGCTTTTGATATACTTAATTAATTAAATAATGCATGAGTTTATTATTTTTTTTACATAAACAATATATAATTAATTAATGTTGATGTATGTCTCTTAAATTAGTAGCTAAGTAGAAATTTGAACTTTCTTTAAAAATTGTAATTCATTGATAATGAGTTATTTCAAGCTTTCGATTTGACATTAATTAACTAGTTTCGTTAATCAAGGGCAAGAAAAAATTAGAAATAAAATATTGTATTTAATTATTTGAGCTCTCTTAATTCCAATAGTAAGGGGAATTATTCTAAATTTCTTCCTATATTCCGGGATCTTACTTTTTTTTATTACCATTTCTTAAAATATTTTTGATAATGATAAATATTTAGGATAATTATAATCCAACTAACTTGAGTCAATGGAAATACTGATTCATACCACCAAATCAATCTCTTATAATCCAATTAACTTACAATTATAAAAATTTACTTACAAAATATGCATTAATATATACTTAATTAGTGACTTCCAGTTAGCCACGTATGATGTTTAATGAGTAACATTTGGGACTAATTAAATCTAAAGTAAAACCCAACCAATAGTTATAGAAAAAGCAATAAATAAATAAATCCATGCAACTAATTATTTATTTACCTTCCTATTAATAAATGATTACTTTATTATTTACCTAAAGTATTATAATAAGAGTCATTCTTTTTAATTTTAAGTTATGATTTAAAATATATTAAATATCATTTAATATAAAAAAAGATTTATTATTCAAAAATTATGCATTTTATTAATGACAATTTAAAAATACAAATTTAAATATATATATATATATATATATAAAGTGAATATATTTTCAAATCTTCTTATTTTTTTCTCCCACATGACATATTATTGGCTTGGATCAATAGTACATAGCCAATGAACAATTCATCCAATCTCATGGGTTAGAAACTCAAATCTCCCAACCCACTTCACACTTTAATGTATTTTAGTTGTTCAAGTAAACATGTTTAAAACAAAATATGTTGGGGTCATTATTATTTTTTGTTAAATTATTAAATTAGATTTTTAAATTTTCTACCCTTTAATAGTATAAGATCAATGTATGGAATTAAATAAATTTATTATTATCATCATCATCATTATTATAATTCGATAGCCATATATATGACATTAATGTTTATAAATTAATAAATAATGTAAAATTGTGAAACAGCGGGGAGATTGACAAAGGATAATGGGATAGAATGGAGAGGAAATTCAGGGCTAAGTGATGGAAAAGACACAGATGTTAAAGGAGGTTTGGTTGGAGGTTATTATGATGCTGGAGACACTGTAAAGTTTCATTTTCCCATGGCTTATGCTATGACTATGCTAAGTTGGAGTGTAATTGAATATTCTCATAAATATGACAAGAATGGAGAGTACCACCACATTAGGGACCTCATCAAATGGGGTACTGATTACTTGCTCTTAACCTTCAATTCTTCTTCTACTCAAATTCACAAAATTTATTGTCAGGTAATTCATTAATCTTCCCTCCATCCTATTATTCTATGGATTCTATTAGTAAAGGATGCCATGTAAATTTTTGTATATATAGTATTCTGATGTAATGCATGTTCAGTTTTCTAACTTTTTTTTATTAAATTTACATCAAATTTGACTGCTCTAATACCAACACGATCACATACACATGTTTATGTCATGTTGTTTGAATACGGTTACTTCACCAACAATAGATGCATGTACTTCCCTCACACATAACATCTTTTGAGACTCACATGTCAATTGCATGTACTCTTTTGATACCTTAAAGAGCAATAAAACACTACTATATAATACAAATATATATATCACAGTTTTAAATAACGTGATAGTTTTTTATTTGATACATAATTTAATGAGTCTAAATATGTTTAATAATAATATTATCTCACATCATTTATGTTACGTCTCAAATTTAATATATATATCATTTTTTTACCTTAAATTTCCCAAATTCTTAACAGGTGGGAGGATCACAAAACAATTCCAATGACACACCAGATGATCACTGTTGCTGGCAAAGACCAGAAGACATGGACTATACAAGACCTACCCAAACATGCTACACAGGGCCTGAAATTGCAGGTGAAATGGGAGCGGCTTTTGCCGCAGCCTCGATTTTGTTTCGGGACAACAAAGAATACTCCAACACCCTCATCAAAGGTGCAGAAACAATTTTCAATTTTGCTAGAGATTATAGAAAACACAAAAGCTATAGTATTGGAAACCCTTACATTGAACCTTTCTATAGCTCTAGTGGCTACTTTGATGAGTACATATGGGGAGCTACTTGGCTATACTATGCTACAGGCAATACTAGCTATCTTTCCCTTGCAACCAACCCTGATATGGCTGAAAATACAAAGGCATTTTATATGATTCCAGAATTAAGTGTACCAAGTTGGGATAACAAGTTACCTTCAGCAATGCTTTTATTGACAAGGTTTAGAGTATTTTTGAATCCAGGCTATCCTTACGAAGACATGTTGAGAATGTATCATAACACTACCACTCTTAACATGTGCTCTTATCTTAAGAGGTTTCATGTTTTCAAGTTTACAGAAGGTATGTGTACAACTGTTATTTATAGGTATTAAATATAGGACGAAGGGTTGTATATGTCTATTACCTTTAATAAACTCGTACTTATTAAGCGAGATATCACAAGTCTATTAATCATTACCTTTACGAAAAAAAAATGGCAGAAATATATTTTTATAAAGGTAATAAATTATTGATATCTTTTTGGAATTGTATTACCCTAGTTTATAGGTACGGAACTAAAATATACTTTCGTTAAAAATATCATTTGTGTTACCTTTTTTCTTAAATATATAAATTTGATTGTTCTTTATTTTTTTTTAATATTTCAATGGTCGTGCTAATTTCAAGTGAACTGAGTTACCGAAAGGTATTAACCATTAGCTAGCAGTTATAAATTAAGTTTTGAGGTCTCAAAATCACGTTTTAGATAGTTAGTTTATTTATTATTTAATGAGAAAAATGTTGAGTTTACAAAACATAAATGCAGGGGGACTAATCTTACTGAACAAAGGAGGGGCAAAACCACTTCAATATGTGGCAAATACTGCATTCTTGGCATCTCTGTTTGTTGATTATATGAATACTAGTGGTGTTCCTGGATTTTACTGTGGTCCTACTTTCATTGCTTTAGATGTTCTTCGGACCTTTGCAACCTCTCAGGTTCTTTATCCCTTCCCAAGTTTCTCTCGTCCTATCTTACATTCATTCTAACATTTATTCTATACAAGGGTCTATTGAATGACAGCGACCAAAATCGTTGTTGTATGTACTGTAAAACCAATGCAAATTTGTGTCACTTCGACAGTATAGCCAACACAGATTTGGACAACTGCCATGACTTTAATTCCAAATATTTAACGCAATAAGTAGTTTGTACAAACTGTAAAAAGGGTACCTTTATTTCTGTTCTGAAATTTTATGCAAGTGTTTGTGAATTAAAATGCTGACATGAGTATTTTTAGGAGTACATAAAGTTCAATTTATGCTTCTTGATGGAAAGATAATTAATATATTTCTTCCTAATAACGCTTTATATATATTCTAATATTTTTTTTATTATTACTAAAACCATTTTTCATAAAATTACAAACAAAAATACCCTAGATAAATTGCCATGTGTTTTTTGTTTTTAAAGTGGAAGTTTCTTGCTATTCTTCTTGTAACAAATATGTTTCTATTGAAATAAAAGAAAAAATATATATATTAGACTATGGCTTGTGTTGTGTACAGATTGACTACATCCTAGGTAAAAACCCAAAGAACATGAGCTATGTGGTAGGGTTTGGCTCCAAGTTCCCTAGACAAGTGCATCATAGAGGTGCATCAATACCCAATGATCATAAAGCTTACTCGTGTACCACTGGATGGAAATGGCGAGACAACCCTCATGTCAACCCTAACAACATCACTGGAGCGATGGTAGGAGGGCCAGATCAATTGGACCGGTTCGAAGATGTGCGCAATTGGTATAATAACACTGAGCCAACTATGGTAGGCAATGCAGGGTTGGTTGCTGCACTGGCATCATTGATGACAATTGGGGGCAATGGCATTGACAAGAACACCATATTTCAAGCTCTTCCACCACTTGGACCCCAAAGTCCTGCACCACCAGCTCTTTGGAGACCATGAAATTTTGTTTTACATACCACATTCACTTTTTGGCTAGCTCTTGTCTATAAGAATCCAAACATTTTAATTGTATTGATACTTTATTTTGAGACTGTTGGTTATAGCTTTTGTTATTTGATTCTGATAATTTAAATGAAGATCAACTTGCTTACTTTTCTTTGATTTAGCTAGACTTGGCTTCCTTAACATGTTGGTATATATGTAGTATGTGTAAGAAGTACAAAAAGAAGAAAGCTGCTCATTGATAACCAAAACAAATAGAATAAAGTTGTTCCATGTTATTGTTTAAAATTTTATTGGCATAAGAGATCAGCTAAAGAACGGAAGAAAAAGGTAGTCAAAATTAATTGGAAAAAATTTAGCATAATTTTGCTATTTTTAATGAAAATGTACTTTAGTTTCATAACTATTAAGTAAGGTAACACAAATCTTAAAAGGATAGTAGAAATCTATTATATTCATAAAAAGTATAATAATATAAATCTATTATCTTTATAAAATAAATTTTTACTATTATTTTTACAAAGTTAGTAAATGTGTGTTACACCACTTAAAAGATACAGATTTAAAGTAAACTTTTATTAAAAACAACAAAATATTTCATCCAAATTAATATACTTATGTTTCTTTTGAGTTGTTATGTCTGACTTTGGTCTCTAGCCAAGTACCCGACTCTGATGAGAAAAACGAAATTACTTCTTGTAGACAATTGTGTTATGGTGGGATCCAAATGACAAGAGAAGATTGAAGCCTGTTTAATAATGATGGAGTGACATTGCCTATTTCTCTATTTTCTTTATCATCATCAATTCACCATTTACTTATTTTTATTTATTGTTGCATTTTATCTTGATTATAGTCTAGGATTATAATTCATTAGGGCTAATTCTAATCAGATCAGGACATGGAGAAGAATAATACTCATTCACTTTTTTACTTCATAAAGGAACGATGGACAATAATAAATGTCGAACGAATTGCATTGTTAAACAAACGTTTTCTGGATAATAATTATATTAAAAGAAAAATGTCTGAGTATCATGCATTGCAGCCACAAAAACGTGAAGATATTGAATTATATTGTATTCAAGTTGAGCTTGTATACAGAAATTAACTCCCAAAGTTTGAATGTTAGAGCCTTGAACCATGTAAGCCAAATTTGAAATTAAACAATTGGGATTAATGAGATTTATAAAACCTCCAACTTTCGTACCATATTAATAATTACGAAACCAATACTCCCAAAAACTTAAACTATTGAGAGAATGATCAAATTTATTTTTATACATCTATCAAATCTCAAAGAAATCCAGCCATCCAGGGCAGCCCAAGGAGGAGCTCTTCCAAAATTCTTAAATTTTACTGCATGCAGACACAGGCCTCAATATCTAGAGAGCGAAATTAACTGCCAAAGGCTCCCAAAACTTCATAGGGCACAACGCGTGCACACAAAAAAGAATGGACAAACATACATTGCAGGCAAAAATAATAATAATAATATCACGCAATCAAACTTATATTTTGCAGTTGCATATTTTAACCCACAGAACAATACATGAAATTAAAGGAAATATTCTACTCTAATGAAATCTGACATTGCCTTTTTTTCCCCAAAGAGGAAGTTTTGTATATGTTTTTACTTAACAAATTGCTTATAGCTTCAGTCCCCACGGCGATCATTGCTACCAGTGGAAGGTTTCTTTTTGCCATACCTCTGTTCAGAAGGGAAATCATAAGTCCATGTACAAGCATATAAATCTAGAAGCAAATGAAACTAGAATAAAGTACATAAACTACATGCTCCAAAAACAGAGGCTTAAAATTATCAGAATAAATTTAAGTTACCTGCTTCCCAGTATTGAATGGAATATATCTATATTTTATCATGTGCCCAATTTGGCGCCTCATTGTGAGTACAAAAAGAACAATCCAGTAACAGAGCAGTATAGGCCAAAAGACAGGAACATCAAAGATGGAGAAGAAGGTCATAACGAACGCAATGCAAAAAGCTTTGGTGAATGAGTACCTGAAACCATGATAGAAAGAAAATATTATCTAAAATGCAAGGAAATAATAGCCTGAAAGATACATCAAGAGAAAAGTGCATCCACATCCAAATATAGTCTGCCGGGCAATGCTTGTTCACAATTCATAAAGAAACCAGGACATTTTTCAGTCCAGACGACCAAGAATTACTATAGCATAAGGGGTGCATACGCTTGCTCAAAGAAAAGGCAACAAATCAACTAAAAGCTTTTTTTATTTAATATGTTTTTCGTCAAAACTGGAAGCTTTGGCTGTAAAACATACAAGACCAAGGGGGGAAAATTCAAATGACTCAATCCAGAAATGTAGAAATTAAGGGCTTCTTCGATTCATTGATAAGATCATAAAAATGAATGGCTATCATAAATATATCGATTTAAAATACCTTTTCACTGTTCCATTTTTAGCTTAATGGCTCATCAATGTCACAAAAAATATGTTTTCTTTGTGGAATACATATAGTTATTCTTTATAGTAGGATATTTTGAAATAAAATAAACATTTATATTCTAATGTCCATGTATAAGTTATAGCAACAAAACTAAAGATTGAAGTAACATAGAGCACACAGCCTCATGCAGCACGCTTTTTCTCAGGTGTAAGCCATGCTTATTATACACACAAAAACCATATAGATAGCTCTTTCTACGTACAGTTCCTTCTTTACTCCTCTCCTATTATAGAGGAATAACTAAACATTTTGGAAACATAACAATTCTTATGGAAATAGCAAGTTATAAGGCCACAAAGGAATACTTTAACACAAGGTTAGCCATTTCATTCTTTATTCTATAGTACCAAATACCAAGTAATTGAGGCACTGTTATTATTCCTAAAATAAAGACTCCCATGTGACAGGAGATGAATGGCCTTTCTCCTATGAAAAGGCAACCTAAGTAGTCACCAAAATTGCATCTATAGAACGGGATATATTCTGCTTAGTTTGGTCATCAAATCATACTCTAGCTATGAGAGATTAATCTTACTCATTGTTCCGGTAGACTCTCAAGCACTCACATTGGTTGTTGGATAAACAAAATAGGAGCAAAATTAGAAATTTTAAGAAAATGCATGCAATGTCAATACATCTAATACCACATCAGCAAACCAGTAACAATGAATAGTTTCTCTAAGAAATGGATGCTTTCACTCTCCTCAAGTCCATATAGATAGAAGAGGAAGAGGTTATTTTATGTTTCATCATAGTTATATACTTCCCTTGTTAGTGTGATATAAAACACATGCATGTACACCACCTATGCATTAAAGACAACCTTTGTAGGTTCCATGTCTTCCCCTTCATTCACTTCATTGCTACAACATAACCTAGTAATGGCACAATTTTCATTCCATCAAGAATGGGCATTCAACCAATGAGCAAGACCAAAGGATTCTAAACTATAGCCTGAATCACGATCTAATAAGTTTACATGGAGAACAAGTAATTAATAACATGTAGCATCGCAAGTATTTGCTTAATCTGTGAATTTGATGCATGCACATGTGTTCATCATTACAAATCACAAGCAAATATTCGATGCTATATTGGGCAAATGAAAATTAACTGGAAGTGGTTAATGATCCTCAACAACCAAATGAGAAAATTTATCTCATGTCTAGCACATGAACACAAATCAATATCAAAGGACTAATGGCTACCGAAAATAGAAACTCCTTCCACCTATTCAAACTTCAAACATGGCGGTTATCAAAATATTATATTTTGTGTTCTATTGTCATTTAGTAACAAAAATGCAACACCAAACAAAACAAATGATTTTAATGGATGTTTTTTATTATAAGTTACGGCCCAAAAGGTCTGTTAAAGGAAAATTTTATAGGGGTTCAGAATGGTAGCCTAGGAAATGATATTTGATGGTTTATTTTAATAAGGCCCTACTCCAGTAGTAATCTCAGTCTCATTTCTCCTCTCTGCCCACTTCTTTTCCCACCTTTCCCATCTGGTCCTTCTGCATTCTCCACCTCATCCTCACCTTCTCATCTTTCTTTCAGCCTCATTTACAGCTACATCCCTGATCCCAAGTCACCTATATGTATCACTTGGTTTTGCTCACAACTACACAGCTCTCTTACCCTCAGATTGACTCACAAACTACAAGTACACCCTTCGACTATTCGCTCTTCCGCTTAATCCCCCCCCCCCAATCTCTGTATTTGAGTTTTAGGCCATATCATTTTATTTTCAATATCCTCTATGAAATATGTTCCTGGCATTGATAGAGGAACACCACCAAAACTGACCCTAAATAAAAGTGGCATCAAACTCAATTGCGAAACATTTTTCTCAATCCAATATGATCAGTCTACTGGAGGCTTTAATCTCAACACATAGCTAGCACAATCCTTGAACTCCTACTTGGCATCCACCTTAGAGCATTAATACCAATAACATAACTACTGGAATTAATCTTAAATTTATTTTCTACTGTTATAGAAGTACATCGCATAAATAGGCCATGCATTATGGACTGTCTTAATATCTTACCATAGTAACCCTAATTTAAAGACAATAATGTCAGAGATAAACCCTAAATACAAAATATACAGGGTGAGATTAATGGACTATAACCAATCATCTCCAACGTATCTGTAACAGTGTAAATGTAAGGAAAAACCATTTGATAATACATTTTGACACAAATTAGATCAACAGCTTTGTTACATGAAGGAACTAAAATGAAGAACTAAGTACCGGCTAAAAACCAAATTAAAATTTCACTCTCCTAAGCAACAATGCTACATTTAAGGAAAATATCAACCAATCTTTGAAAATGTTTATAAAACAAACAAACAAAATCACCTTTATGATTATCAAATTTTTTTAAAAAGTAATTCATCAACTATCAAAAGAACAAACGAGAGAAAATTATGTCGTTACCAGAACTTAAACTCAGGAAGTCTACGGATAAATGGCTTGAACTCGTCAGAACCTTTGGTTGGGAGCAAAGGTCCATCTGAAACCTCCATCTCAGGATCAACCAATGGAGACAAAAACCCAATCAATAAATTCAGCAGATAGATCCCCAAACCATAGCTAACAATGTAAAATCCCTGAATATAGTAAACCCGCAATGCATAGATTGCCACTACTACAATAGCTCCAACCCATCGGTAAATCGCATGAGGAGTAGTTTTATCTAAATAATACTGGTGAAGTCTTGACATGTCATGCACCCATTGATTTACTGGTGCTGTAGCCGAAGCACTATCACCCCCAATTCCCTCCATTCAATTTGAAGCTTCAAATTCTGCAACATAACAAAAGATCCAATCAACACCAACCATATGACAAAATAGTATCCCACTTAAACTTGTAATTTTGTACATAAGCACGCATACGAAACATTTATGCATGAATTTGTTACACCCCATGGTAGTAAATTACTGATGAATGGCCAAGAGTAGCGATGTTGCCTTCATAGAAAGTAAAGATAGATAAATAGCGCATTACAGCCAGTTTGAACTCATTAGATACCAAAAACATTAAAAAACAAAAAACTCACCAAGTTCATTTATTTTATGAAGAATCCTATTGGTAACTAAAAAGTTAAGCAACAAAACACAACCTTAAGGTTTAGCATAAAACATACATCGTCCTGAAATAATGCAAACGAAAGCTTCAAAATGCAGATCTACAATAGAGAAATCCTTCAAAAGAACAGTAACAAAACGTGAACTGAGGGAATAATCGTTGAATGAACAAGTAAAAAAACCAGATCCAAAATCGAAAGAAATAAATGAATAACTAAGAGAATAAGTATAAGAAAGCTGACCTTCAATGACCGATAAACTTAGAAAGCAAAATATAATTGAATGGAGAGGGATGAGGTTGAAAGATTGGCGAAAACCCAAGCAGATCTGAGGGTTCGGGTTTTTGAAGATTGGGAAAATAAAACAAAATAAAAATATATATTTTTAAATTTCGTGAAAAGGGTCAACCACGTGATTGAAGGGAGGATATGCCTGGCATCAATGTACTGATAAGTGATAAGTAATAACTTTTTATCTTTATATATAAAAATATACGGTGGACGGGCAATTTCTTCTTCTTTTCTTTAATTTTTACGTTAATAAATATTAAGATATTTATATAATAAATAAATATTTATTTTTTTATTTAAAATTTTTATATCTATATTATAAATAATTATTTTTATTATATTAAATATAATAATTTAAATAATTCATTTAATTAATATTTCATTAATGAAATTATGTTTTTACTTATTTTTAATCAATAAACACCAAAAATATTTATATAATAAATATATTTTTATTTTTAATTTTTTACACTAATAAAATGTAAGATATTGATATTATAAATATTTTTATGAATAGTTATTTTGTATAATATAATTATTTTTATTATATTAAGTATAATAATTTATATCATTTATGATTATCCATTTAATGAGTATTCGATCAATTTATTTATAAAATATTATATTTTTATTCAACTAATAATTTTAATATTGAGATTATATTATATCTTATATCAATTAAAAAAATAACAATCAACTAATATTAAATTCAATCAAATTACATCACATCTCATTTTTAAGAAATAAAATATTTATTAAATTCAATCAAATCATGTTTATTATTTACATTAGATTAATTTTTTAAATAGTAAAAATATTGATTAAATATGAACATATGTTATTTTGTTACATTTTATTTATTTATTAGATAAAGTTATACAATAATTATCAATATTATGACAAATGTTTATATTTATATTTATATTGTATATAAATTTTATTACTCATAAAATAATTATTGTTATATATTTATTAATTATTAAAATAATAAATTAATTAAATATTTATTTTAAAAGTATTTTTAAAAATTACTTTATAAAATATTTTAATATCAGTTTTTTAATTATAATAAAAATAAATTAAAATGTTATTTTATATTTATTTTATAAAATAATAATTATTAATTATTATTATATATTTATAAGAATTGAATCATTAACTCATATATCCATATATTTAAAAAACTATTACGAGACAAACAAGCTAATAAGGAAACAAACTATCATGTCAAAAGAGCTTATAGGTTTTGGAAACCCAGTAAAGAAAGAAAACTATTGATATTTAATGTTAGATTACCAATTTTTTAAGTTATTTTATTGATATAATCAAGATATTTTGGTTATATAATTTGAATAAAATATACATAATTTATTTAATTTTTAAAATTATAACATTTTAATTATATAATTTTAAAATTATATAACTAAAATATCTATTTTTACAATAAAAATGACATTTTAATCATAAGATTTTAAAACGATGTGATTAAAATATCTCAATTTTAAAAATTGAATGATGTATATATTTTCTATAAAAATAATGTAGTTAAAATATATAAATGATACAAATAAATTAACTTATAAAATATTTTTCCTTTCATATTAATTTATAACATAAAATAATTAAATTAAATTATCTTATTAGATTTAATATTGGAAAATTTTAACTAATCTATTGAGTATTTTATAATAACCACGTATGATATTGCAATTTTCATACTTACAATTCCCCGCCTCTAATTTATTACAATACAATAGAAAAATATTTAAATAATTATATAAAATAATAATATTAAAATTTATAATAATAAAAAATCCAATAATATTAAATATATTGATTTTAATTAATATGAATTTAATATATTAATTAATCAAAAATTAATTTAAATAACATCAAATTATATTATATTTAATGTAAAAAATTTAAACTTAAGCTTTTTTTTTAATAAAAATATATAAATTAAATATTAATTTTTTTTTATTTTTTATTATAAATTTAAAAGATGTTATTAATGATACTTTTCAAATATTATATATTTGCAGTAAGAATTGATAGCTGATTATTTCCTACCATAAGTCTATAATAAATAAAATACAAATAAAGGACGATTGCCCAGCATAAAATACTTAATAATATGACATAATAATTCGACCCAATAGTGATTATTTATTAGCATAATTTTCTAACTCTAATATCAAACGAGATAAAGATGTAGTAATATTAGGTGAAAAATATATTTTAATGGGTATAAATAATTCATATTATTTATGAAAATAAAATATTTTAATCTTAAAATTAAAATGTATAATTTTAAATAATTATAAAATTAAATATATTAATTTTTTATAATACCAAACATGCAAACAACTTATTAATTTGAAAACTTAAAAGCTAGTATTTGTATCACCGTATTTTAAGAACAATTAAAATACCTTAAAAATAAATAAATAGGGACTTGGCATATTTTATAGTTTTTTTTTCTTTCTTTCTTAAAAAGTATATCCGGATAGTTAATTGGTTTTGCTGTTCTAACAACCACGAAAAGGGTCGAGAAGTTAGAACTATGACGTTATTATCTACCCAAATTTTCAAAATTTAATTTACATATTTTGTCCCATCAAAGTCATGCATTACGCATACATTTACGGAGCTATAGTATGTTTGGTAGATCAAGTTACGTACAAATACCAATGGTTATTTGTGAGAGATTTATAATTAAAAATATATATAATATATGTGTCTATTTTAATAAAATTATGTTTAAATTATTAATTTTTTAAGATATTTGGTATTAAAAATTTAAAATTTAAATTAAACATTAAACATGATTCTATTTTATAAGTTTATAACTATTATAATTAAAAACTTGTTCATTTAAGAATTGAAGTGAAATAGGTATAATTCCTATTTCATTTCAAAATAGATCCACCAATAAGTGTAACCTTTCGCACGAGATGTTTGATGTTTGATTTTTAGGTGACAACTTCCGTAACAAACTACAGATATCTTAATACAATTTGTGAGTACGAACTATATATAAGCATTTGATTGCTAGATGCACCGAAGAGACTTTTTACTGAGAAAAAAAAAGTAATGCAAAATAAAGGGACGGTTTGATGAATTGATTTGCATGTAACTAGTGGTCATTTTATTCGTGAATTTTTTAACTGAATTTATTTAGGTTTAATGTCATCTCACATAAAATTTTATTTTTTATCTATTAAAAAAATATATATTTATTTTTCTTACTATATAAATAAATATATATTTTTAATATTATAATAAAATAAACATATTTTTTATTTAATATAATTAAAAGTAAAATCAATTAAATAATTGTTTTATTTATACTGTTTAAGATGATTGTTAAAATTATAAAAAATCATGACACTTTTTCGGTTCTAAAAGTTTAATTAAATAAGTGAAGATATCCATAATTTTTATAAATTATATTATAATATTGTATTTAATGAAACTTTTATTTTCTCTTACATTCTCGTTCGAAGTGTGCAATATTTGATTAATATTTTATATTTTTAACCTATTTTTATTTTGTTCATTTATTTTTCTTTTTTGCAAAACTCATACTCTTTGTTATTTTTTTATTTTTTATTTTAGGAGTCCATTAATATTTGTTTATGCTTAATAATCAATTAAAATTCTAATATTAAATTAAAATCTATAAGAATTATGATTCTTTTAATTTTATTTTAATGATACAAACTCCCTTAATTCTTATAAATGTTTTAATGGTATCGTTGTTAATCAATTTTTATTTTCTCTAATAATGATACGATCTCTTAGGATATTTGTAAGAGCTAACCTATTCAAAATTTTCCTTTAAATCACGGAGGTCCTACACTTTATGCTAAGCGCTTATGTTAGATACAATAACACACTTACTTATTAGAATATGTCTTTAAGTAATATATTTATAAGTCGTTGCTTTTCATTAACGTCTTTACAAGAAAGATGTTCAGATTCAGACTAACATTTTGATAAACTTGAATCACATGAGTTATTGAACCTATTCAACTAGAAACTGAAAAGTTAGCAAAATAACACAAATACAGTGTATGTTATAAAGCGGATTAAACAATAACAAATCATAACTAAATGATTTAATATATTAGTCAATATTAAATCATATAGTAACCATAAAACAAGTAAATTAACCATAATTTAAATAAAGATAACTTCTTTAAAGATAAATAATCAAATTAAATAATTATAATACTACCTATATAATTATTTGATCCAATAATTCAAAAACAAAATAAAAAGACAGTTAAATAAATATTTAATCAAAATATCATAAAACTAAAGGTTTATTAACTAATCAAATATAAACCACCAATATTTATCATAAAGAGGCCTAAATAAATATGATTATTTTTTATAAAACAATTTGAAAAGGAGAGCTTAAGATAAAAAGATTAATACTCTTGAGTTTAATTAAATATATAGGAAAGAATGAAGCTCAAATGATATGTTAAGGATCAATTACAATCATGTTCATAAAACAATTCATCATGTAGTAAATAATATGAACAAAATAGTAATTAAAATATTTAGCTTGAGTAAAAATTGAGTTAAAATTTTAAACTCAATCGCTTAATTGATCTAAGATAAGCTCGATCAATCGAGGCAAAAGAGTCGATCAATCTAGAATAATAAAAAATAAATTATGAAAAAGGTAGTTTGATCTACCTAATTTTCGATCGATCGAACATTAATCTCTTAATCGATCTACCTAAAATGAAAATTAATTCAATGATTTTTTAATCAAGGTAGATCGATTCTCGATCAATCTACTCACCTCGATCGATCTAGACATATCTTGATTGATTGAGTGACTTATATGCAAAATATTTATATGTATTTAATATGAATTTAACATGCATAAAAATAGATATATATCAAGATGTGTTGTTGGAGCTCAATAGTTTTTTTGGCTTGAAAAATATTCTTAAAATATTCACCTATAAATTAAAATTACATTTAGATATTTTGTTCATAAATATCGTCAATACTCATAAACATTACGATAACTATAACTAATAAGACGTAGGATGAAAATAGTTATTGTAATATCGAAATTGTAATTAATTGAAACCAAACATATGTTAATGTTGATTTTATATACATATACTTATATAAAAAAATATACCTTTAGTAATAACACATCTTACTTTGAATGATTAGATCGAATTTTATTTATTCTTATTTTAATATTTTTTTATTTACTTATAAAATATGATAAATAGTTGAAATGAGAATTAATATTGATATTTTAAATAATATAATAAAATAAGAATTATGTTAATATTTATTTTTTAAAATTAATTTTATTTTTATACAAATGTTAGACAAATAATAAGGATAGTTAAATAAAAAAAATTATTACTAACTCAAGAACAATAATTATTATATAAATATATTTAAAATTTATGTGTCCTACTTACGTCGAGAATTTTAGTATTTTTTGTACTATTATATATTACTATACCAGTAAGTGACACATCATTTGATAACAAGCATTGTTTCTTCTTTTTTTCTTGCTAATTATGTTCGGATAATTATCTCAACTAATAAAATTACACTAATACAAAAAAGAGTATTTAAGTCTATATGTAAAGTCGGTTTTTGAAAAAAATTAACTTATAATGAATTTAAAGTCAGTTCGGTGTAGAACCGACACTATCCACGTAGGACGTAGTGTCGGTTGACACCTGGAACCAACGCTACGTTCACGTGTAGCGTCGGTTCTACATGTCAACCGATGCTACGTTCACTGTGGATAGCGTCGGTTGATACGTAAAATCGACGCTACACACGTGGTAAATTATTTTATCTTCTTTCTTTCTCAGACAGAAACTATTCCAAGCGCTGCATAACTCTCAAAAACCCAAAACTTCATCCATACATCATCCATTTCTCCTCCACTATTTCTCATTTTCCAACCACATACGACCACCAATTCCAGTGCCAGTTAGTGAGTTTTTTTCCTCTCTAACTAATCTTTTAGATCCCCTATTTTTTTGAGCAAAATATTCAAATTTTTATACCCATTTCTCACTTACAAAACACAATTTTTTCTTCATTTTGTCACTTCATTTATTCTTATAAGTATTTCTATTAATCCTACGCACTTATTATTCATATTTTTTTTGTTATTATGTATATAAATTTTTGTATTATATATGTAAGTTTGTATTATAACATAAAGAGAAGAATATGATGATCTTGAATAACTTAGAACAACATCATGGTAATTTTTTTACTATTAATTAATATTTTATTTTTAAATTATTTGTATTATTTAAACTTTTAAACAGATTTTATTTTTCCCCTCTGCTATTATTTAGTGATCGAATACAAGTTTTAATTTAAATATAATAGAAAATGAGTAAAAAAAAAATTAAAGTCGATTCACCGCATGAACCAACTTTAAATTTTAAATCATTTCATTTAAAGTCGATAATTGACTTTAATATCCTTGTAATAGTGTTACCACGTCTATTGATGGAATATTAGACATATATCACTCTTCAATCTCGTAAGAAATATATTACTATATTAATAAGTGACAAATAATTTGACAATGAGTATTACTTCTTTTTTCCCAACTAATTACACCTTATAATTATATCAACTAATAAAATTATCACGTGATTCTTATGAAATTTTAAAGTTATATCACTCTTCAATCTTGTAAGAATTTTTCATCAAAAATGTTAATTTATCAAATTCTTATAAATCTATAAATTACCTTAAATCTGATCAATGTGAAACTTTATTTGTACACTCCTAATAACCTCTCATTCAAACGAAATATTATATAATTTAGTTCCTCCTTAATTAAATATACACATTATCGTACTTACATATTGTCTAACTCTCCTTCAATTAAAAATACCCTTTATTATTGTACTTTATAATGTATGTAAGTCGTCGAAGATATATACTTTATCTTTGCACTTTATATTATGTCAACTCTTTACAATTCAACAAATAACTTTGGTTTTAAGTATATAAAACCCACAATGAGCCTCATATTCATGTAAATTGAGCGCATAAAAAAACTTACTTTCACATAGATGGATACCATGCATATAATTAAGAGATTCAAATATATATCTATAATTATAAAATTTATTGTAGAATCTGATACCATGCATATAATTAAGAGATTCAAATATATATCTACAATTATAAAATTTATTGTAGAATCTGATACCATGCATATAAGTAAGAGATTCAAATATATATATACAATTACAAGATTTATTGTAAGTAATTATATACCATGTATATAATTAAGAGATTTAAATATATATTTACAATTATAAAATTTATTATAGGATCTGATAACACTTTTAAATAACTTGAAGTTACATACCAAAAATGCTAACATATTAATTCCAATAACTCAAATCCTCGCATAACTATGAATGACCCAAGTCTATGCAACGTGGGGTTTAGATTGCATTTTTCTAATAAATCTATACCATTAAATTAGAAGATAAAAATGAAAAAATATATGAAATAATCAAATGTGTAATAAAATGATAACATAAAACATTACTTTAAATTTCACGTTACATAAAATTTATATAAACATAATGGTTTCTTGCAAATATAAATCAACATTCTACCCCAGTTATTAATACAACTTTTATTACAACATAAGTACACTTTTCTAAGGATGAAAATGTTACATCCTAACAATGTTTCTTTTTTATATATCTCAATATCAAAATATAATATCTATTATTTGACTAAATTATGTAAAATTAATAATAATTATGCCTAATTTAAATGTTATTTTAAGTGTTTTTTTAATTAAAATGTTATAGACTCTATATTATCACTAAAATGTTTGATAAACGTTGCTAAAACTTTGAACTCAAGTTTTTTCTCGCTTTTTAGAAATAATAGATTCTCTATTTTGTTCTTTGCAGCCTCAGAGAATATATTATTATTTCTCAGTTATTTTGTCCCTTCTCAATTCAAAGCCTGATATAAAGAATCAATTAAATATCAATTTAAGTAACGATTTGGGTGATTTAAAGCTTGATATTGCAAAGGGATATTAAGGTTTCAAATTGAGGTAAGCGAGAAAAACAGAAAACGAAAGCGATATTAGTGAGATGAGCTGAAACATATTTGAACAGTTTGACGAGGTGCAGTGACGACGAATCTTTTTCTACTTACACATAGCTTTTAATTTATTTGTATTACTATTTAGTAATTATTTATTTGTAACTTGTATTAATTATTATTATTTAATAATATTTTAATTAATTAGTTAAATTATTGATTAATATAAATATTTAAATTATTTAAAAATATATATATTAAATAAAAATTAATTTAAAATATAAATAATTGATTATTTTAATATTTTATAATTTTTTTAAGTTTCAATCGATAACGAAAATATATTTGATAATTTTGTAAAAATTATTTATTGAAACTGAATCAAGATTATAATCTAAGCGGAGCATCCCTAAGATTACCTTGATGTAGTAGCTCTAGTGGTAAAGTGCAATATATCGACACTACATATCCATTTTTCTTCCCATAATTTCCTACATATTCAATTTTGTTACCGCATTAATCTTATTACAATTAGATATATATGATTAATGAATTATTCATAATTTAATTATTAGATATGTGTAGTGTGTGTTTTTTTTTTTAATTTGGACTACCTTACATTATATCTTTTAAGTTGTTTAGTTAACTTCTTTTTTTCGACATTAATAAATTATCTTTTATCTTCTTTTTTATTTTGATTATTTCTGTATAATTAAATTTACCTACTATTTCGCGACTAGTATATTAGGTTTTTATTTAATGAGTATGAATAATTATGAAAATATTAGTATAAATGTGAAATAATAGTTAGTGACTTAATAATACCAATAATGTTTTTATAAAAAAAGAATAAAAAAACTTAGTAACATAATAGTTTTTATGTTTACCAGTGGTGTCATTATCAATGGCAGCACCACAAGAGGTAGCGAGGGTCGAGTGAGGTTGGATGAAGGCTGGGAGGCGAAGGGTCGATCAACACGAAGGAAACTGCTGGTGGATTCCGAAGCTAGAAGTCTACGAAAAGAAGGCTGCCGCTTTGACAATTGTTGTTGTTGACTGCATGATATATTAATATAATATTATTAGCATTACTTGTGGGTTGGTGGCTTTATTAAGTTAGCAGTTTAGGTGTTTTTTTTCCCCTCTTTATCAGTTTAGGACCTTTAGGTTATAATATTATAGTATTACACACAGGTGATTACTTTTTTATAATTTTTAGTATTAATATATAATAACTTTAAAAAAAAATTAATTTAATAATTTTAATTATAATATATAATATATAATTTTACATTAATTTAATAATTAATAAATACCATGAATTTGGTTATAATCGGTTTTTCTTACTTTATAATTCTTCCAAATCATAACCGACCAAAATTATATTTTTAATAAACTTTAGTTTAGTTCGATTAGGAAAAGAATGGTTTAATCAATTTTTTATTTAACATACCTACTCTTAATATTATAAGAATTCACTCGTGAACAATTTGGATGAACAAAGATAAGTTATATTTCATCTCACATATTCTTTATATTATAAATCAAAAATTATACTATCTTATTTTTTTTTTCTAAATAACATCATTTTTGATAAATTAATTAATTTTTTAAAATTAATAATAACTTATCTTAAAATTTACAATTTTATATCAAATTGTTTAATAAAAAATAAAAAAAGACTCTTATTTCATAATATCAATAAAATAAGATCAATATCTCATCGGTGGTCTCGCAAGAGTTCTCATTACCACTTTCGATAATCTCATCAAAGTTTTGACAATTATTATCAGATTTAAGGTAATACGTCTAAGATAAAAATAAAAATATAAGATATTACGTTTGGTTAAAAAAATATAAAAATTTTATATTATACAATAATCATAAAAACTCATATATTACTTACAAATATAGAGTTTAATGTATGTAATAAATTACATACTCATGTAAAGGTAGAGGCAACACTTTATTTCTCTAATCAATTTATCTTCGAAGCAATTAACCTAAGTGTAACATTTTAAGTAAGCCTAAAAATTAACCTAATTATTTATCCACAAAAATACATAGCATTACATATTAAGGCACGTGTAATCCTTGCGGAGAATAGAAAACTAAAAAAATAAACACACGTATATCAAAATCCTCTATATGGCAAGCAAGCCAAGTAACCTTGGATCAATAATATTGAGAAGCTTATTGAAAGTCCTTGATTTCAAAAAATAGCTTTGAAGATCGAATACTAATAATAGTGGAATAGATAAAGTTTGCTCTAGTAGTGATGAGAAGAAGACAAGCAGGCACCGCCGTCCATGGCAAGGATTGCATCAAAATAGATGACCATGCATGACATAGGCGATAGTGAGTCTAGCTAATACTGAAACGTGAAAGAGGAAGTCCAAATGAGTAAAATAACTAGAGGACAAAATAGTAAATTTACAGTTGTAAAACACTATCGTATCGCAATGTAGGATAAAATTAGAGAGAAGCTTAAAAAGCGATTATATTGCATCATTGTTCCCATATTTCTAGATACATGAATGGTCTTTGCAATTTATCTTGGGCCGCATTGGTTGATCTCATAAGAGATGTCATAAAGTTATACAACTTTTATATAATTTTATTTTTTCAAGTTACACAATTAATACTTTAGGAGGAGTGGAAGAAGATTAATTATTGGGAGTAGAGTGCAAGCAATTTTGTAGTTTTTTAAAAAAATGGGTATTTTAGGTTTATAGTTTTTAATTTAAATAATTTAATCTAATAATTTTAAAAATATTTATTTTAATCTTATATATTTAGTATAAAATATATACTTTAGTTTTGTTTTTGAATATTTTATAACTAAAATGTATATTTTTTTTATAAAAGTCACAAACCTCATGTATATATTTATATATAATTCAATTTTATTACTTATATTTTAATAATATATCAAATTAATTAAAATATTTTAACATTTGACAGTTTGTTGTAGAGTATAAAATAAATTTATTACATGATTTTTATATATCATATATTTAATAGTGAATTTAAATGGTATGATAAAAACTATATAATTATATATAAATGTTGGCCTAACAGGTGGGATGAGTTTAAAATATAGCAAACATTTGACTTAGTCTATTGAATTTCAAAATTTTAATATTATTAGCTTTGATTTTTTGTTATGAGTTACAACAAAAGTTAAGTTTGAATAGTTCCCTTTTTTCTAAAAAAATTGGTAAGTAAAGATGATAATATATGTTCTTTAAAAATAGTTATGTATAAGTTACGTGAACATAAGATTAAAATGTTACTAAATATAATTTCATTATATTTATGTGATTCATAGATATAATTTCATTATTGTATGATATATATTTTTTAAATAAGATTAAAATGTTACTAAAAATAAATATAAAATTTAATTGTTATTTTTAAATGATTATAAGACTAATATAATCCCACCTTATACTGACTAGGGTTAGGCGTGGTTGAATTTTGGTCATTTTTGACTTAAAATGTTAATCGAGTTGACAAATCAAAAATCAAAATCGACCTACAAAATATCGATTAGAGAATATTTGACTAATTTATTTATGTCGGTTTGATAGATTCAATTTGAGGTTTAGACCTGTTTGTTTTTTAAGTAAATTTTAATAATTTTTTTTATGTTACTATTAAATTAATAAATAATATTTATTGTTTAATCATTAATTTAACTAAAAAATTGTATATTAACATTTCAATTACAATTGTGCATCAATTTTCAAGTAGAGAATAACTTTTATAAATGAATAAATTATTGAGAGCAAAAAATAATTTAGATTTTTTTATTAATTATAGTAATTTTTTTAAAATGAAGATAAAAAAAGAATAATATAAGTTATTTTACATTCTTAAATAACATAAATATTTAACTAGAATTAGACGATTATAAACATATATTATATGTATTATATATAAATTAAAAAATAAATATGTATATTAATAAATATACATATTGATTCATCTAAGTATTAGTTTAAAAAATTTAAAATATTAATAGACTTAACACATGTTGATTTTTGTATTTTTAAAACCAAAATCAATCTATTTAAACCTATTAAATATAAAACCAAGTTCGATCGTGATCAATTTAAGTCTAATATATTAATTTATTGGTTATTATATATGACTATCACTTAAGCATAAATGTTTGACGTGTAAATTTAAGATTAATTATAATCTATATTTTAGTTGAAATATTTATTTTTTACTTATTTTATTAATATTGATTTAAAAATTAACACTTAAATTTTATATTTACTTTTATTAAGACTTTAGTTTTATTATTTTGAAATAATGATCATATAAATAAAAAATCACATATAAAGATTATTTAAGAATACATAATATGTACATGATTATTTTTAAAAGACATGTTATTTTACCTATCAATTCATTTATAAAAAGAAGAAATTATTCTTATAATTTTTATCTATTAAAAACTTTAGTCCCAACAATTTTTATTCATTTTTCTTTATTTTTATTGTATTTTTTTATATTGTTTTTTAGTTTTTATAGTTATTTTTACGATATATAATTTTGATGAAAAAACATATCTTTAACATTTAATAACATAAGAAAAAATTGAAAACAAAATATAAAAAAAATAGAAAAAAAAAACAATTAAGTTTTTAATAATTAAGAATAGACAATAATTTTTTCTTTTTTATTATATGAGCACACCAATCCCATAATTATTAGATTAGGTAATAATTTTTTTCATAAAATTTTAAAATAATTACTTTATTTTCGTGAGTCATGTTAATATAAAAAATAAATATTTTTAATTTTATATTTTATTTTAAAGTATTTTTAAATTATCAAAAAAGTATTAAAAATTATAATAACTATATAAGATTTCAATTTTTAATTGCGATTCTAAGTCAATAAGGATGGTTATAAAAATCAAAACCAGAGAGATTGTATATTGTTACGTATTTGTTGAAAAAACTTCTTGAATGGATCAGACACATTAGAGGTAGAGGCAAAAGCATGATTTGCACGGTGTCCAGTACGATTCATTTTCTGTAAACCCTTATCCTTTATAAAATCAGGTTTTAATTCTGGATGTAGAATCCAACATGTGTCCTTAACATGGCCCGTATGGTTGCAATGTTGACACTTCAAGTTTGGATGCTTCCCTTTGTACTTCCTCTCGTTGGTTAGATAGGCTCTTGCCTCAGGTGAACTAGCCATTGTACCCTTGTTCATGACTTTCCTCCTTATTTCTTCACGTTGAATTGTCGCACATACATTGGTGAAGGAAGGTAGTTCAAGATTCATGAGTATATGACATCGTATATCTTCATATGTTGAATCCGGATCGACAAAAGTTGAAATATCTTATCTTCTTCCGCTCTCTTTCGTAGCGAGCTACATCAGTTGTATGAGGACGATATATTTCCAACTCATTCCACATGCTTTTCATGCTTCCTAAGAGTTGTACAAAAGGCTTGCCATCTTGTTGCAGATCTAAGATGTCTTTCTTTAATTGAAAAACTCGTGCAACGTTGTTTTGACTGCCATACATTTCCTTAACCGTCTCCCATAATTGGTATGCAGATTCAGAGTAACTGAATATTTCAGCTAATTTACGTTCCATGGAATTTAGGAGCCATGACATAACCGGTGATCCTTACTAAGCCAGGATTCATAGGTTGGTGAGGAAACATCGTACTTCGATGCTTCCATTTATGAACCCCAACTTGGACCTTCCACCTGTGAGCGCAGACACCGCTTGACCAAGGCAAGTAATTAAACTCATTCAACAAGACCGAGCTTAATCTTTGATTTGGGTTGACATCCACCTCATGCATATTCATGAAGGAAAGCATCATGAACTTTCACGATCCTATTGTCTTGTCACCATTTCAAAGATTGAAGATGCTAAGATAATAATAAAGCGAAGCAAGTTAATTTTCCCTGATGCGATACCATGTTGAAAAAACAAGAAATAACTCTACACAAAAGAGTTCTCTAGTTTGTATTATTTTCTTCATGTTTTAAATTACAATCAGATTGTATAGTATTTATAAGGAAATTTTACTCCTTCAATTATTCTTTAAATTAAGCGTTCCTTGATTTCTCTTTGAATTAAGGATTCATTGTTTTACTCCTTGAATTAAGGATTAACTTTGTTTACTTTCAATTAAGGTCGCTTGTTTTATTCTTTGAATTAAGGTCCTTGTTTTATTCCTTGAATTAAGGTCCTTGTTTTATTCCTTGAATTAAGGTCCTTGTTTTATTCCTTGAATTAAGGTCCTTGTTTTATTCCTTAAATTAAGGACTAATATCCAATAGTATTTTCTCTGTTTATTAAATTAGATATTAGTTTAATTAAATTTGAATTTAATTATAATGAATATGTTATTTGGATGTGATCGGAACCTGTTTAGAAACTTACTGTTTTTAAACACGACGTTGATATGATTAATTGACCAAATGGTTATCAGAAAGAAAATCAATACCCCACGTTTCTTGGTAGGGTAAGTCTATAAGGACAATCTTCAGCGTAAATACGCCTGTCCATCCTCGTGAGGCGCTCAAAGTTCATCCCTTCGTACCATGTCTTAGGATTCCTTGAGTAGGTACCATGTCCACACGCTCTTCAACCTTTGCACTTTGATTTTCTGCCACACAAGTATTTTCAACCAAAATTCCACTAAAACAAAAAAACAAAAACACTAAAGTTACTAAAAATTTAGGTAGTGATTTATACCATTTTTATTGTTATTTTAATAATTAATTACAATTTTATATTATATAATATTAATATTAAAATAAAAATTTGTCAATTATTATTTTTAGTATCAAACAATATTTTACTATCAAAAACAAAAAAATTTAAAACAAAAAAGATACCAACATTATCATCATATTATTAAATAAATTATATCATTTACAATTTGAATGCAGAGACGCAGGTAAAAAGAAAACGAGATGTTTGATTTTACTGTTTTCACTTTAAAAAAATGTGAATTTCACACTGAATAAGCAGCTATATAATTTATTTATAATATAATTAATTATATAAATAAAATAATTTATATAATATTATTGCTATAATAATAATTATATCAACTATAGTTCAATATGTTTAGAAAAAAATTACTCCTATATATATACTTCTTAATTGTTTTCGTCCTTTTCATTTTATATCTAAATCATAAATTTTTAGTTAACATACTTAAAGATCACCTTAACCTAAATTTTTTAACAAATACAATTAAGACGTTTTAATGTTATTTTCTTTTTTTTAACTTATATACTTTAAATTACAAAATTATGCTATATCAACGTTATTAAATTCATATTTTTAAAATAATTTAATTGTTAAATTTTAAAAAACATAAAATTAAGTATAAAGTATCTACTAATTAAAAAAACATATATTTTAATGATAAGATTAAAGTATAATATTTATAAAACTTAGAAATTAAAATATTCAAATATATAATCATAATAATTTAAATATTTTTTTACTTAACATTTCAATTATTTAAAATATTAAAAATTTAAATACTAAAAAATCTCAAAAATATAAATTTAATGCGATACTTTTTACATGAATTTACTAAATCGTCAAAATATTAAAAGAAAAAAAAAACAAAAATAGAGGCACCGATCAAAGTTCGAGAAACCTAGATGCTATTTGGAATACTGTCCCCTTTCCTATCTTCAATTATGTGCCTATATCTATGATCTATTCCATCATCTAAGAGCCTACTTTCATTTCCACCAGTATAAGTCATCAATCCGAACGGTTCAAGCTATTATCGTCATACTCATCATCTTCGAATCTGAACTGCGGTATTCGATGACTAAGTCTTTTTTGCTGTTGCTATAATTGTGTGTTTTTTTCCCCTTATTTCTTTTCTATATATCTTATGCTCATATCATCGGACTTCATTCAAAGAGTTAATGCGAGTTTTATGTTGTTACAAATCGCGAGTTTTGTTTATGTATAATTTGTTATAAGTTGTTATTCACCTACTTTTGCAAGAAGATTAGGCTATTAGTAGAATTACTAACATTATTTTTATATATTTATTACTTTTCCACAAATATTTGGTGTGCAAGGAGTCAAAACTTACAATTTAACAATTCGGGTTACTAGGCCTTGAACAATTGATCTCTAGCTCTGTTATTATGCTTGAACACATGATCTCTAGCTCTGTTATTATATTAAAAGTTATTCGTAAGTAACTCTCCCAGAAAAAGAATGATCAATATTACTTTTATATATCTATCATAATTCATTTGAAACTTTCATTTCATTTTGAATGATCAGATTTATTTAATTATGTATATTCTGATTTGGTAGGAGTGAATATGGGGGTTTTAGAGTGTTTTCTGTATTTATTTGTTGTTGGTAATATTGATGCATGATTCTAAACTGGAACTTGTTTACAAGCAAGGTTGCTGCTTGTTTTCTAGATTTTATAATATTTTTAAATGATTTTAGAAAACCAGTCGAATCCAAACCAATATGACTGCTCGATTGAAGCATTTCTTGCAGGTTTTGGAAAACCTGACATTTTCAATATTTGAACATAAACTGACCTGACCTGACCTGTGTCCACCCTATGACACTTCAAAGTGGAACTAAGGAATTGATTTTGTGTCATGGAGCTCTGGATAAGACTAGTAATTGTTTACTCACGAGGTCCGCTATAACTTACTGTGTTGCCTTTATGGAAGGCATTTAAAAAAAGGAAAAACTGTTTATGACTTGAGTTAATTCTCTTGTTTCAGTTAGTTTGCTGAAATTGAGATGGAATGGTCATGTACTATTGTTCCATTGAATCCAAAGGGTAGTGTTTTTTTTGTTGTTTAATTTTCCCTGTTACCTTAAGGAACTCTTTTTGTATTGTATTTTTCAGGCGACTCTTGTCAAGGTTAAGGGAGAGGGTTGTGAGCTTGAAAGCAATAATCATATAATTGACCATGTCTGATCATTTTATGCAATCATATCATGATAACGATGCAATATCAGGGAAGTCAGTTGATTATTGTCAATCTGTCTGGATGACTCATTGGATGCGGAAGAGCTGTAAATCAGAAAATCGGGCATGTAATCGTTTATCTATGCGCTATGAAGCCCAAGAAGACAATCAAGAGGCTCGTCCAAGTTGCTTACTGAGTGGGACAGAGGTAGTAACAAACATGTCTAAAATTGCAAAAGGAATTGGTGAAGTAACCGAATCAAATACTGTAAATATCATAAATGAGAGTCCCCTGGCAAGCTCAGAAAAACTAAAAAGAGAACGATCTGATTTGCAGCCCCTTTCAATGTTCAACCATCATCGGAAGAGAGAGAATGTTCTGGCTCAAAACAGTGGGCATGTATCCACTCGTGGAGCAAAGTCTCAAATTGACACTGACTTGAGAAGTTTACCTGCTCCTCTATGTAGAAATGGAAGTCACTCAGCATCAATGCTTGCATTAGCTCCTCTTAGCATGGATTCACCATCAAGAGATTGCCATTTTCATCATGAACACATCTCAAAGTATGCAGGGAAACGTGCAGAATATGATCAGTTTATTGGAAAAAACAGCTTAGCAGTTACAGAAACACTCAAGGATGATTTTATTGGATTAAACTCTGAGAGCACGCCTTATGGATACCAAAGAAGTACTCCTGAGAATTCCATCTGCAGAGAGGGAGAAATCAATGAATCAAATTTCATTCTAGCATCTGAAGATTATGCCAACAATACAAAGTATGGAAGCAAATCTTTTATTTTTGTCCATCAGCAGATATTTAATAACCTTTTTGGAAGATCTAGGGATTCACTGTTGCAGCAGAATGATGTGGGACTATTTTCACATGATTCTTCAACGAGCACTAGTCAGCAGCCTGATTTGTTTGGTAAGCAGTGTCAGAAGATGCAAAATCACTCTTATACTCGTTTGTTTCCAAACTGGAGCAGCATCCAAGATCCAGTCAATTCAGAAAAAATAGATAGTAAAAGTTATTCGCTGGCATGCATGCAACCTCCTTTGCATGACATGGAGGGTAAGAAAATATGCACTGCTATAAGCTCCATGGAAGAACCATCTAGAGGCCCTGCCCAGGATTCTCAAACAAATCATAATTTTCTGTTTAGAAATATCAGATTTGACTTGCCTAACGATAGCCAAAAGTTAAAGGAATCAACAGAATCAACCCATTTGAAGACAAAACCTTCCAGTGAGCTTTTCAGTTCATGTTCAGAATATGGTTTTTTGGTGCAGCCTGGAGTAAAGCTGCACTCCTCACGAAGTTCCACTGGCAGTGAAGCAGAGAAAGAAGTAGGATATGTCAAGACTTCGACAATTAATTTAAAGAATCAATTATCAGCTGAAACTGATGATATGTACATGGATGCATTTCCAGAGAATCATGTTTCTGGTATATACCCCTTTTAAACCGTTTTTTCCCTCCATGAGTCGCTGCTTGCTTGAAATTTTGTTCAATGTTTTATTGCATTTCCAGAGAATCATGTTTCTGGTATATACCCCTTTTAAACCGTTTTTTCCCTCCATGAGTCGCTGCTTGCTTGAAATTTTGTTCAATGTTTTATTGATTGCTTTTTGATGTTTCCATAAGTTTTTTTTGAATAAATTAATACCCTTCTAGAAAGTGGTAATCATTGATATTCATTTGGTAGATATATCAATGTTATGCAGTTTCTTCGCATTTACTCTTCTTTTTCCTGTTTTTTTGTTTTTGGTTTTGGCTGAGTGTCCTTCTTATTGGTGCAGGTATGGCTTCTTCGGGATCAAATAAGGCAAGTGTTGCTACTATTCTGTATTCAATAATCTTTATTCAATTAATTCAATCAATTTGCCTTACATATGCGCTTGGTACAGCTCTGAGGTGTAAATTTATGGTTTATATCTTTGGTTCATTTCTGATTTGTTATATTTTAGGGCCAACTGGTAGGATAGAATGACATGATATCTGTTCTTTGCTCACATTCTCTTTTTGAGGTGATTTGCTTTTATGTTTTGTCTTTCGCATACATATTCTATTGCATTCTTAGTTGTGTGTTAAACCTAATAGGATTTGTTGTGATTGCTACAATTACTACTACACATGATACTGGGTTCTTTTCTTTTCTTTTTTTCTTTGTGTAGTTATGATTATGATTATCATCCTTTTATTGAGAAGATTTTTCTATTGGTGGACTTTTCTTCTTCAGATCCTATTTTTGAATTTATCTCTAGAAAATATTATCTATTACATGCTTGTATATCCGTTGTTATTTTTATCTTGCCATAGCCGTTATTATCTTTGTGGTATTTTTAATTGTAAGTTTTTCCAAATTTTGTACTTTTTAGGGCTTGAATATATTTTTTAGGGCAAACGTTTATGTATTTTATATTTTATTACTTATAATAATTATTGTTTCAGCTAGTTACTCTTATTATTAAAATATCTTTCAGTTAACTATTTCGGCTAATAATTGACCTATTTGATCGAAATATTTAAGTCATATAAGGGTGTGTTGTGAAGAGGAAAACGAAGTTATAACTTATTATGCACATCACTTAAATTTTTCAATCAAATTGACTAATATTTAGAATAGTTGATTAAAAGACATTCCAATAATATAAGTAGTAAATTGAAACAAAAAAATATTAAAAGTAGTAAATTAAAAATTTTCATATAACATTAGTACCTAAATAAACGTTTTCCCTTTCTTTTATATAGTTTTTACATAAACACATTTACTTTCTTTTGGTTTCTTGAATAATTACTTCTAATATATGATATAATGTCAAATATTTTAGGATCAGGGTGGCTTATCTTACTATTTCATAATTAAATGCTATGGATAAATGTTTAATTTATTGTTCAATGTAATTTGGTTTGTGGTGAGCATTAATGCAAGGTCAAGTCTACAGTATAATGTTGTACCATGTGGTGCTGAATTAATTGGAAATCAATATGAATTGTTACTTTTTCAGTTCAATGAGTTGAAACAACTATCATCAACGTCTGAAGCTAGGCTTGTTTCACCTAGAGTTGAAATTCTCCGTGGACGTCCAAAAATGAAATACCAAGAGCTACCTAATGTTGCAGTGCTGTCAAATTCAGGGGATGGCCGAGAGACAAGCACATCAAGAACCCAGAGTTTGGATGCTGAACATCTGCTCTCTTATGCTGATCAGAGCACAAATTTAAAATCCAGTGCAGGCCAATCAGAGCCAAGCAGCAGATGGGTTAAGCGTCTCAAGTTGAGTCCTGTATCTTCTCAAGGTACTAAGAGTTTGAAAATGGGGGAAGCCACTTCGCATAAAAAGGTCGATAAGTTCTTTGGCAAAATTTGGAAATGCAATATAACTTGTTCAGAGCTCCCATTGGTGGGTGGACATCATGATAAAGATCAATATGCATTGTTACTGAAAAATGGCCAGTCCTCTTCTGCAGACTGTGTAATCCAAGAAATAACCCTTTCACATCCTTGGATTCAAAGATGGTCTTGTAAAGTTGTGGTGCCTGCTCCAAAGAAGCATAAAGCAGAAGTTGTTTGTGAAGCCCTACATTCAAAGGCAAAGTTACATGAGCTATCAAAAAAGCAGTTTCCGAGCCTCGCTGCCATGGCTCTAATGGGGAAAGCCGTGGGCAGTTTCAGTCCATGTGAATATACAAAAAAAGAGTCTTTTGTTGTTTGGAAATGCAAACGATTCTGAATCTGAAAGTCGTAGACTTGTACAGCATGTTGAGTAGTCCATAACAAAATGATGTTTTCTTACATGCTGACACTGGTTAGTCAAAGGAATGGAAACGCTTTCATACTTCATCAGACCTTCATTAAGCATAACCTGAGATTATATAAATCATGAACCTTTCATAGGTATGTATATTGCAGCATTTATTTTTGATGGTTTGTCAAATGAAAACACGTATAATGAAATTGGATATGGGATTAGGTCCGGTATTCTTGTATTTGGCGCTTCGTGCATATATGTAACATATATATTTGGATCGTTGAGGGTAGCAACTTGTTTATGTAGAGGTTATGTTCCCTTCTTTCTTTGTCTCCAGCTTGGGGCAGCTACTCTGCCGAAAAATGAGTGACGAGTTGGGAGTGTTAGTACGCAACTCCCTGTTTTATCTAAGAAAATCATAAACTTGGGGTTTACCATATGTTGTGTAATGATCCAATCATAATTCCCATCAAATGGTTAGCATGAAAACAGATACAGTTTACCTCATTTTGCTTGTTATGAGGGAAGTGTTTGTTTGGCTAAAAATGTTGTTGAACAAGAGCAGTGTGTTGCATATTTTTTTGGGGTGGAACTTTGTCTCATCTTTTACTCCTTTAGGGACTGATATCCATTGTCTTCAAAATGGGGTTATTTTCGTAATTGTTGTTTTATTTAATATTTGAATCTTAAAATAAGAGTAGCATTGGAGCAATATGGCCTATAACTCGTTCTGTTTTTTATTTTTTGGTGTGGTTTTTTTATAGGGTGTACAGACGTTCTTTCATATGATTAAAAAATAAAATTTGGAAGCATTTGTATAGTTGTGGATGATTTTGATTCGATGGTTGGATTCATTTGATGAAAAGTTTCATAATGTGCAAGGTGCTTATCAGATTGTGAATTAAAATTTTTAAATTTGCTTGTATTGGATTTGATCTGCATATGTAAAACATATTTTATACTAAGGTTCTATTAGTATTTTACTAGTTGAAAAAGTATATTTATTAAGCAACATTTATATTTATAATTAATATAACAGCTTTTTATTATTAGATATAATTACGTGTATTCAATTATATTTATTAATAATATAATAAATAATTTTTTTATTATAAATTTTGATATTATTGATCCGATAGATAATTATATAATTATAACTTAGAAAACAAATTTTACTAAGCAGAAAAAAATATATATTATATTAATTCTTACCGTATCACAGCTTATGTAAAATGTAAAGGAGAATTGCTATTACTAACTTGAAATGTAAGGTTTTATCCGAATCAATGCGCTTTAATGGATTTAATGGAAGCAATTTGCAGATTGGACATGTATAATTAAATCCATAATTTATGTGAATTAATTAACAAACAAATTGACAGAAACTTTTCTGTACACCAACTATATATAATAATATATTATTTATTACATAGTAACTTTTGTAATTATTATTATTATTAATTTTGAATAGATACGTCAATTATTTGTTATTTTGCTTTATGAATGGACATGGTTAATTAATTTTTAGACTTTTTGAAATATTTAAATTATAAATTAAAAAAAGAAAACGAGCTTGATTTTTTTTATCCAAGCCTTGTTAAAACTTTAATTACATACTCATTTAAAAAGGTAAAGGGGAGTGAGGGAGTTGGGTAGTTTTTGTTTTATTATAAAAAATTATTATACCTACTAAATTTTTAGTAAATACACGATATTTTTTGAGTGCTCACATTTTATTGACCATATTGAATGTACAATTAGTTATAAAATTGTATAACTAAAATGGCGTATAAGGTGGACTTACAAAAATTAGTGTGTAATTATACTAAAAATAGAATATAAGTCATAACATTTTTTATTATCGAATTAATTATAATATTTTTAAAACAAAAATGTAATTATATTTCGTTTTCTTTAATGATTTGAAGTCCAGTTGGACCTATAAAAAGTATTAAATTTTAATTATTTTAAAAAATTTCAATAAATATTTATATGCAAGTAGGATAACTTATGTATTTCTTTGCTTTTAGAAAATATTTCATTTTTTTATTACGTAGCATTAAATATTAATATAACCAAATTTTCATATTTGTGTTTTCTTACCTTATCTGTTAGAACTAAATTTACAAAACGTGTAATTTTTATTTTTATTATCATTACATAATTATTGATAATATTTTATATATATTAATACCAATTATTAATATCGAAGGTTTGAAACATAGATATTGATTAAAATGTTAAAATTTAAATTCTACAAATATATTAAAGATAGTATTATTATTTATATAAATTTTAGATGGAAAAAAATCCACAAAAATTACAGTTTAATTATATTACAAAAATTTTAATAAATTTTTACAAATATTAAAATAATCAATTAGTTAAGTTTTAAAATAAATTTTTATTATATATATAATATTTATTTTGATGAATTAACTTAAGTGTTACAGAATAACAGTTAAAATATTTATTTAAATTAATAATTTAAAAAATATATAATAAAACTCTAAAATTAAATATAAAAAGTTATTCTAATTTTAAATAAATTCTCTACACGTAACTAAATAAAAATATATTAATATTATTCAGTTTTTATTGACAATAATATATTTATTATTAACAAATTTTTTTAACATCGATATTTTATCGCCCATAATATATATATATATATATATATTAATATTTACATTTTTAAAATATAAATATTATCAAGATATTAAAAACATTTTCATGATTTAACACTTTTTCCTTTTATAGAAAAACGGTAAATATTAATTCATTCCGACACATTATACAATCTGTGATATATCAATCACTATACATACAATTATTATTATTTATTTATATATTATAATAATTTTATATTAATCATAAATTTGATAAAATTATATTTTATTTTATTTTTTATACAAAACAATAAATTTTATTAATTTATTATAATTTAATTTTAATTAAATATTTATTTAATTTAATATGTTAGTATTTTTAAACACTTATTTAAATACTATGAATTTGATCAATTTATGTTCTGTTTTCGTATTAAAATTAAACACATTTTTAATTAAATTAAATAATTATTTAAATTAAATTGTACATATCAAACTAAAATAAATTGATTATTTTTTAATGAGACGGTGATTCTACTCATTGTAAGTCATAATTGGTTGGTTGGTGATTGGTAATCGAAATAGAATTAAAGATATATTTAACTAAATTATATATTATTTAATTAATAGATGATTGTATTAATCAAAACTAATTAAACAAATGATTAATGGATAGAATTTTAAATCATATGTGATTCTATTATTGGTTAATATATATTTAAATAAATAATTTATACATATTTTATCTTAATTTATTAATAAATTTGATTGAACAATTGTTAAATTTGTTATATGAGATGAAACATTCGTCTCAAATACAAATTCATTAATTTTTAGTTAAATATATATATAAATTCATTAATTTTTAGTTAAATATATATGATTATGTTATAACATTTATCGAATTTTAAGTTCATTTAGAATATAGTAAAAATAATAATTAAATTGTAAGTTTGGGTTTTAAGGATTATACTAGTTTATTTTTTTAGTATTAATTTCATGATAAAACTTGAATTATTTGATTATTTCACAAATTTCCCATTGAATTTTTTCCTGCTCCGGCTCGTCCATATATATGGCGGACTTGTCGGTCATTTTCAACAACAAATGAAGCAAAAATTGGACAGCTTGAAATAAAATATATCAGCATATACAATAAATTATATGATTATCTTTTATTGACATTGGATCTACAAAATCAAAGCTCTCTTCTTTTTCATCGCAAGAGGCCAAAGAGCCCCAAAGCGAAGAACGATGAAGAACTCCATAGCTATACTCGTTCTCACGATTCTGATTACGTTTGTTGCAACCCAAGTGAGATCCGATGGTTCTGATCATCGCTACAAGGAAGGAGATATTGTTCCACTGTATGCTAATAAGGTTGGCCCGTTCCATAACCCCAGGTATGTAATTTTCTCAGAAAACCACCAAATAAATTAAATCTCCATTTGGGTAGTTCGTAATTTACAGATCTGAGTTGCATCTGAGATGGGTTTTGTTTGGATCTTCGTTTTGTTTAATTATCCGGTTGTTTGGAAACATTTGTTTCCGTATTTTGTTTCGAAATGAGGTTTTGGCCATCATAGGACATTGTTATAGCTTTGAATTGGGTATAGAATGTACTGGATTTAATAGAGTTCATTTTACCATCTATTTAAATAAGTATTTTGTTTCATAGTACAAGTTCGAGGTTTATGCTTAACTTTATGGGGGTAATTTGACATGTTTAGTTTTAATTTTGGTTTTATTCGGAAGTAAATGTGTGCTAATGTTGTTTATTTTGTTTTGTTTGGTTTTGTTTCAGTGAGACGTATCGCTACTTTGATCTTCCCTTCTGCTCAGCAGGTTTCTTATCCCTTGTTCTTTATGCTATTGTTATTAGTATTATTTTTTATATTGGATAATGATATTGCAACACCTACTTTTATTAATGCCAGAATGACTTTTTTAACCATATAATTAATTCTATTTAGTGTTAATATTGTTGGATAAAATTATCATTAATGAAAAATAAATGTCTTAATATTACCCCCTATTTTTGGGGTGTTATTTGTATAATAGTAACCTTTTGTTCCCCATATATATTTGTGACTACAAGGTGCATTGTTGAGTTACATAATCTATTTAATTATGAATAATATTAATAGTAATAATAATCTTGATATTAATGATACATATGCAAGATGGGATATTTTCACTTATTCTAAAAAGGTTATTCTTTTATAGTGAAAAAGATTTTTGGGTGAAACTGTAGTTGTTGCCGAGCTTCTTGATTGTAATTTTTAGAAAAAACTTTGGAATGACTCGGTCTGTAGATTTTTGTGCTGATCCGGTAATCCCAGCAATTTTTATTTTCCATCTTGGACATGGCATGAAACTTTTTTCTTTTTGCTTTTTCAATAAATCTTCTGTAATAATAAAAGTGTAGGAATTTTGTTCTGATTTAATCTATTGTAAATGTTGTCTTAGCTGCCCTGAAACTTTTTGGTTTTAAGAAAATCATTTTATTTCTTTCCTCATACTCTTCCCCCTTTTAAATCATGAGCTTTCCCCCCTGTTTGATTGAGAATAATGGAAACCTTCAAGATTCACTCCTTAATTGATCAATGTTAGGCCAAGTGAAGGAGAAGAAGGAAGCTCTTGGAGAGGTCTTGAATGGTGATCGTCTTGTTAGTGCTCCCTATAATCTTGAATTCAAAAGGGAGAAGGATACTGAAGTTGCTTGTAGAAGGAAGCTAACAAAGGAAGAAGTTGCTGAGTTTCGAACTGCTGTGAAAAAAGATTACTACTTCCAAATGTATTATGACGACTTACCAATCTGGGGTTTCATAGGAAAGGTTGATAAGGAAGGAAAAACAGATCCCAGTGAATACAAATATTTCCTGTACAAGCATATACAATTTGACATTCTCTACAATAAGGATCGCGTGATTGAAATCAGTGCTCGCATGGATCCTCAATCTGTGGTGGACCTGACAGAGGATAAGGAGGTTGAGGCTGATTTCATGTACACTGTGAAGTGGAGAGAAACAGATACTCCCTTTGAGAGTAGAATGGACAAGTATTCACAGTCTTCTTCTCTACCACATCACTTAGAAATTCATTGGTTCTCAATTATAAACTCATGTGTAACAGTGTTGCTTTTGACGGGTTTTCTTGCAACAATTCTCATGCGGGTTTTGAAGAATGATTTCATGAAGTAAGATTTTGTTTTTAAGTAATTATAATAAGCTTACCATATCAGTATATATGTCTTATCCTTGTTCTTTTTTAATTGCTTATTCCACCCGCCATTTTTCTAAAGGTATGCACAAGATGATGATGCAGCTGATGATCAAGAAGAAACAGGATGGAAGTACATTCATGGTGATGTTTTCCGATTCCCAAAGCAGAAATCTCTCTTTGCTGCCTGCCTTGGTTCTGGCACCCAGTTATTCACTCTGTAAGGCTCTTGTTTTCTTTTTCGTGTTGTATTCAAATTGTTTGTTTTAGTTACTTCCAGTAAATGCTGTTTTCATCTTCTTTGTTAATGTCCAGCACGGTATTCATTTTCATGCTTGCACTTGTTGGTGTATTTTACCCATACAACCGAGGAGCTTTATTCACTGCATTGGTGGTCATATATGCACTCACATCTGGAATTGCTGGATACACTGCAACTTCTTTTTACTGTCAACTTGAAGGAACCAACTGGGTAAGCATTGATAAAATAATTATGTAATTAATGCCATTTCTAATTAATGTTTGCGTGGATATAAGGCACTTGACTAACGTTATCTCATGTCTTGTGGTTGTCAGGTACGGAATCTGTTGCTGACAGGATGCCTCTTTTGTGGGCCTCTGTTCCTCACATTCTGCTTCCTGAACACTGTTGCAATTGCATATAGTGCAACTGCTGCTCTTCCTTTCGGAACAATTGTGGTTATTGTCCTGATATGGACATTGGTTACGTCCCCATTACTTGTGCTGGGTGGTATTGCTGGTAAAAACAGCAAGGCCGAATTTCAAGCTCCTGTTCGCACCACAAAGTACCCTAGAGAGATTCCATCCTTACCTTGGTACAGGAGTACTATTCCTCAGATGGCAATGGCAGGATTTCTTCCTTTCAGTGCTATCTACATCGAGCTTTACTACATATTTGCAAGCGTCTGGGGTCATAGAATTTACACCATCTACAGTATTCTGTTTATAGTTTTCATCATTCTGTTGATTGTCACTGCTTTTATCACTGTGGCTTTAACCTATTTCCAACTTGCTGCTGAAGATCATGAATGGTGGTGGAGGTATGCAATTTTCGTTGCATTATTATCTTTTATTATTTAAATCACAATTTTTTTCGCTCTTTCAATAAATAATATATTTGAAAGAGGAAAAATAATCGATAATATAATTTATCATTACTTACACTAGAAGTAGTTCCTAACGTGATACTATTGAAAACATGAATATGACACGACCAAAAAAACCTTTGGGATTTGCTATTTACATTCAAAAATATACCTATTATAGACGACTGTTATTATAAATAACTTACACATGACAAAAGTAATTTTTTGTTGGGTAAATATGACAAAGGTAATTTCTTTTTACCAATTCTATACTTTGGTCTTTTAACTTATTTTTTCCTTAGATTTGGTACCTAGCTTTTTCTTTCGTAAGATTTGGTCCATAAATTTTCAAATTTAACAAATATCAATAGCTAACTATGAGAAAGCTATAAGAATTAGTTAGTATTAAGGATTTATTTGAGGATGGATCTGAAATATTAGTGCTTTGGTGGATTCATTTAAAGTGTTGTAACTGATAAAATTGGGCTGACATGGTAATCGAGTGAGATCTGATGTCTTTTTTTATTATCTATTTTATTCAATTATAGTGATCTCATTTAACAAAAATAAAAGAACATACAGCAATCGCTTACTTTATGCTACGTTCTGAGTTCATATGGCATGCATCTCATTTAACAAAAATAAAAGAATATACAGCAATCGCTTACTTTATGCTATGTTCTGAGTTCATATGGCACTTCTATTGATTCAAAAGATGCATTTTGTCCTAGAATTCACTCATGTTGAGTTGGTTGGATCTTCTATTATCCTTAATGGATTGGCTGCATAAGATCAGCACTGATTTTTAACCACCTTGCTATTTGCTTATTGCTTTGCTTTCAGTGAGTGTATTTTACAATGCATTTATGTTCGTGTGAGCAGTCCTGGACTTTATTAATTGAAGGCATGCATGTGCATTGTTTGAATCAATGAAGGGGAGAGAACAAGTACAGTTTTTTTTTATTACTCTGATGTTATTGTTGATTTTTACAGGTCTTTCCTGTGTGGTGGGTCAACTGGTTTGTTTATCTATGCCTACTGCTTGTATTACTACTATGCCCGATCGGATATGTCTGGATTTATGCAAACTTCGTTCTTCTTTGGCTACATGGCTTGCATTTGCTATGGTTTCTTCCTCATGCTTGGTAGTGTGGGTTTCCGTGCTGCTTTACTCTTTGTCCGTCACATTTACAGGTCAATCAAGTGTGAGTAGAGCTTGCAGATGGGTACCTTCATCACATGGTATTTTCCGTTATTTTGTTGTCTTCATAGATAAAGTTTTATGGTTTCTTTAAAAAAGTAGGTTAAGCAGCATAAGATTAGTACTGATTTTGAAGCACCTCTGTATTGGTCTAATGAATGTATCTATAGGGATCATCAGATTCCACTATGGAGAACAGCTTGTATAACTGCATTTGCTTCTCTTTGAACTTGTCTTTTTGAATTTGTTTTTATTTTCCACTTTTAAACCTAATGTGGCAACTAAAATAAATTGAACTATGCATCATTAGCGGATAAGACTGTCATTTCATTTGTGTCACCTATAGGACCTAGACGACCCAATATCTTATTGTGCTAATGGGCTTAATAGTAGTAGTAAGAGTTGAGGTGTGAACAAAGAAAATTCTATTTATAACAAATTTAACATGTACATTGAATCACGTGACATAGTATTATTGATTATTGATGATTACAATTAGACCTTCAAATTATATCCAATTGAATTTAATACGTTGGTTGTCTTCTACTCTTGTAAAAAGACATTATGAAATCAGAGATGTTATTCATTTTTTATGGAGTATACTTCTAACCATTCACATTGTTTTTTTTTCTCTCTCTATAAAATAGTGTATTTGTTGTTTTTTTCTTGAAGTTGCTTTAATCTTGGATTTCATTGTTCCGAATTATCAGGTTATCACACGTTTTGAAACAATTGAATAATTTTTCATGAAATATTCCAATTGAATTTGTCACAGTATATTTTATTTCCTTGAATTTTGTGTAAATTTACAAATTATTAGAGTACGTAAACATTGAAGGATAGAAAGAACGTCTTTCCCCATTTTTTGGGATCCTGACAGCAGAACCAAACAAGAAAAAAAAAGTTCATTAGAAATGCTTTCAAGGTTTACCAAAAATACAAGCAAATGTGCCCTTATTTGTAGCAGGGAGGAGCATTTGGATCATAAGACTCGCCAGGGTCCTCGGAGGAATATTGGGTGAAGCACAACCTAATTTGCCCTAATGTGAGCCATTTGGTTCATGTACTCAATCAAAAGGCGTTAGTTTGATATATATGGTTCAAGACTAATCGTACGAAATGCTAATGTAGAACAAAGTTTACCACTAAGCTCCCACTACTTTTCATAGTTATCTTCTGTGTTTTGGTTGAGGCTTGTGCCCTTATCAAACGAAGCCTATGATTTTGAAGACTGAAGTCGAGGCTTTTTATAAACACTAATTCCACGAGGATGCCAGCAGATGTTCATTGCATGTGGATTTTTGGGAAGGAGATAATTCTAAGTGATTCCAACTTTGCCCACAAATGGCAAAACTTTTCAAATGTTAGGAATTACAAAATATTAAATTCATTACATAAATAATCTCTATTTTTTTCCTTTACAGCTCCATTATCTTTTTTCCTTATAGTTTACTTTTTAATTCTAACATTTTTAATTTTTAATTTGAAATCAACTTGGCAATGAATTAATAAAAGTAATAATGTCTGGTAAAATGTCAATAGCTTGTAATTCATTACTAGATTAATTTAACCATGTTAAATCATTTTAATAAATTTTTTTTTTGCCTTTTCTTAATGCACAAATATAATTAAAGGAAATTAAAATAATTATTTATCAAATGTACGTACAATTATTTTTGAACTTTGAACTTCTATAAAATTAAATTTTTATGTAAATTTATTGAAGAATTTTTTCTTTTAAAATTTAAGTGAAGTGTAAGATAAATAATATTTAATAAGTTCTATTATAATCAGAATATAACATTTAACGGTTTGATTTAATCTATAAGAATTTAACTTTAATTGTATGAGAAATCAATGTAAAATTTGTAGGTTAAACTATTTTTTATAATATAAATATATAAATTAAATAATATTTTTACGATTATAAATTTTAAAAATTATAATAAATATTTTGATGTGGGTATTATTTACAGAAAGGCAGTTTGATATGACTCCGGAGTGAGTCAGTTTTTTTTAGCTTACTTGAGGAATCAGGGCATTAGGGTTTCAATAGCGTACGTACGGCTTATTCTTGTACTTCTTCCTTCTTCGATCGTGTCTATAGCCCCGTAACTTTTCGACCATCCTTTCCACCTTCAAATTACTCCAACCATGGTGTTTATCGCATCCCCAAATTACAAAACCCTAGCCCTCAACCTTAATCCTGACACCACCACCCTCCACGATTTAAGGCTCGCAATTCATGAAATTTCCCAAATCCCCATTGTCCACCAGCGCATTTTCTCTTCTCAAAATCTCCAATTTATTTCCCATACCAAAGATTCCACCACCCTCCTTTCCGACCTCGGTATTAAACGTTATTCAGTCTTAACCCTGCATGTCCCTCTTTTAGGTGGTACCCAAACTCCGGCCACCCCCAAACCTCGACTAGAGTTTTTACATTCCAAGCCTCCACCGAATTATGTGGCTGGTTTGGGTCGTGGCGCAACTGGGTTCACCACCCGATCTGATATTGGTCCTGCTCGTGCGGCTCCTGATCTACCTGATCGGTCTGCCACCACAATTGGCGGTGCTGCTCCTCCTGGTGGGCTTGGTCGTGGACGTGGAAAGCCGGAGGATGAGGATGAGGATGAAGGGGAGGATAAAGGGTACGATGAGAATCAGAAGTTTGACGAGTTTGAAGGCAATGATGTCGGTTTGTTTGCTTCTGCTGAGTATGATGAAGATGATAAGGAAGCTGATGCTGTGTGGGAAGCTATTGATAAGAGAATGGATTCGAGGAGAAAGGATCGTAGGGAAGCTAGGTTGAAGGAGGAAATTGAGAAGTATAGAGCTTCAAATCCTAAGATTACTGAGCAGTTTGCTGATTTGAAGAGGAAGTTGCATACTATGTCGGCTCAAGATTGGGATAGTATACCTGAAATTGGGGATTATTCATTGAGGAATAAGAAGCGGAAGTTCGAAAGCTTTGTGCCGGTGCCTGATACGCTTCTTGAGAGGGCTAGGCAAGAGCAGGAACATGTTACTGCATTGGATCCTAAGAGTAGAGCTGCTGGAGGGACAGAGACTCCCTGGTCTCAAACCCCAGTTACAGATTTAACTGCTGTTGGTGAGGGTAGAGGTACTGTTTTGTCTTTGAAATTAGATAGACTTTCTGATTCTGTTTCTGGGTTGACTGTTGTGGACCCAAAAGGGTATTTAACTGATCTTAAAAGTATGAAAATTACGAGTGATGCTGAGATTTCTGATATAAAGAAGGCTAGATTGTTGCTTAAGAGTGTTACTCAGACAAATCCAAAGCATCCACCTGGTTGGATTGCTGCCGCAAGGTTGGAGGAAGTGGCAGGGAAGATACAGGCGGCTAGGCAACTGATACAGAAAGGTTGTGAGGAGTGCCCAAAGAATGAGGATGTGTGGTTGGAGGCCTGTAGACTTGCTAGCCCAGATGAGGCAAAGGCTGTGATAGCTAGGGGAGCTAAGTCTATCCCCACTTCAGTGAAGTTGTGGTTGCAGGCAGCAAAATTGGAACAAGATGATGTGAATAAGAGCAGGGTTTTGAGGAAAGGGTTGGAACATATTCCTGACTCAGTTAGACTGTGGAAGGCGGTTGTGGAGCTGGCTAGTGAGGACGATGCTAGAATTTTGCTTCATAGGGCCGTGGAATGTTGTCCTCTGCATGTTGAGTTATGGCTTGCACTTGCAAGGTTGGAGACTTATGATAATGCTAAGAAGGTACTTAACAGGGCAAGAGAGAAACTATCAAAGGAGCCTGCCATATGGATCACTGCTGCGAAGTTGGAGGAAGCTAATGATAATACTTCCATGGTTGGCAAGATCATTGAAAGAGGTATAAGGGCTTTACAAAGGGAAGGATTGGAAATTGATAGAGAGGCCTGGATGAAGGAGGCTGAGGCTGCTGAGCGTGCTGGCTCAGTTGCAACTTGCCAGGCTATCATTCGAAACACCATTGGGATTGGCGTGGAAGATGAAGATAGGAAAAGAACATGGGTTGCCGATGCAGAAGAGTGCAAGAAAAGAGGTTCCATTGAGACAGCTAGAGCTATTTATGCCCATGCACTCACTGTGTTCTTAACTAAGAAGAGCATATGGATCAAAGCAGCACATCTTGAAAAGAGCCATGGAACGAGGGAATCCCTTGATGCTTTACTTCGTAGAGCAGTTACTTACTGCCCACAAGCAGAGGTTTTGTGGCTTATGGGTGCCAAGGAAAAATGGTTAGCTGGTGATGTGCCTGCTGCTCGTGCAATCCTTCAAGAAGCTTATGCTGGAATTCCCAATTCCGAGGAAATTTGGCTTGCTGCATTTAAGCTTGAATTTGAGAATCATGAACCTGAGAGAGCTAGAATGCTCCTTGCTAAAGCCCGAGAAAAGGGAGGCACAGAAAGAGTATGGATGAAATCAGCAATTGTTGAGAGAGAGCTGGGTAATGTTCAGGAGGAGAGGATGTTGCTTGATGAAGGGCTGAAACGCTTCCCTTCATTCTTTAAATTATGGCTGATGCTTGGACAGCTAGAGGAACGGCTTGGTCGCTTGGAAAGAGCTAGGGAGGCTTACGAGACAGGTCTAAAGCGTTGCCCTAACTGTGTTACTCTGTGGCTTTCTCTTGCTAATCTTGAAGAGAAGACAAATGGGTTAAGTAAAGCTAGAGCAATTCTTACTATGGCTAGGAAGAAGAATCCACAGAACCCTGAACTTTGGCTGGCTGCAGTTCGAGCCGAGATGAAGCATGGCAATAAGAGAGAAGCTGATGTTTTGATGGCTAAGGCATTGCAAGAATGTCCTAACAGTGGAATACTATGGGCTGCATCCATTGAGATGGTACCTCGGCCCCAGCGTAGGATCAAGAGTATGGATGCACTTAAGAAATGTGATCATGATCCTCATGTCATTGCTGCTGTGGCTAAGTTATTCTGGCTTGATAGGAAGGTGGATAAAGCTAGGACATGGCTGAACAGGGCTGTGACTCTTGCCCCAGATATTGGCGATTTCTGGGCCTTTTATTACAAATTTGAACTTCAACATGGGAGTGAAGATAACCAAAAGGATATCATAAGAAGATGTGTTGCGGCAGAGCCAAAACACGGTGAGAAATGGCAAGTAATCTCAAAAGCTGTTGAAAATTCTCACCAACCAACTGAAGCCATATTGAAGAAAGTAGTCCTTGCCCTTGGGAAGGAAGAGAATGGAGCTGAAAATAATAAAAACTAGTAACTAGTTCTCGTTTTCTGGTTTTTAGATTTTATCTGGTTAAATTGTATACTGATATCCATTGTGGGAGGCTTGACCTCATTCTATCATTCCATCCTGATCTATTTCCCGTATCCACTATTTCTTTATATCTACTCTATAGCAACCATTATGACTATGAAGCATAGTTTAAATAATAATGTTGAACTTGCTTATCTACTGTGATTGCACTGGGAACTTCTGGTCAGCAGGATTGCTAGTGCGAATTAAGAGAAGTTATGAGTAGGAGAGCATTCATTAATAGGAGTTGATCAAAATTTGCTCATAGGTTGAAGCTTATTCTTGATAATTATCTTCTTCCATTGTGAATTCCTTGTAGTATTATCATTGACATGCCCACTGTAGAAATTATGTATTTTTTTCCCTTTATAGGAAGAAATTTTGTTATTGGAGTATAGGTACTTAAACTATTGTATTTTTGAATAAACTTGAACAGGGAATATATAAGTTGTTATGATTAGCATTCTAAAGCTTTCTGCCTCATAATGCCAGTGAACCGTGCTTTGTGAGTTCCAGCATATTTCATCGTTCTGAATTAATTTTGTAACAAATGGCTTTCTAATTTATTCTCTGATTGACTTATTTTAATTCTGGTGCTGTATCATCTGAAGACACGGGTGATGGTCAAGAAGGTACTTTGGTTGTGTACTTGTGTTTGTCTGACAACTTATAAGTTGATTTTATTTTGTTTGGGGCATTAAGGTATTCGGGGCATCTGATGCCTACCATCTAAGACCTATTAAAGCTGTCTTCTGTAAATAGTGCTCCGTGACCAGAAAGGAAATTGCCCTCGTCAAATTGGCAGGGGGGGGGGGGGATATACAATGGGATGGTGATGGCAGGTATCGCTTATCATGGAGGTTTTTTTTTTTAAATTTTATTCAATCATAAGTAAACCAAATGATGGAGTGTCTCAGCCCCACAGGGCATTCTTATATCTATGTTTCATGATTGCTTTTCATCTTTGACCCTTCTGTGCTGCTCCAATAACCATCAAGGTTGGTAGTCCAGTATTGAATTTAGTCTATTTGTTACAGCTTCTCCACACCTCATTATTACTTATGTGTATTATTACTTTGGAATGCTGTAATCTTTTTGCTCAAGTGTTGTCACTTTTAGTCTTTACCTCCTTTTATATAATATATCTGTACTTTTATTCTCATTCTTATCATCAATTTGATTCTATTATTTACACTAAACATAATATAATAGTAATAATGTCATATCTAGTTTAATAAAAGAGACATACCAAATAATTTTGTTTCTAATTATAAAAAAAATTATATGTAAAAATATAGTTGATAGGTATAAACATTTGATTTCTTTTTTCCTCCTTAAATAATAGATGTTTGTGATTGAGAACAATGTGTATGGTTGACAAAAAAAAGAAAAGAAACATATGTGGCATTTTTTTATTAAAAGGAAAAATAATTTTGGGGGCAAAGTATCCGTACCTTTAATATAAATATTAAATTACCATTTTATCAAAGGTTCGTTGGGGGGAATTAAACAGCTTCATCATCTTCCGAACCTTCCTCCCCCCTAGTCTACCCTCTCAAACATATTAAGTTTTTTGTAAGGGTAAATAGCATATACATCCTAGAGTATGCTCAAATATCACTCAAAGTTTTAAATTTTAAATTTTGTATCAACTAAACACCTAAGGTATCTTCTAAATTTAATAAGTCCTCACATTATCTGACTGGTAATAGAGAAGGGGTAATTTGTGTTATTTAATTTTTTAGATTATAAATAATAATATTTAATTATTTGATTTGAAAAAATAATTGATTAAAGAAAAATTATATTATTTATGTTTTATATATTAAATTATTATTTTTTAAAAATAATATTTTAATAAAAAAATTATTAAAATAATATATTTTATATTTAATTAATTATTTTCTTAAAATAATTAAATTATATGAAAAATGATACCAATGAACTAATCTGCGTGACTTTTACTGCCATTCTTTATAAAATAAAATAATAGTGTAAGAAAATATAAATAAGTGAAAAAAGGTTTGATAAAACTTGTTTTCTATTTTCATGATCAAAGTACATGGTAGTTAGTAATGGATACAAATGATGATTATTGATATAATTATTTTTGAATTGAATTATAAAATTTATATTTAAAGTTTTTTAAAAATCGTTACGATTTATGAATGATTTTTTACCTACGGGTAACAATTCGGAACAGTTATTAAAAAATATTAGAAAAAAACTAATTTTTCAAATTTTTTAAAAAATTCTTAATAAACCATAACTATTACTTAATATATAATTTAATTAAATAAATATAATTAATTTTGAATACGAGTGTGTACAATTATCAATATAATCGTATTCAAATCGTACTTATTCTTTCATGTTTGATTTTTACTTAAAATCATACGTATTTTTAAAATTTATCATATAAAAATTAAAATTATGATACAGATAATCGAACCTTCATATTTTTTTTCCATTCTTAATGGTAACCTCAATAAAATTGTATAAAAAATAATCATTATTACTCAACATAATCAGTTTAAGGGAACTATTATTGGATTTTGTGATTTTTAATAATCTCTATATCAAAATTTTTTAAGAAGTATAGCTAACTTTAGTTAAAAGTTAATAATGAGTAATAATTTTGTAACATTACTGATATTGTGACGAAACTTGGGCTTACCGGATATATTAGCAATCAAAAGGGTATTAATGATATTTATACATTTTCTTATATTAATTTAATATGTCATAGATATATATATTTTATCAAATTTATCCACTATATATATTTTAATACAAAATTGATATATAAAGTCTAATAATAATAATAATACTAATAATAATAATAATAAATTATTTAAGAATTGTTTCTCAATCGAATTTACTTGGTTATGCAAAAATAATAAAAATAATAAGTAGATTTTTAATAAGAAATTAGTTGTATTTAGTAGGTTATGTTTTTTTAGCAAAGATAAATAAAATATGATAAACGTAGCAATTAAACTTGTTAAAAGTACACACACTTTAATTTGAAAAATATAATATTTTAGGTAAATATATTGTGTTTTATATATCAAAATAAAAAATAAAAAAAAATCTGATTCACCAAAATATCATTATATATCTGTATGACCATGTTAAGTATTTACACGCTCATATGAATAATTTTGATGCTAAATTTTAAGGTTATTTTTGTCCAGAGGTGAGCATCGGTTCGAAACCGTAAATTTTAGGTCAATCTGAATCCGATCCGATCCGAAGCAAATTATGAATTATTCAATCCGAATCTGATCCGCTGTACATGTCAATCCGAACAAATCCGAAACCGCCAATTTTAAGTCAATCCGAATCCGATCCGAAAATTATTTAAACCAAAAATTATTCAATCCGAAACTAATCCGTTGTACATGCCAATCCGAACAAATCTGAATTTGCTAATTTTAAGTCAATCCGAATCCGATCCAATTCGAAAATTATTAAATCCGAAATTTTAATTTAAATCTATTAAAAAAATTACATAAATAAAAAAATTATGAAATATCAATCCGATTGGAACCGCTATAAATGTCAATCCGAACAAATCCAAATCTGATTTAATTTCAACATATAAAATGAAAAATTACATATAATAAAAAAAATCTAAAATAAAAATATTTTTCATACAAATTAAAAAAGTAAGTGACAACATGATTAAAAATAATTCAACAAAAATAATCAAAAAGAAAAAATTAAACATTAATTACATAATTTAACTCCAAATATACATAGTAATAATTTAACTCCAAAAAATTAAATAACAATTACATAAATTAACTTCACTCTATGAACATTAATAACAACAACTCTTTTTGATAATGATTCAAGGTTTAAGTCACCAATACCATCAAGAATATCTGCACAATGAAAAATTAAAAAGTTAAAAATATACATAAATAATGAGCTAATAAACATAATAATATATATTTGATAACAAATAAATCTATATATATTTGATAACAAATAAATCTATATATATTTGAAAGTTTTATGAAATATACCTGATTCTAGAGCTTCAATTTCATCAAGCGACTCTTGGATATTAATGATTAGAGATGAACGAATCCAATTTTGAGTGCAAATCAAAGATTGTACAGTTTTAGAAGATAAGGAACTCCTGTATGGACTAATTGTACGACCACCAGTAGAGAATGCAGATTCAGATGCTACGGTAGATACCGGTATGGCTGATAACTGTATTTTATATAGTTATTTTCACCTATTTTATTAATTATAATTGCTATGTTCTTCATGTTTTTAGTTAATTTTCGATTAATAAATTAGTATTTACTGTTTTTTATATATTTTAATAAAAGTAAATAATTTGTATCGAAAATGTACTTAATGCCACATTTATGTCCACAAATATAATTTCAAATAATATAGTTCTTAATTACAATTTTTAAAAATTAAAAATATAATTTAAATTAAATTTGGGCTTCATTTTAATTATTAAAAGTTTAAAAATTTAATTTAAAATTAGAAAAGGGCTTAACTGTAATTAAAGAAAGTTTAAAATGTAATTTGAAATATATTTGTGGGTAAAAATGGAATTAATAAAGTTTATTTTTCTGCGCAGGCTAGGAGACGCCACGCGTCATCATCCACGCGTACAACGTGGACCGTCCGATCAAATCATAAACGGCTAGGATTGGCGCGTGTAGATCAAACCCGACCAAAGCGAATGGATGTAGGGAAGATTCCTTCACGCGGCTCGGCGCCCGAGTGGGGCCCACCTGCCGCGCAGGCCGACGTGTAGCGTGGGACCCACCCGTCTGACGCCGCGCAGACGCTGTCCCCCACGTTCGCGCGCCTCTGATCCCGTGCGCTGATCTCTGCGTGCAACCCGATTTTCCTCCAATCAAGATATGACACGTGTCACACTCAATTTTGCGGCTAATCGTGTTGTGACACGTGGCATGTTACAATGAGCGCGACCGCGCCGGATCAAGCCTGTGTTGTGGCGGGTTGGCTCTCGTGCGACCATTCATCGTGCGCCCGTTTCCCCTCAACGAATGATATGCTGCCACGTGTCCCACTAATTGTGTCTGCGAATCAGAACGCGACACGTGGCAGCGTGGAAGAAAATTAAAACAGAACGCGCAGCGTTCCACCCACTTCCTCGATCCCATTTTCGATACAATTTTTGTCCCCCACGCGTTTAATATATTATTTTCGCCACACCTTTTTGTCCCCCGCGTAGATATTAATTTAATATTTTATTAATGTATTTTTTTGGTATAAATAGGAGATAGTTTTTAGTTGTAAAAAAGTTTGGTTGGAGTAGAGTTTTAGTTTTAATTTCGAAAGTTTTTAGAGTGTTTTAGTTTTTTTAGTTTGTAATTTTTATTTCTGCTTCTTCTTAATTTTCTGTAGTTGTTGTAATTTTTATTTTAATTTTATGAAGTAATTTAATTTTTCTAGGGTTGCATTTAATCTAAATTTATGAAGCTTTAATTTTAATTATTTTTGATAGATTTATAAGACGTTCGATTTGTTCGTTCTATTTTGTGCGTAATGCTTTTTGATTATTTACGAATCTTATCAAAACGATCCGTGGCACATGAATAAACTTGAGAAAGGCATTTGTGTGTGTATTGCTCGTAAATAGAATGACATGTATGATGAAGGATAGAGATATACCCTAATTGTATGTGTGGCCATTTGAAAACTTAGAACGTAATGAATCTCGGTAAATTTAATTTTCATAGAGATATAGTAAATTAATTTAACGAGGTGTGTTTATACGGAGCTCGAAAGAGATGTATGAATAATAAAAAAAGAAGTTTTCGGTTGACAAATTAAATGTACTAAAAAAATATAAATCGAAAGAAAATAAATGGTTTGAGTGGATTAATTTGGTGAAAAATTGCAATCCTAGATTTCTTTTATTTTCTTATTTTACTTTTTTATTTAACCAACGATTGTTTTGGATAAAATCAGAGAGATACAATTTTAATACTCGACAAACTATAGTAACAAATCCTCGTGGGATCGATCTTTACTTACAAATCTTTATTACTTGTGAACGTGTATGCTTGCACGAGTTCGTGTGTTGAAAAACACACAACAATGGCCAATACATCTCGAGCTATCAAAGACAAAATCTTAAATCTTGAGGAATGAACATTCCACCAACTTAAAATATCAAATTTCTCATCATCCATATCAACCAATGCTTCTTGTAAGTATTTTTCCACTTCAGATTTGTTTTCCATAATATGAACTTCTTTTAAATGCTTTCTCTTACAAGAAGCATAAAGTTGGAATGCATCTGCTTCTAAACCAAAACCTTCTGTACCCATTTCTAAAGGTTGAGAAGATTCTTCTATGTTTGAGGGAAAATACGCTTTATGATACTCCTCGTACATATCTTCCAAAGTTTTTTTTACCCTTTTAGAACTCATTGAAGCCTCAATCTCATCCCCATTACACAATTCTAACAAACTTAGATGTAAAGAACACTCTTTATGCCTAGGATCAAGTAAAACAGACACAAATAACATCATATTTATTTTAGATATTCCTCCCCAATATTTGTCAAACTTTACCTTCATATCACTAGCCATCTTCATCATAATATAATCCTCGCATTTACTTCACATATCAAGTTGATCATGAATAAAACAAATACGATCCAAGAAGAAATTAGAAGTCACATATAAAGATCCAGAAAACATTAATGTAGCTTCATAAAAAACTTTCAAAAATTGGATAAAATGTCTAGCATTATCCCAATCCATTATAGTCGGAGCTTGTTTAATTTCACCTCGACAAAACTCTTGATAGTATCCCAAATCAGTGATCTCTAACCTTTCAAATGCTTTTTGAAAATAAGTTGCAGAATCCAACATCAAATAAGTTGAATTCCACCTTGTCGTAACATCTAAACAAACGAGTTTTTGAGTAGAGAGTTTTTCCATTTCAGCAGCACTCTTAAATTTTTGTAGTCTAATTGGTGATCCTCTCACATATCTTACAACAGCACGAATCCTATTTATTGATATGTTATACTCTTTCAAACCCTGCTCAACAATTAAATTCAGAATATGTGCACCACATCGCATGTGCAAATGTTTTGATTCTAAAATTGCATTATCCCAACCATTAACGCATTTTTTCAAATAAGTAAGTGCAGTATCATTAGAATTTGCATTATCAACTGTAATACATAATATCCTATCAATGTCCCAATCTAACAAACATGCTTCAATCGCTCTACCAAGTGTGATAACCTTTATGATTTGGAACTTAACAAAAGTTCAAGATTCTTTTTTGTAAATTCCAACCATTATCAACAAAATGAGCAATTAAACACATATAACATAAATTCTGACAAGATGTCCATGTATCAATGGTAAGACATATTTTTTTACTAGTTCTATTCAACAACTCTTTTAATTTTACTCTTTCAGTAACATACAAATTCAATCAATCTCTTGCAATAGTCCACTGAGAAGGGATTTTAAACAAAGGTTGCAACTTTTCAATAAACCCCTTAAATCCTTCACCTTCTACGATAATAAATGGCAATTCATATTTTATTATCATCCTTACCAATTTTTCTCTACATCTTTCAACATTAAAACTATGAGGTACAAGACTTCTTTTCTTATGGAAAGCTAAAGTTTTTTGTTTCTTAAGAACTCTACAGGGAAACTTATCACATCCAATGGAAATATGTGCAAGCAAATTTGACGTGCCAAATTTGCTTGACACATACTTATATTGTTTCTTACAATATTTGCATATAGTTTTGCGATGTTGCCCTACCCCTTCTATAGTAAAATGAGCTCATGCTTCACTACTAGATCTAGAGGAAACTTTTTTACATTCTTCTTTAGAAGCAATGCATAGGTCAAGAATTGGAGTACTTACAAAATCTTCTTCTTGAGTTGGTTGTGTTGTACTTTCATCTTTATTTGCTTCTTCAATCACATAAAGTGTATCATTATCTTTATCTAAAATCATCTGTATAATTGTAGAAAAAAATATTAGACATTTGCAATAAATAATTGTAAAAATGTGCACATAGACGTGGGGTGATGTTGGACATGTTTAATTTCATGTGATTTAAAATATGTATTGAACATTTATATATAATATAACTAAAACTTTAATAATACGAATGAAATGTTCAATTAACATGCACCATTTATAAAATAATGTTTTATGATATTGATTTTTATAATTATTTCATTCAATTAGCATGCACCATTTATAAAACAATGTTTTATGGTATTGATTTTTATAATTATGTAAATAACCATGATGTACTATAATGGTGAAATTTGTTCCACCAAGCCACGATAGATCTCAATATTTTAAAAGTATTTTAAAAATTATTATAGCTCAATTAAAGCATGAAAAACAGCATTTTTGGGGAAAAACTCTGGAAAAAACGCCTTTAACAGTTTGGTGTGCCTAGATATCGAAAATTTATATGGAATCATAAAAAAATTCGTCCAAAACAGACCTCACAACACAAAGTTATGACCGTTCAAATTTTTCTTATAATGTCATCAAAAAATATAACCTTCTTGTTAAGGATGATGAAGAACAACGAATGAGCAAAGAAGAATAATCGTGAGTAGCAACAAGAATGAAAGGCAAAGAAAAGAAGAAGAAGCAAGAAGCGTAGCAAAGAAAAGAAGCAATAGCCAGCAAAGAAGATAGAGCATGAAAGGCAGGTTAATAGCAATAGCGGCATGGCGCAGCGAAGAAGTGGCAAGCAACACCAGAAGAACACGAAAGGCAAGAAGAAATGGGAGAAGCACAAGTAGTCGCGAAGCAGAAGCAAGAGCAGAAGCACTTAACAATGGAGGCAAGTAGGCTGGGAGAGAGATGGAAGCAGCAGAAAAATATATTAGGTTTTGGGTTAAGATTTAGATATACGGTAGCTCTTTAAGTTAGGTTAAATAATTATATATATATATAAAAATATATTTTTAAATAATATATTAAATATATCAGATCGGATCGAATTATACAAATTTGAATATTTCTAATCCGAATCCGAGCGGATTGATAAAATCCAATCCGAATCCAATCCAACTTCGGATAGAAACCACTTAATTTTATCGGATTTTTTGGATTGATCGGATATTTTGTTCACCCCTAATAGGCACTTCAAAATATTTTACAGTATATTTCATAATTCATCTTATATAGTAAAACACATTTTAAATGGGTCTGAACTAGTTGATTTATGATTTTTAAGATATAATTAGAAGTAATATATATATATATATATCAAAATTAAACTAATGAAATCTCATAATCACATTCTCAAATTATTGTTATCAAATAATAAATAATTAATTATGAAAAAAAATAATGTTGACAATAATTTATTTTAAACTTTTTATCGAGTTTTACATCAATAGGAATACAATTATAAATAATAATCAAGTCCCAAAAAATTACACAGATTGAGTATCTACAAAAAAAAAATCAAATAATTTAAATTTTGAGTTTGAAAAATAAATGTTTAAAATAATGATAAAATATTTACATTCAGAACAACTTATGCTCAAAAATACTTGTTCAAAAACATATATTTCTTTTAATTCATACATATATACAGTCAACAAAAAATAAAAAAAAATAAGTACGTACGTGTTTATATTTTTCTAATGTCAATCCTTACTTTTATTCTTTTTTATATATGTACTCTCTATTTGAATTTATTAATATAAATTTGAAAATAAAATAAATTAATATGTACTTCTTTCCTGACGAGGGACTGCACAACAAAAATATGATCTTATCTATTTCTGTTATTTTATAAAATAAAGTTTTTAAATTTAAATCTTATTCTATCCATCTTCGTCGGTAGTTAAACCTAATTTTAAATAATGATAATGATGTTTTGATTAGTTAATTAATAACATCATCATTTTCTATTAAAAAATAAAAAATATATACGAAATAAATATTTATTTTATTAAAATAATTTATAATTATAAGTTGTAATAAATAAAAAAATAAAATAACATAAAAAATAAGTCAAAAAAATCGAAATTTGAAAAAAAAAGATAACGTTATTATTATTATTATTAATAAAAAAATGGGAAAATTGTTATTATTCTATTTCTTAAAAAAAAAACACATAAAAGACAAAATTGCAAAAACCCTTAATATATTCGATTCCGCATTTTTTTTTACAATGAGAAACGTAGTAAGAGAGAGATAAAAACGCCCACCGTGGGGCTCGGAGTTAATAGCCTTGCGCTCTACCAACTGAGCTTATCCTCCATCTCTATTGCCGCCGGCCAGTAGTTCCAGAGTCCACTCTCCCACCCTCTTGCCGGTGAAGTATCCTGCTTGGTTCGTTTTAGTTTGTAATAGGTAATCTCTCTGCCTTATCTTGATTTATTGGTTTCAGTTTTTTCCTTTAGGCTTAGAATTGCCGATCTTGTATTATATTAGCTGGTTTACTGATCTGAAATCATGATTTATGTACCTTTTTTCAATCATTCAAATGTGTTATTCTCAACTTTTCAAATCATTTCAAGGCCTCATTTATAATTGCGGCCTAGGGCCTCACAAACTCTTGATCCGTCCCTGGTTGATTGCCAAACAATTTCTGTACTATCCCAACTGCATGTACAGTTTTTTTTTTTTTTGGGGGGGGGGGGGGGGGGGGTGGGGGCAAATGCAAATATAGGTAATGGGTTTGATTGCTGGATCTATTCGCATTTAGTTTACATCCCCATTTCAGTCCTTTTGATATTATGGATCACTATTACAGGAATGGAACTCAACTAGTTGTAACAGGAGCCACATGATGCTAAAATATAACACTTTGGTAATGGATAAGCACAATGCCCTTAGTGCACATTCTGAACAGAAAACCATGACCTGTTTTAATTTTTTAGTCACATGTGAGATTAACTTGTTAACTACAAATGTTGACTGTGTCAAAAATATGTGTATGATAATCTTTAGTGGCTAAGTTTGTGGATTGATGGGTAGATTTTTCTTCTTATGCATATGCATGTGTGATATTGAAGTGGTTTTATGTTATAGGTGGTTCATAATTTTGACATGAATAAATTTGTTGACGTATAGTTTCTACCATTTAACTTTAATTTATAGATCTATAGAATTGGGTGCAGCTTTAGGTGTATGCAAAGATGCAAGGCATCTTTCCTCAAACCTAACCATTGAAAAATAAAATCTTTGTTTTTGTTGTTTCTTTTATTAACAGGAGTTTGAAGTCTAATTCATCTTCAGAACTCCATGGAAGGTTTAGTAGGTTCTTTGAGAATCTCCAAAATTCCTACTCATTCTATAAAATTTCATCATACATTTCTTCCTGCATTTTCACTAAAACCTCAGCAACTTTCGTCAAGATGTTACTTTGGGATAAAGAAATCATTCAGCTCTGTTGTTGCTTCAGTTCAACCATTGGACGCATCAACTCCAAGCCACTTCCCGAACAAGCAACCATCAGAAGGTTTATATAGACAATTTGAATATGACGTATATTTACACGTTTTGGTTTTAAATTCAATGTAGTGCTATTTTCATCTCCACGTGCAGAATGATATGAACCCCTAGAACTCTTGGCTGAATTTTGCTTGCTCTCATTTTTTAAAACTTTATAACTGAATTTAAGTTTTTTTGTTTCCATTGTAAAATTGATGAAACCAGCTTGTTGCAAGAGTTTTGTGAATCTTATCTTATAAGTGATATTGAATTCTTGACAAGTAGCTTTGAATTGCATATCTATAAGAATATTGCTTGATATTTTTTCTTATACTACAGGGGTTATTCACTTATGGAAAAATTCCAACGCTGTATGCTTTGATGTGGATAGTACAGTGTGCCAGGATGAGGGCATTGATGAACTTGCAGAATTTTGTGGAGCTGGAAAGGCTGTTGCAGAATGGACGGCAAGGTCAGATTTTTTGAAATACTTTCATTTTTTGGTGTTGATTTTCTACCTGTCATAGCTGATCTTGGATTTGGTATTTTAAAGGGCAATGAGTGGTACAGTGCCTTTTGAGGATGCCTTAGCTGCCAGACTAGCCTTGTTCAGTCCTTCGTTGTCCCAAGTCCAGGAATTCCTTGAGAATAGGCCTCCGAGGTATGAAGATTTGTTTTTAAATAATGTTGCTCAATATTTGCTTATTGTTTACTTAATAAGGAGAAGTTTTTTTTTCAATTATTACCAACAGATGTGAACCTTCTTGGGTTATGAATTATAGTTGAGCCACCCTATTGCAAAGGAGAAACGTAATGAAGCCACTGTTTTTGGCTAGACATTAGAACGGCATATTATTTTGTACTTGATACTACATGTTTATACCAATCAATTCTTTGATTTAAATTCCTATATTACCTTATCTGTTCTAATTAAACCAATGCTATGAATTTTGGGAGTTACATTCATCTGCCAAAAGTGGTAAAAAGAAATGAATGGGTCAGTCGTTGCTGTTATAAGGAATTCAATCCATTTTACCATGTTCCTGTTTTCTGGCATTATATATAGTCATTTGCTGTATTTTTGTTTCCGCTATCTACCTTTCTTTGCCCCTTTTCTTGAGTACCTATTACAGCAAGTATTTTATAGTCATATTATGAGTGCGTTCTCACTTTTCTTGTAGGCTTTCTCCTGGAATAAAAGAGTTATTCAAGATACTGAAGGCTAGGAAGAAGGACGTTTACCTAATCTCAGGAGGTTTCCGCCAAATGATTAACGTATGCTTCCAAATAATTGGACAACTCTTTTAAGTTTAATGGAAGGTTATATATGTTGTTGAAACTGTGTATTCAATATCTTTATATAACTTACATACCCAAAAAAAGTACATATTGGATGTCAAGAAAATGGGTCCTATGTTTAAAGATTGTGGTGGTCGCAACCACATGATTTTGATTAGGAAATGTGTCTAAGGGATCTTGAAGGAGCTTTATAGTTACGGGATACCTTTTACTTGGAAGATTATAATTTTGTGACAAATTATCAAATAAACTGAACTGAACTGAACTGTTCATGAAAGTGAATCAGTGAATTGCTATAACTTTTCAAAAGTTCTGTATTCTTTAACTGGTTGGGTCAGTAAGGCAGGAAGCTAAACCATATTTCTACTACAGTTATTTGAAGCAGTTATTGCATTCCCTGTATGGTTATCGTGTTATATAAAAGCTAGATGTGAATGTCAACATAATTCTTTTGTTTTAATAGTATTTGATTGAGTAATTCCTCTGAAGCCTGTTGCATCGATCCTTGGAGTACCACCTGAAAATGTTATTGCCAATCAACTGCTCTTTGGAAGTTCTGGGGAGTTTCTTGGGTTTGACAAAAGTGAACCGACTTCAAGGAGTGGAGGGAAAGCAGCTGCAGTCGAACAAATAAGGAAGGTTAGTCTAGCAGCCAAATAGCCATCATATGAATTTAATGATAAACACGTTGCTTTCAAATCTGATTTCAGTGACTTGTACAGGCTCATGACTACAATGCACTTGTTATGGTCGGGGATGGTGCTACTGATCTTGAGGTAAGTAAGAAGGTTGCTAAATCTTTCATTCTTTAATTTCAAGACTGCTAATTCATGATGCTTAGTCATATGTATTAAACTTTCTATTTTTTGGTTGATAAAATACACAATGCTATGATTCGACATTTGTGTTGCATCTTGTAGCTTACTACTTGATGTAAATTATTGTCCTCTTTTTCGTACATAGGCCCGTAGGCTAGGAGGTGCTGACATGTTCATTTGCTATGCTGGTGTTCAACTTCGAGCTGCTGTTGCTGCAAAGGCGGATTGGTTAGTGTTTAATTTCGATGACCTAATTAGTTCGTTGGAGTGACAACTCTTATTGAAGCTCTCTGTGTGAAAATAAGGTTGAACAAACACAGATCATCTAGAGCCTAGAGGATTGTCCTCTTTGCTCCAGGAAAAAGAGGAAAGAAAAAAAAAGGCATTGTCTTATTTGGAAGGAAAAATTGTTTGTAATCAAGGACAAAGGATCAAATTATTTTGTCATTACTAGCATGAGATGAACATTGGAAGCTTCTTCACATGTGATGGAACAGTTTGGTCTCTTAGTTCTTAATATATAAAGCTTTTATCGTGGCATTACAGTTATTGTGTTTCTATACCATAGTAGTAGTGCAAATGTTATTTAGAGAAAATGGTCATCAAAGTAATATTGGTTAGTTCTTGAGTAACCATTAGTGATTTAGAATAGAAAATTAATTGTTGTATCCTGTTATTATTGCGAAAGATGGTCATAGAATGACAAAAAATTAAATTTCAATTAATTTACATTGAAATATTATTTTTTATGTGATGTTAAAATAGAGATTACAACTAAAAAAATCAACAATAGAGAGAGAGAGAAAATGATACTAAAATATTAGAGTTATTATTGAGTGTTAGTGAATAATGATAGATGGTATTTATAACCTCTATTAATGAAGTCATATGTTATTTATGTAATAAATTTAATTAAAAAATATTTAAAATTGATTTTGTTCTTGCCTATCATTTTCTTTAAAATAACGGGATAAAAAAAATACTATTTTTAAATTAAATAAATGCACGAATTAAATAATATAACCTAAGAGATTGGTGTGAATATTTGAATGTATCTTGAAAAATATAATTATAATTATAATAATTGAATTATAATAGTTAACTATGACATTCAAAATGAAAATTTGGATTAGTAGTGGCTTTTTCTCTTTTTTCTTTTTCGAGAAGATGATTTATGTGATTGAGTTAGTGGTTTTGTGCGAAAATGAAAAATGTCAACAATGTTGTTGATATTGTTAAGATAATATTTGTATGTATTGATATTAAAATGTGATATATATATCTTTTAGTTAAATTGTTGTTTAAATATTGTTATCATTAAATTATCATTTTAATATTTTTTTATTAAAATATTGTAGATATTATAGATATTAATACTAAAATATCGTTATAATATCGATAAAAATAAAAAAAATATCGAAAATATTAATGAATTTTTTTATACTATCAAGATTTATTTATTTACAATAGTTACTATAATTAGATAATCTATTTAATTATTTTAAACATTTTATCTAATTATTTTACAATATTTTATAAAAATATATATATTTTATTATATAATATTTAAATTAATCGATCATATTAATATAAATATTATAAGAATTTAAAAATATATGTATTAAATAAAAAAATAGTTTAAATATAAGTAATTAATTGTTTTGATTTTTATAAAATTTTATAAAAAAAATTATATGTTGATAGTTTTCATAATTTTATGATTTTTAAAATTTTTTATTGATAATTATAATATTTTTAATATTTTTATAAAAACTATATCACATATATTAAAATTTCAAACTTTCAATTAAGAACAAATTATATTATTTTAATTTTTTTTATTAAAATATTATTATTTTTTATAAAACACTATTAAAATATAAATTTTTAACAAAGATAAAAATAAAATTTAATATAAAATTATTAAAAAAAATATTGACAATAATAATATCCAAACATAAATTTATTTAAATATATATTTTGTTTCTTAATAAAAATGAAAAAGTTAATAAAATATTAAAATAAAATGGTGGTAATTAACAAATTTTAAAAAAAAATATTTTGTGATTTTTTTAATATTTGTTGTAATTTTATTATTATTAAATATTTGTGTTTAATTGAAAATAAAAAAAATTAATAAATAATTATTAAAATAATATAATTTATTTTTAATTGATATTTTTTTTAACTAAATATATAATTTATAATTTAAATGGTTAAATCATATAAAATCTAATTTTAGGGATTTTTATAATACTTTTATCTTAAAAATAATTAATAAAAAATATTATTAAAATTGCGATAAAAACACTTAAAGTGTCCGTTTATAATTTTTTTTTTGTCCAAAAAGAGAAATTCTATTAAAAGCATAAAAAAATATTGCTCTCTTCAAACGAAAATCCTAACATAACCTAAAAAATTGACACATACACGACTCGAAAATAAAAAATAGTTTACCTGCGCGGATTGTCATAAAGGGACAGGAGGGATTGTAACCCTAATAGAAATTTTAATAAAAAATTAATTAATGTTAATCTAAATTTAAATAATTATAAAATAATACTTATTAATTAGATAGATTAATTTAATATTTTAATTTGATCAGTAAAATTTTTCAATTTGAAAACCTAAAAAAATTAGATTCTTAAAATTATAAACTATTTTTTAAATTAGGGAAAAACTTTTAAAAATTTATTATATTCTTAAATTTAAGTGAGAATAATTATGAGACATGTAATATATATATACAATAATAACACACAATTTTTTAAATAATGCAACTATAAGATTATATGATCATTTTTTGTGTGTAAGTTATTTTGGTTAAAAAAAATGGTTTAATTTAATAAATTTAATGTCAAACTATTAAATACAATAAAATTAATAAAGATACCTGTAAAATTATGAATGTGACCAACAAATTTGCATTAAATTATGTAAAAAATATTTGTTTAAGTCCCATTAATAAGATTACAACCTAATATGGTTAAAAAAGTCTTTTTTTGGGCATACTGTTTATTTATTTATATTAAAGGGTTGTTACACAATGTTATTGTTATTGGGGACATTCTAAAACTAAGGTGATCATTGAACTCTTGGTATGATTCAAAGTACAATTAATTAGTTAACTAATTATACTTAATAACCGGGTTAATTATGGAGGGATGAATTAGACATTATTAACTTGGGGTTAGCTGATAGTGGAGGTCTTACGGGATGTCACCATGCATGAACGAGTTGTGCTTCACGAGTAGTTTATGTAAGTAATTGTATGCGCTATTCATGAACTATGTCGTGGGTTGGTGAAGATTCTGACCAGTGAAATATATCAATTGGGTCAATGAGGGTTCTTACTTTATGAGCTATAATTATAATAGATGTTTATGCTTTAGGTTAATAGGCCCCTTATTGGATGGAGGTAGGTCTTCTTTTTCATCACTGGGTATCTACCAAATAATATTATAATTTTAGATTAAATTTATCAATAATTTTAAATTAAGAAATGAAATGAAAAATATTCTTAAAATAAGTTGTAAAATTTAATATTTTTCTAAGTACGGAATAATAAGTACAAGTATTATATTATATGATTCTTGAGTCAAAAGATCTTATTCTTCTATCCAAGGTATGATTACAAATATTATATGCTCGAAAAGAATCCAAACTTAGACAAAAATTCTCGGCGGATTAATATTTTTAAAATTTATAATAATAAAAAATCAATTAAAAATATTTAATTAAATTCAATTGAAAAATATTAATATAAAATTAATCTAAATAGTTATATTTTAATTTAAATAAAATTTAATTATCCAATTATACAATGTTAGATGTGAAATTATGTATCAATTAATTTTTTTTAATAATATAATTGTATAAATTTGTTATTAAAAATGTTATTTTTATTATTTTCCAAAAAAATCAATGTATCCATCAACATTAGCTACGTAACAAAACAGAAAATATATAAAAGCAAAATTACACAACCAATCATGCCAAAATCCTAAATAAACAAAAAGGCAAAAGAAAAAAATAAAACCAAACATAACATCTTATCATCATGAAACAAAGGCTTGCAAACCTCCATTTCATAATACTCGGAGGGCCGGCGATCGCTGATCTTCAAAAGAATCATCCTCATCATAATATTCCATCCTATATACAATCAGATTTGACCATATATAAACTAAGAAAAGGAAACTTACGGATCGACAAGATGAGTCCAAGTGATTAAAAGCCTTCTGGATAAACCGGCAACAGTAAAAGGCCGATCTAAACCAGCAAAACTGAGAACTCAAATCCATGCAGCCGTAGAACATATATATGCGGCGGTAGAAGTAGAACAAAAGAAGAAATTTCGACATTAAAATGCCTATTCTTTTTTTTCTTCTTAGGAAAATTAATGCCTATTTTTTCTTAACATAAAATTAAACATTCTTTAGACAGTAAGAACATGCACAAACCTTTATATTATTTTTTTTTTAATGATATTGTTACAATTATTTTAAATAAAATAATTGAATTGTATAATAAATTTATTTTATCCTTATTATTAATAATATTTTAAGTTATATGAATATACCTACTCTTTTTTTTTTCTTTCTCTCAGGCATTTTTGGTGCGCAGCCTGTAGGCATAAAATTTAGAAGTTAGTAAGCCATAAGCTACCATGTGAAGTCAGTAAGTAGTTTTTAAAATAGCGGTTACATACTTTACAACCACTCGTGCTCTTATTAATGCTCATTAAAACGAGAAATTAGAAGGGAAAAAACGAGAAATTATGCATTTTTTTCTTTTTAGAATATATTATGATTTGAAGGTCATTAAATTTTAAAATTAATGTAACATTTTTTTTTAAAAAGAAAAAAATAATATGATTAATGCAGATTATACTCTTAAAATAATAAATAATAACACCATAAAAAATATAATTTTATTAAAAAATATATTACTACGTGTAATCAATTTTAAATATAAAAATTTTATTTAAACAAATAAGTTAATTTTTTTTATTGTGTATTATATATATTAAAAACTGCTTGCTAATTGATGTATTTAAAAAATTAAAATTGTCCGAAAATATAAAATAGGATTAATATATTGCGTTAAAAAATAGATTTATACTGTCTATTTTTTATTAATTTAAATCTGATTAAATTCGAACGAATTTAAATGTTTTTAATCTAAATTTAATTTAATGATATAATCATTCGAATCAATCCAAATTTGAACTGATAAGACTAATATTTAAATTTATTTATAAATATTATCATATATAAAATACGACATACATAAATTTTAATTTTAAATCGATATTTTTGTAACAATATTATTGTTTATAGTCAATAGTCACAACTAAAAAATAAAAATAAAAAATATATCGATATAATTATTAAATTATTATAAATATTTATATTTATATTTTAAGTTAAAATAATAATTTAATATAATTATGATATGCATAATATTTAAATATAATATATTATAAAATAAAATATGTATTTATTTATAATTTAATAATAATTCAATTCGAATTGGATACTACGAATTATAAAATCTGTCAGTTTAAATTCGAACGGATTGTATAATTTTCAATCCAACTTCGATTTGATTATAAAATCTATAAATTCAATTTAATCTAAATCTTAGTAATTGAATCAGATTTTTCAATTTAAATAAATTAATCAAATTATTTTTTATTTTTTATTATTTTTTATAAAGATGTAAATCACACTTGTGATTTATTAATAGTAGGACTATTTTTTTTAATCGTTTTAAGTTATTCGAAGCATACAGTTTGATCTAAAAGAAAATATAGCTGACACTTTTATTACTAAATATTTAATTTAATTTGTACATGCAGTCAAATTGTATATTAATTTACATAAAATATTGTTTTTTAAATATCACCCTACATAAACACGTATAATTAAAATTGGAATTCAAATAATTTATTTGTTAAAACAAACTTCATACAATTAAAATAATTAAAAAAATAAAATCTAAATAGATAAAGATACTAAGTCAAACTCAAGTCACAGCGTATTTTTGTATAGATTGAAATAGTTTGAATTAACGTAAATTAATTTAATTTAAATTGATATAATTTTAGCATAAATTAAATTAAATTCATCTTTAAAAATGACTTTAAATCAAAACTAAATAGAAATAGAATGACGTACATTATTACAATCTAACATAAATTGTTAATAGTAATTTTCTAATTAATTATATTTTTTATGAATTAAAAAATATTTTTAATGATATTAAAGTTTAAATCAATAAAAAAAATCATTCATTAACAATATTATTACATCATATTTCATATTTGAGATGATCAAATTTAATTAAATTCATATTTTATTTAATCAATCAATATATAATATAAATTATCATTATAATATAATCAATAATATTTTAAGTATGTATAAAAAAAATTAACATAAATTATTATAAATTAAAGAAAAAATAATGCGCTTAAAATATAGTATTGAAAAAAAAAAAGAGAAAACTTGACAGTAATATGATAATATGTACTAAGAAAAGAATAAAATAATTATTTTTTAATTATAATGTATAACTTGTATATAAAATTTATTTTTATAATTTTTTATGAGATGTATATATATTTTTTATATAATTTAAAAATATAATTTATATATATATATATACATAAAAAATATATATGTCCTTAAAGGAAGTTAAAATCAAATATGTGTGAAATAATTGATTTATATAATAATTCAGTTTTTCTTTCGGAGAATAAAATTATTTAAATAAAAAAATATTATATATACTAAATAAAACTTACAAGTCCTAACAAAATAATAATAATAATAATAATAAAAACTAAAGAAAGATACGCGTAAAATAAATTGCCAACTAAATTTTATTTGTCTGTATCCAAACACAATATCCATAGTGTATCGGAAAGCCACACCAATTCATACTTGCCTTTTCTTCATTCTCTTTCTTATTCAATTTCCTTCCTCAATCAGTGCCTGTTCTTCTCCCATATTCCCAATTTTCACTCCTTTTCTTTCTCCTTTCATTCCCATGGCTGAAGAATGTACGTTATCAATCACGGCGTCAAAATAAATTGCATATCTATATATCACCTTTTACCTTGTCTAAAAAACCAGCTGGGTCTTTTTTTCTTACACTTACTTTCTGAGTTTTCCAAGAAAACGATATGAGGATCAAGAAACCTCATCTGGGTTCGTGGGATACTAGGTTTTTGTCCATTTTATGTTTCTTTTTGTTCCTCTTATTTTTGTCTTTGCAAGTGGAGTCTCAGCCTATTGACGATGGGGCAGCCATGGATGCTCTGAGGAAGAGCATAGGTTATAAAGGTTGGTCTGGTCCCAATTTCTGTAGTTGGCAAGGTGTTTCGTGCAATAAGAACAATAGGGTTTACAAAATTCAGTTGGGTAATCAGAATCTTCAAGGCAAACTCCCTCCTGAAATCAGAAACCTTACGTCTTTGGAGCAATTTGAGGTACAGTTTAATAGACTGTCTGGTGATTTTCCGAGTTTTTCAGGTTTGAGTTCATTTCGGATGTTGCTTGCTCATAACAACATGTTCTCTTCATTTCCTTCTGATTTCTTTAATGGATTGACTTCTTTAGAGACAATTAGTATCAGTGATAATGCTTTTTCACCATGGACAATTCCTGATAGTCTTAAAAGTGCTTCTGCACTTAAGTCTTTCTCTGCAATGAGTGCTAATTTGTACGGAAAGATCCCAGATATGATGTGGGGAAATAATTTTCCAAGTTTGACAGAATTGAAATTGTCATACAATAATCTTGAAGGTGAATTGCCCCCTAGTTTTGCGGGTTCTGGTATTCAATACCTTTGGTTAAATGGGCGATTGAGTAATAATAAGCTTAATGGTTCAATCGGGGTGTTACAGAATATGACTTCTTTGCAATCTGTTTGGCTTCAAATGAATCAATTTACTGGTCCTATACCAGACCTTTCCAACTTGCAAAGCTTGACAAATTTTAGTGTGAGGGATAATCAGATGACTGGAATCGTTCCACCCTCTTTAGGGAATCTCCCAAGCCTCATGATTGTCAATCTGACAAATAATAATCTACAAGGACCAACTCCTGTGTTCAAAAAAGGTGTTTTTGTGGATATGAGGCCAGGTAGTAATAGCTTTTGTCTTGATGTTCCTGGTCTGCCCTGTGATTCCCGTGTTGATATTTTGCTTTCAATCGTGAAATATTTTGGTTACCCTGTTGATTTTGCTAAGAATTGGCAAGGTAATGATCCTTGTGGTTCTGGTAATAGTAAAAGCAGTAGTGGTAGCTGGAAGGGAATTACATGTACAGGGGCTGACATTACAACTATAAATTTTCGTAACATGGGTCTTGTGGGTACAATTTCTTCTAATTTTTCTTTGATCACTTCATTGAAAAGATTGATTCTGTCAGACAACAGTATTTTTGGTACTATACCACCCGAGCTAACATCTCTGCCTAATCTTGTCGAGCTAGATGTTTCAAACAATAAACTCTATGGTAAAGTACCTTCTTTTAAGCAAAATGTGGTCGTCAAGACGACTGGGAACCCTGATATTGGCAAGGATCATAGTAGTTATCCGGTGCCAGCATCACCTGGTTCACCTTCAGGTCCCAGTGACAGAAGTGATAGTAGCAAGAAGACTAACACTGGGAAATTTGTTGGAGCTGTCTTAGGCGGTATTGGAGGAGTGTTAGTTATTGGGGCTGCTGCTTTTTGTTTGGTTAGTAAAAAACAAAAACAGTCTGGTAAAGGACAAGGTCCGGGTACATTTGGGATGCACGCTGGCGATGAAGAGGCTGTAAAAGGTGCAAACTCGGCAGTTAACAGCAGTGGGAGTGATAACAATAGCACTATGAGTGGTGCACACAATGATCTTCACTTTGTTGAGGGTGGAAGTATGACTATTTCCGTCCAAGTGTTAAGGAATGTGACCAATAATTTCAGCAAAGATAATATATTAGGAAAGGGTGGTTTTGGAACTGTTTACAAAGGAGAGTTGCATGATGGAACAAAAATTGCAGTGAAGAGGATGGAGTCTGGAATAATGGTTGACAAAGGTATTGGTGAGTTCAAGTCAGAGATTGCAGTTCTTACAAAAGTTAGGCATCGACATTTGGTTGCACTCCTTGGATATTGCTTGGATGGAAATGAGAAGCTTCTTGTCTATGAATACATGCCTCAGGGGACTCTTAGTAGATTTCTTTTCCATTGGAAAGAGGAAGCACTAAAGCCGCTTGAATGGTCAAGAAGGCTGATCATTGCATTGGATGTTGCCAGAGGTGTAGAATATCTACATGGTTTAGCGGCTCAGAGTTTTATTCATAGGGATCTTAAACCATCAAACATTCTTCTTGGAGACGACATGAGGGCAAAAGTTGCAGATTTTGGACTGGTTCGTCTTGCTCCTGATGGAAAAGCCTCAATTGAGACAAGACTTGCTGGAACATTTGGCTACCTTGCTCCTGAATATGCAGGTAATCATTGATGAGCATTTTTCTGCATATTTGTAAGATTTAAATGTTAAAAAAATAGAAAACAGTTACTGATCAATAATGAAAGTCTTATTTCCTGAATGAACCCCTGCATCAAAAAGCCTGTAGTTTCTAGACTAAACCAAATGGAGGACAAAGATGCTTCATAGTTTTTAGAGCGTCTTCCACAGCAATTGCCAAATGCCAACTGGTATATTCATATTCATTCGAACCGAAGAAAAAGGCACTCTTGGCTCCAAAGAAGCATTTAGCTTCTTCTAACATACCAATAGTAGAGTCAAGTTTATTTAGTCATGTTTGATTTAGTTATCCCTTTGCCATCTGACATTTTCATTAAATAACAGTTCACAGGTTTAAGATACATAATCCATATATTGTTTGGTATCAAGTTGGAAATGAAATCACATTTGAAGTATAGAACTTTCTATATGCCTGTAACAACATGTGTAAACTTGCATGCTATCAAAGTCTTTTCAGTTACCCTGTACTGCTTGCAATATTTGTTCTCATATTATTTGGATCATTGTGTCTGGCTTATCAAGAGTCCATATTCACACGTTATATTAGAGATTAATTTACTTCTAGTCTTCTTTTATATGCCCTCTAATAAAAATTTGTACCCTTATTTTTAACTATGGCCGTTGCAATTATAAAAATTGTGTCTGGCTTGTTTGTCTTGATGCTCCCTTTTGATCAAATGCTAGTTGGTAGCATATTTAATAGACTTTTTCTTTTTCGCTGAATTTCCTAAGCATTGAATGATAATATGCTTCCCTGACAACTAATTATTAATTGATTTCTTTTGTTTTTAATCCTTGTGCATTCATGGAACAAGAGCTTATTTTCCCTTCATGCATCTGATCAGATGTTCAATCTTTGAGGCACTCAATTAAATTTTAATGGATAATTGTGCAGCAACTGGAAGAGTGACTACCAAAGTGGATGTGTATAGCTTTGGAGTGATTCTGATGGAGTTGATAACTGGAAGAAAGGCAATTGATGAAAGCCAGCCGGAAGAGAGCTTGCATCTTGTCACTTGGTTCCGTAGAATAATTTTAACCAAGGATGCATTTCCGAAAGCCATTGACCCCGAAATGGATGTGAATGAGGAAACTATTGCTAGTATCAACATGGTTGCTGAATTGGCTGGTCATTGCACTGCAAGAGAGCCTTACCAGAGGCCTGATATGGGACATGCAGTCAACGTGCTTGCATCTCTTGTTAATGTATGGAAACCATCTGAGCAAGAAGATCCTGAAGACATGTATGGAATCAACCTTAATATGACCTTACCACAAGCGCTAAAGAAATGGCAAGCTTACGAAGGAGACAGTAATATGGAGGGATCATCATTTGTTGCCAATCGTGACTATACGCAGAGCAGTAGCGATAATACACAGAGCAGCATACCTGAAAAACCACCTGGCTTTGCAAACAGTTTTGGTTCTACAGACGGTCGGTGACATTAGAGAAAGAAGGTTTGATTCCCATGGCAAAGAGGCTTCAACTGGCTTGTTTGTCCATTCTTGTTTGTAGGGCTTGTGCCGTTTTCCCCCTACATATTAGAGTTTTTCTTTTTCCCAACTTCTCTAAGTAATAGTTCTCAGGTTTTTCTAAGTAATAGTTCTCAGGTTTTTCTAAGTAATAGACTTCATTATTATTTTTTATATGCTAATGACTGGCCATGTATCTTAAGTGCTAGCAATAGTGAAGACTGTCTTGATTTATGCTTTGTGTGTTGTTTTGTGTTTTAGTTTATTAAAAATGACCAATATGATGCTTTGCATTTTGTTTTCTGAATTTTTTGTAGAAGTAATTGTGAATTTTTCATAGATCGAATAGCAGTTAGTTTTGTTTGTACTTTTGAGTGAATATTATAAATAATGAATTTTATTGTCAGATTTTAAATAATTATTTATTTATATATTTTTAGTTTGTTGGACTCTTAGTTTTCTGTTTTCATATTAATAATTTTTTTTTTTGAGAAAACAATCAAGATCAACAAAATATTTGAAATAAAATAAATTAGAATTGCATGTAAAGAATTTTAAAATTTTCTACCTATAATCAAATATGAGACTGTCATTTATATCAACCATACACACAACTCACATTAGAAATAATTCTAGAACTGTTTATTTTCTTAAAAAATTATTTAAGATAAATAAAATATTTAAAATCAATTAAATTTTACTAATTTTAAGTAAAATGAAAAAGAGATTCTAGGCTAAAAGAAATAAATTAATATTTTTAACTTGAGCTATGAAATTAATTGGATTAATTTTATTTGTTGAGGGTGGGATGCATTTCCACGTTAGATCGGTTGTTAAATCAAATGTAACAAAATGTTGTAGAAATAAAATGATAATAATTATATTTATAATATTTATAATTACTTATTAAAAAATTGCTAGTCACTGTCACGGTGGTTACCATAAAATAAAATAAATTCCCTTAAGTGATCACACTCACACCGTTTCATAGTATCTTAAAAATTATCTTATCTTAAATTCATATTTTTTTAAAATTAAATACTATTAATTATATTATCATAAAAATTTATATATTTAATATCATAATTATTTAAAATAGTTATTTAATTTTATAATTATTTTTAAAAAATATAATTTAATTATAAATTATAATATATTTTTATATTAAAATATATAAATTTTATAAATAATAAAACTATTTATGTCTAACCATAAATTAAAAAGTTAAACTATATTTTTTCACCCAATAATCAAGATTATTACGACATTTTTTTCATTTTTATTCTCCATTTATGAATAAAAATGCTTATGTACGCACATTTGTCTCATGTCAATATTTTACATAAAATAATGAAAAAAAATTATTTAATATAATATAAAACATGTATATAATTATATATAATAAAAAAATTATTTTATTAATTATTATTATAATATATATATAAATTTTATCAAGTAATATATAAAAAATAAGTCGTAAAAGTGAACTTTATTTTATTATAATTTTGTCTGTTCTATAAATCCGTACAGATTGAGGACAAAAAGCTTATATTTTTTTCAAAATTATATATTATTATTTTACATAAACACAAAGGTCAGTTGAGAAATGACGGTGTAGCATGATGTGGAAATACTCGATAGACGTGAAAGATAAGCTACCTTATCGAATCTATGTAGATAAATTATTCGAATGCCACGTATCTTGAAGTTATTTTATGCGAGCCAGCTGTCATTCCTGATAGAAATTTCTCGTTGCTATTGGTATGGTGTTATTATCCAATATAAAGACACCTTTGTTTTTCGTGAATCTATTATGTTAGTCAACTTTCTTTTTAAAGTCTAGATATTTATATTTTTACTTATTTATCTATTATAATTTTGATATTATATTAAAATAATAAGAATAAAAATATTTAATTCAAAAAATTAATTTAATTATTAAATATATATATGAATATTATATATTACATTATAATATTATCTTTAATAAATATGTGATTTTTTTAATATCTCACTAAATTATAGATTATTTAACTTAATATTTTATATTTTTAAAATATATTTATTACATTATATATTTTTAATTGTGTAATTTATTTTATATTTTTATAATATTTATATTTTTTATGAAGTGATTTATTATATTAATTTATCTTATACTTTTATAATATTTATATATTTTTTTATAAAGTGATTTATTATATTTTTTCTTCGTCCATTTATCTATTAAAGTTTTAACATATTTGAAAATCCTTAATAATTATTAATATTATCATATTAAAAGCTAAATTTAATAGATAGATTTATAATTTTTATAAAATTTATTATAATATTATATTTAATTATTATAAAATTTATATTTTCTATAATAATTAAATAAAAAAATTATTTTTATAATTATAAAAATTTTAAATTGCGATATTTTTTTTCAAAATTAATTTTCATTTGAAGTTCTCTTGATATGTGTTTAGAACAAAAAAAAAATTCTCTCGATATGAAATCGACTTAATTTAAATTTTATTGAGATTAGAGTCTTAAAAAGCAAACATGTCAAAGTAAAGTACAAGTTTAAAATAACGTGGACGTTATTGACATTTTAAATATAAAAATATTGATAAATAAAATATTAATATTACAAAATATCAAAAAAAAAAATTTGATAAAATATGTTAAATATTATTGATAAAATATTAATAATATTAATAAATAATTTATCTTTAAATTTATCCATTTATAGTTTTTGTATATTCAATTAAATTATTATATCTTTAAATTTGGGACAATATTTTAAATTTTTTCATATATATTTTATTTTTATCTCATTATTGCGTTTATTTTGTGACACTTTTATTTTTCATAATTTATGATGTATAATTGGGATTTTTTTATTTATAATACTATTAAATAGTTATTTCATATTTTAAATATTTATTATATAATTTTATGATTAATTAATTAATTTAATGATAAAAATAAATAATAAAAATATTTATATTAAATAACAAAACTAATTTAAAATACAAATTATCGATTGTCTATATGCTTTATTAAGTTTTATAAAACAACTTCATAAATTTAATAAAATCTCTATAGTTTTTACGAAGTTTTTTAAAAATTATCGTTAATATTGATAATATTTTTAATATTTTTATAAAATTTAAGTTCAAATATTTATACCAATTTTGAACCTTGTATTTAACTAATACATTAAAAAAATTTATCAAAATAATTAATTAAAGGTTATTCAAAGTAATTAAAGGTTTTAAAAATGATATTAAGAAGTAATCAATAGTTTAAAATATGATTGAGAAATGATATCATTATATATATATATATTATAATTATTTTAAAAATAATTGTTTTAAATAATATCAATACGTTGAATAATAAAAATAACGTGAGAATAAAAATGAATGAAAGATTATATGTATTTAGAATTTTTTAATATGTTTTAAACTAAGTATAGGTGACAACATAAGTTTTTTAGTTATATTAAAATAAATTATTTAATTTCTTTATTTCTTTTACGGTAATTCAGTCCTTTTATTTTGAAAGTAATATAAATAATTATATTTTTATTTATTTTTTATATTTTTAATTGTTATTGAGATATTAGTTTTATAGATTGTTTTTAATAATAAATGATAATGATTATAAAATTGATAAAAAAATAAAAAATAAAATTTAAAAATTTATTATTTTTCTGTAAATTTTTCAAAAATAAAATACTAAATATTAAATTGATTAAAAAAAACTTAACAGATATATTTAAGAAATTTCAGGTATATTTCTTCTTCAACTAAATATCCAAAACCCAAGACTTCGAAAATAATATGAATAGAAAAAAATAAAGTTTTGATTTGGGTCTCTAGTGGATATCTATAATATGTACGGGATGTGAGGTAAATTAGCGGATGTATACAGAATTTTATGACAAAGTTAAACCCATGGACCTTTTATAACCCAAAATAAATTAGTACATTTGTAGCTCATCAAATAGACTTGTATTCTCCCTTGCTCCATTCCATGAGTAAAAGCTTTGATGTAGTGACTAATTATATTTAACATAAAAAATAATAAAAATAGCATATTAGGTATTAAAATATACAATTTTAAAAAAGAAGAAATAAGAACGTAAAATAATTAAAATAACCATAAATTTAATCGGTTTAAGATTTAAGATTTAAAATTTAGTGTTTATGATTTAAAGTTTAGAGTTTAATATTTAAGATTTATGATTTAGGGTGTAGAGTTTACGATTTAGAATTTAATATTAAATGATTAGTAAAAGAGTATTAAATGTAAGTTAATATTTTTCTTCTTATTTAAAATGTAAATTCTAATTACTAATCCCCTAATTTTTTCATTTTATTTTAGTTATAAATAACACATATATCAATCTCAAACTCTTCATTTCATCATTGTGCTATCATTGTCTTTAAATCATAATAATAAATATCTAAAATACATAACAAAAATTTATATAAAATAATATCTTTAAAATTCATAGCAAAAACCTCAATGTTAAATTTTCAAATTGAATAAAACTAGGATAAATAAAATACAACACTTAGAGTCATGAAAATATTATTAATTGTTTTATAATTTTTCATGATATTATCGTTGAGTAGTGATATATGTATAAAATGTCGTATTAGTTATTGACTTAATATAAAGTTAGGGATATAAAATGATGAAGTGATTATGAGATAACTTACTTACATATGTCAATTAGGTTATATTATATGAAATGATGTATCCATTAAGTTATAATAAAAAAATATTTTAATTCTTTTATAAGTTTATGTGTACGTGTATTGACTCGTAAGATGTGTAGTTGAATGTAGAGGAATAAATTGTTTTACTTGAACTTTGTTAAGTTAAGGTTTCCTCTATTTTTGAATGGTAGGTTCGTGGTAAATTGTCATTTTAGAAGTGTAAACTTGTGGTGGATTTATTTGTTTATAATGACACATTTTGTTAGAAGTAATTCAAAATAAAGCTTAAGTTATTGAAATAATAATCAATAATATTTTTATATATTTATTAATTTTTAAATTCTGACGATGATTTGGAATCTAAATTTACCGAATCCAAATAATTAAGATGTAAGTTTTTTTTTCAAGCATTGTTGTCATCATTGTGAAGATTATTTCATTCCTAATTAGAACTTGTGTTTGGTTGATAATTGGAATGTATTATTAGAGATATATTATGTAGGGATAAAGGGATAATATTCCTAGGAAAATATTGTATTCTTCTTCGTGATAATCTATCAAGGTAATTTTATTCTACTTCTTGAGGTAGTCGAACTTTGATATAAATATGTTATTGTTATTATAATTTTCTTGTTGAAACAGAGGTTGTGGTCTCAATGTAGTGTCCTTCTACTCAATTATTTACATTTTGATTTTGATATTTGTTTTATGAAAATATCAAACAAATTGTCAATCTTAGAACATTATTCCTAGTATCTGATAATAAAAGGAAACCATGGATTGGCAAACCTATGCATGTTATAATAAAATACCATCACTATTGTACTATTGGGACTACAAATCCTCATGCTCATCCCTGATACGTTCTTTTCGATTTTATTATTATCATAATCTCCACCAACTTTGATTGGATTATGGATCTTTTCAAAGCATTATTAATATGAATCTAGCATGTATGATCTTTTCACGTGTCATGATATTATCTATTTTGATCCATAACTGTAAGTTCAACTAGTTCACGATCATGATTTAATAATTCAACGAGATGTTACAGTTTTATTTTTAGTCTATAATTGCCTGTAATCTTAAAACTTATCATACCATTTAGAAAATACTCACTTCTTATAAGTACTTCATCATTTAACTTCCTAAATAATGTGAGACATGTGCAGTAATCATTAGAATGACTTCTAAGTCTCTCCAATATTTCAAAATCATGATTGGTATATTTAATTTTAACATAGGTCTTTTGGGCTCTCGTGTTTAAAGAGATGATGTTTGATTTGATAATGTCTTCGAATTCAAAGTGGTGCACCAAGTGGATTCCAATGCTATGAAACGTTTGCATAACAATTTTTTCTTGTCTTTTAATCATACAAATGTTAGTTCTCTCACCCTCTCTCAATCTTATTATAAATTTCAAATATCATATTCATGATTCCATTAAACGACTCTTTTAATATGTTATGTAAGAGAAGGTCTTGTTGATAAATTCCTATCACATATGTAGAAGATGAAAGAATAGTTATTAATTTTTCTTTCTATCATCTTTAATTACCATGTTAGTCTTATCATGACTTAATAGTCTGCTTAACACATATTTATCTTCAGAGATTTTATCATTGTCTTGATACTGAATTTCAATTAAAGACATTGTTGCGCCTTTCAAAGAACTTATCTTCTACCTCGTATTCTTTATCATTTGTTGTGCATTTTCCAAGCTCCTTTGTAGCTGCATAATTGTTACTTCATTCTCAAGACAAATTCTTGCGGATCTTTCAACAAGTTCACTAATCAAACCTTTAGCTTGGAAAAATGAATGAGCAATATTTTTTATTTGAAGAGAAACATTATTAAGAGGTATTTTTGATATCATTTTAACCTCCATGACAGTTGTAAAATAACAGTCACTAGGTTTCTATTATTTTTTATTCCCATTAACACTGTTATATTTTTAAGAATTTTATTGATATTACAGTATATCTCAATACATGTTATTGACATAAGTTTGTTATTAGATGATGTTTGTGATTTTTTTGTAAAACCCAAGTATCTAGATGGAATTTTCCCATAGTTTCAGCATAGCCCAAGAATGATATAGCTGGGGCTAGTAAAAGAATTGACAGCAAGAACTCATGTTTGACAAATTTGAAAGTGGTTTTCTTAACTCCTTGTTGATATTATCGAGTTAGGAATTTGGATTGATATTTTGGAAATTGTGATGAAATAGATACAAGTTTGGAAGCCTATGTCTTATTTAATAACTTTTAATTTTTTAAGCACAAATGAAGTTTTATATATTCAATTCTTTTATATATATGTGTGTTTTTTTAATAACATTAAAAAGAAAGACAATTAAATAACTGAATATTATAAAAAATTATTGATTTTAGAATGATACTACTGTATTTTGATGCTTATAGCTTAGCCCAATACTATTGTACTTGACTGTAATATTACAGGATTGTTTTCATCTGGTGAGAATGGGGATTGGGGATAATTATTGTAGTCAATGTCATCTTTAAAAGCCACTTATTGATTCATGCATGAAAATGCTTGTATTTGATGCTGGAAGGTTACTCTCGGTAATTTTCTAATTGTATTGGGGAAATTCAGAGGCTGTTAAGCTGAGTCATAAGGATGTAAATTTAGTAAAATTGGATTAAAGCTTGAGTAATTTGATTTGATTTTTTATCGCTTAAAGTTTGATTAGGTTGAAATAAATATTTTCATTTACTACCTCAATAATTTTAGTACTAAACTTAAGGTATAATATTTATACTAAGATTTTAATTCAAAAAGTAATTTAAGTTTAAATTTTATAAAATTTATATATTTTTGAATATTATATTTCATTATTTTGTAATACTTTAAATTAACTCAAAGTTCAATAAAATCAAACCTAAACTTACTCAATTGTTTTAAGGTTAAGTTTTGTGCTTATATTTAATTTCAAAAATCATATCATATTCTAAAATATATATGATTCGATAATATTTGACACAAATTTTTTTTAATTTAAAATTTTATGTCTAAATTAACGTAATTTATCTTAATTTATATCATCATAAAACACACTTTAAACATTGAGTCAACATATGGTAAAGTTTCTAATTTAACTATAAAAATAATTGTGTGTGATTATGAGTTATACATTTTATATTTCATGTTAAACTTCGAGTTAAAGATTCTAAAATGAAATAAATAAAATGCATACAACTAATAAAAATAGCACTATCCCAATGGTAATTAGGTTGTACTCTCAAGCTTTTAGTTTGAGTTAACTCCTTGCCAAGCATTTTTTTCTTATATATAAAATTGATATACTTTGGGTAGTAGCGGATGGTTTTACATGAATGAGTGAGTTAGCATTATCCATACTCTGCAAGGGTGGATCATAGTGTGGGTTGGGGTGGGTTGAAGGGAAATCTAATTTTGGGATAAAAACTTATACTATGTAAATAAACATAATATTTTTTAAATCAATTAAAAATTAAATATACCAATCTAATCATTATTTGAAAAAATAAAATAAAAAATCATGAATTTATGGCTCAATAACATGTAAATCACTTAAAATTTTGAGTTTCAATTACGTGTACAATTACGTGTATGTTAGTAATGTAATTATTTTAAAAAATTAAAAAATAAAAAAAAAAGTATAAATAAAAAAACAAATATAAAACAAAATCTCATATATCTCTTTTCATAATGCTCCATCTTTTACTCTTTTTCTATTAATTCTTTTTATATTTTTTAATCTATTTAAATAATAAAAAATCTTACTCATTTTTCTTATTTTATTATCATTTTTTTCTATTCTTTTCTTAGTTTTTATTAATATATAAATTCTTCATTTTTATAATTGATTGGTACATAATATTGTTAATACTTTATCACAATATATAATTTTATGGTTTAAAACATATTATTTATCTGTATTTGTACTATCTTTATAACTTAAGTATAATATATTTTACGATAAAAATTATTATATTCATGAATTATTTTATATAAATTTTTTATTTTTTTATTAATTAAAAAAATTAATGCATAATTGAATTTTTTTTCAAAATAATATTCCAGCTCATTCAAAAATAACCTTCTAGCTCCTCAGGCACCTTACATTTGATTAATTTATCCAATCCATCTGTTTACAGACTTTTGCTAAAAGATGTACTGCTTACATGCTTGTATATCTTGTGACATGTGTGTTGTATAACTTGCATTGGCATTGCACTATGTAGTACACTATTCATGTTCTTAATCATGATTTAGGATGTATGACCCAGAATGGTATGACGAAAACAGGCAAAGAGCAGATCAAAAGTAGAGGCACAGGAAGTAAAATGATATTTGGAGCCTAAATTTGTTAATTGTGGCCTTGAAGATGTAGTTCCCGTTCTCCTTTGGTATCTGATTTATTAGGCTCTCTATTATATGGGAAATTTTTTTGTAGTAATAATCTATAATTTTAAGAATATATTATTAGTATCTATTTAAAATAAAATTCTCCGTATGAAAATAGATAAAGAAATTTTTATATGAATTAGACTCATGGATGATATATATAGAAACACTTTATGGTAAACGTATTTATTTACATGTAACATGAATTATTTAATATTTACTTACTAATAATATTTGATACCTACCTCTTACAGATTTTTTTTCAAATAAATGCATCTCTGTACAACAACTAATTATGAATCAACATCGCTTATGAACTTTGCTTATAGAAACTAATAAAAAGTTTATCATTATTGTGATAGCAGTATCGGTTTTAACGATAATGTGATAATGCATGTATAGTGTGATGTCACTTTTTGCTCCCCATTCCTGCATTTTAACAGAAGGCTTTTATCAAAGAAAACACATTAGGGGCTTAGGGCTTAGGATCATCGTTTGGGATGGCCAAAGGAGTCAATGCTTAAAGCCAGTGCCTGAAGAACGGAGAAATGAGAGTAGTTTATCTGAGTTTGACATCATACCAGAAAGTGGAGGAAATGAAGCTATTTATAACCATGCAAAGGTGATGGGCCTTGGGCCTTGGGCCTTGTGACTTTTCCTTTTAAATGACGATCATCTCTTTCTATATTGAATTAGATCTTACAATTATGGTAGGATTGTGACTCTTATATCATACCTGGGTGAAATGATATCTTGTTTGTTATAGTGCCATGATTCGCATTTTTGTTGGCATGAAATGTTAAAGATGTTTTTTTTTTCTTTTAAATAACTTGATTACTCGTATACATACTTCAACTCTAGACCTTATGTATACTTAAGTGGGTTACATATACTTGTTAGCAAATGTTTAAAATGATTGAGCAGAGTTTTCAAAATTTTCCATTGAACCATCACTCTTTGAGTAATAGAGTTTGCTAATGGTGTCTCTCTCTTTTTAGAAGACATATTGCTAATGGTTTAAGAGCAAATGAATTATACTATGAAGAGGTGGTCGAGAGGTAAATACTTAAAGGCTACAATCAAACTTGACATGCAAAAAGCATTTGACATTAGTGAATGGAGATTTTTGGAAGTGATGATGTAGAATTTGGGTTTCTCGAAGAGGTAGATGGAACTAACCCTAAAATGTGTTTCATTTGTCTCTTATTCACTACTGGTTAATGGTGTTCAGACTCCCAGTTTCAAACCGGGTAGAGGTTTTAGGCTAGGGGATCCACTATCCCCCTATCTCCTAATTATTTATGTTGAAGGTTTTTTCTTATCTCTTGAGGAAAGTTGAGGATGATTCCTTGATAAAAGGGATTGTCATAGTTAGAAAAAGTCTGAGGGTATTGCCTAATGCATCTTGTGAGAAATTCGATGAGGTGTTGCACTCTTATGAAATGGCTTTGGGTTAGAAGGTTTAATATGGAGAAATCAATTGTCTTTTAGTCTTGATGCAATAGTGGAGATTAAGAGTATTGCACAACTGAAAAGTACTTAGATTTACATACTACGACGAGAAGGAATACGAAAAGGCTTTTTACTTCACTTAAGGAAATAGCGTGGAAGAAACTCAAGGCCTGGAATTAGAAGAATTTGAAAAGGCTGGGAGTGTGTTGTCTCCGTCCATTGGGATAACCTTTTGATATTTGAAGATCCATGGTTTTTTCCTATAAACTTTGACATGATATCATAATTTTTTTCTATTGAATCAAATTTTTTGGAACTCAACTCATATAAAAAAAAATGACATGTAACTTGAAAAAAATAAAAAAGAAAAAAATGACTTAAATATAATATAATATAATATAATAAAATAAGTTAAAAATATAAAATGATGAACTTTACAAGAGATAAATACCTAGACTTTGGAAAAATATTAAGAGTAATGTCTAACATTGATTAAATACAATATTATGATAGAATTTATATGAAATGTGAATATATCTATATGTTAAAAATCTAAGTCTAACTCAACCTAACAAACGCTCATTGATTTAAGGATTGTTCAGATTTATAAACAGTATTTTTATCTATCACCTAATCGATGTGAGACTTTCTTAACACTCCTCCTCACATTGACAATTCATCGATGGATAGAGTGGGTTTAAGTTGCAACGGGATGAGTTTCAGGGTAATGGCGCCACATCGTCAAAAGCCTGTTTTGATAACATGTTAGAAATTCAGGTTTAACTAAACCTAATAAATGCTCATTAAGTTAAGAATTGACAAGATTTATAAGCAATATTACTGTCGATCATCTGACCGATGTGAAACTTCCTTAACACTCCTTGACACTACCCATTGATTGAATTAACCTTTTGGAATTGTAAAGCTTATAATTGTTATAAATTTTCACATAATCAATTCCAACTAACTCTATGAGTTGTTTCAGGCTCCTTTAAGTTTATTATGTAATGAGTTGCAGAGTGTCATGAAAAGTTATGGTGGAGGGTGGTAACCATTTTATTCACCTGATGTCTAGGGAGTGGTTGTGCAGATCTAAGGAAATTGGTGGGATGGGCTTTGGGAAGTTGATTGCTTTGAACCAAGCTTCGCTTGCTAAGCCTCATGTAGGTTGGTTCAATTACCGAACTCTTTGGTGGTTCGGATGCTTAAAGGTAAATATTTCCCTAACTTATCTTTACTGGATGCAAATTCACCTTCTTATGCTTCGTTATGTGGAAAAACATTTTTTGGGGTATAGAGCTAATCAAAGCTGGGGATAGATGGAGGGTGGGGGATGTAACAGTATCTCTGTGTACTCAAGCAGATGGTTACCTGTACTAGTCCCTATTTCTCCTCCTTGTTTGGGTAGGGAGCTTATGATTTTTGATTTGATTGATGAGACTGGTATGTGGCGTGAATCGGTTATCAGGGAACACTTTTTGGCTGATGAGAGTGAATAAAATTTTGGATATACCGTTGGTGGAAAGTCATACGAATAAATGGATTTAGTAATATTACAAGGTAATCTATAAATTTTGTAATTTTATTTCATCTTATATAATTAAAAAATTTATTTGTTATAAGATAAGTAAAATTATAAAAATAATAGATATAAGAAATAATAATCATGAACGATATTAAAGATAATTTTAAATAAAATAAGATGAGATTTGATGAGAATTAAATAGGATAGAAGAACTTTAATCATAAATTTGTTAGTGACATTAAATTAGATATGAGATAGGATGAAATAAACTATTTGATATCTTTAATTAATAGCTTGAAAAATGATTATTTAACTTAATGTTTGAAACTGATTGTATGTCAGGCAGGTTCTTGGATTAATAGCTCAGATCAATCTAATTGGCTTTATAAGGGGATCTGGTTAAGGAGATATAAGACATGCTAAATTGTGGAGGTTTTCATGATATCAGATTTAAGGGTAGAGATGCTAATAAGGTTGTCCATAGGGTGGCTTTTACATGTTTGATGAGGGTGTTTGGGTTTTTGATGCTCCAACATGCTTTTTGGGATTATGTACCATACGAATGGGCCTGGAAAAGGAAAATAATCTCCCAATTTGAATTAAATTATTTTGAAGTTTAAAAATTAAGCCAACAAAATTAAATAACTACTGTCAAGGTGATCCGTGAAAAGTAAGTAAATGACAAAAATATCCCCCAATTAAAAAAGTGAGTATTCTTAGGAGAGATATAGACTCATGAATATCATACCCACACCCATGTATTGCATCCCACCCATTTCTCACTTTTACCAACAAAAAAAAAATTCTCCTTCTCTCTCCTTAAATGAGTAATACTCCAGGAATATAAGAAAAATTCTCGTAAATGGCTTACTTATTCATTAGAAAAAGAGCAAAAGGAATAAACTCTGGACAAACTAACAAAGGATATGATGAGGTTAAAGTGCTTAAAAAACAAAAAAAGAAGAAGATGATTTGCTAAACTACAAATTCATCTATTAAGAATACAAAAAGGTTATAAGATTATCAAAGTTTCTCAGATTTGGGCTTATATTTTTAGCTTTTTAAGAGTTTATGTAAAGCACAAGTTAGTGTCAAGGTCATATACATGCGTGTGTGTAAAGTTAGATTATCCTGATTGCATCTTCTAATGCTAATGACAAATTTCCCAAAAGAGCTAGCTTACTAGGTCAGGAGAAAAGGTACTAATTATGATTGCCTTTTATTTTATGTTATTTGCTATTTTAAAACATAAAATACACATTAAGATATATAGATAGGTGAAAACTTATTTTCTTTCGATTTTTCCTTCTAAATTTTTTGTATATAGAAATTTGATTGTTTAGTGATTTTAAGTTTTTTCTCTTTTTAGAAACATGTTTTTTTAGAAAATGATCCGAATTTTTTACAAAAATCATTACACTCTCTTATATCAATGGTTGAAATTTATAAGTGAATTAAGAGTAAAAATTAATTCTTTAAATTATAATGTAAAAAATTATGTAAAATGGGGTCACTAACCTAACTTTTTTTTGTAATAAACTTAATTTATTAATATCTTTTATGTTTTTTATTATTTAAAAAAAATATTTTAATATCTAAATTCAAATATTGGTATCCCTTAGTTAATTTGAATAATGTTATCTATCTCTCTGTAATTTTTCTTTTTTTCTTTGTTAAAGTATACCATATGAGTCCTATGTGACAAATTGGACAAGAATATTGTGGGAATTTAAGAAAAAAGAAAGATTAATATTGTTGTTATGATTAGATTATAGAGTCACTGTTTTCATATCTGACTTCATGTCCAAAACAGTTCATTCATCCGTCAGCATTAATGTTGATTATTGCCTTACATTTCACAAATTTTGAACTCGATCTCAAATATTTGTTCACAATTATAATCCTAAGCTTTATCCGTCTTCTTATGTTCACAATAATCAATCTAATTTAACTTGAACAAAGATTAATTTCCTTTGTAAGAATTCAGTGTCTATATATGATTCTCTTGCCATGAAAAGTTTGAGAGATAGTTGTCGGAATTTGGTTATTTTATGTGTATGTTTTTCTTAAATTTTCACAATACCTTTGTTAAATTTTTCACATATGACCCATGTGATATACTTTGACCAAAAGAAAGGAAAGTATTATTCAAAATGACCAAAAGATATATATATTATAGTTGAATTGGGCACCACAAATAAAATATTTTAATAATAAAAGATATAAAATGTATCAAAGAGTAACATTGTAACCATACGGTACCAAACCAAAAAAATTGCATCTTAGATAATATTTATAGGAATAATGAATACTTTTTTTAACGGAGAGTTAAAAGTAAAATCATGTTAAATAATTAAGTCATTTATACATCGAAGAAAAAAATAATATGTTTTTTAGAGAGTTTAAAAGTAAAATCAATTATGTTGAATAATTATTTCATATAAAAATTATAGAAAAACATTTTATGAAAAGAATTTGACCACTTACTAAGGCTACTGATTTAAAATTTTCTTCTAATTAAGGTTAATATTTAGTGCAAAAAAAGTAATTATCACAAATACAATAGTTAAATTGGTGCATGAAATGGTTCATGCTTATGTGCAAATTAGCTGATTAAATATTAAAAAGAACCCTTTAATGACATTTTACGATTCACATAATTGTAAATTAGGATTGAGCCTAACCTTTTATTTACACACCAATAAAGTTACTGATACATAGGTAATTTTATTTTGAGTAAATATCACTTAGATGATAAGGATTATTATGATTTAATTATGTTTTTAATTTTTGTATTTATTATTAATTAAAATTTAAATAATATTTAAAATTTATTATTTTAATCATTTTAATTATATGATGTATAGGAAGTAGAATTATATTTGGAGATCGTACTTGAATTATTGAATTGATTATTTTCTCTCCCATTCTCTCTCTATTTTCTGAGACTGCCCTGCAACCAGTCTTATCCATTTTCTCAAAGTGAATATCAATCATAAATCTTTAATTACTTGGTATAATCAACAACTAAGTTACTATAAATCGGGTTTATAACTTAATAATAATATATATAAACAATCCAAGCAAACAAACATCACTAGATCTCTCTTTTTTCTGAGTTAAATTAGCAAATAAACAATATTAGTTTTGAATTTATGCCTACAATTTAAATTCCTCGTTTGAACATAACAAAAAATGTCAAATATATAAAATAATAAAACAAATAAATAAAATTTTGTTCATTTACTTGGCAAGGAATCAGTACTACAGATGAAGATCTAAACTCACATGTTCAGGCACGCTTGTTGACTGACTCGACCCTCCAACTTGGGATGCTTTCGTTTCTTCAAAACCAGCCAACAATGGCTTATTATTGTGTTGGTTCATCGAACGGTCAAGATTAAAAGTAGGGATATTTTGAACGGTAGTGGGTATTCTCCACAATCCCAAGGGATTCCCGTTTATAGGCTCAGAAGTAGTTGCTAATGGCGCGTGAGAATAAGACGACCCATATTGGCTTCTTCCATAAAACCTAATGTTACTACTATTGGTATAGTTATTAGTAACAGAATTGGAATTCCAAGGGTAATTATATTTGAGTGTGTAATTGTTATTCATTAACTCGTACACTTGTGGGTTTGTGCTGAGACTGTTGTACTGTGCACGTTTTGCGTGTTGACGCTCTCTTTTGTGCGCGTTTTGGTGACCACCCAAGGCTTGTGATGTTGGAAAGTTTCGGCAACAGTAATGACATTCGAATCTACGGTTGCTGTCTCCGTTCTCGGAGTTATTGTTGTTGTTGGTGTTGCTGCTGCTGCTGCTGTTGTTGTTGTTGTTGTTGGGTTTTGTGTAATCACATGGAGTGTCCGTGTCGACTGATTCCGATGCAGTCGGACTGGCGCTGCCAAACTCTTTTCCAAAAAGTCTAATGGCGCCGGCACTAGTAACAGTGCCGACGCCTTTTTCTTTAACAGGTGTGGTAGCAGTAGGTCGGATAAAAGGAAGTTGAGAGAAGGTTTCAACGTTCATGAAGTCATGGACAGTTTCTGATCCCTCTGTGATCTTATCCATGACAAAAAATATGATGGTATGTAGAATTGGGTTTTTGTTGAGAGTGAAAATTAGTTAGTTAAATTTTGCTCCAATTTTAAGGTGGAAGAATAAGAAGATAGCTAGCTTCGCTGTGGGTATGTATATGTATAGTGTATTATGTATAGTGTATTGTATGTTGGGTGAAGATGAAGGGTATGTATTATAGGACCTACAAAGTAGAAGGTTAGTTGAGTTTATTATTCATACAATGAGACTAAGTGACAGTTTGTTTCTGATTCTGACTCTCATCTTAATGAGAAAGAAAAAAAAAGGAATCAATATGAATTTTATTTTTTTTTATTAGAAGCGATTCTAGGGCATGAAACAAAATTTATATTTGCTTCATAAACACATACAATGTGTTTATTTTTGAAATCATTTTTTTTTCAGAGAAACAGAAGCAAATATATCTTAATTCTCTTAAAAACAACAATTATGTTTTTTTATTATAACAACAAAAGTTCATGGATTATATGTTATAGCTAGGTTATTAACTACACTAAAATGTTATTATTATTAAAATAATAATTATAAAATTAATTACCATAATATCATTACGTATTATTGTATTTTTATTCATATATTTGTTAATTATTCATGTCATACTTAACTACATCATTTGAAGAAGAATGATATAATAATATTTTCATTAATTTTGATAAGTTGTTAACATAACGTTTTAATCTTAAAGGCAATGCATTTACCCCACACACACACACAAAAAAAAATTATAAAGGCAATGCATGGTAACTTTAAAGTCGAAACTTGGCCTCTTATCTAAAGCATTTATATTTATATGTTTTAACGGAAAAGTTTAGTTACATTCACTACTACATCCACAACTGTTAAGGTATTATTGGCTAATTATTTAAAAACAATAATTTTTAAATAATTTTTATAGGTGAAATTTACCTAAAAAATTCTAAATATTTAATTATAATGTGTTAAATGTAAACTTATCGAATGTGTAATAAAATAACCCACTTTTACCATCAATGATGAAGTTTTTTTACTTCTCTCACTTACAAATGAGTTAGCATCCTTAGCTGTAATTTTGTTAAATATTACAAAAATATTGAAAATTGAGTACATAAACATATATATATATATATATATATATATATATATATATATATATATATATATATAAAAGTAATGTTAAGTTTCATTTGAATTTTTTTTTTCACAAAAAGAGGTAAACATAATGAGATATATAATAACAAATTAACGGTTATAATTTCAGATATTAATAGAATATAATCGATGATATGTAATCAATTCAAAGAAAAAATCCATGTCTAAAATCCAATACCTCTCATCCAAAAGACACCAGTATCAACAGTGTAGAACACAATTAGTTGCTCAAGCCAGTCATTTCAAATTTTAGTTGGCTATTCATTATTTGTGAATTTTCATAACATGCTAAACAACAATTAAAATTTGGATATATATATATATATGGGATCATTCCAACTTAAAACTTCTATCAATTTTCTTACTGTGAGGCATATTATACATCAAAAATTTATCACAATAAATATTATCAAAACATCATTACTACAAAAATATTGAAGATATTGACAATTTTTTATAAAAAAATTACAATAATTATCGGATATAATTAAGAATATATTTAATATTGATACTATGTTTTAAGTTAATATATAATGAATATATCAATATTTTTTAAGGTGTAATTGCATATTTGTATAACATAAAAAAAAATATTTTTTTATATTTAAAATGTGCATATATGTTTTTTTATATTTAAAATGTGCATATATGTTTTTTTAATAACGTAAAAGACATATTTTTTAGAATAGAATTAAAGTGATACTATGTGAATAATTATATCATATAGATATCAAATGGTTATTTTAATTCATGATAACAACTAATAACACGATAATTTATTATTAAATATTATGTTATTTTGTTTATAATTTTTCTTGTATGATGGCGCATATATATTAAGTACATGTGAAAAATAGTGACCCTGTACCTATAATAATAATCCTGACAATAATAAGGTCACAAAATTTAAAGAGAGTAGCTATCGTTTTATCATAAAAAATGCTTTATTTGCTAACCTTTCACTTGTTTTCTTCTTTAGATATTGAAAGTTGAAGAATCATAAATATACAACATATACCTCAAAGTTTATCAATTATTATATGTCCTACCTCTCTTTATAAATCTAGCTATGTATATATATATATATGTATGTGAGGGAATGAACAATGAATAATAATTGACGTACCCTACTTTATTGGTATTGTTATCTCTCTTTCACTGTCTATCTCAGACTAGTTGTTGTTGGGTTCTTTATTGCTTTGTTGTCTATTTAATTTATATCATGCAGAGAAAGTGGTCCTAATTATATTAAAAGACTCTTGAACAATATTTGCATACAGAAGTAGAGATTATATAATATATATGAAATTTTTCAATAATTAGAATCGATCTTACAAAATTATATCTAATAAAAAATCATCACGTAAATTATGATTCTTATATATTTATAATACATAAAATTGTTATATTTATAATATAATTGTATCTAATGAAAAATTACGACATAAATTATGATTCTTATATATAACACTTATAACATATGCATTTTTGGCTCATATTCTACTTTCATAAAACAACAATTTTGTTAAATGCTGTTTGTCTATGTGTTTGTCATCTTACTTTATGTGGTTTCAAATCTTAATTTCAGTATCTTACTTGAGATCCTAGCCCATGTTAGATTTTAGGAAAGTTAAAGTTGAAATATTTGTAGCTAGCCCCCATTTGTTATTAAATAGTAAATCAAGATTTTTATCTGAACTAAATTGTGTTGCATTGGTACCATATCAATTAAGTAGTTTTATGGTACCCATTATTTTTTAAAAATGTGAGTTCAACTTCTCATTAAGTAGCATAGTATAGTTAATATAAGTGCATTTTAAAATAAATTGTATTGATTAAATTAATAGAAAAAAAAATTCTTAAAGTCCAACAACAAGTTCTTTTTATTTAAAAAAATAAAAATAAAATTAGCAGCATAAGATCGAATTCATCAATATGTAAATTAACGTAGGTATATAACGATTAGCGGAACTAGAATTAGAGATCGAGGGGGATTATAATAACAGTAAAAAAAATTCAGTCATTTCTCTGTTTTATTTGTATAAATTTATTATATATAATTTATTAATTTAAATATAAATATATTTAAATTATAAAATTTATAATAAATTTACAAGTAATAAAAATTTAAAATCCAAAAAAAATCAGGATACCATTTTATATAAAAATTTATTAAAAAATAAGTCTAATCTTATCTATATACATATCCGTTTTTATCCCTATATATTAGGGGTGATCAAAAATCGAACCGAATCAGACCGAACAGTTTTATAAACCAAAAAATTCGATTCGATTAGTATTAATTAAAAACGTTTTTTAAATGATTCGATCTGGTTATATTAATTTTTAAATCAATCGAATCGGATCAGACTGGTTTAATAATATATTAAAATTTTCATATTATTTCTGAGTAAAAATGTCCAAAAACCGAATCAAACTGAATTAAATTAGAAAATTAGATTGGATCGGACCAAACAATTTTATAAATCAAACGGTTCGGTCCAATTTGTATTAATTAAAATCATTCTCAAACGATCTGATTCGATCCGAATTGAGTATTATAAACGATCCAATCCGGTTAATTTTTCTCAAAACCAGACCGGACCGATATACACCCCTATATAATGGTTAATTATTATTAGTAAAAAATAATTATAAGAAACTTACTTTTTTGGAAATTGTATTGAAAAACAATTAAAAACTCAACTGCGATACTTTAACTAGGAATGGGCATGGGTACGAGAGGGGACGATTTTTGATATAATCATTCCAGAATCGAATTATAAAACCTATCCCTGAAATCGTCCAAAAATCGTTACAGTTTGGAGACAATTTTTTACCCACGGGTAACGATTCGAAATGGTTTTTAAAAAATACCTGAAAAAATTGCTTTTCAAAACTTTTACAAAACATTAGAAACTAAACTAATTTAATATAATATTACCAAAATATCCTTATATATCAATGCTTTGATAAGAGGGATAGATCCATGAAGTTTGGAAAAGTTGTTCAAGTTTCGATCTGATTTGATATAGTGTTCTTTTGAAGTAGAGAATGATTTCGATAAGAATTATTTGGAAAACCACTTCCAATAACACCAGTTTGCAAATCAAACCCATGCATCACTTAGAAAACAAAAAGGGAATTATAATTAGATGTTTTAATTGTCGACTTTTACACGAGAGCTTAAGGATGCAACATAAACAAAGAAAAAGCAAATTGCAAAGTTCATTACAATATTTCCCAAAACTTATACCTCAATTTCTTCGAAAGGTTTCTCTACCATCCGCAGACAACAGATGTAGAGACGCAAAGACGAGGACGACAAACTAGCAACACATGTAGAATGGCAGAGGGTAGAGCCAAGACGAGAGTGACAAAGACGCAGAATACAAAAATTTTGAATTTTTGAATCTAATTTCAGAAGTTTGGGAGTAACAGAAAACCCTAATTAATATAATAATATATAATTTAATTTAATAAATATATAAATTAATTATGAATACGGATGTATATGGTTATCAATATAATTTTACCGTCGGTGTTATTAATCACAAATAATCGAACCCGTGGTTTTTTTTACTCATTCTTAACTTTAACCATTAAATAAGTCGGGTATATGTACATGTATTGTTGTCTTTCAGTCGAGTACATGAACATGTACTGTCGTTTTTGGATGAGATGTTAGGGATTTGAATTTTGAAAATATCGTATCTCTACATTAAATTAAGTTATAATACGTTATTAATACTTATTTTATAATCTATAATTCAACAATAACTTTTTTAAATGCATACACACAGTTATGATCACCTGCATGCACAGTTGGCATTGCATACAGATGTTTAGAATTTAATAAAAAAAAATTCAATAACCAGAAAATAAAAACGATACACAATGTATTTATTATAACTCCAATTGAATTGATCTTCTAGCATAAAATATTTTCTTAGAAAATAATAAATTTCATTAATTCACAAAATTGAAAATTCATCGAATAAACTAATTAGTCACTTTGCTAATCTGTAATATAATTTGATAGGAATTGGAAGAAAAAAAAAAGAATCAAAAAATGGAATGAATTAGAAATAAAAAAGAATTTGAATTAAATTTATTTTGATTCTGTTTATTTATATTACTGTGAAACAGGAAAAAAATGGTTGTTTTACTAAAATGTCTTATTAATTCAATGGCAATTATTTTTTTAAAACTTTTGTTATATAGTAATTAACGAATTTATAATTTAAAATAAAAAATAAATAATTATAATTATCACACCATTAAATAAACTACTCAATAAATTCCATTCATCTCTTTTAAAGCCTAGGTCTCATTGTAGATATTATAAATTACGGTAAATTATTTGTATTATTTAGCACACATTTTATAAATTTAATGGTGTGCAGCACATAAATTAATAAGTTAAATTACACATGTTTGAAAAATATGTATTATAATTCTATATTTACTTGTTCAATTTTAGTTTAGTGGTAGAATTATTTTTCAAAAAAAAAATAAAGTTATATAGATATAGTCATCTTCAAAATTTTAAATATTAAAAGTAGTAAAAAAATAATTATGAGAAATTTAGACTAAGGTAAAGAATATTATTTTTAATATTGTTATAAAATTAATTTAGAATATAAATTTATTATTTTCTTTATGAACCCGGATAGATGCATAATTATCTCATCTCTTGTTGAATCGATAACAAATTTTCCACACACGAGTTCGGAAACAACAATACCATTGCTCAATTCAATTGCCAATTATTTACTACGTATTTAAAAAAAATCCTATTTGATACGCTATCAAAAAATTTGTATGTGGTAGCTGTATGAATATATGATATATTTTTAATAACTTTAAAAATATATTATTAATATTTATATATAAATTTTTATATAAATAAATGTTTTTATATAAAATAATTCAAGAGATGTTCTCCATGTATAAATCTAATTCATATAAAACTCTCTGTTACGCTATAAAATATAAATATTATTGATTTGAAAAAAAAAACTTAAATATAAATAGTTTATATATATCGGATGTAATTTAGTATATCACATGTGATAAATAAGAAAGAATCACAGTTAGTAAAAAAATATTATGGATTAAATTTAATAAATACTTCATCATTAAATAAGTATAATTATGAGATAATCTCAATCTTGATATAAAAGTCCTTGTTTAAACACATATATTATAATTTAAAGAATTTTATGAAAACGAATTGAGTGTTTTATTATTGTCATGGAATTGTACTTAAATAGAAATTTCACACGTAACTAACAATTCAATTCTAATAGAATTATTGTTTTCTATATTCACCTCTATTTATACACACATAAAACACAAACCAATCATACAACTATAAGTGTTATCTACACAACAAATAGTTAAATTATGAGTTAGCTTCTTGCTTCAATAAAAACATGCTTTGGAAGGAGCTTTGTAAACATATCAACTAGTTGTTTAAAAGAATTACAAAACTCAATATCAAACCTTTTCTGCTATACCAAATCCCTTACAATATGGTAGTCGCCAATTTCTATGTGTTTTGTTCGAGAATGCTACATAGGATTCCTAGCTAAATGTTATGTACTTATATTATCACATAACATCTTTGATTTCCCACCAAAAAGGAAATCATATCTCGTTCAGCAATGATTGAATCCATACTACCTTAGTTGAGCCATTTTTTAGTATCCTGTATTCAGCTTTTGTTGAAGATCGAGAGATCACCTTCTATTTTATTGAAAACCAACTAACTATATTCCCACCAAAAACCATGTAGTACCCAATAATATTCCTCTTTACATTTGGATTGCTTGCCTAATTAGATCAATGTAGCCATATAGGTCTAGCTCTCTTGGTTTCATCAATACCAAACCATACTCAATTTTACCCTTGAGATACCTTAGCATCCTTTTGATTACTTTCAAATGCACATCAATAGGTTCACTCAAAAATTGGCACAGTTTGCTCATTAGTGATGCAATATCAAGCCTTGAGACTACACAATCTTAAAGAGCACCTACTAAGCTTATATACTCAATAGGATCTATTAACACATTACCATCCTTTTTATCAAGTACTCCCCCTGAAGCCATCGGAGTATAAATGGATTTTGTGTGTATCAAACTAGCTCTTTATAGTAGATCCGTGACATACTTAGCATGTCCTATATGTAAACCCTAAAATGTTTGAGTGACTTGAATGTCTAAAAAATATTAAGAGACTCCGTATCTTTTAAGGAAAACGTATCATAAAGAGTTGAACAAAATCTTACAAGAGAGTACGATTAGAGCCTATGAAAACTATGTCATCGACATAGATAAGGGAAAATATTACTTCCTATTGAGATCACTTGACAAACAAACTTATGTGACTCTTAGTACCAATAAAACCCCAAAGATAAATGGCATTGTTGCAATTTAAAACCAATCTCTTGAAACTTGCTTGAGACCATAGAATGCCTTGTGAAACTTATAAACTTTTGATGGATAAGAAGCATTGACTAAGCCTAGTGGCTGATGCATGTAAACTACATCCTCAAGATTAGCATTAAGGAATTATTGATGTCAAGTTGTTTCATTTCCCAGTTAAATGCAAGACAATGGAAAGAATAATACTTACTGTGGTGAGTTTGATGACTGTACTAAAAGTTTCTATAAATCCAACTCAGGTGTTTGCAAAAATCCTTGTGTTACTTGTCAAGTCTTGTATTCATCTAAGGTTACATCTACCTTTTCTTTGGTTTTGTAAACCTATAGATTACCAATGACTTTAGCATTAGGGGAAGGGTCCATCAAAGACCAAGTATTATTTTTAGCAAGGCATTGTCTTCTACTATCATGGCTTCTTGTCATTCTAGTATTTTAATAACATCTTTAAAATACTTGGGGAAGGAAGAAGAACAAACTGAGTAACTAAGTAATCAATGATTTAGGCTTAAAATTACCAGTTTTGGAACGAGTTAACATTGAATAGGAAATATCACTACTACAAAAAAAGGTATTAAAATCGGTTAAAAACTAACTTTAAATAAAATAATTTAAAATTTAAAATCGGTTCAACGCATAAACAAATTTTATGTTTAAAGTCGATTCACGCGATGAATCGACTTTACGTTTAAAGTTGGTTCATGCGGTGAACCGACTTAAATTTTTTTTTATATATAAAATTTACTCATTTTCTATTATAGTCAAATTAAAACCTGTATTCGATCACTACATAATAGCAGACAAAAAATCAAAATCAGTTTAGCAAATATTTTAAATAATACAAATATTTGAAAAATAAAATATTAATTAATAGCAAAAAAATTAACATGGTGTTATTCTATGTTATTCAAGATCATCATATTCTTCTCCTTATATTATAATACAAACCTACATATATAATACAAAAATTTATACACATAAATAATAACACATAATAACAGAAAAAAAATACGAATAATAAGTGCGTAAAATTAATAGAAATACTTACAAAAATAAATGAAGTGACAAAATGAAGGAAATGAAGAAAAAATGATGTTTTGTAAGTGAGAAATATGTATAAAAATTTGAGTATTTTGCTCAAAAAAATAGGGGATCTAAAAGATTAGTTAGAGATGAAGAAAACCTACTAACCGGCGTTGGAATTGGTAGTCATAGGTGGCTGGAAAATGAGAAAGAGTGGAAGAGAAGTGGAGGAGGTTTTGGGTTTTTGAGAGTTATGCGGTACTTGGAATAGTTTCTGTCTGTGGAAGAAAGAAAAGAAAAGAATTTATCCACATGTGTAGCATCGGTTTCAATTGTCAACCGACACTTCGTCCTACGTGGATAGCGTCAGTTCTACACCGAACTGACTTTAAATTCATTATAAGTCAATTTTTTTCAAAAATCGACTTTAAATATTGACTTAAATACCTATTTTTGTAGTAGTGATATACACATTACTAGAAGGTATGTTAAGAAGACAAACCTCCAAATGAATCCCTGGATAATCTTTATCACCAGACACTGAGCTAGATGACAAAGAATGAAAAAAGATTGATTGAAACACATACTATACATGGACAAGAATATGCTCAAAAATACTAAACATAGGTTGAGGACTGGACTCTAGCACATAACTAGTTACTGATATAAGATTAGTATGTTATTCGCTATTAGTTGCAAGCATGTCAATATAAGAAGCAGAAGGAGACAAGCAAGAAGGAACATGAATGGTGCAAGCTTCAAAAGAAACGGGCTGAGAAGAAAACCAAATAAAAAATTGAAAAGGAATTCATCCTTAGAAAACATTACATACATACTAGTAATTATTTTTTTAATAGTCATATCCATACACAAATAACCCTTATGATTAGCGGAATAACCACAAAATACACAAATAGAAGAACGAGCATTTGTTATTAGTAAAGGATTTGAGATAAAGAAAACTCAAACAATCAAAAAATTTAAGAAAGTGGCAATTAGGAGAAGAACCATAGAGGTAGGAAAAGGTGAAGAATAATTGATCAATAACTCCTTTATGATGAGATTCAACTATACTATTTTGTTGAGAGGTATGAGGATATGTTAAGCGATTTACAAGACTAGAATTTTCAAGAATTTTAACCAAAGTTTTTAACTCACAACAACCATCACTTTAAAGTTGGTTAATTTTTTTTGCATTATATTTACATTCAACCATTGTTTTAAATTTGAGAAAAATAGAAACAAATTAATCCCTAATTTGCAAAAAATAAATTCAACAAAACTTAGTGCAATCATCAACAATCATCAAAAAAATATCTATCTCCGTTAACATTGGTTTGAGATGAAGGTCACAAATATCAATATATATAAGATCAATAGATTTAGAAGCATCTGCATAAAATAACAAAAAGGCAATCTATGTGTTTTAGTTAGTGCATAAGGTATGTAGGAAGTAGTGGGAAGTAGTGGTATGAGTATGAGAACTTAGTTTTATTTTGTGATTATTAATAAATTTGTAAAGAAAATATTCAAAAACATGAGCAAGTCCATCATACCACAGAAAACTCTTTGCAAGCAAAGCACGACAAAGGGATCCTAACTCATCAACTAGACACAAAGCTAGGGATTTATTCCAAATTTTGTACAATTCATACTTAGCAAGCCTTTGAAAAAAACCTTCTTTATAATTATGTCCTTGACAAAAGAGAAATCATCATGAATTTCAACAAACATTTGATTGTATTTACACAATTTACTAACTGAGATCAAGCTTTCAAACATAGAAGGAACCTACAACACATGATTTAATTTTATCTGTAAGTGATCATTACCAAAAATGCAGAATTACCAGTGCAAGTAATAGGAATTTTATCGTAAACCATTATATCTTATATAGAGAGTAACATTGGAGATGACATTTGAGTCATTAATTACACAATGACTCGCACCACTATCGAGAACCCAACCTATGTTTTCACTAGGTGCATTATTAGTTGTAGAAACCACAAATGTTGAATGACTACCACAATTAGTGTTACCACTTCCCTTATATGGTTTAACAATGGGAAAATTTTTAAAGTGTAACACTAAGATGTTGTATGTCCTTTTTTTAATAGATTTGACACTAAACATTAGGTCTCTCTCCTATATCTCTTCTATTGTTAAAACCTCATCTTTTATCTCTATTAGAATTACTTAAATTGGATCCAAAACCAAAATAAGAAGAACTAGAAAAAATATTTAATTGAGAAGTTTTGTCTTAAATGCTTGATTGTGTATAATAATAGGCTTAATAATATGTTATCTCTTAATTATCTTAAAGAAATAATTACGAATAGATGTTTACGATACTGTAATAAATTCATGTATATAGATAAATGATAGATATTAGGTTAATTCTTCTCCTTTTATATATATATATATATATATATATATATATATATATATGTATATATATATATATATAAATTTACATATATATTGTTATGTCTAATATCTTACTTATAACGTAGAATGACAAGCAAATGATTTCTTTTATTCTAATTATAAAGCGAGATTTAAATCTCTTCTAATATTCATCATCATAATCTTGACTTAAATATTAGAGGGTAAAAAATTATCTCCACGATTGTTCGAAATTTTCAAAGGATTGTTTTATCTCGTAGATTTATAGATAACAATCTAATTTAATGGTAACAAAAATCAATATCATTATTTATTGAGACGATGAATATTAAATCCATAAAAAATTAGATATATATTTATATTTATATTAATTATGATATGAAAAATAAATTTGAAAGTGGATATTAAAAGTTATATATATAAATTTATATTTATTTTACGAAGATTACAAAGTTGCAACCCACTAAGTGATTTTTAGTTAACAGATCACCCATGTTTATAATAATAATAATAAACCCATGTAGAATTTAACTTACTTTATGAGTGAATATGTATTAAAATTAATGAATAACCAGTTAATATATATATTCGAGCTGCATTCTACAATTGGTAAAGAATTTAACATTTCTACTGATTCAAGCCATCCCCAAATATGATTCGATAAAAAATAATAATAATAGTACAAATAGAGTTTTCTATGTTTGCTTAATAAGCTTCGTTTATGATCAACACATTTAATTTATTTAACATATTTTAAAATTAGAAACATATTCACCATTAAACAAGCATCGAAAAAATACATATTAAATATGTTTAAAAAAATTAAAAAATATAATAAAATTTGAACATGATCAGCAGGAGCAATTAAAAGAAATTATTTACAAAAGCAATTATGTCATGCACTAAAAATATTAAAAATATATATATTAATTTGTGGCGTTGAAGTAATGTAATTTTTTTTACTAGTAATGTAAATTCTATCTAGTATCTTATTAAAGTTACATCTATAATTTCTATTCATGTAAATAATTTTAATCAAAAAAATTGATTGATAAATTAAAAAAATAATATTTTAAATTTATAATAATAAAAATAACATAAAAACAACATTAAACGGAATCAAACTCAACTACTTTCAATATTAAATAGTCTAATTAAATAGTATTCAAAATAAAATATTATGTTAAATTTTCTTTTAATAATAAAAATATATAATATGTTATAAATATATTATTTCATTATTTTATTTAATTTATTTAAAAAAATTTAAAAATTTAAATAAATTATATATACCATGTATATGAAATATATATCTTTTGGTATATAAATAATTCAGTTATTTAATATTTTTTTATTTTTAATATTTTTTTTTAAATATGTTTATTTTTTATAACGTTTAAAAATATATATTCATTTACATTGTAAAAAAATAAATATTTTTTTATAAATATTAAAAATAAATCTTTATATATATAAAAAAATTATATCTTATAAATAAACCAAATATATAAATTTTAATGATACTAAATAATAGCTCCCACGAGCTTAGGATCCCTTCAGTCAATGGAATTATTTCAAAAACCTTTTATTTTCCTTGTTAGTTTACGTCAATTTGACATCGATTTAATCAAGGATTTCAGGTATGTGAGTCAGAAGCATCACACGTAATTCACGATAAGGAAGAACAATAATAATAATAATAATAATAATGTTTCCCAAAAATAGATACTAATTATTATTATTATTATATATTTCAAAAAATAAGTAATAAAAATCCTATAATTATTTAATTTAAATAATTTAATTTTATAATTATTGTATTAAATTTTAAAATTTTCATAAATTTTAAAAAATATCACAGTAATTTTATTATTATGTATAAACAAATATTTTAATCTCACAATTTTAAATTAAACCCAAATAACCTTATTATTTATAAAAATCATACCCTATATATTTAATTATAATATTTTTGATGGACTATAAACATTAATTTTAATAAATTATAGACTTAAATTACTTAATTTTTATAATAACAAGAGTAATAATATTTAATTGGTTAATTATAATATTAAAATATTTATTTTAAAAAAATACAGAATTTTTTATACTTAATTCAATAATTATGTAAATAATATATTCATTTAATAAAAATTATAACAATATATATATATATATATGTATATATTATATTGTTAATTCAAAATAATAATAATAGCATGTTTAGTGATAATATTTTTACAATTATTTGTATTAATAATAATACAAAAAATATAAAATCATCACCATTATTTTTATGAAAAAAATTGTAAAAATCCTTTTGTTTTTGTAAATGATGGTTATTAATTAGTTATTTGAGGTTAACATTTGATAAAAAAAAAATTCACTTATGTAATAATTTTGAAACACGTCAATTTTTCGGTTAATTCAAAAGAATTGCTTATAGATTGAAAAAAAAACACTTAAAATCACTCTTATATTTCTAATCAAACGTCAAACAAATATTTTTAAGTTAATTACTCTTTCTATCCACATTGGGACCCGCCTGTGAAGTATACTGTGGATTTAAAAAATATATATATTTCTTTATTTTAAAACATAATAAATATATTTTTTAAATAAATTAATATTTTATTCATTTAAATAAAAATAAAAAATATATTAAATTATTATAAAAATAAATAAAAAATCATCTATTTAATATTTCTTTTTTGATTATTTTAATTTTCCAAGCATGTATGAAATATTACTTTACATTTTTATCCCAACTTGAAATTGATAAATTTTTGTTGAAAAAATAAAAAAATATATATTTTTAAAGTTTTTAATCATAAAAATAACATTTTTTTACATTTAGGACGGGCACATAATGAATGAAAACCTTTTTTGATATAATTATCCTCAAACAGAAGTATAAAATTCGTACCCAAAATTATCCTAAAATTGTTATAATTCGGGGAATATTTTATCTGAGGTTAACGAGACGGGATGAGTAATAAATAATACTCAAAATCAAAACTATTTTAATAAATATATAAATTAAATAAATAAATATAATACATATCAATATGGGTGAGAATAATTATACCTGCCCCGAAACTCCTACTTATGATCGAGCAATACTCGAAACTGTCTCATCTCTGAAATTAATTGAGAAAAACATAACTAACAGTACAGATTATCACGAATATTTAAACTCGTAATTAAAATGTCTATTTTTATTTATATTCACTTAATATATTTTCATTATAAAAAAAATTCTAACACATCATATTATTTTTAATACTATCAATTTAACATTGTTTTAATTAAACTATTTACATCATTTCTATATTGAACGTAATTAAGATAAAACTCATTCAATATTATTAAGGTGTTATTTTTATTATTATAAATTTTAGGGTATAATTTTTTAATTTTCTTTACAATTATACCATTATTATTTTTTTATTGATAAAATCAAATATATCAATAGTAATATAGTTTTCCATCTATTCAATTTCATTATATAATATCATTTTTATTATGTTTTTATTTTGTAATACAAGCATGATATGATTCAAAGCATATTATTTAAATTTAAAATTGATATATTAAAACTAAACTTTATAAAGAAACTAATTACTTTGAAATTAAACTTCATATACGCTTTTGTTAGTTTTTTTTTTCAAATAGAGGAAGAATTAAGATTGGATACCATCAAATTAGATATTAACTTTTATAAAATTTAAATAAATAAATTAGATACAAATATTTATATATATTAAATTTGACCTCATAAGATTGTTAAAATCAATTGATATATAATAAAAATATTTAAAATATATATTAAAGTTATTTTATATTATCAACAATTAAATAATAACATTTATTTTTATTATATTATTAACATTTTTATCTTAAAAATATAATTATCTCAATAATAATAACATTTTTATTATTTTTATGTTAAAATAATAATTATTTTTTGCTATTCTTATAAGTATTAAACTTATGAATACCAAATTAAATAATAATAGATTTAATCAATGAATTAGATATATTATTATATTTATAAAATATAAGTGTAAGCATTAAATTATTTAAAAAAATTATAAATCGATTCAAATTAAATTAATTTAAAGAATTTAATTTTTTTAATTCAAAATTTATTAATTTCTCTGTATAGTATCGTGAAAAAATATGGTAAATTGATATATATGGAAGTATCATTTGAGGAATTATGAGAAGTTTGTGTAAATTGGTGTGAGTATTATCTAAAATGGCAATTTAATTAAAATTTTCGGGGTATTCTGAATTATACAAAAGTCAGCCTTTGCTTCATTCATGAAAAGCTCCGCATGACTCCTTGAGCAATTATTCCTGAAACCCAACTACCTGTCACTTCATTCATATGTCCCTTATTTTCCATCCCCAAGACAAAGACAACTCTCTACCTCATAATTTATCCACACAAAATATATATATATAAAGTATTATATGAAATATTCTTAAAAAATATTATATAAATTATTGTTTTATTTTTAGGTCAATATTCTCTTTGAACTTAAAATTGTGGTAATTATGTGGAGTAGTGGTTAGAATTTAATTTATTGTGGTAAATTTATAACATAACTTATATATAATAATAATTAGAATTATTATCTTAATAATTATTTTTATCATTGAATAATGATAATCTTAATATTTTAATATGTTATTATTTTTTTATCTTATTTATTTTTTTAGTTTTAATTTTTATTTTATCTTAACTTAAATAATAATATTTTATTAAAGATAGTAAAAGTTAATTTTTTTATTTATTTTTTAGTTTTAATTCATGTTTTACCATCACTTAAATAATCTTATTTTATTGTAAATTTTCCTAAATTATAGGACTTTCACACTTTTTTTTTATAAAAGCTTATTATCTTATTTTTGAGTATTTTAAAAATATTTTTATACAATATAGATAAGTTTGATTGCCTTAGTGATACCAAAATTTCAATATTATTTTTTATCTTTATTTTTCACATGATACCTTAGTGATACATATATTTAATAAGTAGTTTCAATTTAATATAATTTTATATTTTATTAAAAAATTTACACACGCGTGCAATACATATGTGTTTAATGAATGTAATTTGTGATTTATTTTGCTATTTATTTAGTTAGAATATTAATAATTTATTTTTCCTCTATTTTTAAATCCTTAAATTCATGTTTTAATGTTTTAACTCATCACACTTTCTTCAACCCCTTTTCCTCTTTTACCATCTAAGAGTTCAACAATTTTATTTATAATGACATTATTTATTATATTCTTCCAAATTTTATGCATATTATGCATGTTTTATTTTATAAATATAATATGCAGTTTTTGAATTTTATACACGTAAAAATAGAAAAGGAGTATCCAGCATGTAATTTTTATAGTTTGTATGAAAAAATTAGATTAATTAAGTAAAAAAATACATTTGTATATACAATTTATTATATACATAAAACATATATGTCTAAAATTACAAATAATATTAATATCATAAAAATCATTGAGTGAGCATTTAGTTTGAAATTTGAATGAACCTTTAGAATTTTATCATTCATATATTCATGAAATACTTAAAAGAAAAAAAAACTCAATTAAAGTTGATCAATATGGAAAAAATAATAATAATAAATGAAGTTATTGAGCTCCTAAGTAATAGAAAAAAGAGAGAAGTTGAAAAGAGTGAAAAATGAGCAAAAAGAACATTTAAAACATGTATTTAAAGACTCAAAAAATGATTAAAAAATAAGTTATTAATATTCCAATGAAGAAAATAAAAAATATATATCATAAATATCATTCATTAAATGTACATTTGTTTCATAGTTGTGGAAAATCTCAAAAATAAAATTACATTCAAATAATATATTGTCTTAAATGTAAATATCATTTAAAAAAATAAGAATAAAAAATACACATAAAATAAAATCATTACAATTGTAGTATTTTTTATTTTTATTTTTTATCTAGTTGTTAGATCTAGGGTAACATTTTTGCAAATGCAATTTAGGCATTTTTTTCTTTTACATATTTTTTTATCTAATCTTAAGTAGGTATATTATTTTCTTTGACAATAATACATTAATAGGAGGAATTCAGATAAATAAAAAGATATTAATGGAAGAAAATATTGTTAATGCTAACATCGAAATCATTCATAAAAAATGTTTATGTTACACAACAATAGTACAAAACTGCATACTTAATTCAACACATAATCTGATCATATATGACTATAAAAAAAAGTCCAAGACTCGATACAAAATCAGGTTAAGAATATACTGACTGCTAACAAAAAATCACAATTGTAGTAAAAATAATCAGACACATAGTATAAAGCAGAAGTAATATTCAATAGTCAGAAAGCTGGTAATAAATAATAAAAACTTTATAATCAAACTTTAAACTTCAATATGTAAAAGCATACATCATTTAAACTCTGATTATACTAACCACAAATTAGAGCATCCACAACACCAGATATAACAAAATAAATCCATATAGAGACCTTATTTATGTGAAAACATTCTCGAGTTTCTTAAAGTAACTACTCAACAGTAAAAAATCTACTAAATAATAAAATAACTAAAAATATGAAAGAAATAAAACCACTTATACCTCTATCAACTGAGACCTCTATCCAAACTCTCTATTGTCACACTTACTTGTTGCTTTCATAATAACCTGATTTGATACGCGAGCCTAACTTACCTACAAAACCAACACTACTCAATGTGATATGATTAGAAATCATATACTAATAATGTGAATAATTAGAACCATCCTCAATCACTAATAACCAATTATCTCTGTGTGACACATAGGCCATCAGAAACCATTAAGGGACATATAATCCAAGATGTGAAAACTCAAAGAATTCAACTCAATTCATTCTCACAATAAGGTTCTCACATAAGAAAAAAAGTTACACGAGAGTAACTACTCATCAATTTATGGCATACACATTCATAAATCATTAATACTGAACAACACCCAAAGTATTAGTGATCCATAAATAGAAAATCAAAATATTAATTTGATAGAGTTTCACTACATATTTTCGAGATAATGAAACAAGAGAAAGAGGATATTTATAACACATAATTAGCCACCTTGCTAACTACCTCGCCAAGGGTGGTGGTAATGTGCCAAAAATATCATTTTTTATTTCCAAAAATTATTGAGTAATTTTTATAAATACTCATGTTTGAAATGAAATGAAACAAAAACACAAGCGACAACATAGACGAACAAGCATGCACGTTAAGAAAATCACAACACTCAACCTAGCATATATGATACGAAAACCAACTACATAATGTGTGTAAACATGTTTGCATACAAAGTGTACCTAGATATGTGTGTGTATACATTATTGATTCACAGTAACCAACCTTACACTAAATAAAATAAATAGGCATCTTGTTTTGTACATAGAAAGTCAACACACATACATTGAGAACAACAGAACATACATAAGCACTTATAGTGTCAAAATTTCATAAATAAAGGGATTATCGTACTCAACTAAAAAATTACAAGATTAAAACTCTCATTTGCACATAATAATCACACTATTGGATTTTTTTTCAAAAATTATGAAACTTTTAATGCCCAATGCAATAATTAAGGATCTAAATCGTTTAAATTAAATAATTATGCGACTTTTGGTGGCCTAATTTCCTGACTGGTAAATCTTTTAAAATAATGTTTTTAATTATGTTTTTGAATTTTCATCAAATATTTTTTTAAAGCAAATAAAGTCTTATGAGTTTTATATGTATAAATATCGAAAGAAAATAATTAAAAACTTAAATTTTTAAATATTAATAAAAAAATCCTTAATTTTTTAAGTTTTTGAAAAAAATAAAAAGCAGAAAGGATTATCAAACAACTTGTAAGTGATTTATTATTATGGTTTTTTTTTTTTTGAAAATCAGGAAGTAGAAATTTTTATCAAACACATTCGTCATTGATTTTAAAAATGGTCAAAAATTATAAATAAAAATCATTATTAAATATTAACTAATATTAAATACTAGTTTTTTTTAATTGTATATCCAGATTTCGGTACATAGTGATCATAGGTAGAAAATATTATAAATTGAGTATTATGCAGCCATATAATTGGATTCGGGCCTATAAATTATTAAATAAATTCTGTTCAAGTTACAGTGTTTTTGCCTTTCCAATTATAGTAGGAAAATATAATTAGTACAATTTTTGTTTTTCACCCCCTTATATTATGCTTTTTTTATTCTTTAATCAATTTATATTTAAAATATTAAAAATAAAATTTATTTGAAGATATCTTAAATATTTTTAAACTTAAAAATATATTAAAAATAAAATTTATTTAAACATATATTTAAGATTAGATAGATTAGTGGTTGTTGCCTAATATTTTTTCTTTATGGCATAACATGGTTTGTTAGTAGTTTAGCAGCCACTTGTTGCCGGAGTCATTTGAGCTTCAACAATATTTGCACTTTTGACACATATCGAGAAAGGGGAAATTTATTTTTTTCTAATAAAATGTTAATAATTTAATTTTAATTATATGTTATTTAAAATAAAATAATATATTAATTTTTTTATTAATAAAAATATATGATAATGTGTTTTTTATAATTATAAATTTTAAAAATATTTTTTTATTTAATTAACGTATACAAATCTAATCCCCTATTTTATAATTTAATTAATGTAAAACCCATATTTTAATTTTATCAATTAAATTCTCGTTAGATTTATATTTGACAACTGCAATACGCAAATCTCATTTGTAATTAAACTAAAAGGAGAATTAATAAAATATAATTATATACGGTCCTTTTGTTTATTATCTCTAACAAAACAGACTTAATTAATTGGTTAAATAAGAAAATTAATGATACAAAATTGTTCAAACTAAAATATTAATTGTGTAGTTCAAATTTATAACTTGAAATCAGGCACTAGCTTGCATTGCATGAACATTATGACACTTTGGATTTAATTTATTATTAAAACTTTATAAATTTAAAAGCTATATTATTATTTATAATTTTGAAAAATTTATTTAATTAAAAGTTATATAAACTTTTTATTATGTCAAAAAATACACAAATACCAACACAATTTAATGCACAGACAATCCAATTTGCACAAATTTAAATCGGAACTTTGGTCCCAAAAGATATACTTAAGTGCTAAAGCGCAGTGACCGGTGGTCCAGTGGAGCTTGTGTTGAGAAAAATACAAGATAAAAGAGTACTGTGAATTAAGTATTTTTTTTACTAACCATATATTAATAATCTAATATAATGAAATAACTTTAAAAAAAAAGTTAAGGATAGGTTTTTTTATAATACACATATTTTGATAATTTTTTACCATATTTAAAAATGGTTTCAATAAAGTATCCAAAATATTGAAAAATTTCTTATTTAATACCCATAATATTTTTAAAAAAATATTTTTATTTTAATATCTTTATTATCAAATTTAATATCTTTTAGTACTCTTATTCTTTATAATTTAATCGATTACACTTAAATATTTTTAAACATTTTGGATATTATATGAAAACTATTTCAAAATATGATAAGATATAAATAATATAAAAATTTCTAAGTTCAAAAAATTATTCATTTTTAGTAAAAATTTTCATTTTGACTTAACGTAGTTGATTTATATATACATATGGGTGAATTTAGAATTTCTCAAAATAAAAATCTCTTACAATTATACATAATTAACTTAAATTTTAAAATTTTCTTATATCTATCTTTATTATAATGTTTTATTTCTCAATTAATATAAAGAAAATAGATATATTTATAACAATCACCATCCTTAAATTTTAAACATTGCATCAAATTTTAATCTAAATCCTATATTTTGGACACTTATAGTTTTTTTTATTTATTATTTAAAAGAATAATCAACTATTTTGAGTATATGATGTGAACATCGAATATTTAGTTAAAGGTATCAATCACTTTTAGCAAAGTTAGTGAAATGTTTACATTTATCGAGAGAGTTAGTTCTTTGTTCTACTTTTGTGTTTTCTTGTTATAAAAAAAAAATAAATATTATCATGACACCATTAAATAAATTAATCTTTTACTTATGATTTTAATTAATCAAGATAGATCAAACTCATTATTTAATTAATGATTGGATATAAGATGATTCTTAGTATATATTTAATTATTAATAATTGTTTAAAAGAAAGAAAGAAAGAAATTAAAAAAAAAATAGTATATCTGATTCATAAATAAAAAGTTTTAATGGAAGCACTTATTTCATCAATTTCAATCGCAAAAAGTGGTCCAGTACGTAGGTTGTCAAATCCAACATGGTGTTAAAAACCCACATGATGATCCAAATAAGAACACAGTAACGTCAACAACAACCCCTGTTCTCTTCATTTACACAAAGTAGCTTCTTTGCCATTAAAGTCGTATTCATAAGAGGGGACCATTTTAAAGACTTGGAACTCTATTTCACCACTTATTTGTTTCATGGATAAAACGCAGCACTTGGATCTCTGCTTTGCCTCTTGAACTGGCTACGTCGCTTGTGACGTATCATCACTTTGAAAATATCTCAACTCAACCCTAAATTTACTTCATTAATTATTTTCAGTTACAAATTTATTTATTATTTTTACCAAAGTGGGCTTATCTTGAAGTCCTTGCCTCTATGACCCAATACGTACCTTGCAGCCCATTTGTTGAAAATTTACTTCTTCTTTTTATAAAAAAGATACTAGTTAAGACATCATTAATCTAAATACATTTTTTTATAAGATTTTTTAATTAATAATTTATATGTTTCATATTTTAGGAAAAATAAAATTTTAATATCATATTATAATATTTATGATATTTGATATTATAAATTTAGATAAATAATAAAACACAAATTTTATTGATATAAGTACGACATTGATATCTTAAATGATAAAAAAAATTACTATAGGTAAAAAATAATAGAAATATATATTTTTATTTAAAAATAATTAATAAAAAATATAAGTAAAGGTTCTTAAAAAAATATTTTTCTAATAAAAATCAAAATTAACTTTTTAAATGTTTCATTTTAAAAAAAGTTGTTTTTTTTTATAATTTATTTGGTGGGGATTTATTCACTTAATTAGTTCCATCTTAAAGATGAAACTAATTTTTTTTATGGGTGGTCCGTATAAATCTTGAGTTACATATATTTTTTATTTGATCACTTTGTTTTTTTCCTTACTTTTATTTTCTATAATTTGATTTTTTTAATCTTTAATTTTCATATATTTACTTCAAAATTTAAAATCAATTTAAATTTAAATTTAAAAAGTATTAAAAAAAATAAGATGATCAAAATGTAAAAATTTAAAAAAATAAAGAAAAAATTATAGGATAAAAAAGTAAGGAGAATTAAGTATGAAAATAAAACAGGAAGTGAAGCAAATCGTAAGAAAAATAATAAGGGACCAAAATATAAAAATATATAACCATTTATGTAATTAAACCTTTCTTAATTTGTAATTTTTATTGTCTGGACTATTAATATATATTGTTGCACAATTAAAAAAATTAGACAAATATTTATTTAAAATTAAATTATAATTATTGCATAAAAATTAAGGTTATTTTTATCACTTTATATAAAAAATCAAATAAGAAAAATCATTTCTTATTTTTTACCAATACATGATCATCAAAACATATAACCTTTAAAGTTTTGCATCATAGATACTTTCTCTCTTTTAAAATAACTATATTAATAAAATATGTGTAATTAAAACTCAAATCGTAGATCTTTTATATGCATAAGTGAGTTACATATCGTTAAATCACAAATAAATTTTATTTTTAAATACATCACAAATTTTAATTATAAATAAATTAAGGATAAAAATAAAAATAAAAGTATAAGTATAAGGGTGTAAAAAAATAAAACAATTAAAAAGAACGAAATGAGAAAAGATACTTAATAACACTAAAATATAATCAATTGTAGTAATAAAATAAATAATTTAAATATTTTTATTATAATAATAATAAATAATTGAAATTATTATAAAATCAATTCTTTCTTCGTGTTTATAAATATTTAAATAATTTTTTTTTAAATAATAATATTTTAATATCATTAAATATTTTATTTATTTAGGGTGTGTGTTTCGAAAAGGGGAAAAAAAGTGTGACTAGAAATGCTCTTGGATCAAAATGAGCAGAGATGATCTTCGGGACCATGGCTCATGGCCTAATCCATAACTTGCGGTCCATTTCTTGATAATTAATCCATGTTTTAATTCGAGATAATTTATTTCACTTTTTTAATATAAAATAAATTTTAAAATATATATAATTATGTCTTACATGTCGGTACAATATGTTTTCGATCAAATAGTAATGGGTTTTAGACAATTATTTCAAAAATCCAGATTATCATATTCATACTATTCCAGATTATTCAATTTGATATTTATACAAAATTTTCATCCATTTTAATACTTATACCATAGCATTGATGTGGTATCAATTATCAAATCAAGTCTAAAACCACCAATATTTTCAAAAATAAATATCATTCAACTTAAGTTAATGATTTTTGAAAAATAGAATAAGTACAAGTTGACAGCAAACAAAAAGCTGTAAAAAATTATTTTTATGTCAATATTTTTTCTTAATTTTCTTTTAAAATAATAATAGAAAAGAAACTTAAATAATTTTTTTTTAACAAATGTCAATCAATTTAAGTAGATGATATTTTTAATAGAAAATACGAACAACAATATAAATGGCTCGAGGTATTTATTAAAACAAACTATTTATAAAATCAAAATTAAATAATAATAATTAACACTAAAGGGCGAGTTGATGTTGCATGATAGACGTAAGATCGGTTCTACGTGTCAACTAGTGCTATAAGTGGTATCGTGCCAGTTGACGCATAGAACTGACGCTACGTAATATGTGTAACGTTGGTTGATGCGTAAGACCGATACTAATTAGTTTTTTTTTCTTTCTTCTTCCTCGTCTCTCCGACAATTCTCATTGCTTTCTATTTTCTTCCCTCGTGCAACACCCTCATATATTGTTCATTTTTGATATTTTTCGACCACTAATTTTGGTACCCTCATTTGGGCTTTGTTCACCTTTACTTATTAATCTAAATCCATCATTTTTTAGAACTTAGTATTCAATATTTTCATACTCATTTTTCCACACTTTCTTACTTGTCAAACATATTTTTCCTTCATTTTCTCACTTGTTTGATTTGTATAAATATTTCTATGAATTATTTTTTACTTATTGTACTTATTGTTCATGTTTTAATATTTATATTTTATTATTTTTAATTTAAAGTTTATTTTTTAAATTTTTTTATGTATATCATGTGTTATTCATTATTTGTTTATATTTTTTGTGTCACGTAGATTGTTCAATTATGTTTAAGCTTAAAGAGTACAAGGTTTTTTTATTTACTTTAACTAATTTCATCTTTATATATATATATTTTGAATTTAACATGTATTTTTGTTCTGAATATTTTAATAGTTGCACTAAAATTAGGAATTTTACGTACAAGTTGTTCTTAAAATGTGCAATGATCCAATTAGGTAATCTTATGCTTGATGGAAATAAAAAATCGTTCATTAATCTCTTGAGACATGAAAAAACACACCAAATCGTTTTGACAAATAATAATGAAATACAAACGTACATAGAGTAAGTAATGACAATAAATGTGAGCTCTATCATTTTCATATAAAATAAAATTATTATTTATTTAACTATTAATTACACGTGATTGATATATCTTTCATAATATTATAGAATGTACTTAAACTTACTAAAAACTTATATTTGTTATAAAAAGAAAGAGGAGAAAAATGGTTATATGATAAATATAAACGAGAATTTATTCACAATAATGCAAGTATCACATATAATAATTCATTAGTTTATCTAATTAATGTTTTACAAATGAATTTTAAATCATTAGAGAAAAATATCAAAATATACAAATATAGAATATTATTCATAAATATACTAAAAGATCATCAAATCCTTCGGTGAGACAAAGAATGATAATGAATTTGTTAATTTATAACTATTTTTATATTTATATTTCTCTAACTTAAGTTAATAGATTGGTTAAGAAATTTATTTAATTTATATACGTAGGAAGTTGAATTGGATAGACCAATTACCCGAGTTGAACTATATATAGAAACAAAGATACCAAAAATGAAAAAGTTAAAATTAATTAGCAAAGGAGGAAAAGAACAACCTAATAAATTGGTTAGTAATTTAATGTGATATAACATTCTTGTTGTAATTTTTGCATATTCATATAAAAAATATATAATATTTTTTATTGTTTTATTATTTGTAGAAAATGGTCCAAAAGCAAATAAATAAGGGTAAAATAATTGAATAACTAAAGAAATGATGCCATCTATTATGCAATTGGATTCGAACATCCTGATTAGTTTATAAGGAAAAACCAATATGATGGTTTTATGAAATTTTTTAATATTTAATGAGCTTACAATAGCATGACTAACTCATATTCTTTATGGGATATAGTCATCCTTCTAGACTCAGATATATGCCAAAAATGTCCATACAATAGCATAGAAGTTCAATATCTCCAATGAAATATGTGCATTCTATTCATCATTCATAAGATTATTTTGAAGAAAATGTTCTTCCAATAGTTATCCTAAATGACTTAATAACATGAAAGTCCTTCTCCATTGATGAATCTTTATGGTAAGATTTAAAGCTTATAACACTAATATTATTTTTATTTTTATTATATATTTTGTTTATTATATGTAACACTTGAATTTTTTACAAAATAGAAAATATATATTGAAAGATCTATAATTTATTAACTATGTTGTTATTAGAACGATACAACACTTGAATAATAATAGAATGATTTACAATCAATATTTATCAAATCATTGTCCAACAATAATTGATCAATCATTGCTTTATCATTATCCACTACCAGTACCTTCTAATGCTACCACAGTCCAAGAAAGTTATTGGACAATATGTGGCTTGACTTCCAAATCAAATTGAACTAAATTTTGACACGATATTATTTTTTTACTTAAAATAAAATTTTTATACTATTATTTTATTATTCAATATTTATTGTTACTAATATGATTATATTTTTAGGCTATTATACCAAAGTTGGTAAGTATCGTAAATTTAAGAGATACAAAAAAAATATATTGGGATAAATCTATATCTAGTGGGTAATCATCATGCACCAAGTCATTCAAAAAGAAGTTATAAAAAGTATAATTATGAGTATGCTATAAATTTCATTAAAAATCTTAACTTCTTAATGACGATTGTTGCGAATAAAAACAGTATCAATGATAAATAGATTGTGTCAATTCCTAAAGAAATATCTAGAATAGATATTGAATAATGTTATGTATTGAGTAAGTACACATTGTAATTATTTAAGTTTCAAATGATGATTTAAAGTATAATTCAAGTATGGATAAAGTAAGTCCTTAATTAGTGAATAACTTTCATTTATGTATATCATATGATTATCTTTATATTATCTAATTAATTAATTATACATACATATACATATATATTTATATAGAAAATATTATTATCGATTTCAAGCTAATTATCTATTACATTTAGTAATTTTTTATAATTCATATTTTATGAATCAATATTAAGAGTGAAATACTAGTATAAGAGCACAACAATTATGTAATAGAATATTACCAGTTTAGAGAAATCAAAAATTGATAATCCCTTTACCACTAAAATTTGAAGAATGACAAGATCATTGGATAATGGTAATCATGTATGATATTGTAACTTAGCTTCCATATCATTAAAAAAAGACACAAAAATAGTTGTTGAAATATAAGATTTATAACTAACTATTTTTCTTATATTGTTTATTGTAATATTGAATAAAAATGAAAATAATAACTTTTTTAAATTTTAATAGGACATGAAAGATGTGGAATAAGAATAAAGGTATCGTTCTTAAAAAATATAGAAGTTTATATGGGATAAAGATATGTTATGTATAAGTGAATATTAATAATAAATTTTATTAATTTAATAAATTATACTATCGAATAATAAAGATATTCGAATTGATAAACTATGTATACTTATTTTTGATAAGTTTCACAATAAGAAGATAAAATTATGTGTGGTTATTTTGTTATAAAATTTATGAGTAAGATCATCTCAAATATTAATATGTCAATTAAAAATATGATAATCTTTTTAATTAATATACTATTAACATATAAGTTATTTTTAATAAATTTATGATATTAAATAATAATTTGAATTTAAATACATGTAGTTTTTTAGTTAATATATTCAACATTCAAAATAATTATAAAATAGGTTTTTTGTTCATTTATCTTACTAAAATCTTATTACTTATTAGATGTTATTTGATATTCTCACTTATTTTATAATTATACTTTAAATTTATCATCATCAAAGTTCTTAGATTCAATATTTCACATATCTACGTGCAAAATTTCGATGTTTTTGATATTTTTTATCGTTTTGATCCTTTTGACTTTATCTTGTTTTTCTCATTTGTGATGTATTGTCTACAATATTTTTCTTCAAATCTTTAAGTTATTTTTTGAATGAAAATAATTGAAAAAATAATAAAAATACCTGTAACTTTGAAAAAAAATAAATTTATATAAAAATATGATAAAATTATACAAATATAAATATATTTAATAAATTAAAATATATTAAATTATTATAATTTTAATATCTTTTAAACACTTACCAATTATAGAGTACGTCTTCGATCTTATTCCTTGACAAATTAATGGATATAATGATTTACTCATCCTCGATCATAAAAAAAACATTACTTTACAAGTGAATATTCCACCTGTTAGAATTCGTGATCAAATATATCACCATAAAAACTTGTGTATTTTTTTTTTTTTTGTATAATTGGTTAGAAAATCCTTAGTCGTGGGATCAAAAGTTGGTTTCAAACAGTCAACATGCTATTCTTACTTGGTTGCCAATGCAACCCATCTGTAAGCACTTTCCTTGCTTTCCAAAATACTCCTCTATGTCCAAGAGGCATTGCTTCTCACATTGACTTCTAAAAAAATATTATTCATATAATACCTGTGTCTCCTCAATTTAGAGAGGAAGGTTGAGTGATAATTAAATCTCCAATCTTATTCACCTACCAAACCTAAATTAAATAATTTCAAGTCTTTAAAATCAATATCCCTTTTATTTTTTGGTTTTTTGAGATTTCACTTTTTTTAGTATATCTTTTGCTTGATATGTGAACCCGTCCAGGAATATCTTGGTCTGAAAAAAACTATTTCAAAAATATCACGAAACTTCGTTCCAAAAATTACAAATAAGACAATCAAAAAAAGCTTTAAGAGTCTTATCAGTGTTCAATTATATTTTATGAATACATTTCATTTTTTCCAAATAGTACAAGCAATTATTTTTTCTGTGGCAAAACATCTTTATGTCGACATAGATGTGAAACGGTTTTTAAATTTTTATATGGATAAAAGAACGTAGAAATTAAATGAAAAAATTAATAAAATTTATGAAATAATCTATCAATTTTTAAAATATATCTTATTTTATTTTAACGAGATAAAATAATATTAATTAAGATATCTTATTTATCTTCGATAAATTTAAATGGTACAAGTAATAATACAAAAAATAAAAAATATATGATATATTATAATTTATAATATAAATTTAACAAAAAAATGATAAAATATATATTTAAATATTGGTTCATTAATATTACATTTATATGAAATAAAATAAACCAATATCATACCATAAATATATTAAAAATATTAAATAAAATAATCTAAAGGTATCACTATGGCAAACTGAATGCTTTATTTATTTATTTATATGTTAAGATTGAGCTTGTACCATTCACTAAAAAATAAAAATAAATAAACAAATAAATAAAGATAATTATATGTGAATCTCCTAACTCATTTTGAAGAGGTAAAGTAGAATGAAATAATTTCTTAATCTAATAGCTTATTACAATAAACTTTTTTTTAAGAAAATAATAAAATAAACTTTAGGAGTAATAGTCTAACTTAATTTAATTTTTTTATTTTTTAACATGCTATTAAATTAATATTTTTTTAAGGTTTGATTTAATACATTATCATTTTACCCTATGTATATGTGAATATTTTTCCATTTTTTTGTTCAATAATCAATAGAATTTAGATTAAAGTATTAATTTGATTCTTAATTTATTTAATTAATTTAATATTAATTTTTAAAATAAATAAATTACACTACTCACATATTTATTAAAACTCAAAAATTAAATTTTCCAATTTAAGATAGACATTTTAATTGCATCCATTTGATCCATAATGTTTTTTTATTGTACCATTTAATGCTCAACCTTTTAATTGGTCTAATTTGTAACACTTTTTTTTTTGTCACAAAAAGAGTTGTACTTGAATTCCAACCTTAATTTTTTATAATTGTAACTCAATTAAAATAGGAAGAGCAGGAGAGATATTTAAATATGCGAATCAATTAACTCTAATTCGAAAGACCATAGTATCACTCAGCATTTAATATATTTGGAATGTACTCAAGCAGGTTTGTCCCACATATTTATGAATAGATTAATTTAATATAAATATTTTTTTGGTTACCAATAACGAAAATAATTAATTTCATAGTATTTCGCTAATTAAATAAAAATTCAAAAAATTATATAAATACTTGATTGAGAATACATTGATAAAAATAAAATAAATTTTGATATATCTAATTAAAAGAAGATGATAAAATCTTTTAAATTAAATAAGATTGTGATTAAATTAGTAAAAAAGAAGAAGATCAAATTGATTAAATTATAAAAAAAAATTAGTGTAAAATTAGGGTGGTATCTTTGAAGTATTTATATTTTTATATTTTTTTATCTTTATTTTTAATTAGAACGATTAAATATCTTTATTAAAATAACTTGTATCAAATTTAATAATTTTAAACAATATTTTAAAATTAATAGGTATTTTTTAAAATGTGCTGGGCAGATGCAAATTTTTTTTAAGAGCAAAACAATCGATTTTTACAATATTTTGAAGAAGGAAAAAATCGTTATGTACAAGATACAAAGGTTTGAATAACATTAGGAATTGTTACTAATATTATTCTGGTCATTAAAATTTTATATATATATATATTAAATAAAGTAATAACTATAATGGCATATATTAATTAAATATATATTATTAAAGTAAATGCATTCTTTATTTATTAATGAAGGGGTATAATATATTTGCTATGAAAATATTGTAATTAGTAAAAATTTTATAGTTAAAGTTATGTAAATATGAACTAATTAAATAAGTAATGATTATAGATAGATGTTTTAATATTATAATAAATATATTTACTTAAATAAAGATATGTTTAAGTTAATTACATTTTTATATATATTTAATATTATAAACATTTACGTATATCTTATTTCTCACGATTCAATTTATTAATAATTATAATTAAATATTTTATTTCTTCTTTTATCACAAAATAAAATTTAGATATCTTATAACTTTATCAATCTCACCAATATTAACTTAATTATTAAAGGGATAAATACCACACTGCTCCACAATGATCCGAGTTCATCACAAGTTATTTTATACCTCGTATTTATATATAACAATTATAAGTAATATTAATAAAAATTGAAATCAACATAATTTTATAAAATAATAATGATGATGCGTGTCAAGTAATATTACTTATCATTACTTAAAAACAAAGACGGTAAAGTGCTCAAATAATAAGTATAAAAAAATATTACCATACATAATAAATGATGATTAAAGGTATGATATTGAAATTTGTTTTATTAATATTTCGGAGTGTATAACTTAAATATTGTATTTAATCTAGTTATTAAAAAAAAATATGATAGGAAACATGATTAACTTGGCGTCAATCATGATTATATTTTAAATTTAATTTATTTTTTAAAAGCTTTTTTATCCTTATAAGCACAATCACGTTAACCGTGGTCAAAAACAAATAATGTTAAATAGTTTTGCTAAAAGTATAAATGAAAACAATAAAAAAGCTTATTTTAAAATCTATAATAATAAAAATAAAACATATTATTTTAATCTTGTATATTATTATTAAAAATATTCGGTATTTTATTTTATATTAAAAATTATTTAATTATAAAGTATTTAAGTTAAGTTACAATTTTTTATTTTTATTGTTATGAATTTTAAAATATTATTTAATTTAATTAAAAAACAAATTACCGCATTTACAGGAAAAATATTCTTTTTGCAAAAGTTTAAATATTCAAAAGGTAGCTAATGCTGATTGAATTCCAAAAACATAAAATTTTAGATAACTTATTAATTAAAAATTATATTAAATAATATTTTAAAAATCTATTAAAAATAGTAATTTAATAATATTAATAAATTATTGAAGTTAAATATTAAATATATTAAATTAATTTAAATAAACTTAGAAATTTTAAATTATAATTTTTTTATAATAAAAATATATAAGATGATTTAAAAATTATGAATCAAAAATAAGAATTGTTATATTTTTAGTTTAAAAGTAATAATATTATCATGATATAAATTATTATATTATCATCAAAATATTTTAATTAATTGGATATTAAGATTTAATTAATAATAAAAATAAAATTATCCTGTCATTTACGAGAAGCGAATGGGTTCAGAGTAACAAGACTTCTGCACGCAATAGAAATGACGTGGCATAACATTATTCGTTACTGGTAAGTACTATTTCGTGGCAAATGAGGACTTTCCTTTTCTGAATAAGGTCTACGTTACGATACGATACGACTCATACGAGGTAAGCATCTTTTACAATTTTCAATTCTTGTGTCATCAAACTTAGTATCAATGGCGTTGGGATCAGTCGATCGAAAGCTTTCGTTCGAAATTCTAAGCAGAAGCAACTCGGACGATGAAGATGAACAAGGATGGGAAAATTCCTTCATTTATCGTTCAAAATCCGATCCAATTCAGTCTAATCTCACTCTTTCAGCTTCTTCTGTGGATAAGCCAAGCCGAAAGAAACGAAACAAGAAGAAGAAGAAGAAAAAGATGATAACGATAGATCACTATTCGATTCCGGAAGATCCGATCACCGAACATGAATTCAACTCCGATTCCGTTTCCTGCAATTCCAAAATCACAACCGCTGCTGTTTTGGGAAACGGAAACATGGGAGGAGGATTAGATTTAGAATTAAAATATGGAGATTATTGTAGTGTGGTAACGACGACGAATGTTGTGTGTGAGGAGATTGGAGGGAGTGTTTTAACGGTGACGGAGGTTCCGGCTGATCGGGCCGAGACTCAGAGTTTTCGCGGTGATGTGTTTAATTTTGGGGAGTTGAGACAGAGGAGTCTGAATGGAATTGCTACAGGAGGCGAAAGTAAAGACGGAGTCAACGAGGATTCGGTGTTATCGCGCGTGGTTAATAATGAGAAAGATGAGAGTGGCTTGGAGGTCAATTTGGGTCCAAAGCAGAGAAGTGAACAGCAGGCGAATGGGAGTGTTGTTACGAGATTGGAGACTGCCGAGTCGTTGGATTGGAAACGGCTTATGGCTGAGGATCCAAACTGTGAGTTCATTGACAAACTTATCTTTTACTGCATTTTCTTTTGATGTTTGTGTTAGTTTACGAATGATTAAAAAGAAGGAACAATTCAAGGCTGTGTTATTATGGTAGAGGGAGTGGGGAAAGTTTTTTGGGCATTGGACAATGGGTAGTTAATTTATTGCAAATTCCATACAGTTGTTTTAAGCTAATATATTGAGGGGAGTGTTTAAATTCTTCATGTTAGGCCTTTCTTATTGGAAGTTGTTGATTTAAGTGGCATTTTAAATTGCTTGATGCTATAGAATAGTAGGATGATATGACCCCTTAGTGGGATTGAAACTAACTGTATTTTTTGAGAGTTAGAGGAGTGCAAAACATCAGAATGTGAAGTTATAATGCGGCTTGAAGTAATAAAACTAAAACCAACTATTGCATTGATTGTGCTGGAAAGAAAAGATGATGCAATTTGTAGTTTTCCAATCGAAATTATCACAGGAGTTGAAGAAAGGGTAGAAACATATGCAGTGGTTCCAAGTACATTAAACCAGACATGCAGGGGTTCCAGTAAATCATTACCGTTGTGTTTTCTGTTTTTCACAAATTGCTTGAATATAACATCAAGCCAAACTTAAAGACAAATTTATATCAATTCTAATCTTTTGTGTTCTCTAAAATTTTAAACGAAGATGGCGTATAATAAGACAAATGTATCCTGAATTGTGATAAATTAGTTATTGCTGGAGTATTGTCCTTAGAAATTGAAAATTCTGACTGTTGTCTTTAGGAAAAGAAAGTGCCATCTTTGGAGTTTGATGCAATAAAGTGGAGATCATCAAGTTAATCCTGCATTTAGCTTAAAGATAATATAAGGAACTTCCAAATCTGAACTGTTGGTGTTTGAGCTTATCTTGTCGTATTCTCGATGGGAATGGATGCATCTTAGACTTATTTTCACGTTGTGTTTCACTAGTGAGTCATAGATATTCTGAATTTTGTTTGGCTGTTGGTTTGACCTGTCAAAACTCGTTTCCCTTTTGTAAATCTGGGATGTCACTGTGGTGCCTCTTGTACACTTTCTAACTGAATCTACTTATTAAGAATTCATTTTCAGTGAAAAGTACACTTGGGAAAAGGAATTTGGATCTATTTGAAGGGATTTTCATTGCATTAGGATTAGGGGTCCAAACCGTAAAACCGGACCGAACGGTTTTACAAATCAAACGGTCCGGTCCGGTTTGTACTAATTTTAAACCGTTTGAACCGGACCGGACCGGTTTAATAATATATTAAAAATTTCACATTATTCTTCAGTAAATGTATAAAAAATCGAATCAAACCGGACCAAACCGTTTTATAAATCAAATGGTCCGGTCCGGTCCTTGTAATATAAACGGTCCGGTCCGGTTAAAGTTTTTTGACCAAAACCGGACCGGACCGGACTGTTGGACACCCCTAATTAGGATGCATGTCTTTCATTCTATTTGAATTTATTTATCTTTCCTTTTAGGTTTAAAACCTCTCTGGAACTGCCTTTTCATTGGGCTTAGTAAAATAAGAACATTCAAGCAGGACCGTAGTCTACCTGTAGAGCATAGCTAGGTCATGTTGTAATTGATGTAGGTCTAATGATATGACATAATTAGTTATTTCTCCCCCTTGTGTTGGTTGTAGTGGTTGGCTGCTATAGGATGTTAAGTTTACCCTCTATTTATTCTTTCTTATGGTGCTTTGGGGTTTTCCTTTCCAGATCTTTGTTCAGTGGAGCAATCTCCAGTAAAACATTTTGTTGAAGAAATGTTTAATGGAAATTCGTTGCGGAGTACAACTACTTTTGGTAATGAACAAGAACGGGAGAGAGTTTATGATACAATATTCCGCTTGCCGTGGAGATGTGAATTGGTAAGCTAAGATCTCTCTTAAATACCCTAACATAATATATTAGGATTATTGTAATTTGAATGTATGTTCATTAAAGTGAAATGATACTCCATTTTGCATTTATAGTCTATTACTGTCATAGTTAATTGTTTTGGCACCTCATACTGTTATGCTAGATAAAGAGCTTGTCCTTTGAGGTTAGATTTTTTTTGGTAAGAAGAATCATATCATATCATTAAGTAAATGAGTACAATTGTTGAACCAATAATCCACTAAAAAGAAGAAAACATCAAGCTACACCAGAAATAGCTATCCTCAACAAAATTACAACATGAAACTCGAATTGACATCGCTTTTGGATCTAATTTTGACTCCTAAACCTGATATCATGCTTGAGAATCTTAATATTTGAAGTGCAACCATCGGTTGAAGACAACATACTTATCTTAACATTCTATTTCAACATAATTTGCACAACCTTAGAAATCTAACCGAAAGTGAATCTCCATTTTCCACCTTGAATCTCAAACAAGGAAAAATAAATTTAAGTTTAACAATCGCCAGCCAAGAGGTTAGGATTTTGTTCTTTTTGTTGGCTAGAATATAGTTTCTTTTACTCTAAAAAGTATTGAAGTGCATACAAGTGATGTATTTAGGAGAGGGAGGATTTATTGATTAATGAGGAACCCATTTACTGCTTTAGAAGCTAGTTATACTAGCTAAAGCTTTGGGATGGTAATACTCAGATTTGAATATTCTTGCAGCTCATAAATGTTGGTTTCTTTGTCTGCTTTGATTCATTCCTTTCGTTGTTAACTATCATGCCAGCAAGAATCCTGATGACCTTTTGGAGGCTTCTGAGAACAAGGTTAGTCCATCTTCTATTCTCTCCCTTGGATTAAAGCATCATTTGAGTTTTAGACAAACTAAACTGATTTGTATGATGAAGTTTGGATATTCAGATGTTTCTGAAACTGTTTGAGGATGCAGTTCACTTGCATTTAGGAATGTCATTGGTGTTAAGCCTATTATCATAAAAAATTACAGCTCCCTTTTATTCTCTAATGTTTCTCTATCTCTTTTTGTCTCTTTCATAGAACCATGTCAACTTGTGATCTTTATAGAGTAACCTAACCATGTCTGTGGCAGGCAGTTCAGGAGGCCATCTGCAGTGGAGCTATCTGATTTTGGCTGTTTCATCATAATGATTTGTGGAGTTGTTCTTTTGGAGCGAACAGGTGTCATAAGCATATCACTTATGTTGTATTTGTCTCGTTGTTTCCATTCATTGTCTTTATACTTCTGTTTTGTCCCCTTTATACGTAAGCAGTCAATTTGATTGCTAGAGTTCTGTTTCTTCTCTCTCTCTCTCTCTCTCTCTTCTTTCAGATATCAGCTTAATATATCACATGATTCGCGGTCAAGGAACAATCAAATTATATGTCGTGTACAATGTGTTGGAGGTTAGTAATTTGAACAAGCTGTGATTAACTGTAAACCTGGTGGAAGGTATAAGGATTGATTTAAAATGAATTTGACTGCAACTCATTGTTTAAAACAGATCATCAGTGCTGTTTTTCAAGTGTTCATACTATGAATGTAGCCTTATATACTCAAGTAGGGGTTCTATTGCATAACATAAATCAATTTATTTTTCTTGACTGATTGAGAGATGTGATGTCCCCCCCGCTGCAGCATCACCAGTCTGGTGTATCGTTATTTTTCAGGCAGGATGAATTTCTTCTATTCCTATTTGGTTCTCGTTTATGTATGCCACACAGGCTTCAATATTTCTCTAACTTCATCCTGTTAGTTTGTAGTATTACTGATTGGAATAATGTGGACATGATTATTTCTAGAAAATCAATTTAACATTATTTGGAAAGGGATGTTTATATTTCTTTAGTTGGGGTGATGTTTGGGTCAACTTCCTCGGTTTTTAGTTGGGTCTCTGATTCAATTTTAGATGTAATATTTGTTTAATTATTCAATAAAATGTACGTGTTAAATAAAAATAATAATGTGAACACGGTCTCTTAAATTTATATTGTTCACTTGCCACTCCGTGCAGATATTTGATAAGCTTTGTCAAAGTTTTAGTGGAGATGTATTGCAAACTTTGTTTAATACAGCAGAAGGACTTGCAAACTCTGGAGAGGAAAAGATGCACTTCTGGATATGGAGATACATTTCTGACCAAGCTTTAGCAGTGGTTGCATCCAATATCCTTGTCTGTTGACCATATTTTTTAATATGGTTCTTGGTTCCCATTGAGCAGCTTGTGAACCTCTTTCGATCCTTAACGATTTCCACTTGTTCATTCATTTGTCTTGTTAGCTCAGGCAATTACCTTATCAACTTGTATTGTTGCCCACAATAACGCCTTGCTGGCTTTGCTGGTGTCAAATAATTTTTCTGAGATTAAAAGCAATGTGTTTAAGCGGTTCAGTAAAGAAAACATTCACAGCCTGGTATACTTTGGTAAGTTATATATCCTACGAATTTCTTGTATATTATTTCTGGATGATTTTTTTTCGGTTATGCTCAAAGAATAATTCTTTGTTTTTATACATGAAAACATCATCAAGTGGATGTTAAGTTCTATTTTCTTGATATGTCAATTAGTGCATTCCCAGTCACACTTTTGTTAAAACAAGCTTGAAACCCTAAATAATCACTCTTGGCTCACAATCATAGACTTGAAAATAGCTGGAAATAATTGTCCTCTGTTAGATTCTTGGGTTTTATGAGTTTATCTCATTCGTTTACTTTGTAATTATGTTCAGGCACACAGATAATAGTTCTGACAAGAAAGGATTTATTTTTTTCCCTTTTTTTCCCTTCTTTTTTAATCATTTGAGCCCTTTGTTTGAGTATAAAGTGTACAAATTGGAATTCATGCCTTTGGCACTTAATACCATGACCGGGTTCCTTATGATCAAATAGCTTTCCATAATTATTACAACAAATTTAATATCTAGATAACTGTAGTTAGATTGAAGTCCCTTGAAGTAGGTTACCATGCTAGGCAGATGTGTAGTTTGGAGGGTTTATCTGTGGGGAAGGAGCCAAAGTAACTACCATTTAGTCATGATACAGAAGAATCGCAATGAATTAAGCAAGTATGCAAATATGAATTTAAACAAAAGAAACAGTAAAGAATTACTCGACCGTATGATCAAAACTTGTTTGTATGTGATTTGGGTGCATTAGAGTTACATGCTTTGTTTGCATGCATTAGCATAAAACTTTTACTTTCGTATATGAACCTAAAGGATTTGTTTATTAGTAACTAAATTGAATTCAAGGTGTTGGGAATATCTTTTAAATGCTATATTTATCCGGTTGTTATTTGCCAATTTCAATCATGATTTGTTACAAGGGGCTTCATGTAAAAATGGGAAAAGGCGAAGCAAAAGAAAGTAAAAAAGAGGATTAGGAATTAGGAAAGTGAGGAATAATGGAAAAATTAATACTCATTATTCAATAATAATCACAAATCATGTCTATATGGTCCCCTTTTCATTCATCACATAAGATAATAACTCTATACCAAACATGATAAGATAAAACCCTAATTATATAAGATAATGATTAAATAGAATTCCAATGAAATACTAGTTATTCTTGAGTATCAGGGAGATGCATAATACGAGTTCCACTGCTTTATACCATTTTCTGACTGTAAAACTCAGAATTCACTCTTATATTTTCATTCAAAGACACTACCTATTTATATACAAAGTTAGAGACAATCTTAGGTGACATATACCTAATACACAACTAATATATTCACCTAGTGTTAGACACCTAATACACACACAACTAATCATCTTTAACACTCCCTCTCAAGTTAGAGCATAGATATTAATCATGTCCAACTTGTTACAAAGATAATCAACCTGAACCCCACTTAAAGCTTTCGTGAAGATATCTCCTAGTTGTTCTCCAGTCTTCATATATCCTGTAGAAATCAAACCTTGTTGAATTTTCTCGCGAACAAAATGACAATCAATTTCAATGTGTTTAGTTCGCTCATGAACACAGGGTTAGAAGCAATATGAAGAGCAACTTGGTTATCACACCACAATTTCGCTGGTACTGAAGTTTTAAGACCTACTTCATCCAAAAGCTGATATATCCATATTATCTCGTATTACGTATTGTGCCATAGCCCTATATTCTGACTCTGCACTCGATCGTGACACAACATTCTACTTCTTACTTTTCCATGAGACCAAATTTCCTCCAATGAAAATACAATAGCCTGATGTAGATCTTCTATCCACTTTGGAACCTGCCCAATCTGCATCTGAAAAACATTCAATATGAGTATGTTCATGATTTGCATACAAGATGCCACGTCCAGGTGCTCTTTTTAAGTAATATAAAATTTGCTCTAATGTTGCCCAATGATGAACTGTTGGGAATGATATAAATTAGCTAACAACACTGACTGAATATGCAATATCTGGACGAGTCACGGTAAGGTAATTCAGCTTTCCAACCACCCTTCGATATCTCTCAGAATCTTTAAAGAGTTCTCCATCTCCTGTAAGGTGGATGTTTGGAGTCATTGGAACACTATAAGGTTTTGCTCTTAATTTTCCTGTCTTAGTTAATAAGTCCGAGACATATTTTCTTTGAGATAGAAAGATACCTTTTTTACTCCTTGTGACTTCAACACCCAAGAAATACTTTAGCATCCCCAAATCCTTCGTGTGAAACTGAGTATGTAGGAAAGACTTAAGAGATGAAATTCCCGTAGTATCACTTTCGCACAACAATGTCATCTACATACACAACTAAAAAAATGATACCAGCTTCTGATTGTTTGTATAACACAGAATGGTCAGACTTGTTTTTCATCATACCAAACGTTTTTATAGCTTGACTAAATTTTCCAAACCAAGCACGAGGACTCTGTTTCAAACCATACAAAGATTTGCGGAGACGACAAACGTGCCTAGACTCTCCCTGGGCAACAAAACCAGGAGGTTGCTCCATAAACACCTCCTCTTGAAGATCACCATGAAGAAAAACATTCTTGATATCTAGTTGATGCAAAGGCCAATGGTGAGTAGCTATCATAGAAATAAACAACCGAACAGATGTCAATTTAGCAACAGGAGAGAAAGTGTCAGAATAGTCTACTCCATAGGTTTGAGCATATTCCTTAGCAACAAGACGGGTCTTTAATCGAGCAATTGACCCATCTGGATTAACCTTAACTGTGAACACCCATTTGCATCCGATAGCCCGTTTCCCTGAAGGTAAATCAACCAAGTCCCAAGTACCATTGTCATCCAACGCATTCATTTCCTCGATCATTGCATGATGCCAACCAGGATGAGATATGGCTTCATGAACAGTTTTAGGGATAGAAATAGAATCGTTATAAGCAATAAAAGAAAGCAAAGAGGAAGACGACAAGCAATTATACTAAACAAAAGAAGAAATAGGATAAGTACATTGATGTTTACCTTGCGTAATGCAATAGGGAAGATCATCGTTCGGGACCGGATCCGATGACGAAAGAAGAAAGTGTGACATGAATCGGAAGATCTAAGGTGCGAGTAGACTTGAGTTATAGAGCCTAACAGAATCGGATCGAGTACGTGCCCGTATGATGTGATAGTAATCGTACTAACAAATGTTCATCCTCCTCGATGCGCAGAGGAGGAGAAGACGAAAAATAGGATGTGTCTTCCCATGAAGGTAACATCAATCGAGACAAGATATTTGTTAAGACTAAGACAATAACATCTATAACCTTTTTTGGAGACGAGAATAACCAAGGAAGATACACTTCAAAGACTCGGGATCTAATTTAGTAACACGCGATCTAACATTCAACAAAACAAGTTGCTACCAAATATCCTAGAGTGGTCAACTGAAATAGTGACTTATTAGGAAATAAAATTTTGTAAGGAATCTCACCACAAGAATCGATGAGGGCATGCGATTAATAAGAAAACATGTCACTGAAACCGCATCGGCCAAAAAGGTTTAGAAACATTCATTTGAAATAATAAGGCACGCGGCTCGAAGATGTCTCCTGTTTACGTTCGTCACTCCATTTTCGAGATGGAGTATCAACACACAGTTTCATGAAGCATGCCATTTTGAACCATATAAGATTGAAACAAAGCCAATGTATATTCTTTCGCATTATCACTTCAAAGTACCTAATTGAAACATTAAATTGAGTTTTAATCTCAACACAAAATGCACAAAAATAGAAAATAATCTCGTAACGACTCTTCATTAAATATAACCAAGTTACACGAGAATAATCATCCACAAAAGTAACAAAATACTTAAATCCAGGTTTAGACAAAATAGGATAAGGACCCCAAACATCATAATGAACTAATGCAAAAGGAACACTAGCATGTTTATTAACTCTTGGATTTGAACTAAGACGATGATGTTTTGCAAATTGACAAGACTCACAATCTAATGAAGACACCTTACTAAACTGAGGACAAAGTTTCTTCAGTAAAGGAAGAGATGGATGACCCAGTCTACAATGTGCCTCGAAGGGAGAGGTTACACTAGAGTAAGCGACAAATTTCGATATTGGTGTGTCAAGAATATAGAGGCCTCCAGACTCATGTCCTTTACCAATAGTCTTCTTCGTCATAAGATCCTAAAATAAGCAACAATCAGGAAAAAATGAGATGCAACAGTTAAGATTGCGAGTAAGCTGACTTACAGAGATCAAATTAAAAGATAAGCTAGGTAAATGTAAGACAGACGACAGAGGAAGCAAAGGAGTGGGAGTAATTGTGCCAGACCCAAGAACACGAGATGGTGACCCATCGGCTAAGGTAATAGTAGAGGTAGAAGCGTGTGACTGAAGAGTAGAAAAGAGACTAGAATTACCTGTCATATGATCAGTGGCACCAGAATCAATAACCCATTTGGAAGATGAGGAAGTGAGACACGCATTTGATTTACCTGAATCAGCAATGGCAGTGACAGAGGGTGATGAGGACCTTAGTGATTCTTGATACTATGAGAACTTGGTAAATTCATCTGCAGAGATAAGAACCGATTTTTCAGAAGTATCAGAAGTGGATGCAATATGAGCCGAGTGACCTTTCTGATGCTTGTACTGAAGTTTTCTACATTCATGTTTCGTATGTCCTGGTTTGTGACAATAGTGACATACAATACCTTCGAGGTCCTGTGGTCGAGTTTTAAACCCGTGCGAGCCGCCTCCTTTGTTTTTGTTCATATAAGTTGACCGTCCATAATTATTACTTCGGCTGACCAAAGCACCGTTTAATTGAGCAGGTGAAGGTGGAGTGCCTTCTGTACGAAGTACTCGACTAAACACCTCTTGTAAAGAGGAGATCTCAGAACCAGAAAGAACCTGGGACTTAGCAGTCTCAAAAGTAGAGGGAAGACCGGCAAGAAAACTCATGACTGCCATTTGTTCCCGTTGGCTTTGTTGAACCTTGACATCAGGGCTAAAAGGTATCAAACTATTTAGCTCCTCATAAGTCCTTTTAAATTCCATAAAATAATTTGTGAGTGACTGATCTTGTTTGTCTGCACGGTAATATGCTTTGCATACCTTATATATGCGAGAAAGATTTCCCTTACCAGAATATAAGAAATCCAAATAATCCATCGATTCCTTAACGAATTCACAATGATTGATCAAGTCAATTACATTGCTTTCAATAGAATTCCAAATCTGCAGAAATAAGCGAGCATCGTCTCTAAGCCATGTCTGCTTTGAATCATCTTCAGGAGGATCATTAGTCAAATGTGTATCTTTTTCGATACTTCTCAAATAAATTCGAATGGTCTTGCTCCAAGTCAAATAATTCGAGCCATTGAGCTTATGGTCCGTGATTTTAGACATCACAGGCACCATATCCGTTATAACATTAGATTTCTTTTTAGTCATAACTCTTACAAACGACAAGACAGCAAGTAAACGAACAAACAAAATCCAACAACAGCAGCGACCAAATGCAGCGAACAAGAACACAAAATTGGAAGAACCCAAACCTGAACAATCACAAGCGATGAGTGCGAAACCACCACAGATGACGCAGGGGAACGGCGGAGAGCGACACGAGGTTGACCGGAGAAGAATTCTGCACGGACGCGCTGTCATGCGCCGGCGCGTGGAAATTTGACAGAAAGTCGCGGTGGCGCGTGTGGTCCACTCGCGGCTCGTCTGGTGACCGGACTTCGGGGTTTGGCCGGTCGGCGGCTGTTCTTCCTCCCTGTGCCGGCGGTGAGATGAGTGGAAATTTGACAGAAAGTCGTGGTGGCACGTGTGGCTCACTCGCGGCTCGTCTGGTGGCCGGACGTCAGGGTTTGGTTGGTCTGCGGCTGGTCTTCCTCCCTGTGACGGCGGTGAGAAAAAATGTGCACTCCAAAAGGGTGTTCCGAGTTGGAACTCAAAAATGCACTAAATCCTAATTTGTGTTTACCCAAAATCAGCCCCCAATTTGAACGGAAAAAATAAAAATTTCCCAAATTTTGTAACGCAAATGCTTTGATACCATGTAAAACTCAGAATTTACTCTTATATTTTCATTCAAAGATACTACCTATTTATATACAAAGTTAGAGACAATTTTAGGTGACATACACCTAATACACAACTAAGACACCTAATACACAACTAATATATTCACCTAGTGTTAGACACCTAATACACACACAACTAATCATCTTTCTTTTTTTATTTTCTGTTTGTCCTGTTAAAGAGGAAAACAGAGGATGACACAGTTGCATCATTTTTTGTTTTTGATTTCGTATTTGGTTTAATTGTTTTCTCCCTCGTTCTTTTGTCAATTGCTGGCATCCAGATTCGGTAGAGAGATTCCATATTTCAGCATTTCTCTTATTCGTCTTAGCCCAAAACATTCTGGAGGCTGAGGGACCCTGGTTTGAAAGTTTTCTTTCTGTAAGTTTACCTGACCATCTTATCACATGCCTCTATGATATAAATATTTCTTAAATGAAACAACACTTTTATTTGATGGAACATATACTTTCGTTTTTAAGTTTTGTTTGGGTTTTGCAGAATGCTCTCTTGGTGTACTTATGTGAAATGGCTATTGACATAATAAAGCATTCTTTCGTTGCAAAGTTCAATGACATAAAACCCATTGCATTTTCGGAATTTCTTGAGGACCTCTGCAAACAGGTATTTCTGTATCCACAGTATGTAACCATTTGTTGTGTTTTGTTTGCTCTTGTATTTTTCTCAGACTTCTTATTGAATCTTTAGGAGTATGACTGTATTTCATCTGGATGTTTGTTTACCCATTCTTAAGTAAAAAGAATAGCAGTGAAACAACACTTGGATCAAAGATTACTGTCTACTTCTACAATAGTCCACCATTTGTATTTCCTGCTTCTTCATCACATCAACCTAGAAGCAGTACGGTCCTAGGCCTCCATGTCATCATGATACTACAAATCATATGGCTATTAGATACCCAGTTTAGTAGACCATGAATCATGATTTTGGATGTTCAGTTTATATTTTTCCATTTTAATATTTAACTTATATGCTTTTAAGCATTAATAAATTTGGTTGGGTAGATTATGTACATGTTTTGGTATTTTCTGTAGCTTGTTCCAACTGTCTAATAGGCTATTGCAGTACTTTTTGGTTCTTTCCTTTGGTCTCTGTTGGAAAATCTGACTCATTTTCTTCTTCAGACTTTAAATATACAAAATGGAGATGTAAAGAAAAATCTCACTTTCGTTCCACTGGCACCAGCTTGTGTGGTAAGCTACTTAAACTCTCACTTTCCTTCAATAGTTTACCTGTAGGTGAATCTGTACCTAAATAAAAGTAACTGGAAATGGTAAATATAGGGGTGTCAAATGAACTGAGCTGAGCCGGTTTAGGTGAATTGTATCTCAGCTCAGCTCATTTAAATTTATGTGAGTTGAAGGCAATTTAAAGCACTTTTAAATTAGTTAACCTCAGCAACTATGAGCTGTCTGAGTTATATTTTTGAAATATATAAATAAAAAGTATTTATAATTTTGTGTATGTATAAATACTATATTTTGTAAAAACAAGACAAAAATAAAAATATTATTTTTTGACAGACATTTTGTTAATTGAGCTTATGAGCTTGATTGAGTTGGTTTTTTCAGCTCATCACAATTAACCTTAAATGAGCTCATTTGGCATCACTAAATGTATAGAAAATATGTTTAGTGGGTTTTATTATGATTGCATCTCTGCCTCTGACAACATCTATTTGCTGCTTTTATTGGCGCCAATGTATTGGTGATAATCCCCTCAAAATTCCTCACGAGCTGGTCAGGCGATAATTATCTCATGCTCTTCATCAAGTCAGTTAATAAAAGTTAGCATGAATAGTTTTTTTAAATTAAAATGCAAGAAAAATAGATATTAAAAAAATTAGTAAATTGACAAAGGGATGAAAGTTTTAGTACTAAATGCACATTCACCCCTTTAAAATCATTAACATGAATACTCACACTTGTATTGACTATACTATTTTGTTATCAGGTTATTCGGGTCTTGACCCCGGTATACGCTGCTCGTATCCCCTACAGTCCTCTTCCATGGAGGCTCTTTTGGATTCTTCTCCTATTTTCCATGACTTATGTTATGCTCACTAGCCTCAAGGTGTTGATAGGCTTAGGCCTACATAAGCATGCCACCTGGTATATCAACCGGTGTCAAAAGAGAAGACATCATCTCCATTATGATTAATTTGAAATTGAAGAAACCTTTACACACACCTTATTTAATTTCTCTGGCTTATCGAATCCTCAATTATTTCCGCCTACAAAACCTACATTATTGAATCCTCAACGGTAGGGTGTTCTGGTTTACGGAAAACATGAGCTAGAGAATTTGACATCTGCAATGACATTGAGATCTATAGAGTTGTCGCCTTTCGATTTTGTTGCGAAGAGAGGTTAGTCGGCTGTATACAAAGGTAATAATGCTCTTTTAAATGGATAAATTTATAATATTCAGTTCCCTCATTTCATGTTACCAGTTGAATGAATGGTTATAGAAATTACATGCTTATAAATTTGTATTTATATAAACATTATTTTTTCCATCCTGTGACAGTGTTTATACAATTTTTCGCTACAATTAGTCTAAAGTTGATTCTCTCTCTCTCTCTCTCTCTCTCTCTCTCTCTCTATATATATATATATATATATATATATATATATATATGCTACACACGCATGCCTTGTCAAAATGTTTAATAAAAGTATCTCCTTGTTTAAATTAAACATTCCCTTTCTGTTTGCATTGAAGCTGACAGAAAAATTTCGGATCACAGCAATAGCCTTATAGCTTTAGAATTAATGAAACTTCAAATATAAACATTCCTATGGACTTTTTGTTGTTTGTTTATTTTCAATATTTTTGTTATATCTCGATTTCTTTGATATTTAACATTTCGGAAAATATTTTATAACATGCCAAAACTTCCATCTTAGACATCCATATACCAATAAACTAAAATTGAACTCCTCTATTTCTCACCAAATGTTGTGGCATTTTTTTTTACCATCAAAATCGTTGTACTTATATAATTATCTTTTATGATTAAGAGAATTATACTCGATTTGTATGGTTAAAAGGTGCAAAGAGCTATTTATCACTTAAGTTGGTTTTTAAAATATGCATTTTTAAGAATTAAGGATGAATATTTTATATGCCGATAATTAAATTGTGGTTTGGTGGTCGAATTAATAGTGGCTTATTAGGTGTGCATGTAAGGGTGGATCTACGTTGAGTTGAGTAGGGATATCTTAACACAGCAGTAAAAATTAAATTTTTAAGTATAATATTTATAAAATTATAAATAAATTATACCAATAAAATAAAGTTGTGTTTTACTTGAATTTTAGATTTTAAGATTTTAACATTCAATATCTCGTAAAAACAACTCAATAAATTGAATATGTTTTATTAAAATAAAATACATATAATATTATTTTTGATTAAAAAATAATTAATTATTTTTTAATATATATATGGTGTAAAGTTATATATAAATCTTAAATTTATCATTATGTATATATGCTTATTGTTAATTTGAATAGTAATTAATCAAAATTAAAAATATATTAATATTAATTTTTAATATGAATAAAATATATAATTTTATATTATTAGACTCTTAAATGAATTGTAGATAATATTCTTTGTTATTCTAAATATTAATTGTAGAATATTATTTTTTATTTTTTTTGTTAAAAATCTTTGAGAAACAAAATCTTTTAAAAATTTAAGATATCCTGAATGCCGAACATTATGTATCGACTAAATTAAAATTTTATCGATATTAGCTCTATTGATTGAGTTTAGCATAATCTACCGATCCTAATCACACACTAACAACCAGTTGTTTATTGATTTAATTAAAAAGTTGAAATTAATCAACTTTTTAATATTTTGAGTAGTATATTATTTTAGTATATAGGATTCAGTTTACTGTTATCAAATTTATTTATTTTTTCTTCAAAATTTACTGTTATCATAGACAATGAGTACTCAAACGTAGAAAAAAAACAGATTTAGTACTTAATTATAATGGAATTTTTTTTATTAAAAATAACGAAGAAAGATAAAAATTAAAGGTGATAGTTAATTACACATAAAAAAAAAAATTGTATTATCATCCAAGGCTTAGAACCAGAAAGAGCACAAAGTGCAATTCCATAAAAAGTAATCGATTTGTGCTTAGTCTAAGGTACAACTTAAATGTCTAGAGGGAAGAAATTTTCAAAATTTTAATAATACATTTCATTATAAAATGACAATGAAAGTAAAAAATAGTAAAATTCTTGTACAATTAGAATGATATACATATTATAAACTTTTTAACTGCTATATATATGTACCAAAATCATAAATTAATTCTCTAAACAAATAAGATTAAACCAAATTTCTTCAATTCCAAGTAAATATAATTACCATCTTGAGTGTCAAGCTTCATATAATTGTAACGTATCAGGCTGTGTAGTTAGATGAAAAAATAAATAATTAATTATGGTGGGTTTTTAATTGATATTTAGACAAAGCAAAAACATAAAGTTTCACCTTTTGTCTTCTCTAGCTCTACGATTTCTCTCTAAAACCTTATCCTAAATCCCTAAGGCCTAAAACACACCAGTCAAGCCTTTGAGCCCAACTTCTTCCTTCTTATTTGACAAATCATCCCTGCCTTCTCACCTCTGTTCTGTATTAACAAAGCAAAGACTCTTCCTTTTCACAAGTTTCAATGGATTACTTAGAGGTCTTTAAGAGGGTAAACTGAAAGAAGATGTAGAAGAAAATCAAGCTTGCACTCTTAATGGTTCAGTTGACTTGCATGGACGCCTTGCAATGAAAACAAAATCTGGTGGATGGGTTGCTGGAATTATCATACTCTAAAAATAAAGGCAGCGGCTCATGGAGGAGGGTGTAAGCGAGGAAGCAATACAAGAAATCGAGTACTGATATGTAATGAAATATTTTTAAATATTAGTTTAGAGTGTTGCAAAATTGTGATATTTTATAATATATTCTATAAAAATTAGAGTGAGTATTTTATGGTACATGTACATAAGATAACTTGGTAATAATAAGACCAAACATTGTATTTTTAAGTTTTCAAAATATGTGACTACATCTCAAGATAAAAGATGATTTATCCTAAGACACATGATAATGAGTATATAGGTTATTATGGTAGGACATGAGACAACTTATTTTGGGACATAAAACTAGGAATCAAAGGTACGTGTGCATATGTTTTTCATGTTGGTTTTCACTATTATAGTTTAATATGGATATTTAATATTAATGCGAGAAAATTTTTATTTATTCTCACTTATCATTTATTTGATTTACTTTTAAATTTTAAAATTTTATAAACTTTAATTATTTTATAATTTTTTTAATTTAATTTAAATTTTAATATAATATACGTATATTTAAATATTATCGTTTAAATAGTTGAATATATATTTATTTTAAGATTATTTATGTATTTATATGTTTAATTATATTAATGATAATAAATGTATAAATTATATTTCGAAGTAATTACATAGCTTGAAGCTCCTTTAGTAGAAATTGAAATATTGGGAAAGAACTTTAAATAACTGTATATTTATTATAATTGTTTTGAAATATATTGGAATAGTATAAATGCTAGAAATTATTAAAGAGTAAATTCTCGGACCTTGGTTTGATTTGTCATTTCGTTTCATTGGGCTGGTTGATTTTATTCTCATTCCTTCTAATGAGATCTTAAAGTTATTTAAATATTAAGAACCAATTAATTAATCTATTTTTTATTGATTTTTTAAAAAATAAATTCAAATGTTACTCTTTATTTATATATAATTGTTCTCTTTCAATTTATTCACTATATGTATTTAATCTTTTAATTATTTCTATGTTAAATGTTTGATGATTTTTTTATATTTATCCTAACTATCCATTCATATTATAATTAATAATAATTTATTCGATTTTGTCATAATTATGTATTATTTGATCTTGTGTTATTAATTTTTATTTAATTTATTTAATTATTTTTTTATAATTTTCGAACTTGAATGGATCTTATTTTGAAAATTGGAATATAATAATGATGATAATAATAATAAATTTGAAGACAAAAATAATTATGGAAATATTTTGTTCTTGAAAAAAAAAATCTTAACTTTTAATTTTGTAAACTTTATTTTTGTTGATAGCAGGAGTAATTATGGGAAGCAGTGACTTTTTAAAAAATAAAGGAAGCATTGTCTTTATTGTTATGTCATTTATCTGGATTTTTTTTTTTTACAAAGAAGGCAGGATTTTTTTTTTTCTTTTTTCTTCCTTCCTAAAATTAAAGATGTTTTTGATGTAAAAAAAAAACCTTTTTTTACTGTCGGCCAAACCCATTTAATCAGGGCATCCCCTGCCTTGAAATTTATTTTATTTTACAATAAAAAATTATAAAATTTGTATTCATCAATAACTTCAGACATTAAATATTATATTAAAGAATATATTTTTTATAAAATATAATATTTTTTTACTTTTTACTAATTATTAAATTCAATCAATTAAACAATTATATATTATTATTAATTAATTAAAAATTATATTATTAAAAAATTAATAATTCACTAAATAAAATATTATATTTGTTATATGAATTAAAAAATATATTTAACTAAAAAAATATAATTCAAAATACACATGAATATATATTATTTAAATTTTCATATTTGATCCAAATTTACATCAATTTATTCAAAGTGAATAAATAAAAATTAAGGAAAAAAAATATCTCAAAAACAAAAATATATATTTAAAGGATCTCAAAATCAAGACCTAGGATGTCAAAATATTACACATATTTTTTGTCAAACATTTTAATAATATGGAAGAATTTGAAAATGATTAACCCAATTACTAAATTATTGTTTTAATTTATATTATATTTTTAACTCTATGTTGTATTAGTATTTCTTTAATTTATTTTGTATTTTGTATTTAATTTTAATTTATTATATATAATAGAAAATATAATAATATTTTTAAAATTTTACTAATTCATTTTTTAGTTTATATTAATTTAATAGCTCTAAGTTGTATCATAGTGTTTTTTAGTCATTTTATATCATATACTTAATTTTTAATTTTTTAAATTTAATAAAAAATTTAACAATATTTATAAAAATTTTAAAAAAGTAACAAAATATGAACAATATTTGATGTAATAAATAATATCATACTAAATTTGATATATTCATCAGGTGTAAGATTTGGTGAAAGGATTCAACAAATATGTACTAAATTTTAAGCACAATATAAAGATTTGAAGTGGAGTTAGAAGATGGTGAGAGAAGTAATTTGTAATTACATCTAATTAGGAGTTATTTGTAATTCTTTTAAAATTTTCTTAAAATTTCAACTAATTTTTTTAATTTTAATTTGATAATTTTTACTTTCAATTGTTTGATATATTTATTTATCTATATATTTTAATGTTATTTAGTACTCTAACATATTTTAATGTACAAATATTTTAATGTTTAAATATTATAAATAATATCCATAATTCTATAGGTATTACCATATCGCTCATCACAAAAAATATTGCCGAAAATAAATAAAAAAAAAAACTACCATAAGTTATTATAACAATTTTGATTTTTTTTTATATTGAAATGTACTGTGTTAGCATATTCTCAAATTTTGAATTATGATAGGATACAAGGACACTTATAATTTGTTTAAAATATCTATATATACTTTAAAATGGAATCCATACATTTTAATAAGATGTGTATATATTTATTAATACTAGCTAAAGATAAAGATATGTATATAGCACATAAATTATTATATATAAATAAAAATCATGAATTTAATGATGTGTATATATATAGGATTTGTTAAGATAATCTATAAAATTAAGATTTTTTCAAGAAATTTAAGAGTTATCGTTTTATATTTATTATATCTTTTGAAATTTAATTTTAAATTTTAAATTTTTTGAAAAATAATTAAAGTTATTTTAAAACTAATTTCTAATTTCAAAAATTAAGAGTTGGATAGTGTTTGTTTGATAACTAATTTTTTATATCTTAAAATTTAATTTCAAACTTATTTTTTAATAAATTTTTATTAAAATTTGAATCTTTATATATTTTTAGTAATGTTGATTTATTAATTTTTAATATAAAGAAATAAAAATAAAAATTTAATTCCATAATTAATAATTTTTAAATTCTCAAATTTGTTCAATAAATAAACTTCATAATTTAAAAATATAAATTGAAATTATTTAAAATAAATAAATTTAGTACATTTAAAAAATCATTTTACTTTTTAATTTCAAATTTTTTGAAAAAAAAATTGAACTTATTTTAAATTGAAAGTTAGATAATAACTATTTTTTATTTTTATTTTAACTTTTTAAGTTATAAAATTAGTTTTAAACTTATTTTATATAATTTTTCGTTAAGTTTTGACTCTTCAATTATTTTGAGTAAAATTAAGTTGTTAAATTATAGTGTTAAGAAATAAAAAAATTAATTCAATAATTAACTTTTTTTAAATTCTTAAACCTAAAACCCTAAACCCCAAATCCCCAAATCCCTGAATCCTAAACCCTAAACCCTAAAATATAAATCATAAAACCCAAAACCCTAAAACATAAATCCCAAAACCTTAAACCCCAAATTCCAAATCCTAAAACCCTAAACCCCAAATCCAAATTTCTAAAACCCTAAACCATTTTTAGAAAAATAATAATTTTAACCCTAAACCTTAACCTACAAATATAACCCCAAATCTTAAATCCCTAAACCCTAAATCCCACATCCCAAACCTCAAAACCCTAAATCCTATTTAGAAAAATAATAAGTTTAATAATATATTTCTTTTTAATTAAGTAATAATTATTTAGCAAAAAAAATGATTTCAATAATGTATTTTATCTGACGAAAAAATAGTAATTAAATGATATTATTGAACTTTACAGTATGTAGGGGTATTAAGATCATTTATAGTTTTTTTCATTCCATTCCAGTAGCAAACCAAACACTGTAATCTTGATTCCGAGCTTGATTCCATTGGTGAAACCAAACAAAATTATTTCCTTTCCATTCCATTCCATTCCGATTCCGATTTCGATTTCATTCCACGAACCAAACGTCACCTTATGGTTAGCAATAAAATATATAAAAATATACTAGATTATTTTTTCAATAATTTAATCTTAATTTGTCAAATTATTTATCTACATTATCATTTAATTATATTTTAAATTTTAAAAATTATTATTTAAATTATAAATTAATTTTGAGATTTAAAAGTAATTATTTTGAAATTATATCATTAATTAAATATAAATATTAAATAACATTCTTTTTTCATTTTATTTTTAACAAATATATTATTATTGTTATATAGTGTAAATATAGCTAAATAGCCATTATTATATTAAAAATGATATATGTTAATAAATGTATATTTTTAATGTGTCATCACAAAATTTAAATATGTTTGCATGGTAAATTTGTTTCCAACTCAAATTCTTAAATTTTTTATTTTACCATATATTATCTATTATATTAAATTTTTAATGATGAATTATTAGTTATTATAAGATATTTATTAATTAATAATTTAATTTATGGTTAAAAATATTTAGATTTCAGGTATAGAAGAAAATAATAATACTACAAGTATTACACCAATTTCACAAGATAAAGAAGATATGATTTTCATAGAAAATGATCACTACAATTTAGAGAGAGCAAAGACAAGTGAAATGGAATCATCATCAACACTTTCATTGGCTGATTCTAATGAGGAGATTCATGCTAGTACTAGCCCAGATTTGAAGACAAGAGAGAGACTGCAAAAGAGAAAAGGCATTCCTCATAGATCTCCATTCTTTTAAACCTAATTAAGCCTACCATATATTATTTAATTTCCTTCTCTTTTTTTATATTTTATATGGATTTTTTAGTTTATATTTAAAGATGGAAAGAATAAAACAAATATATATAAAGCTAATTCAATCATATTTATATGACTTATGAATTATTTGTTGAAAATTTTCTAAATAGACATTCACTTTTTGATTTTGTTGGATTAGTTGAGATTTTTTTAGAAAGAACCCCACATTATTGTGATGTGAATTGATTAGGTTCTGTAAATGTATGAGAATAATGCTACAAAGCTAATGATGTTGTCCATAGGTCAATTATAGCTTTCAGAATTATTAAAAAAATTAAATATTATATTTATAAAATTAATAATAATTATATATATATAATCGATTCGTGTAATTTAAATTTTAAATTTTAATTCTTATTATTTAATAAATTATTAAAAAATTAATAATTTGAAGTGTATATATAATATTTTTTATTAAATAAAAATAAAGCAAATACTTATAATTATTTAAATTTTTATTATTACTATAATTATTGAATTCAAGAAATAAATAATACTATTTTATTATTTATATAGTGTTCTTTCCTAACTCAGATTCTCAGAGACCAACTCTATTCATTCATATTATATTAAATATTTTTAATAAATTTTTATTATTACTATAATTATGTATTATTTATCCTAATAAAATTTATAATGTTATATTTATATTATCCTAATTATCCATTCATATTATAATTAATTATGCTTTATTCTATCTTGTCATAATTATGTATTATTTGATCTTGTGTTATTAATTTTTATTTAATTATTTTTTTATAATTTTTGAACGTGAATGGATATTATTTTAAAAATTGAAATATAATAATGATGATAATAATAATAAATTTAAAGATAAAAATAATTATGGAAATATTTTGTTCTTGAAAAAAAAATCTTAACTTTTAATTTTGTAAACTTTATTTTTGTTGATAGCAGGAGTAATTATGGGAAGCAGTGACTTTTTAAAAAATAAAGGAAGCATTGTCTTTATTGTTATGCCCATTTAATCAGGGCATCCTGCCTTGAAATTTATTTTATTTGACAATAAAAATTATAAAATTTGTATTCATCAATAACTTCAGACATTAAATATTATATTAAAGAATATATTTTTTATAAAATAGAATATTTTTTCACTTTTTACTAATTATTATATTCATCAATTAAACAATTATATATTATTAATTAATTAAAAATTATATTATTAAAAAATTAATAATTCACTAAATAAAATATTATATTTGTTATATGAATTAAAAAATATATTTAACTAAAAAATATATTTAAAATACATATGAATAGATATTATTTAAATTTTCATATTTGATCCAAATTTATGTCAATTTATTCTAAGTGAATAAGTAAGAATTAAGGAAAAAAAATATCTCAAAAACAAAAGTATGAATTTAAAGGATCCCAAAATCAAGACCTAAGATTTCAAAATATTACAAATATTTTTTGTCAACATTTTAATAATATTGGAGAATTTGAAAATGATTAACCCAATTACTAAATTATTGTTTTAATTTATATTATATTTTTAACTCTATGTTGTATTAGTATTTCTTTAATTTATTTTGTATTATGTATTTAATTTTAATTTATTATATATAATAAAAAATTTAATAATATTTTTAAAATTTTCCTAATTCGTTGTTTTAGTTTATATTAATTTAATAGCTCTAAGTTGTATTATAGTGTTTTTTTAGTCATTTTATATCATATATTTAATTTTTAATTTTTTAAATATAATAAAAAATTTAACAATATTTATAAAAAAATTTAAAAAGTAACAAACTATGAACAGTATTTAATGTAATAAATAATATCATACTAAATTTGATATATTCATCATATTAAATTTGGTGTAAGATTTGTTGAAGGGATTCGACAAATATGTACTAAATTTTAAGCACAATATAAAGATTTGAAGTGTAGTTAGAAGATGGTGAGAGAAGTCATTTGTAATTCCATCTAATTAGGAGTTATTTGTAATTTTTTTAAAACTTTCTTAAAATTTTAACTAATTTTTTTAATTTTAATTTGATAATTTTTTATTTTTAATTGTTTGATATATTTATTTATCTATTTTAATGTTATTTGGTACTCTAACATATTTTAATGTACAAATATTTTTATGTTCAAATATTTTAAATAATATCCATAATTTCGTAGGTATTACCCTATCGGTGATTACAAAAGATATTGCCAAAAATTAAATAAAAAAATATCATAAATTATTATAACTATTTTGATTTTTTTTTATATTGAAATGTAATATGTTAGCATATTTTCAAATTTTGAATTAAGATAGGATACAAAGACACTTATAATTTGTTTAAAATATCTATATATACTTTAAAATGGAATCCATACATTTTAATAAGATGTATATATATTTATTAATACTACTAGCTAAAGATAAAGATATGTATATAGCACATAAATTATTATATATAAATAAAAATCATGAGTTTAATGATTATATATATATATATATATAGGATTTGTTAAGATAATCTATAAAATTAAGATTTTTTCAAGAAATTTTAGAGTTATCGTTTTATATTTATTATTTCTTTTGAAATTTAATTTTAAATTTTAAATTTTTTGAAAAATAATTAAAGTTATTTTAGAACTAATTTCTAATTTCAAAAATTAAGAGTTGGATAGTGTCGCTTGATAACTAATTTTTTATTTTCAATTTTTTATATCTTAAAATTTAATTTCAAACTTATCTTTTAATAAATTTTTATTAAAGTTTGATTCTTTAGATATTACTTATCTTTTAATAAATTTTTATTAAAGTTTGATTCTTTAGATATTTTTAATAATGTTGATTTATTAATTTTTAATATAAAGAAATAAAAAATAAAAATTTAATTTCATAATTAACATTTTTTAAATTCCCAAATTTGTTCAATTCCGTAAATAAACTTCATAATTTAGAAATATAAATTGAAATTATTTAAAATAAATAAATTTAGTACATTTAAAAAATCATTTTAATTTTTATTTATGTCAAAATTTAATTTTATATTTTAAATTTTTTGAAAAAAAATTGAACTTATTTTATAAACAATTTCTAATTTTAAATTGAAAGGTAGATAATAACTATTTTTTATTTTTATTTTTATTTTTTAAGTTATAAAATTACTTTTAAACTTATTTTATATAATTTTTCATTAAGTTTTTACTCTTCAATTATTTTGAGTAAAATTAAGTTGTTAAATTTTAGTGTTAAGAAATAAAAAAAATTAATTCCATAATTAACTTTTTTAAATTTCAAAATTTTGTTAAATTTTAAAAATGAACTTCAAAATTTAGATATATATATATAAATTATAAATGAGTTATCAACATGTTAAATAAGTAAAATCAAACAATATATTAATATAATATTTATTAAAAATATTTAAGAAATAAATTTTTAATATATAAATTTAAAAATATTAAAAAATTAAGTTGATTTTATTTATGTGACATATGTATTTTATATATTATTTTAAATTAAAACTATCACCAATTCATTAAAATTACACTACATTACAAAATTTCAAAACATTACACAATCATGTAAAAAATTAAAATGATAAGTATATTAGAAACATGATTTTTTTTTATCGTTACAAATCATATTCAAATCAAATTAAAAAAAATGTGCCTATTCTTTACAACAACCCTAATAGACTAACAGATTTAAATAAGGAAAAACATGCAAAATTAAAAAGTGCATGGGATAAATAAAACTTTCAAAATTAAATTTTTAATAAATATTAAAAATAAAATTTATGGCTAAATTATTGGGAAATTCTTATGATCCGAATTTGATTATTAACTTAACGATATTGAAAGTCAAATTTGATTATTAATAAAATTAACATCAATCATAACAAATAATCTATATTCATGTTATATATAAAATTTAAATAATATCAAATAATTACAAATAAAAACATCTTTATATTTTAAAATAATAACACATATTATCTTTTATATTTAATTTTAAATTTTTAAAAAATTAAATTAAACACCTTAAATAAATATAAGTCCCAGTACCTTCACTTCAGTTTTTTTTTTTTAACAAACCTTCGTCTTAGCTAATTATTAAAATTGATAGCTATTTAAATTTTCAAATAAAATTTAAAAAACAGTTTAAAAAAATAAAAAAAAGGACAAATCATTGAAAAGGAAAATCGGCTCTACATGCCGAAGATTCTGGTTAATTTCGGCGGGGTGGTCAATGGACATTAACGTTTTGCATACGGGAAAATCAACGGCCCAAATATCTCTATCAATATTTTTTCCAAAAATAAAATAAATAAATATCAATCAAAGTGAAAAAACATGCAAATTGTCGACCGTCCGATGATTAATTCGAACAGCAATAACGCACCCAAGTCACAATTTCCTGCCTATAATAAGCTAATTTATGTTTGTTATTATTATTTTTTATTTTTATTAAATTAAAGAGTCCTGCTACATAACACAATTTTTGAATCATGTTATACCCGCATGAATTTATCTTATCTATTAAAATCACTAAAAATAAAATAAAATTAATATTTCATATGAAGTAGTGGTTCAGAATAAAGTTAGAAAATAAAAAAAATGTATTAATAATAATAAAATAATAATCCAATAATATTAAATTAAATATAATTTATTAGTAAAAGAAATTAAATTTTTATAATTTAATTTTAAAAAAATCAAATAGATAATGCTTAAAATTACATAATTTTTAAGTTATTTTTAATAATTTTAATATATGAATTAGTTTATTTTTATGATTATAAATTTTATTAATATTATTTTTATTATTTTTTAAATAATAATTTAGAAAAAAATAATTATTAAATTAAACAAAAAGTAAAGCAAAACAAATTGAGACTGATTTTCTACAATAATAATGTTTCCATTTTCTCTAAATAAAATATTTTCTATAAACACTCTTTCCAAACTCACTTTTGCTTTTTAAAATAAAATCACTATTCTTATATTGCTCTCCGATTTCAGTCTTTCAAACTATGGCCTACCTGTCCAGATTCTAGCTCTCTTCATCTATTTTCATTGAATGAATCTCTGGAAAGGAAGTGAACTGCATCTAAAACAAAATAAATGGTAAGAAAATTAATTAATTTCTTCTCAGTATTTTTTATTGGTTTTATGTTGTAAAAGAAAATTTATTTACACTTATTTTTTAGTCTTTTCAACTACTTGCTTTCTGGAATTTGCAATCTGAAATTTTATGATGTTTTATGGTTTAACTCTTATGGGTATAATTTGATTTATTTTTATTGTATACTTTCCAGGAAAAAATATAAATTTTCAACTTTTAATTAAATTTCTGTCTATTTTTTTTTCTGGGTTTTATTAATTCCAAAGTATTAAAGTTTTCTGGGTTCGTATTTCATAAAATCAATTGGGTGATAAAAATTACATTTTTGGTTATTTTATTATAAATTAAACGAACACATATGGATTTTGCAGGGAGGAAGCAATAATAAAAGTTATAATATTAAAGCAAAGAAAAGGGTGGATTGGATTAGCAAACTATTGGATAGCAAATTTTTTAATTCATGTGTTGAACACGAAGAACTTCGCAAGAATGAGATAAATTTTTATTGCATAGATTGCAAAATTGGTTTTTGTAAACACTGTAAAGTTCATTACATTCATCAATGGTTTCAGATCTGCAAATATGTTTATCATGATGTTGTTCGCATTCAAGACATTCAGAAGCATCTTGATTGTTCCAAAATTCAGGTTTTTATTTCTTATAAAATTAAATTAATTATCTTAATTTTGGTTTTAATTTATATATGTGAGTAGCTGACACTTTAATTGATGCTTAATTACATATTTTTTATTTTTTTATCTATATTTTTAATTGTCACAGATGATATGCTTTTATTTAACTTATTAATATTTTTTTAATAAAAATTTAACAATAATCTTGATAAAATGAAATAACTAAGCGATATCAATTATTATCAAAATTGATCAAAAATCTTTTCTTAGAATTTTGATGATAAATATTTATCATCTTCTCAAAATTTAATAAATTATTAAATTGATTTTAAAAAAATAATATTTTCTGAAAATCACGTACATAAAATTTTAAAAGTTGTTAAAGATACTATTATCATTAACAATATTAGATTATAAATATCAATTCACTTTAAAAATGAAATTATTTTTAAATTTAAAGGGGAATTGATAACTAATTAAACTTTTTATCACATAAAAGAAAACCAATTATTTGAAATATATATGTTTTATGTGTTAATTAATTTACTCGATAGGATTTATTATATAAAAGTAAATATAAATTTTACCTTTTTGGCAAAATCTTCTTTTTTTAAGATTTGTTTTCCTTTAAAACTCTTTTTGACCAAATAAAAATTACTTATATTCTAACAAACAATGCAAACTATTTTAATATATATTGCAACTAAATATGTAGCTTTAGCAATATAGTAAATAAATATTTTAATTTTTCCCTCTATTAGTTACCAATTAGTTTTTTTTTTAAATAATTTAATCTATATAAATTTCAGACATATAAAATAAATAGTGAAAAAGCAGTGCATTTAAATCCAAGACCTCAACCAAAAGATGCCAAACCATCTACTAAGGCAAAGTGTGCTGGTTCGTGTCAAGCTTGTCATAGATATATTCAAGATCTTCCGAATCTTTTCTGTTCCATTGCATGTAAGGTAATGTGTATTACATCTTCACTTTTAGCCGACTCAATTTTATATATTATGATTTTTTAAACTTTTAACATCATACAAAAGTTAAAATTCATGTATTTAAGACCAATAACTTAAGTTGTTAAATTATAATTATTTAATCTATATATTATATAGAGTTATCAATTAGCAATAAAATATATAAAAATATACTAGATTATTTTTTCAATAATTTAATCTTTAATTTGTCAAATTATTTATCTACATCATCATTTAATTGTATTTTCAATTTTAAAAATTATTATTTAAATTATAAATTAATTTTGAGATTTAAAAGTAATTATTTTGAAATTATATCATTAATTAAATATAAATATTAAATAACATTCTTTTTTCATTTTATTTTTAAAAAATATATTATTATTGTTATATAGTGTAAATATAGCTAAATAGCCATTACTATATTAGAAATGATATATGTTAATAAATGTATATTTTTAATGTGTCATCACAAAATTTAAATATGTTTGCATGGTAAATTTGTTTCCAACTCAAATTCTTAAATTTTTTATTTTACCATATATTATCTATTATATTAAATTTTTAATGATGAATTATTAGTTATTATAAGATATTTATCAATTAATAATTTAATTTATGGTTAAAAATATTTAGATTTCAGGTATAGAAGAAAATAATAATACTACAAGTAGTACACCAATTTCACAAGATAAAGAAGATATGATTTTCATAGAAAATGATGACTACACTTTAGAGAGAGCAAAGACAAGTGAAATGGAATCATCATCAACACTTTCATTGGCTGATTCTAATGAGGAGATTCATGCTAGTACTAGCCCAGATTTGAAGACAAGAGAGAGACTGCAAAAGAGAAAAGGCATTCCTCATAGATCTCCATTCTTTTAAACCTAATTAAGCCTACCATATATTATTTAATTTCCTTCTCTTTTTTTTAATATATTTTATATGGATTTTTTAGTTTATATTTAAAGATGGAAAGAATAAAACAAATATATATAAAGCTAATTCAATCATATTTATATGACTTATGAATTATTTGTTGAAAATTTTCTAAATAGACATTCACTTTTTGATTTTGTTGGATTAGTTGAGATTTTTTTAGAAAGAACCCCACATTATTGTGATGTGAATTGATTAGGTTCTGTAAATGTATGAGAATAATGCTAAAGCTAATGATGTTGTCCATATATAGGTGAATCTGTATCTGGGTATTATTGCTTTCTTAATTCTTTAAAAAAATTAAATATAATAATTATATATATAAAATCGATTCTCTTACTTAAATTTTAAATTTTAAGTTTTAAGTCTTATTATTTAATAAATTAGTAAAAAATTAATAATTTGAAGTGTATATATAAATAAGATGCATATATATATAATATATTTTTATTAAATAAAAATAAAACAAATACTTATAATTATTTAAATTTTTATAATTACTATAATTATTAAATTAAAAATTATTGAATTCAAGAAATAAATAATACTATTTTATTATTTATATAGTGGTCTTTCCTAACTCAGATTGAGGCTGAATTTGTGAGAATGATCGTCATTAATTAATTTAAAAATTATGCTCTATAAATTATTATTATTTTTTCACGAGCTGTTTTTGAAATTATGTGCTAGTTTTATACTCCCCCTTCTGTCTTATCAGTAGTTTTTTTTTTAAATAAAAAAAAAATAGGACTGTCTCATTGTCTTTGATTTGGAGAAGAAAGGAAAAAAAAATAATGGAAAGAAAGAAATATTGGGGAAAGGAAAGTTATTATCGGTTATTAATTTCTTACTTGTATTAATTTACATATTATAATTTAATTAATTTTTATTAATTAATTATTTTATTATTTTTACGTCTTAAATTTTATATTTATTAACAATTAACACATTTATATAATATTTCTCTTAATTTTATTATTTGTGTTACATATTTTCCGTACATAGATATTAGACTCAATTCTATAGATTTATAACATATTTGTGTTACATATATATATATAAATTATTTTACTTAAATAACAAAAACAAACCATAAAGTTCATAATTTTAACTTATCATATATATTAAAAAAATCAAATTATCTTAATATATGAAGAATAAATTTAATAAATATAACTAATAATAACAACTGGTAACCTTGTCAGGCTTTCAACGACGCATACTCATTGAAACTCTAGAGCTCTCATCATAAAAATCTATCACTTTTATGGATAATATATAAGATTTATATTTATTTTAAAAAATATGTTACGGTTAGATACATGGTTTTGAAATAATATATAGATTTTACATATATGTTTTTAAAAATATGCAATTTTGTGAAAAAATATATAATATAAATATTTTTGAAATATTACATAAAAATTACTTATATATTTTATAAAAAAATCTACTAAACAAAATAATTATGGTTATTGAAACTACTCTTAAGTTGTTATTTTTTCCGATTGCTCTACTGCTCTGTCAATTAAAGTATAAAAGAAAAAAAAATGTACAATCAGAATTATGTCTCATAAATAACTCATTTTAAAACATATTTAGACAAAGCTAATTTTCCAAATTAATACAATTTATGGTGAGTTAACTAAATATGTTTTAAAATGAATTATATATATATATACTCATTTAAGAAACAACAGCTAATATAACTCAAAAATTATATATACTTTTTTAAAAATAACACAACACATTTTAATAATTAATTTTTTTATAAAATTCATCTATCGTTAACACGTTGATGGTAAGTTAAACGAGATTGAGTAGTTGACCGCAGTTGCTGGATAATTATTAATTAGTTGTTAATTATAATTACCTAGATGTTGAACTGGGTTGATTGGTAATATATTTATGTTGACTAACAATTGACTGCTCATTGACTTTATTTTTATAATCACGAAATGAGGTAGATTTTATCTATTTGAATTGGAATGAAGTTAATTTTAGCCGTTAAATCTAAATGAAATTGATTATTTATTTTATCAATCAGTAATTATTATTGGCTTTTATTTAATAAAATTATATTGATAAATCTAATATACTCCGTTACAACTAAATAATCAAAGTTAATAGTAAAATGATGATTGCCATTGATTAATTATAGTTACCCATTAGCTAAATACACTCACAGACTATTCAAATGTTTTATTTATTTTAAAATAACGTCACCAATATCCATTATTTTTTTAATAATTTTACTTAATTTTAAAATTTGACAAAATCTAAGAATCGTTATAACTAAAACATTATTAAATCCAATTAAAATAAACAATATTCTAAAAATTGATTTTGAAGCCACAAAAACCAATTTTTGCACTTTGAAATCTATATTTCATGGGACGGAATGCATATGAAGTCAACCTAATCTAATTAAAATTGAATAAAATCGAATTTCATAAGTCAAATTTACATAAAATTGACCCTATAATTGAGTCAAAAAATTTTTTTTTTATGACATTTTAATAAGATATAATTTTATTAATTTTAAAAAATGAGTTTCATCTAAATATGTCTTAGATTGAATTATTTATGAGGAGAGTTTTGATTCTACTTTTTTTTCTTCTATTTCTTTTTAAAAAAATATTTGAAAACATGATTTTTAGAATCATATTTTATGTTATTTTTGTTATTATCCTTAATTTACAAATTTAATTTACCTTTTCAAATAATGCTAAATTGCAATAATTTTTAGCATCTCAATAACAAGATTTTTTTAAAATACATTAAAATCCTTTTGAAAATAGAACTTTGATTCTTGATGCCACTTAGATCATAAGTAAATCTAAATCTCCACTCAGATCATAAGTAAATCTCTCAATAACATTATTATTTAATTCTTATAGAGTAAATAAAAATAAAAAAAATTAAAATTAATATATTACCTAAAAATTAAAATTGAGATATTTATGAATATTTTTATTTTTATATGATATAATTATTAAATTAATAATTTTATTTTTATTTCTTTAAAAGTATATATTATGTACGGTGTAGAAAAATATATTCACCTCTTATTTTTAAATATGCTTAATTTGCATTATTAAAAAAATGTGCATCACTTGAATTAATTTTTTTTTTAAAAATAAACCTCGTGAATTATGCTACCTAAACATCCACATATAAAATTAAATACATTTTTACAATACGTGTACAAGGAGGTTAATAATTTTAATAATATTTTTTAATAATATTAACATAATTTGAATTCTTAATACCATAGTTATAATTTATTAAAGATGATTTTTCACTGAAGAATAAATAAATATGAAAGTATAATCATTCATAATTATTGGTTCCATATTATTTTTAAAAAGTTTCTAAATCTTATTATATTTAACTTTTTGATTTCTTAATTTTTTCTTAACATTACATCTATTTTTTATATTTAATATATTTTAGTTTAAATTTATAAATTAGATTAAATTACATTTTAATAATCTACGAAAAAATTATTTTTTGTATTATTTAATTTTTTAATTTTTAAAATTAAACATATTTATCATTTAGTTATTATTTTTAGAATACTTTTTTATATTATAAGTTATGATAAAATTATAAGTAAAATGATAGAATTAATTATGATAATGCTTTATAATAAATAGATTTTTTTTATTTTTAAATTTATAATAAAATTATTAAATTTAAAAAGACAATGAATATAATATTATAAAAAATAAAATTTAGTCACGAATTATGTATTAAAAAAATGTTAAATAATATTATCGACCAATTTGCCATTTTAGGTAAGTTTATATCGTGTTCTCACGCGATCCTCCTTTCTTAAGCTAATACCTACCATTCAAAACTGAACCCAAAATCAATCTAACCTTCGCAATTTGATTACCAGGTACCTATCTCAGTACTCCTCCCTTGGCATTGTTGTTGAGACAAAGCACTTTATTATATCTGCAAACGAAAATCGAATCTTGAGAAGGAAGCTGAAAACGATCACAAGAAGTAAGAAATTCATTTCACTCCTTGTTTGGTTATCTTGAAAACCAATTGAAATTTATCATAATATCTAATTTCTTTAATTGTTGAATTTGCGGTTTCGTAATTCATGGAGCCACTGTCAGTCACAGTGATTTTATTAAAAAAGAAAGGAGATGTTAATATTACATTGAGTTTCATTTCGCGACGAAGTTATCGTCATCTTATGCGAACTTGTTTGTGTTTTTGATTATCCGACTGACTTGAATTGTCCTGACGAGTTATTTGCACTGTCATGTTGTGCTGTTTTCTACTCTGATTTTCAACTTTAGGTATATGAATAAGAAGACATTAGAATTATGGGATTATCTTCTGCTGCAACTGCAACTGCAACTGCAACTGGTGATGGTGTAAAATTGTGCATATTTGATTTAAGGAGGGGACAACAAGATGGGGAAGAGATTGACAAGATTTTGTTTTTCTATCCACCCGATTTGCCCCTTTCTACAAAGCATTCTGTGATTGGGCTCAGTGAAGGACTTATTACTTTTACAAGGTTTCTGCTCTTTGAATTTAATTTAATTTTCATCATTTTTATTATTTTTAAAATTTTAAATAATGGGAAATGGAGTAGTTCTTTGAATATTGAATGTTCTATTGGAAGTAAATATTTTGCAAACTTTTTCTTTTTCGTGAATTCCCCCAAGCAATCTCTTTATAAGATGAATCTCTAGTAATTTAAATTGGGGATTTTTTTATGCGCTTCATTATGTGGAAATGCAAGTCAAATGTGTGCCACGGATTAAAGTAAATTAATAAAAAAATAAGTGGGTGATCATATAGATCTAATAGCTTTTTTCATGATAGGTCATTATATTAGTTTTGAAAAAGTAAAAACCTAAAGAAAAATGATAATTTTTTATGTTTTTCTTCATTTTTTTTATATATTTTTATAGCTATTATTCATTTTAAAACATTCTTTGTCTAGTTAAAAAATAAAAAATTAGTTTTTAAAAACATAAAAATTTATCATTTGTTGTTGTAGTGTCACTTTTTCAAAGTTGTTGGACTAAATTATCATGAACAAAAACTATTGGATTTAAGTGTTCTAACTGTAATAGTTAATCGACAGTCGTACCATTTGATCAAAAGAGGGGAAATTATTACAAATACTCGTGAGTTTTCATCTTTTGTCATAAATATTCCTAACGTTTTTAAAATATCACAAATATCTTAACGCTAATACCGTTATATTAGACGTGATATCTATGAGTAAAACACGTTATATTGAAGCTAAATTTTGATGAAAATTGTGAATTTTCATTTGAGATTTTTGTTTTGGGTTCAAATTCTCTAATAAGCAATCTTTTCTTCTAATTTATGTTAAAATCTTAATCTAAACCATTTAAGATGAAGAAAGTTAGCTCTAAAAGTCCTGTACTTATTTTAAAAATGATGCTTAGGTTCTATATTTATTTTGTGTGACAGTTTAGTCCTATTATTATTAAAAAGTAATCGCATAAAGATAAATAACTATTTTTTATGTTTTTATTTGTTTAACATTATATTTTATTTAATTTTTTCTTCAATTTTTTTAGTTATAGTCTATTCAAGTTCAAATAATCTCTATCTAATGGAGTTGAAAAAATAAAAAAATAAAATAGAAAAAATTAATTTTGTTCTTGTGCGATCACATTTTAATTATATATTGTTACAAAAAATAAGTAGGGGACCTAATTGCCATTTTTGTAATAAGTAAAGGATCTTGATGGTATTTTTCTCTTAAGATAATTAATTTTATCTAAGTTATTAATATTAATTCATTAATGAAATTCTTAAATATAAATCTTTATTTTTTAATTTTTTTTTGCACATAGTCATCCCAAACTCATTTTCAATCAAATTCTATGTGTAATCTGATATAGTGATTTATTTGTTTTTCTTTGTCCAATAACAGAGAAGATGCAATGATTTTTCATGTTAGAAATTAAAGTTATAATATTTTTGGCAAATAATTGAAGTATAACAAACTCAGTATAATAGAAAAAATTTAACAAAGACCATAATTTTTAAATTTGTACCACAAATATTAATTCTTTAATTATAAAGTCTGAATTTTGTGCTAAGAGTGTATGAAAAATTAAGAAACTAACTGTAAATACTAACACATTTTACAAATTAAGGGTATAAGCAACAATATATAAAAAAATGGAGATATTTGTGATTAAATTATAAACGTTGGGAGTTGGGAGTATTTGTGATGATTTCCCCAAAAAAAAAGAAGAGAAATGAAGAAGAAAAATCATGCAAATAATGCTTCTTAAAGTTGATTAAATAATTAGTATCCTTCATAAAGTTGTATGCTTCGACTGTTAGTCTGGATAATTTGTTGGAAGTTTAGGTTGGCTTCCTTATTAATTTGAGTTGTATTACCATAGTTTGCTCATTTTAATTTGCTATTACATTTGGAGATATCATGAAAAATAAGCAACCGCTAGAAGACTTGCTTTATGTAACAAGATAGTAGTTTCATTGTGAAACCTAACACATATGGGAAAAATGTGAATTGGACTTACTAGTAAGTAACGATTAATCTTGTCTTGTGGGCTCTGACTTAAGCCTATTATGCAGGATGTTCTCTCCAGAATCTGCCTGTGAGGTTATAGAGGCAGAAAGGAACTCCCATGTTTTCTATGAGGCTGAACCAGATATATGGATGGTGATGGTATGTTATTGCTAAATTAAAATTTTCTAGATGATCTCCCGTACCTTTGGTTGGATCTTTTTATAGCCCATAAAGATAGGACCTAACATCTTCTTTTTCTTCGACTTTCCCTTAATTAGTTAAGCAGATATAGAAAATTCTAACTTACATGTAAATTACATCTACCTCTACCCATGTACTGTTGGTAGTAATAAAATATATTTTAAATAATTTTAATGGGTGAGATTTACTCAAGAAAATCTAGGAATTAAATTGTTTGGATGTACCTTACAGAGTATGTAAAGGTAGAATGAACCTGCAGATATGCTTGGAAAACGAAATGCCGGCATGTGTTTCTGATGTATCACTTGTGAAGAAGAAGAAAATCCATCTCCATGCTTTAATCACTTTCCACTTGGATTTATCTTTTCTCTTTTCTTTATGCTTGGAAGCCTTCTTACTTGTCTGCAACCATACAAGTCAATTTAAAACAAGATTTCTACTCAGTAGTCTGTGAAAGCTGAATTCTGCTAAGAAGTTTAAACAGTGAGCTACCATGTTTTAGGTGGTTGAGAAAAGTAGAGAGTCTGAATCCACATGGAGGACCTGTGCCTTAAGAAAGATTCTTAATGAAGTACATTGTCTTTTTACAATGTTTCATGGATCTATCAGAGCTTTACTTGAGAAAGAACCTGGTGGAGGATTAGCTCAATCTTATCTACATTCCTTCATTATAGATTACTTGAGTGGTAAGTCATCTTAATTGTTCTCTTCCTGTCCAGTTGCTCAAGTCCAGTTTATCCATTGTCCTTTGTTCAAAATATTTCATTGTAAAGTCACTAATTGTCATCATATAAAAAGTGGCATCCATTTGATATGTGCTACTGGGGTAATTCTGAGTTGCTGTATCAAATGCTTTTATTTGGACTTTGGTACCTAAGTAATGCTTAAGTTGTACTCATGCCTTACGCATAATTTTTCTCTATGGAGCAGACTTTCTTGTTGGAAAGAAACTTATTTTACCATCATTCCGGGAATCATTGAAGGAGCATGGAACTGTAAAAATGCTTACGGTAGGGCGGGAAGCTGCAATAGAGGTTCAGGTTTGACACTACTTTAGCCTTTTCAAGTTCTAGCTTATTATATTAGTTAGAAATGGATTCTTTGGAATAATCTGAAAGATTTCATCTTTTCTTGCAGTCACTTGTCAGGTTAGTTGAATCTGGTGCTGGGAATGTGCCATGTTACTCAATGATTTTATTTCAGGATCTGCTGGTGTCTACAACGCTGACTACTGTATGGTTCAACTTATAAGCCCTATACGTATCTGACACTGAGTTGTATTATTATGTATGGTTTATGCCATAACAATCAAAGTTTTGAACCATCAAAATTTTATTTTTCTATATGGAATATTTTGGCAACTGCTGTTGTGGGAGTTCTATTGCAAACCCTTGGTTTTTATCCCTCTCTCTCTCTCTTGTTTTTTTCCAGGATGATACCATAAACTTATTCACCTATGCTGTTCGAAGGTTGACTCCGAGGGCTCTATCCTCTGGAGCAAGTTCATGGTCCCATTTACGTAAAGGAACTGTGCCTCATGCTATTGATGCATATGTCTTGGCTCACTCTGGAACCATTTCAGACGAATTTTATGGGGCAAGTAATACCTCTGTTATCAGAGATAATGGTTATCACATTATACGGCCCTTACGTCATGATAAGTGGACAAAGGGAAAGGATGGCTTTCTTGTTACTGATATTTGGGGTGTTGAGCCTGGTACCTGGATTCCCAACACACCAACCGTATTTCATCATCAAACAAAGGAGAAAATGTATCTATTTGCTCAACAGCTTAAGAACCTGACTGTATTATTTCTAGCACCTGTTTCTGCTATGCTAAATGGGGAGCAAGGTATTCCATTGATGAAGCAGCAAATTTTTGATAACGTAAGTTTCTTCCTCATTTGATTTATTATCTAGTTTGCGGAATAAATTCCTAAAATATTTTTGCATGTTCATCACCATACATAATCACTGTGAGGCTGTGAACACAATCATGCTAGTAGTCATGATATTCTTAGGATTTTATGTACCGGCTTGTTTCTAATTTATCTAATTTTATTTACTAATCAAGTTTATTTGTGGTACGAAGTTGTCTTTATATATGGCCGTAGTTTTTTTAGTTTTGGTGATTAACGAATACTATTATCTTCTCCCTAATCCTCTCTCCTCTCCTTAATCTTAAGTCTTCAATCTCTGATTATAATTTCCGTTCTTCTCTGCTTTCCATATTTCCCTTCTCTTTTCCTGGTTCATTGACTGCACTCCCTTTATAAAAACTTGAAACTATGTGACAATATCGTTGTATGTCATGCTTGTTTCTTAAGAACCCCTTTTTTGTTGCCATGGATCAAGTTGCAACTTATGTTCTTGCTTTTTTCCTGGATTTTATGTTAATTATATATTTCTAGAAAAATAATCTAGAGTTATTCATGTATTGAAAGCATACTAGTCAGCCTATTAGCTCTAACCCTTCTAATTGTTGTCTATCAGGCAGCCTTAAAAATGTTGAAAGTTGAAGAGAAACTATCAAAAGGATGGGGTGGTAAAAATGCTGATCATGTCAGTGGATATCGTTATTTGATAGTAGATGGTGGTGATAGAATAGTATCCAGGGCCTCTCCACCTGGAAAAGTGGCAACACTTGCAAAGGTAATGCCACTTGCCATGGACTGATTATCTGCATGATATACCTGGTCTAGTTTTAAACAGTAAAAACATTATTTTGAATTATTTAATCAATGTTTGGCTAAACTCAATATCATTCCGTATGGCATCTCAGTATTTATTTTCTTTGATGTCTGATTTCATTTAGTTTAGCTTCTCTGAAATAATGTGATGGTTTGTGTACTTGATTTAATCTATGTATGCTAAAGTGCATCATTAGTCCTCAAATTTTAATTAAACTCTCGCATAGGTTTTTAAACTTTTCATAGGTTCCTAAACTTTTAAATTCTACAGTATAGTCCTTAAACTTTTAAAATTTCAAATATAGGACATAGCTGAGCTACTAGCATATTTATGAATCAAAATTTTTAGATTTATGTGTGAAATTTTAAAAATTTGGGGACTAAATCATATGATTTAAAAGTTGAAGGACCTATACGTGAAGTTTTAAAAGTTTAAGGGCCAAATCGTATGTTTTAAAAATTCGAGGATCTATATGTGAATTTAGTTAAAGATTGAAGAACAACTGTATACTTTGACCATTTATATAATAATGGACTTTTTTCCCCTTCACTGAAAGGGCTCTTGGTCAAATACTTCAGTGAGCCCCTAAAATTAATTATTTTTGCTTTAACTCTGGCCTTGTGTACTTGACAATCTTGGGTTTTGTGTGACTAATGATTTTCCAATTCTCTGGTCACTAAACCTTCAGTGGAATGAATGACAATCTTATTCTAGCTGATTGGGTAGTTTGCATTTTATTTTGTTGCAGGAATCTTTACTTGCTCTAAGTAAGATTAGAGAAAATGTTGATCTGGAAAAATGTAGAGCACATTGGGACAATGCTGGCCATGAAAAAGAACTGGAAGTAAGCATTAGAGCCAAAAATAAAGCTTGGGTTATAGCCAAGCTTTCAAGAGGCAAAGAGCTGTATATGGTGCTAGAGAAAGCCGACGAAACACTTCTTTATGCGTCTGATGCTGTTGAGAAATTCAGCAACAGGTACCACATGTTTCTGTTGATATAACTGGAAACATTTTATACAAGTTATCGATGGGGTTTAAAAAGGTTATGTTTGCCTTCAACTCATTTATTAATGTCAAAATCTACCCCTTTACAAACCTATCTAGCTGTTGTAATAGCGTAACTCAGCTTTAATTCGGGAAGTTCAATAATGTCTGAAGTCATTACCATTTTAGCTAATTAACTTAGATTGAACAACAAAGATGAAGTTGGTATTTTCAAGAACAATATGACTAAGACATTTGAAATCATTGGTTCGTTTCACTTGTTTATCTTATAATTGTTGTTCATTATTTGACTTATTGATCGCAGAAGAGGCAAAGGGATATTCATAGTACCTACATTATAGAAATATGGAGTAATGACTTAACGAAGTTCTTGAGTGAGATAATGCATGGATATAGTGGTCTTGATGTTAGGGGTGAAATGTTTAGCAAAAATATTTACATACTGGGTGACAGCGCCTGTATCATCTTGGCAACCAATTAAATTAATGCCTCCCACTAGATTTTAACACTAGGGTTTATCTTGTAAGTATGTTTCTATTTGGAATTATCTACTTAAGAAAAAAGGAAGATAAGTTTTGAATCCAAACACCTGACCAGGTTACTCCTTTTTCTCTACCTTCTCTCTAAAATAAAACACTAAGTTTTTTTCCAGCAGCCAGCTATCCAGCAATTTCCATCTTCCTCATCCCCTCATTCTCGCCACCCATTCCCCAACCCCTCATCCCGGCTGCCCATCCCCCAACCTTTTAGTTCTTCCATCGGCCGTCTAGTTCTACTAGTCGTCGTTTTCTCCAAGAAGTGGTGTCCTTTGCCTTGCCTCCCCCTAGATTTCTAGTGGATTTTCCTGTCTAGTGCTTGGTACTTAATTGGTGGTTGCTATGGAGGGCAGACCGTTTTATGGTCTGTCTTTGAGGGATTACAGCACCCTCTCTTATGATATGGTTTCTATTTGTGGTTTTTTTAAATTTTAGTTTTTTTAATTTTTATTTTGCCTCCGTTCCATTTTGGGTGGCTTGGATGGTGGGTTTTTTTTTATTTTCTTGGTCAGTTTTGATGGTAGGTGGTGACTTTTCTGTGTTGTTAAGATTACAATCCTCTTAGGCCATATGAATGTGTATTCACCTTAGGTTTGTCGTGCTTGGCTTGGTGGTTCTTTCGCAGACACTAGATGATGGTGTTTTAGTGTATAGAATTAGATCTAGGTTTGGGAAAACAATCTTTATATAGTGATTGTTATGTGTTTGTTCTAGTTTAGAGTTTAGTGCAAGAAGTAGGTGTGCTGTTAATCTTTCTAAATTTATAACTTTGCAGCAAAGTTAGTCTGACATTTACATAAGATTAAATAGTAGTGATATTTTGAATTTTATGTCTAATTTAACTAAAAAGTAATTTATTTATTTTTAATAGAAGCTTGATGATGTCCTCCTAATATATTCTTCTGATTGATGGATTGTTTTTACTTTTAATGATCACACATCGTGCGGAATCTCTAATAGTATACACTTTTGATTTAATGTAGGTATTGCAATGGAGCATTCTCCTTGGATTAGGAAGGACCCAAGAATTTTGCTATTTTATATGTTCACACGACGAAGAGGAAATGACACGGTGCAATACATGTCTCGTGATCGTTCAGCTATGATTTCATTTCTTGGATGTTTGCCTCGTGATTGGTGGTGCAATTGCTTGCCACAGTTCAAGTGTTGATTTTGCTCTCACTGGCCCACATATAGATGGAAAACAGTACCTATGATCCGCTAAATACAGGGTCCGAAAAATATTCTTGGTGCATTTTAACTGACTTTTCTTTTGTAATATAGTGTGTAGATCAAAGAAGGTTGTAAAGAAAACACAACACAACATTGGACCTCTCCTTTATCTTTTCTTTAGGACCCAGTTTGTGTTGTACCTTCCTAATTGTCCTTTAATGTGAAGCGTTAACCATTATCCCCATCTGCATATCCCACCAAAAAAAACCCATTACGAAGCTAAACATCAATTTACATGGTACAAGGTCTTGCTGTAAAGACTTTCATTTTAAATACCATTTGTTTTATGATATAAATTTCAATACGTGCAAAACATCACTTGAGGAACATAAGTTTTATTATTATTAAAAAAATAAAAAAATTAGTCGGTTTTTACCAACTATAATAGGTTATTGTTTATAGTCAAACTATGGTATAAGAAAAGATTTATATGATTAAATGTTAGATGAAAATTAATAGTTGATAAAAAATCAATATTTGCTGATATTTTGTTGACATAATATTATAAGTAATGGAACATCTTTACCACCTCCTTTGTTCCTTTTTGCCCCGTTTCAATGATAAAAACTTATTTTATAATTTAAATTAATAAACGATTTTTAAAATTAAGTAAAATATTTAATTATAACTAAAAATAAATATATATCGTTAGATTGTATTTATTAAAAGTATAGATTATTTGATAAAATTAATTTTTAAACCATTTATATTTAAAACTGTAGATTTAGTTTTAAACTTTTTATAAACATGAGATAGAGAGATGTAAATACCTGATCTATTTGTTTAATTATCTTATATTTTTGTCATCTTAACTATTAAACCATGAACACATGATGAGCCCATTAAGCAACAAGAAAATATTTTAATTTCCTCAATTTATTTCGATTTTCTCACCCTTCGTGTTGTCCTCGTCATCACTGTTTGATTAGGGGCTAGAATACAAAGAAGGATTTGGAGTTGGAAAAGGTCAAAAGTATAATAAAAAGCAAATGGGCACGAGTCTTCCACACATCTTCGTGAATAAAGGCAACAAAAAGCTCTTATTTTATAATGAAAGCACGTATCCTTGCCCCATTGGTATCTATCTGTTCACATTATGGAATCACATTATAATAAAACTCGCACTACTCTCCTTTTTTTTTTTAATGTTTTTAATGATTAAATGAAATTTGTTTGAATTTTATATATAACTTGAAGAGCGACCATTAAGGCATCACATTTATATTCACACACATTAAAAAAATATTAAATAACATATCTTATCAAGTATCAACAAAAATAAATTAAAAAATAAAATTATCATAACAGTCCAATTCACTTTTCCCATTTTAAATATTATATTATATATTTTATCTATATTGAAAATATATAACTTATTATATAAAAATTAGATATTTTATCCATGTTGAAAATTGGATAGAAAATATGAATATATTGCATAATGCATATTGTTTCTATAAATCAAATATAAGAAAAAAAATTGTAAATTAAATTTAGGTAACTCCTTTCTAAATATAAATTATTACATACTTACACACAAATTATTTTAATTTATTTGATGAGTATCACTCATACCCCTTTCTCTCACCTCTACGTATGCTCGAACTTATCCTCTTGTTTAGATTTTTGCACCAACTCATCAATTCGCTGACCCTATTTTATTTTGTATTTGTTTCATAATCTAATTATTAAAATGTGAAAGTTTGTATTTTTTTTTCCTTTAGATATATAAACCCAATTTGAAGAAGATAATATGAGTTTTTTTTTATAAATAATATGAATTTCTTTTTTCCTTGTCTAAATGGATCTTATAACAAGTTTTAAAACAATGATAATAGTATATATAAGTAAGACCCTATAGAATATGCGCCTTCTTCAAAATTCAATATTAATGGTCTATAAATTCAGTCAAATTTCATAGATAGTTAACTATTTAGCTAAGATGATGTGATTTATTTTTTTAATAAAAATATATTATCTATAATATGAATATTATTTTTATTATTATAAATTTTAAAATATATTATTTTTATTTTTTTATCAAATAATAATTAAGATAAAATATTTAAATTACGATATTTTATAATAATATTTATATATTTCCTATGTAGTTGCAAAGATACGTTAATATATAAAATATATATTCTAAATTGATTATGAAATATATTCATATATTTTTTTTATAAATAGTAAGGCTTAAGAATGGTAAATTTAAAAATAATATATGTGTTATTTATAACGATTATTAAAAATAGATAAAAATAATAGATTAATAATTAAAAAGTATATTTTAAACAAGAATAATAAAAACACCATTTATTTATTTATCATATCTTAAATCTTATCATAAATCTTATATTTTAAATATTAAATTTTAAATTGTATACTCTAAATTAATTAGATTTAAGATTATTTTAATCTTTTTAATATATATATTTTTATATTTTTAAACTTTGTATTTTATTTATTAAATATACTACTTTTATCTTTTTTTTTCTTATTAAACAAGTACTTTTTTTCATTTTTGATGATAAGTGTAAAAAACCACTATGTTTGATCTTTTTAGAAAATCTACAAAATTTACATGCTATTAAATTTCATTTAATCAATGAACAAACAAAAAAAAAACTAATAAATATCACATAAAAAAAATACATGTGACCTTACAAATAAAATTAGAATAATAATAAAGAGTTATGTATCTAAAGATTCCTTACATTAAAATATTTATATCAGTTAATCTCTTACATTATAAAAATTGTTATTTATATTAAATGTGTCAAAGTAAGACTTTTACTATTTATTCAATATTTTATTAATTTTATGATAAAAATTTAACTATTTAATTATAAACTTAATATTTTAATAGTTTTTATAATAAAAGATCGTATTAAAAAGTTATTTTTATCTTTTTTTATTTATCAATAAATAAAATATTGATAAAATAATATTATTTTATTTAAAATATTAATAAAAAATAACTGTTATCATTTTTGAACTTTTTCATAAAAATAAAAGATCTAATGATACATTTTTTTAGGAGATTAAATGATTCTTTTAACTTGATATTTTTTATAATAAAAATATATTAAAAATATAAAATATTTAAAAAAAGTCCTCTACTTTTAAAAAAATGTTAGTATATAAAAAAAATATGTAATATTATAATTAAGAAAAATATAAATATAATGTTTATAAATAATAATATAAAATTTATCTTTTTTTTAAATTAATTTTTTTTAAATTTAATAAATTTTTTATATATTATATAAAATTTACATATATTTAAAAAATAATAATTCAGGAATATCAATGTGAATGAATATTCCTTAAAGTTCTAAAAAAAGCAGAGCTTAATAGTGCCTCTTATCCTTGCCAGCATGTCAGGTCCGTCGTCAACTCGTGTGTAACGTGCTAATTATAAATATAACACAAATGGACCAGTTAGTACTAATTGAATTTTTTTTTCTTTTCTTTTCTTTTTGGGAACCCATGATTCATAAGTGGCTGGTCCCAACAAGCAATCATACAAATTATGCAAAAGCAAAAGAAGCTGCATAATATTTCTCTGCTACTTTATAGTCTTTTTGCCCATGCCAATTATACTTTAAAAAAAAACAAGAATTGTAAAAATTAATTTTTTTTAATTTAAGTTTATAATATCAAATAATACTTATATAATTTGAATTTATAACTTAAAATTACTAATAAATAATTCCTATTTGTCATATTAAAGCCGGCTCAAAGACTAGGTCATGGAGGCTTAATGCCCAATCAAATACTTAATTTTTTTTTTATATTTTAATAATTTAAATTTATTAGTCATAAAAAGATACACTCAATGTTTCAAAGAGAATGAGTTTAAATTTTTAACATCATTTTAAATATTTTCATAATTTAATATAAGTTCTAATCTTTTAGATACTTAAATTGTGGAAAAAATCTTGTGTGATGTATATAAAATAAATTTTATCAATCATATTAAATTTATTAATTTTTATTAGTAATAAATTTAATACTAGATTTTTTTTGTTATAATTGATAAATAGTTCTACACATAGTTTATTCTAACAATATTTTTAATATAAAGTAATTATAATAATATGAATAACAATTAATAGTAAAGTGTGTTTGTATGTATAGATTGATCTAAAACATGATCCGTCTAATAACTCAAGTTTAGAAAACAAATCATCTTAAATGAACTTACTCATATCGTATTCACAACACACTTATAGGAGAGATTTATCTGAACTAACTTTTGTATTTATTAGATTGATTATCAATTTGAGTTGTAGGGTGTTTGATCTTATATAATAAATTTATATATATATATATATATATATATATATAAATTTTATAACAGATTCACACATTTAATAAATTGTTTATATTTTTTTTAAGTTTTATCTCTATAAATTTGATCAATCTTAAAAATATATATTTTATTATAATATTTTATTATAAATTATTAAATATAATATATTTTAAAAAATTATTAATAAAAATTTATAATGAATCCCACTAAAAGCCTATAGTTACCTGGCGCCAAATATTAATGTAAGAAACGCACATGAAAACTAATTTATAAGACACACGCAACTCTTTTTTTTCCGTCAACTTTTTGTGACAGTGGCCATTAATGTATTAATGTGCTACACGTTATAAATCGAGAGCAGCTATATATAAAAAATTACATTATTTCTTATTATTAATTTATATTAAAAATTAATTTAATTAAATATATGTTTAAAAGTAATATATACGATCTATAACTTTATTAAATAAATATGATAATATATATGTTGAAGCTTTAGTGATCTTTCATCATCGAAATTGTCAAGATTCAACAACTTATGTACTATGATGTATATAAAAATAAAATATTTTGGAGTATATATATGCTTAAAATAATAAGAGGATTAGAAAAAAAAAGATTCTTTTAAAAATGTTATTTCATACAATATCCGGACTATAACATGCTACACTAAAGAAATAAAAACTAATAAATTGGTCAATTTACTTAATATTTTTAAAAATAATAATTACATATATATACTGATACATCTATCCTCATATATAAGAGAGCTTAGTTCTAACCTTCACTCTTCAATGCTTACGAAAGACATGACAACTCATAAGTCACTAAAATTAAATATATAGCTCCATTTTTTTTTTATCCTTTATATAAAATTATCCTAAACCTTTCCACATGATAAAAGGAATGAACTTGTTAATCCTCAAGGTACTAACCATAAAGCTAAATAAAGAAGACTGTAAATTCACTATTTTTTATTAAAAAAAATTACATAAGTTAATTTTATAACGTTAAAAAATTTGTATTGTTTCGATTTTTTATAAAAATAATAAATTTATATTATCTTTCTCAAATTTGTATTATATGGTATAATAAATATGATGTTAAAATATAATTTTATTAAGAGTAAGAAATCATTTTTCTTAAATGAAATGTGCAAATTGGGCACGCAACTCTCTTCTTTTAGTGTTGATCGTAATCAATAGTTTATCTTATGTATTATTGAATTTAAATTTATAAGCCATAGAATAAGTTGCATTCTCTTTTATACACTAAAGATCATTATTAATTTAATATTAATTTATTTGAGAATAAATGATAAAATATAAAAAATGATATGAGATTGTTTTTTTCTTAATAAATACTGCTAATGTTTGAAAAAGTTTTTCTAATAACACGAATGTTAAAAATATTATTAAAGATAATCTTAATTAATAAGGTTAATTTTTTCATACACATATTTTATCAAATTTTTTAAAAAATTATAAAATAAATTTTATTTATTGTGTTTATTATAACTGAAAATAAAAATATATAATAGGTAAAAAAATAAATTAAAAATTTATTTAGGTATATAAGGATAATTTAAGTAATTAAATATTTCCAATTATATCTATACTCTGATTCAATTCAAGGATGGTTGCCTATTTTCTAGGTAATCATTTTGTTTGTAGTCAAAAGGTTGAATTGTTATACTTTCGAGTTCATACGTGATCAATGTCAGAATTAATTAAACACATCACTCAATATAATCTACACAATTAACATTATTAATTAATGAAGTTCAATCAAGCAATCCATATAAATCATACATTTTGTTAAAGAAAAAGTCCTAACTAGGATATATAATCATATTTAAGACCATTAATTACATAAGGTACAAGAATGATTAAAGGAGGACTTCTGAATAATAATACCTTTTGTTAAAGAAAAAATCACATGTTATTCAATATCAATATTACTATCCACATGCTTTTCATCTTTTGCGATCTTATATAAAATACACACGTTAATATATACTTTTCACAACAAATAAAGAGACTCACCTTATATATATATATTTTTAATTGATTTAAAGATGTAACCTAAGTGTTATATGTCACCTTTCTGTCAGTAAAATGCTTATTAGTCTCTTATAATTGTTTGAACATAGTGATATTGAACTAATAATAAATTGTGGCTCGTCTCATATTAAATTTTTATTTTTTTCGATTTTAAATAATAAATATTATCATGTAATATTATTTAAAAAAATTAATAATAAAAGAAATAAATATAACCGGGCTAGTACTCACTACAGGATTGCAAAATAATACAGAATCGACAAAGTAAACAGAGTATAATTTGATAAAAGAATGTATATTCAAATTAAGGGTAACTTATTACTGGTTCAAATTCTGCAACTTTCAACTATTACACTATAATTTCTATTTTTTTAATTAATAATTATGTGACACGACAATTTAGTTTTTTGTTTTAATTAAAAATTGACAATTATTTTCCATGGACAAAATAGCTTCCTTTGACAAAATAGCTAGTTCGTCATTTCTTTGGAACAAGGATTGATTGTGCCAACCACACGCCTAATGTTTGTACTTTAGTGTGAGTTGCTGGCTTGTGTTAACCACATGTCTTATAAAAATATTTAATTACATTTTTTATATATTTTAACACACGCCTTGTATATCTAATTACATTTTTATATATTTATACTATATATATATATATATATATATATATATATATATATATTTATAATTATCTAATTTTAAATAAATTTAAGAAAGTAAAATAACTTATATTTTTATTCTCTTATATTCATTTAAAAAAATTAATATAACTAACAAAAAATTTAAATTATCTTTTTATTCTCAATAATTTACTCATTTTTAAAATTTATTCTCTACTTAAAATTATAATTTAAATGTTAATATAATTTTTTTAATTAAATTATTTATTAAATAATAAATCTTATTTATTAATTTAAAATAAAATTATTTAAATTCACTTAAAAAAATAAGAGGGTTGATGAGATAGAACCGACATCGAGTTAAAAATACCAATTTTGTAGATACTTTAATTTTATATTTGTAAAACTCTCACAAGTGCACGATGTTTTGATTTTTTGTGTTTTTTTAATCTAGTAACATAAAAAAATAAATATAGATATTGATTATCTCTTTTTTATATATAAATATAATCTTTGGTAGGAATAGATATTCTTTATTAATTAAAAAAAATCAATTAACACTTATGAGTGGGGTCTATAACTAATTTGGTTAATTAAATTAATTTATTTTTTTCTAAAAAATTGAAAATGAATTATTTAAATGACACATTGGTGGGGTTAAATATTTTAAACTTTATTCAAATTATCCAAATTAAATCTAAAAATTTAATTATCCGAGTACTAGCTCTCAAGTTTTAAAATTATTACTAAAAATATATTATCAATACATTTTTGAATAATATTCTTATAAAACTTTTGAAAAAAAGTTTCATTCTAACTACTAAACGATTGTATCAACAAATGAAAAGACATTACTCTAAATGAGACTAGATCATTAAACCTTAAAATCTAATTTTTAAATTAAATTTTTTAATCAAAAATAATATATTTCTCTCTAACATCCTTAATATAAAATCTTAAATATAAACAAAATCAAATTATTTTATAGAAATATTTTACCTATTTAATATTTTATAAACATAACAAAATTATTATTATATCATATTTACAAAAGTTAACAATGTTAAATTTAATCACAGATAAATTAAATATAACATATAAGAATAAAACATAAAAATAACTGTAAAAAATTTATTTTAAAATTATACCACAAAAAAATCCTTATAGAACTTTGATGTTAATTTCATTTCTCAAAAACCTTAAAACGGATTTATATTTTCGTTTATTGAATCAAAAACTATAAATTTACAAAAAAAGAACTTTAAAATTAAGAAAACTTTTTAGAGATAGAAAGCTAAGGATAGAAAGAGAATATATTATTATAGATTTAATGGAAGATTTTTACAATGAGAGAAGGTCTTATTATAGATGAGAAAAGGCTAAAAAAGTGGGCGGGACTTAGTGTGGGTGTGTGTTAAATGCGCGCGATATTTGTTTTTTTTCATTTTTTTCTAAGTTTTTAATTATTTTTGAAGAAAAATACCTGAAAAACAATATAAATATGTGTAATTTTGAAATATAAATTTATATAAAATATGATAAAATCATATAAATATAAATTTATTTAATCAATTAAAGTACATTAAATCATGATAAATTTAGTATTTTTAAAGTACTCATCACAAGTCTAAACCACAAAATGAACATATTAAACCTACATAAATAAATTAGTCAAAATGTTTACTTTATAGGTTGGTATCAGTTTTTGATTTAGCAAACTCGTCTAGGTTGATTCAATTAACATTTTATATCAAAAAGATCAAAATTGAACCTTATTGACACTAATTTTGTTTATTATTACATAGCATAAAGCGTAATATGTAATTTTTTTTAAAAAGAAGGTAATACATGGTTTTTTTAAAGGTTATTAACTCTTATAAATTTTAGTATTTTTTAGTTTCATTTTATGATTTAATTTTTAAGGTTCCAAGTCTAATTTTCACAAATTATGATTGAGATTATTATTAACATGATTACTTTTCATTATGATATATAAGTGAAACTAAAATCCACATATTATTTTATAAATTTATCTATGTTATTTTAAGTCTTTCACACCTACAATTATTCCTAATTGCTCTTATCTTATGTAATTCCAAAACATATTAAAATAACATGATAGTTTATATAGATTTGATATTACAAAAGTGTTTATAGATTATACATAATTAAATTAATCTTCATATAATATCTCAACTTACGTATAGATTATATAACATGTAAGTATAGTTAGATATGCAAAACCAACTTATGTGAAATTTATACATTAATTATATATACAACATATACATATTAAAACATGATACATCAAGATCATTAGATTATATTTGTTTGGAGAAGAGCTAGTATATTAGGGTTTTTAGAGAGATATTAGAGAGAAGATAAATTTAGATCCTTTATTCATCTCATTAATGAGATATATATATATAGATACATAATAGACATATGTCATTGTTACAATAGTTGGTGTCAAAACTAACCTGTATATAATAAAATTGCAAATATCAATAGGTTGTTATTATCGAGCCATTTAAGATGCCTCCTAGTTAAGGTAGATAGTATTTATCGTGTCTTACTCTTCAGGCTTTATGCCACAGAGCCTACCCAAGATAGTAGTCATGAGTTCGTTCTTACCAAGTCATATTGCATTGATCTTGAACAATAGATTAGGTCTTAATCACCAGGTCATATATATAAGGTCTTATGGCAATTTACTCAAGGTTTCATGATCTGAAATGAATCGATTTCTTCCAAGGATAAGGTCACTATGAACAGGATGCCAAATGACAACATCACCCTCACAATATGAACGAGGTGTCAGAGGTCGCTGGAGTAGGGTACATAATACCTGGATAATATCAAACAATATTTATTCCTATGCTTGTTACTTATATCAAGAAAACTCATAAATGAATCCTTTAATAATTTTTTATTTCTTGACCATTATCAACTAGTGATAATTTTTTCTTTTTAATTTTATTTATAGTAAATTTTTTATTTAATAATATAATGATGTAGACTATTAGAAGTATTTTAATTAAGTTTAAAATTTGAGATTTAAAATTAAGTAAAGATTAATAAAAAAGATAATAGAGGATATACTCCTAAAAAATGATTTTGAGAGAAAAAAAAGTTTCTTGTGTTAATATTTTATTGGAATACACAAATTGAAAAAAAGGTAGCTAATGATCACTACAAGGTTCCAAATATAAGAATGGGAAAAATAAGAGATCTCTTTAACATAAGGCTCGACCGGAAACCTCACCCTTGAACAACTCAATCTACTATGCACCTTGCTCGAGACTATGAGATATACTCACACCTAAAGTGATAATCTTAGAATATCCTTATTTGTTTATAATATTTGAAGTATTAAAAGATCTACCATCAACCTAATATATCAATATGATCAAGTCTAAGTTAGTTTATGCTTTTATTAATGTACTCTTGTGACACGCTGTAATGTATACCTTATATAACTAGCACGTATACATATAATGTTCTATATATATGTGAAAATAATATGAGATCTATACTATTTCACTTTAATTTTATAACTTCTCTCTCTTAAATTGTATCATCCCAACATTTTTGGCACCCACTCGCCAAAGCTCCTTTTATTTACCTCATTTTTGAATAACTCCATAGCCAATTATATCTAATCTCAACACTCGATGAGAGCTGTTCAACCATACCATTGAGGTCGCGTTTTACCTATTCTTGGTCACGCATTGACTCATCATATTTAGCTTTGGTAATTTCCATATCGTGCATATAGGCTTTAACCTCACACACAAGCTTCCTCATGAATTCCTTTGCCACCTTAAACTACCTCGCAATTGAGTTTAGCTCGCTTATGGTGTGAGACAATTTTTCCTTCATGTCAACGACCTCGTTCTCCCATTTATTGGCCATGGCAAGTAAAATGGCGTTCTTGGCTCGAGTTGAGGCATGACACTCCTTTTCAACCTCAAGCTCATTCTTCAACTTCTTAATATCTTAAACTCTACTAATTTTGTGCGTGAGCTATGCCTAAAAAGGAGAGAGGTGGGTGAGATACATATGAATATGAAAAATAGAATCGAGAAAAATAAAGGTTCGAGCTACCAAATACTCAAAAAAGTAGCCAACTTACTACTAAGGTGGGATCCACATCCGTATATATAGCATCAAGTTGCTTCTTGTAAGCCATATATGGGAGATTTTCAACATAATGGTCCATCCTCTTAGGAGCCATACCTTTATAAAAAGTTACATCATCAACCTCAATAGTCAAGTCTTCAATAACACTTTTTCCTCTCATCGAGTCTCGTGTAGTAAGGGAAGGTTTTCATCATCTCTAAGCCACAATAGTAAGTTTCAAATGGCTCAGAGTGGTTATAGGAGGATCTATCACCCAATAAAAAGATTGAATGGTATGTATTGGTGTAAAGACAACATCCTTAGCACTTGTATGTCTCTTTTTCCTTGAAAAATAGTGGTCTCTTTGGTCAAACTCTTTCTAATCTTTTTTTCCTTTAAAGGAGACCTAGCCTTATGTTGCATCCACCACATTTTTATGCTTGTGATTTTCTATTATAACTTGTTCTTTAACCGAGCTAGCAAGTTATCAACATCAAACTTCATGGCTACAAAAACAAGAAATACAGAGTAAGTATATTTAAGATTAAACTAATCATCAATGAAAGCTTGAGTTCATTTATCACCACATCAAGCACAACTTCAAATATACCTTTGAAGCCATTAGGTGAGGTCTTACATCCAGCTAGTTCTCAGCTCTTACAGATTATCTTTATTAGAGACTCTATTGAGTCTGATCTCATCAATTCACATACTATAAAGTGAAGTGTATTTAATAAATCTCTCAAATGAGTGGGCTTAAGTAAATAGTTCTATATGTTAATAACTTTGTTCTTTATTTTCGAGCTTAAATTGATAATATAGGAAGTCATATTTCTTATCATGAGCTTTGTATCTTCTTAGGAGATCCTTATTAGCCTTTCATCGCTCTCAATTGTATCCTACTAACTAGAAACATAAAAAAATATTATTTTCTATTTTTCTCATTTTTTGGAAAGATCATGTTTATACCTCGGTTATGTTTGGCTAACATATAGACCCTCTTAGTATCTTATGGTTTTGTTTTAAAAATTATGCATTTTTTAACTTGAGCATCTCCAATTCCATCCCAAGTTCTCTACATATTACAGTAAGATAAAACATGTACCTCTACCCTCTAGGCATTTGTTGTCTTGACGTGAGCTGATTCAGACTCAAATTTTTCTTATGAAAGGATAAATCATGTACCTCCACCCGAGCCACAAATCCTTCTTATAAAAGGCTATCCAATCTACATGTGAGGTTGTACTAACTAGGACACCTAGGTCAGGAATCATTATCTAGACTAATGAGGGGATGTTTTACATACATGTAAGTCTTGCCTAATCCTTCGGAGCTAGGATACTTGTTCTAACTTTAGCATGCCAACCTTTAATCTGACCAGTGGGCTCCCTAGTCCCTTTCTTTCTGGACTTTTTTCTATATGACCTCAGGAAAAGATATTTGTGTTTTGTGATATGCTCAACCTTAGTGTAAGAGTTTTTTGAGATCGGGGTGAAGTAGTTGGAATCTTATGCATTTCTTCCTCACCCAAGGTGCTTTCTTCAAACGAATAGATTTATTCTTGACTTTCCTCTTATCCTAAATAGTTTGGATATTGAGAACTCTTCCAAAAGAATGAGTTCAAGGAGCATGAAGGTAAAACTACTCTAACGGTCGCCCTTGACAATACTTCTTTATGCATGATCACTACAAAAAGTTACAAATAATAATAATAAGGCTCGAGTAAAAACAAGTTACCTAAAGGTCAAGTTTTTAAAAGAAAAGGTAAAGGAGTGAAATTAAGAAACTACCTGAAAAGAAATAAGATGATGGTTAGGTGCGAGGATAAATCTCTATAGTTTGAGTATAAAAATATAATTTCTATCTACGTATCTTACCATTTGACCAAAGAAAATACAAGGTATAAGATAAAAAGATAAAGTGCTTTCGTTGGGATTTTTATTTGATATCATAAAAATAATAAAACTGACAATACTTTGGCCTCTCCTTAAATAGAGATTGATATTCTCTCTCTCCAATCAATTGACATGCATTTATTATGGCCTACGAAAATGTAACATATTCATGGTTGTTTTGAGTGGTCGATTTTCTACTCTTTCATCCCCTATTGAGGAATCGAGCATAAAGAGCAAAGGGATTTGATATTTGAACATAAGGCTTAACTTGGAGCTCAACCTTTGAACCGTCTGATCCATTATGCGCCTTGCTTGCACCTAAAGAGATAATCTTAGGATGTCATCACCTATCAATAATATTTTAAAGTATTACCATTAACCCGTTCTTTCAATATAATCAATCCTAATTTATCTTATGTTTTTACCAATGTACCCCCTAACATAATGTGACATGTACTCTTATATAATTGATATGTGCACATGTAGTGTATATGTAAGGTTCTATATATATGTGAAACTAATTTGAGAACCATACAATTTTACTTTAATTTTTTTATTTCTCTTTAGTTTCTCTCTAAAATTGAATCATTCCAACAAAATCAATATATGATGTGATGAAATTGGGGTTCTTTGTCTTATAAGTATCTTAATTTAGTACAATTTTTTCCATGTGACAACATATATTTTTAATATAGGTTATTTTTGATATTTTTATCTCTTTTTATCCCTACAAAAAAAACAATATTTCTCAAACATTTTGAATCCTTAAATACATATTTTAATTTCTTTTAACTAATTTTAACTCATCTTCATTCAAAAATGACTAATATAAATTGTTGTCGATAAAGAAAATAAATTTAAAACATTATAAGTTTTTTTACAATAAAATATATAATTTAATACGTAAAAGTAATAATTATTATATAATATTTAAATATTTAAATTGAATGTAGAACTAATGTACAATCATAAGGAACTCAACACACATAAGTGCTACTTCTATGAAAGATAAATTATTCTATGTTTTATATATGTTTGATTTTGATTAGAGAGAATAGAAAACACGAAGGGAGATAGAGAGACAAAAGAGAACGAAGAGGAAAGAGATAAGAAATAAAGATTAAGGAGGAGAGATGAGAGAGAAAAATAATAATAGAAAAAATTATTTAAAAAAAATCATACGAATATTTTAAAATTCTTAATTTTAATTTTTCATTAATTTTAAAAAAAATTAATCATAAATATCATAAAATATTAATTACTAATAAAAATAAAATTAAGTTACTGTTAAAATAACTAACCTTAAAATTGTTACTTAATAGCCGTTTTCTTGAGACGAGGATTGTGCAAAGCACACGCCTAAAGCTTGAGTTTTAGCGACAGGGACTAACTTGTGTCAACCACACGCCTAAAAGCTAGTTTTAGCGATAGTGGGTAGCTTGTGTCAACCACACGCCTAACATGCCATATAAGTCAGGTCGCTTTATGAAAATGGCCCTTCCTTTGATACTTTATTTTAGAACTTGGGAAGAACCAGATATTACATTTATAAAAAGAAAAAAGAAATCAAAAAGTACAATAGGACACGAAGAATCCGAGGGATAACACACTGATGCACTATTCAAGTTTTTACATAAAGATAAACATTTATTTTTATCCATTTGAATCATATTAGATTACATCCGAATATATTTTAAAATTTTCAAATAAAAACTAATCTGATAATATAATCCATCAGAATATAAATATATAAATTTTGTTAAAGAGCAAATAAAATCATATTAAAATTAAAATTTATTGATGATTACATGATATGTATTTGTTTCTTCATGCGATTTGTCTCTTTATTTTATTATCTTATGGCTTGAGAAAAAAACTAAAATATATAATTTGATAAAATAAATTAAATATATATCATGATTTATTTATAGGTAAAGTTTTATTTTTAACACTTTTTATACAATATATATATGTTTTTTATAACATAAAAATATATGTTTAATGTATATTCAAAAATATGATAACATATTTTTTAAAAGTAATTAAATAAGTGAGTTAATGAAAATTGGAATGCAACAAAATCAACTTATGTTAATATTTTGATGAAGTTATAATAACAAAAATAAATAATAATAAAATATTACATGCGATGATCTAGTTCTTTCATTTTTAACATATCATTACTTTGAAAAATATGTTTAGAATTTTTTTATATGCATTCAAAAGTACAAATAACACTAAAAGTTCTAACAACTTTAGTATTGATAGTAAAAAATGCCAACAAATCATGATATACCTTTTAAAAAATATTTTTAAATGCGTATTCTATTTAAGTATAAATTGAATAGAGATCAAAAAATAAAAATATTGTAAAATGGTCAAAAAGAAAATCTTTTTATATGTAAACAAAAAAATAAAAATAAAAATATATATTACAAATATATAACAAAAACAACTATATAATATATATAATTTTATAATTTTAATTAAATTATTCAATCATATTCTCCTATGTAATTTATGATATGTTCTAAATGTGTGGAAAACTTATTAATCATATTTTTGAGGCTCTTTTTTTCTTCAAAGATGTCTCCAATTTATGTGAAAATGACTCAAATATCATTGAAATTATATCAATTTATCAAAGATACCCTTAAACCTTATACATTAAGGAAATATGTTAATGTACGTACAACCTTTGACATTGAGTTAGAGGTAATGAAGAACTAATCATAGATACATAATTATTTAATGAAAAAGACTGCTGCTTCAACGATAAGTTTGGAGGTAAATTGTTATAAATAACCTTCACAATTAAGAGCTAATCATAGATAAATAATTATTTAATGAAAAAGATTGTTGCTCCAACGGTTAGTCCGAAGGCAAACTGTTATAAATAACCTTCACAAATATCCCTTCTTCAAAAGTAGTCTTAGTACATGCATATTTTTCACAATTACAAACTTAAAATAACAAGCTATTCTATCCCTATTTTATCAGAGTTTCAATGGCTTTCAATAGGCCATATGAAAATGGTTCAATAATAAAGTTTAAAAATAGAAACTAATTTTGTGAAAGAAAAACTAGAGTAATAATATCTAAGTCAAGAATAAATTCATACAAGTTATTATTCTATAGTGCAAGTGAACAAATGCAAATATTTTTCCTTTTAGAATCTTAATGGTAAAAAGTATGGTGCTCTTAAAATTAAGTGTTTCTATATAACAAGATTTTATAAAGTGTAAAAAAGACCTCAAACACAATTCTAGAAGTCAAGGTTGTCTAAGTCTCTAAATACTTGCATAATCAATCATAAATTTCCTACATGACATACATATGTGTTCACTGAGCGTGTACATAGGTATTGGATATTAGTCCTTAATTCAAGGAATAAAACAAGGACCTTAATTCAAGGAATAAAACAAGGACCTTAATTCAAGGAGTAAAACAAGGAATCCTTATTTCAAGGAGTAAAACAAGGAATCCTTATTTCAAGGAGTAAAACAAGGAATCCTTAATGCAAGGAATCCTTAATTCAAGGAGTAAATCAAGGAATGCTTAATTTAAAGAATAATTGAAGGAGTAAAATTTTCTTATAAATAGCTATACAATTGTAATGAAAACATGAAGAAAATAATACAAACTAGAGAACTCTTTTGTGTAGAGTTATTTCTTGTTTTTTCAACATGGTATCAGAGCAGGAAAATTAACTTGCTTCTGCTTTATTATTATCTTAGCATCTTCAATCTTTGAAATGGCTGAAGACAAGCCGCTAGGATTAGAAGCTGAAAGTTCATCAGTACTTTCCTTCATGAATATGCATGAGGTGGATGTCAACCCAAATCAAAGATTAAGCTCAGTCTTGTTGAATGAGTTTAATTACTTGCCTTGGTCAAGAGCAGTGTCTCTGGCTCTAGGTGGAAGGTCCAAGTTGGGGTTCATAAATGGAAGCATCGAAGTACCTGATGTTTCCTCACCAACCTATGAATCCTGGCTTAGTAAGGATCAACTGGTTATGTCATGGCTCCTAAATTCCATGGAACGTAAATTAGCTGAAATATTCAGTTACTCTGAATCTGCATACCAACTATGGGAGACGGTCAAGGAAATGTATGGCAGTCAAAACAATGTCCGCACGAAGTTTTTTCAATTAAAGAAAGACATCTCAGATCTGCAACAAGATGGCAAGCCTTTTGTACAACTCTTAGGAAGCATGAAAAGCATGTAGAATGAGTTGGAAATATATCGTCCTCATACAACCGATGTAGCTCTACTACGAAAGAGCGGAAAGAAGATAAGATATTTCAACTTTTGTCGGCCTGGATTCAACATATGAAGATATACGATGTCATATACTCATGAATATCAACTTCCTTCCTTCACCAATGTATGCGACAATTCAACGTGAAGAAGTAAGGAGGAAAGTCATGAACAAGGTACAATGGCTAGTTCACCCGAGGCAGCCTATCTAACCAACGAGAGGAAGTACAAAGGGAAGCATCCAAACTTGAAGTGTCAACATTGCAACCATACGGGCCATGTTAAGGACACATGTTGGATTCTACATCCAGAATTAAAACCTGATTTTATAAAGGATAAGGGTTTACAGAAAGTGAATCGTACTGGACACCGTGCAAATCATACTTTTGCCTCTACCTCTAATGGGTCTGATCCATTCAAGAACTTCACAGCGAATCCAGTTGAACTCATGAATGAGTTTATGTTGTATCTTCAAAGGAAGACAGGAGGAGCTAGAATTGACTGTGTGGATAGCATAGAAGAAGGAAACTCGACAGCATTGCTAGGCAAGTTTGTGGGCTTCTTGGCAGATACTAAACTCATACCACAAGAGGACATGCAAGGTATCATAAAAGCCTTTAAAACTGCTCTTAAAATAAATATGTTGCATGATTTTTGGGTTGTAGATTCAGGTGCCACAGATCATATGACAAATCATGTGTCAAAGTCTCATAAGTTTGAAAAATTAGCAAATCCTTCTCAAGTTTCAATTGCAAATGGTGAGAATGTAAAGGTTTTAGGAAAGGAAAAAATAAAATTAATGTCAGATGAAATCGAGTCGGCGATTTATATGTACCTTCCTTTCCTTTCCAACTTCGTCAGAGGAAAAACCACAAATACCTTGAATTGCTTAGCCATCTTTTCACCTCACAATGTCATTTTTCAGGATTGTGTCACCAAAAATACGATTGGTGAAGGGTTTTACTTAGATGGTCTCTATTACATACCCAAGAGCAATCCCAGCAGGTTTCAAGCCAAGTTTAATCCTATCCAAGATAATCAATTGTGGCATCAACGTTTAGCTCACCCTTCTCTACCAATTTTGTCAACTTTATTTCCAAACTTAGGAAATGATGAAATTACATGTGAAACTTGCCACTTGTCTAAGGCCACTAGGTTGCCTTTTAATTCTTCCTTGTCTAGGGCTAGTAAGTGTTTTGAACTAGTTCATTCAGATGTATGAGGACCAATTAATGAATCTTTTGATGGTTATAAGTATTTTGTGATTTTTGTTGATGATTTCTCACGAGTCACATGGTTATATCTTTTAAAGTCTAAGAATGAAGTTATGGAAGTATTTAAGGACTTTCATAATCTTGTTAAAAATCACTTCTCTTCTAAAATTCAAACCTTAAGGTCTGACAATGGCATCGAATACATGTCCCATATCATGAAACAATATTTGAGCATTCATGGCATTATGCATCAAACAAGTTGTGTTGGCACACCTCAACAAAATGGTGTAGCTTAACAAAAACCGGGACTTACTTGAAAAAACTAGAGCATTAATGCTACAAATGAATGTACCAAAGAGATTCTGGTCCCAAGGGGTTATGGTAGCTGCTTACATCATCAATAGATTATCCAAATGTAGTCTTGGATTTCAAGTCTCCCTTAGAGGTCATCAAAGTAAGGAAAATTAACCTTTCACACCTTAGAGTCTTTGGCTGCATCTGTTTTGTACATATTCAATCTCATCATCGAGATAAATTCGATCTTAGAGTCAAGTAAATGTGTTTTTCTTGGTTATTCATCTACACAAAAGGGATATAAGTGTTATGATCCCCAACTTAGGAGATTAATTGTGTCTAAAGATGTTCGATTTTATGAAACTAACCTTTTTTCAGCAAGTCACATGAAATCACAAGTCAAGGGGATGGCATCTTGGATGTGTTTCCATTACCAAGAATTGAACTTGAGGCTCCACAACAACAAGATCCCAGCCATGTCAACATTGATGCATCTCTCACTGAAAGTAACAATGAAGGGTCTCGTCTTAATGGTACACTGCATGAAGATGGTGATAATCAAGATGATCCTCACAATATGGTACAAGATGTGAACGAGTGTGAGATAACTCCTTCTGCTCCACGACGTAATCCAATGCGTGTTAGGCAACCTCCCATAAGACTTCAAGACTTTGTCACCTACAAACCCACACATCCCATCTCAAATTATGTGTCATATAAGAGAGTGACACCAGCCCATGCCGCATTCCTCAACACTATATCGAGTTACAGTGAGCCTCAAAATTTTCATGAGGCCAACAGCCAAGAGGTGTGGAAGGAAGCCATGCAAGAAGAACTTAAAGCCCTAGATCAACACAATACATGGAGCATCACCAAACTTCCAAAAGGCAAGAAAGTTGTGGGTTGCAAATGGATCTATAAGCTCAAATTCAAGTCAGATGGATCAATTGAGAGGTATAAAGCAAGATTGGTGGCTCGGGGATTTACTCAAACATTCGAGGTGGATTACAAAGAAACATTTGCACCTGTTGCAAAAATGAACACAGTAAGAGTGCTACTCTGCGTGGTCAGTAAACAAGGGGTCGTTAATGTGCCAAATGTATGTGAATAATGCATTCTTGGATGATGATCTAAAAGAAGAAGTCTATATGAAAGTACCACTTGGGCATCCTCAAAGCAATGAACTGCATTTAGTGTGCAAATTGCACAAATCTATTTATGGTTTGAAACAGTCCCCATGAGCTTGGTATGCCAAGCTAAGCTCAGTTCTCACTAGTGTTGGTTTCAAAAGCAAAGAATGCCGATTCCTCACTATTTGTTCGCACGAGAGCTATGGGCAAATTGGTCAGGCCGATTTATGTAGATGATCCGATAATTACGGTGATAATACCGACGAGATTTTCAACCTCAAACGGTCTCGGACAAAGGTTTGCAATTAAAGACCTTGGGATATTGAAGTACTTTCTTGGTATAGAAATGGCAACCTCGCCTGAGGACTCTTTCTTAACCAAAGGAAATATGTCCTAGATTTGCTTAAGGAAGCTAACATGAGCGATGCTAAACCAGCCATTACCCTCTTGACAGCAAGCTCAAACCTAGCTTGAAGGGCACACCACTCATGGATATAAGTTATTACCAGCGACTGGTTGGTAAGTTGATCTACCTAACAATCACCAGACCTGACATCACATATTCTGTAAGTATTGTGAGCCAATTCATGCACTCCCCAACACTTGAGCATTTAACCCTTGTTAAAAGAATCTTACGCTACTTAAAAGGATCAGTGGGTCGTGGTATTATCATGAAGAAGAATGACAACACACAAATCATGGGGTATTGTGATGCTGATTGGGCAGGGAATGCAATTGATCGCAAGTCCACTACTGGCTACTGTACATTTGTCGGTGGAAACTTGGTCACATGGAAGAGTAAGAAGCAAACTGTCATTGCCAGATCAAGTGCCGAAGCTGAGTATCGTGCAATGGCTTCAACTGCGTGTGAGTTGATATGGCTTAAAGGTCTTCTGTGTGATTTAGGTGTTCCTACAACTCTTCCTATGTCCTTATTTTGTGACAATCAGGCAGCTATGCATATAACATCAAACCCAGTGTTTCACGAGAGGACGAAACACATTGAAGTTGATTGTCATTACGTTCGTGAACAAGTTCAATCACAGGTAATTCAGACACATTATACAAGAAGCTTCGACCAACTGGCTGACATCTTTACCAAGCCCTTGGCTTCTCATCAGTTTCAACGACTTTTGTCCAAGCTTGGATCCATAAACCTTCTGGATCCAGCTTGAGGGGGAGTATTGGATATTAGTCCTTAATTCAAGGAATAAAACAAGGACCTTAATTCAAGGAATAAAACAAGGACCTTAATTCAAGGAATAAAACAAGGACCTTAATTCAAGGAGTAAAACAAGGAATCCTTATTTCAAGGAGTAAAACAAGGAATCCTTAATACAAGGAATCCTTAATTCAAGGAGTAAATCAAGGAATGCTTAATTTAAAGAATAATTGAAGGAGTAAAATTTTCTTATAAATAGCTATACAATTGTAATGAAAACATGAAGAAAATAATACAAACTAGAGAACTCTTTTGTGTAGAGTTATTTCTTGTTTTTTCAACAATAGGATCATGTTGACAATGATTAATAGATGCATAAGATATGTAAGTGCATAAGCTACATTATTTAGTTGTTAAAAACGTAGTAAAATGTATAAGGGTGGTATGCAATGTTCATGTCATTGTTAAAGCAGTCTAATTCCCTCTTTTTTCTTTTTTTTCTTTTAACTCAAGAAACATCAATAAAAATAAAAACAAACAAACAATCTAAATATGTTCACTAAAGATCAAACATGAAGATATCATATGACATTTTGTTGTTGTCTGGATTAATTTTGTTTTTGGATACATTATATTAGATGATAATTTCTGACTATTGGATTACATGACAATTATAAATTATACATTTTCTATTTTATATTTAGTTAAATTTGTCTATATTAGTTGATGTTTCAATAACTAAACATGCAAATTTTTATGTGTCCCAATATAAAAAATTGGATAATTAAACAACAAAAACAATATAAGAAGACATAATGACTTGAAAATGTAAATCATCTATCAAGCAAATAACAAAACTAAGTGACAAGGCAAGAAAACTTTTGGATCCAAAAAAAAAAATGTGTAGCATAAACAAATACAAGAATAGATATCAAACTGTTAAAAAATAGAGTGTGCCATCATGAATAGAACACTAAATGACAGGTAAAGGGATCTTTTGGATCCACAAAGAAGTGTAGTATAAACAAATACAAGAATAGATAGCAAACTGTTATAAAACAAAGTGTGGCATCACCATTTTCTCTTAGGGTGTTTCGTACCCATTTTTCATTGAAATTCATCAATTAATTTTAAGCAAGGTTTTACACTTGTATAGTTGTTAGCTTTTAATTAGAACAAAATATACATTAATTCCATCCTCTGAAAAATCATAGATGAGTTTGCTAACATGAAAAATAAATTAGTAGATAATAACACAAAAATAAAATCATGTCAAAAATAAAAAATAAAAATTGTTCTTTTAACATACATAAACATCAACAAAGCCAACTATGTTAAAAAAATTAAAAGCAAGAACATTGATAAAAAATCTTGCTATAAAAGTTAAGAGTTTTTACCTTAAGGTTACGCACTAGGACCTTCAAGTTTTTCCAATGCTTTTGTTCTTTCCTCCTTCCTTTCCATTAGTTTTCTCGATTAATGAAAAAATGGTGTGTTTTGGGTTAGGGTTTCATATATTTCTTCGACCTTGTGAAGAGTATAGAGAGATAAGAAGAAAGAATGATTTAATGCTGTATTGGTGTGTTTTAAAATGTACATAGAGAACCATATTTATATGGTTGTAACAAGTGTAGTACAAGTAAAATAATAGAAGTGTAGTACAAGTGTAGTACAAGTGTAGTACAAGTGAAATAGTGGAAGTGTAGTACAAGTGAAATAATACAAGTGTAGTACAAGTGAAGTATAAGTGAATTACAATATCAAATATAACTTAACATCCCCCCTCAAACTCAAGGAGGAAGAGAAACAATCAACTTGAGTTTGAAAACTAATTCTTGAAATCTGCTTGGTAGATGAGATTTGGTGAAGATGTCAGCTGTTTGATCTGTAGAGGATATTGATTTGAGACAAACAATGTCTTGAAGAACATGTTGACGAACAAAAATACAATCAATCTCGATATATTTTGTTCATTCATGAAATACATTATTGTGAGCAATTTGAATAGCACTCTGATTGTCACAATATAAGATAGTTGCAGTTGATTGGAGAACACCCATATCAGCAAGTAACCAACGGAGCCAAATAAGTTCTTGAGTGGTGTCAGCAAGAGCACGATATTCAGTTTCAGTGTTGGATCGAGAAGTGAGAGATTGTTTCTTCCTTCACCAAAATATGAGAGAGTTTCCAAGAAAGAAACAATATCCAGTGGTAGAGCAACGATCAGTTGGGTCACTTGCCTAATCAGCATCAGAGTAGGCAGAAAGAAGAAGATTAGACTTGTTGGAAAAGTGGAGACCGTGAAACATAGTGCCTTTGATGTAGCAGAGAATGCGAAGAACCGTAGTATAATAAGTAGATCGTGGAGGTGAATGAGTGTATCGAGGAGGAGGTTTCATATAAACTTCCTTAGTTATCTCTCCATTGAGAAAAACATTTTTGACATCCATTTGAAACATGTTCCAATTTTGGGCAGCAACAACAACAATGATACTTCAAACAGAGGTGAGGTGAGCTACAAGTGCAAAAGTTTCTTCATAGTCGATTCTATATTCTTGTGTAAAACCCTTTGTAACTAGACGAGCTTCATATCGTTCCACAGACCCATCTGAATGAGTTTTGATTTTAAAAATCCACTTACAACCAATCAAAGATTTATTATATGAAAGATCAATAAGATCTCATGTATGTGCTTTTGTTAATGCCTTTAATTCATCTGTTATAGCTTGCTGCCAATAAGGGTTAGAACTAGCTTCTCTATAGTTTTGGGGTTCATGATGAGACAAAATAATAGAGAAACATTGGTAATGACGAAGATGAAAAGGAAGACTACTTACACGAGTAGAACGACGAAGTGATGACTCTGGACAATCAGGTAGTTGGTCTTCAAAAGATGTTGTTATGGTAGGATCAACAGAAGGAGCAGACTAATCAGGAGAAGCCATAGTAGACGATGGTGAGAGTAATGGAGCAATATCAGGAGGAAATAAATCAATAATTGGGTCATTAAAAAATGAGAGTGAGGTAGGAGATGAGACATGAAATGAGGAAATAGAGGAAAACATTTTATGTTCCCAAAAGGTGACATGACGAGAGATGCGCAATCGTTTAGAGATAGGGTCCCAACAATGATAGCCTTTGTGTTCTATTCCATACCCTAAGAAACAACAAAGACAAGCACGAGGTTCTAATTTATTGCGTTCATGAGGGTGAAGAAGAACAAAATAGGCACAACCAAACACTTTGAGCAGTTCATAAGATGGAGAAGTACTATAGAGATGCTCATAAGGGGATTGATTGTGAATAATAGGCATGGAACACGATTCATGGTATAAACAGCTATAAGAGTTGCTTCACCCCAAAAGCGTTTAGGACAAGAACTAGAAATGAGAAGAGTGCGAACAGTATTAAGAATATGTTTGTGTTTTCACTCAACTCTTCCATTTTATTGAGATGTACGAGGACAAGAATATTGAGACAAAGTCCCATTTTGTCGAAGAAAATTTAAAAAAATTGTTTCTTTATATTCTATAGCATTATCAGCTCTAAGTACTTTGATATTTTGAGAAAATTGGGTTTTAACCGTTTGGGCAAAATCATAATAAATTTTGGGTAATTCAGATCTATGTTTCATGAGAAAAATTCATGTGAATCTTGAATAATCATCAATAAAAATGACAAAGTAAACACATCCCTCCATAGTAGGATGTGGGGATGAACCCCAAACATCACAATGAATTAAGTCAAAAGGGACAGAAGTAGAATCACTTTTATTAAAACATAAAGCAGGTTGTTTTCCCAATTGACAAGGCAAACAATTTACATTATTAGAAATAGAAACAGATCCTAATTTACGAGAAGATGCTAAGGGATGAAGATGTCCTATAAACGTATGGCCTAGACGAGCATTCCATAGGTTTATAGGAGTAGTAGAAGCAGCAACAAAAGTATGAGGATAATTGGGTAGATGAAGGTTGATAAGTTCAAATAATCGTCCAACCTTACGTCCTATCCCAAGGATCTTTCCTGTCTGTGGATCTTTCACATGACAATCAGAAGAGGAAAAAGTAATAGTAAGACCAAGTTCGCATAATTGACCAACAGAGATAAGATTTAGAGTAAGGTTGGGAATATGAAAGGTGTCAGAAAATGATATAGAAGATGTGGAAACTTGTCCTACAGCATTAACATGCATATGTGAACCATTGGTAGTTTGAATTAAAGGTTTAGAGATGGAAGATTGTGTGGGAGAGAAGATGTGAGTATCATGAGTCATATGGTTACAACAAGCAGAATCAAAATACCATAAAGATTTACCTTATGTGAGAGACAAGGCAATAGGAGAAGGATTACTTGATTGTGAGGGAACATGTTTTAGAAGATCTTCAAGTTCTTGAGTAGAGAAGGTAAATTTGTCATAATTATCCTCAGAAACATCAGTAGTGATAGATGAGTTACTATTTTTACCTGAAGCATATTGAGAGGGATTCCGAAAGCAATCTTTGTTAAAGTGTCCTGGACCCTTCTTGTGACAATATATACATACCCGAATGGGACATGTAAGAAGCTCATGATTGGGGTTGTGATAGTAGGTGCAGTCTTGATGTTTGAAGTCCTCTTTAGAACCTTTTTTAGGGCGATAAGAAGGGGGTGGTAAGAACAGAATCTATATGATGAACTTTGAAAACCCCCATCGGAGTTTCTTGAGAGCGAAGCTCGGTCACAATAGTATCTAAGGATGGAAAAGGACTCCGATGGATTAAGGAAGCCCGAACAGGTTCAAATCGATCATGGAGAGCCATGAGAAAAATAACAAGACGTTGGTGATTACGGTAAGTTGCAAACATCTCAGCATCAATCTTGTTCATGCAAGTTGGTTTAGAGAGAGAGAGTTGATCCCAAATAGTATGCATTTCAGAAAGAAATTGGTTAATGGTTTGATCAGCCCTTTGGCATTTGGTATGGAGAGTTGTTAGAAGTTTATATTGGTTGGGCAAATCTATTGTAGTGAAACGAGCCTCAAGAAATTCCCAAACTTCTTTGACAGTGTCAAAACATCCAAATTCACCATGAATGGAGGGTAAGGTGGTGTTACGGAACCAGGTAATAATTTGATGATGTTTACTTTCCCAGTCTTCAAGGTGATCAAAAAATAAGAAGTTGTTTTCAATGGTTTCTTGGATGGGTATAGAGATATCACCAGTTATGAAATTTCATAGCTTGCATTCTTTCAAGAAACTTTTCATTGCTTATGCCCAGGCTAGGTAGTTAGTATCATCAAGGGTGGTAGAAATTTGTTTTAGGACATCATTTTGGTCCATTTTAACGAAATAATGGAGGAAATATAAAACAAATATATAGAAATAGTATAAATGAGATATCCTTAAAAATGAATAGAGGAGTTGAAAACAAGCCTGGAATCGGGCTGAGGTGAGCCGGGTTGGAATGAGCCGAGTTGAGGTGAGTTGGGTTGGAGTGAGGTGAGTTGGGTTGGAGTGAGCCGAGTTGAGGTGAGTTGGGTTGGAGTGAGCCGAGTTGAGGTGAGTTGAGTTGAGGTGAGCCGGGTTTGGAGTGAGCAGAGTTGAGGTGAGCCGGGTTAAGGTGAGCCGCGTTGGGGTGAACTGGGTTGAGAATAAACCGAGTTAGGGTAAGTCGGGTTGGCTGTGATGAAAAGATGTGAAATTATGATAGAAATTTTAAAGGTATATAAGAGGCTCTAATAGCATGTGAAGAGTACAGAGAGATAAGAAGAAAGAATGATTTAATGTTGTATTTGTGTGTTTTAGAATGTACATAGAGAACCCTATTTATAGGGTTGTAACAAGTGTAGTACAAGTAAAATAGTAAATGTAATACAAGTGAAATAGTAAGTGTAGTACAAGTGAAATAGTACAAGTATAATATAAGTGAAATATTAGAAGTGTAATACAAGTGAAATAATACAATTAGTACAAGTGAAGTATAAGCGAATTACAATATCAAATATAACCTATTGAGAGGAGACTTGAATAATATGTGTTAAATAATGAGAAGTTTAGTGCATGATAAGGTTTTGGTTGAGATTGAAGAGAGTTGGGTGCTTTGGTGCTAGGGAAATAATCTCATTACTTAGTGCCTACACAATATTTTGATTAACATATTTTGAAAGCCCTAAGTGAAATTACTCATATCTCTTTTATTTCGATATTTTATTTAACTTCGTTTACATGCAAGAATACTTGTGATATTTTAAGTAGGTTAGGAACATTCTCGAAGAAAAACAAAATATTAGGGATGTTATTCATAATTTTACAAATAAGTGATATTTAAACTTTGAACATTTTTTATACATTAAATTATTATTTCATAATAATTAATATAATAAATAATTATGAATTAAAATAATAAAAATTACTTATTCTTTTAACTTATAATTTTCTACTGCATCATTTTTTTGGTTGTTAAACATTTGAGTGATAACCTGGATCATATCTTATGTCATGTTTGGTTTGTATAAATAAAAATGAGAATGAAATTGACTCATTATAATTTTATGTTTAATTATGCTATAAAATAGGATCAATTCTTAAAAGAAAAGGAATAAAAATTTCATCTCCCTTGTGAATCATAATTAAGGAACAAGAATTTCATCATCTCCTTTAGGAATCATAATTTTATTACGTATGTTAATTTTTTGTTCTAATTTTAACCTAATTCATAAATATAATTTTAAATATTAAAATTATTTAGAAAAATAATGATTTCAATAATGTATTTTGTTTTATAAAAAAATTATAATTAAATGATATTATTTAAATTTTATTGAATATAAGGGTATTAAGATAATATGTAGTATTTTTCATTTTAATTCAATTTTAAATATTAATTTTTTTTATTTAATAATCAAACCAAATAATATAATATTATTATTTTTAATATTGTATTTTTTTATTTAACGATTAAACAAAATAATATAATACTATTCTCTTTTTTATTTGATTCTGTTCACATTTTCATTACTTTTATATTAAGTGTGTAAAAATTAACAATTAAATTTTTAAACTTGTCATAATTAACAAGCTGACAGAATATAGAAAGAATAAAAAAGTGGGGTTAGTGGTGGACCACAATAATTGCACCTCTCGCTACTTCAGTTTATTTGGAATCTATAGAAAAATCAAATGTGCAAATTAATCATTTTTCTTAATTTGAATAAAAGACACTTCCATACTATTTTTTGGAAATCACCTTGAATACTTACATGAAAGAGACTTATTCCTATCTAGTTTAAAAGTGTTCGATGAAAACTTTAATTATAAATAATTAAAATTATATTTATTTATAAAAAATTAATAATTTTTTTTGTAGATAATAATAATGGATTAAAAGTGATATGTGGATATTATCATAATATTAAAATTTAAAATCAGTATATATTAATATTATATATATAATTATATAAAAATATATTTTTAATATTAAAATACATCATTTTAAATAAATTAGATTGAATTTTTTCTATTCTTACATATATATTAAATAACTAAATAATAAAAATTAATAAATATTTTAAATAATATAATAGAGTAAAAATTACCTTAATAATTTAATTTTTAAATTAAATATTATTTTGTATAAATGTTAAAAAATAATTAAAAAGTGCTGTTAAATTGTAAAAAATTAGTAATTTCTCACAATTAATTATTATTTTCAACTATAATTGAAATTGATATAAAATGATTATAATTATTACTGTACTATTTTTATTTAAGATAGATGTATATTTTTGTAAAGTTTTAGAAAATTAGCTTGATATGGAAAAAATCAGATTATTCGTGTAGAAATATTTTATGCACTTAATAGCCACTCTATTATATATGGTGTTGATTACCAGTATATTGGAAAAATCTTGTAACATATTTTATATTAAAGCACTTATATTTATTATCATTTATCTTCTCGTATTAATTTAATTTACGTGGGATTAAGAAAATTGAATACAATTTTTTTATTAATAAATAATTATCACACAAATTATTATAAAATAATAAATTAAGATTAATAGAACTTTTTTCCTATTATAAACACGCAAGTTTCCAAGAGAGTAAAAACCAGAAAAAAAATTATATCGTTTACATAAACAATACAACATGAAATATTTAATATAAATTACTAAATATTAAATAGGGAGTTTGCCAAACTTTTTTATTTATATTTTATACTTCACGTTTCTACGATTACTTGAATATGAGATGATAATAATATCATTTTTAATTTTCTTATTAATTTAAATATATTTCAGAGTTTTTTTTTTATTTTTATACATGCATCTGCAACTAAACGACGAGATTTAATTTTTAAATATATGTTTAATTTTAAGTATAAATTGATGGTATTAAAATTAAAAAATTATAAACAAGAGGTTAAAAATGAAAATCGGTCATAATTGATTTCCCTAAGAAGTTATTCTTGCCTTTATAAACCCTTCTCCACATGGCTTCCCCATCTAACATTTGAGAGTACCACTATTTGCTCTCTAGCTATCACTTCAATTTCTTCTTCAAGAGTGCTATTGAATATATTGTACTACAAAACAAATAGTTTTAAAGCATTAATGGCAGAAGGAGGCTATGGTGGAGACCTAAAGAAACAAGAGCTTCTTCTACATGACCATGAAGAGAAGCATTTCATGTCTAGTGAGGTTATCCGAGATATCATTATCGGTGTCTCGGACGGCCTTACTGTCCCTTTCGCATTGGCGGCGGGTTTGTCCGGTGCCAATGTGACCTCCTCTATTATTCTCATTGCTGGTATTGCTGAAGTTGCTGCTGGTGCTATCTCAATGGGGCTTGGAGGGTATTATATATATATATTTTTAATTATTTAATGTTTAGTTAATTTTAGAAATATAATTAAATATTTTTATTTTCATATGTTTTATTTTTGGAGTAATTATGTGCAATAATTATTATAATTCTTATGTGTTCTTTTTTGAAGATATCTTGCTGCTAAAAGTGAAGCTGACCATTACATGAGAGAATTAAAGAGAGAACAGGATGAAGTTATTGCTGTCCCTGATATTGGTACCTACCATACAAATTTCAATTATATCTAAATAAGTAAAAATTTTAATAGTAAAAATGTATAAAATAAAAATGATGTTATTTTTATAGTTATAAATTTTAAAAATTATGAAATTTTTATTTTTATATCCTTTTTGTTAGAATATTTTAGATATATAAGTAAATATTTAAAATTGAGTATACGTGGTTCACTTAATATAACCTTAAATTTTATCTTTTAATTATTTCAATTCTCATTTTCGAATCAAATGTTTGATTAAGTTTGAATATCTAAATATACTCTCGTTTTTTATGAATTGAAATTAATGCAGAGGCAGCAGAGTGTGCAGAAATATTGGCACAATACGGAGCTGAACCACATGAATATGGGCCTGTTATTAGCGCTCTTAGAAGAAACCCTCAAGCTTGGGTTGATTTCATGATGAAGTATTCTATCTCTCCACTTCTTCTTACTTTAATAGAGCTTGTAAAATTTTATTATTTAAAAAAAATCTTATTTCGATTCTTTAAAGTAAAAAATAAAGTGTTTGTTTGAATCTACTATTGAAAGAACTTTGATACATAACGAATTTTTTAAAAATATGTTATAATTACAAATGATATGATAAATCATTGTTGATTAATATAATATAACTTTAAAAAAAATTATAATTAAATAATAAATAGATTTTTTTTAAAACTTTTGGGAGTAACATAAAGCACTTTTTTAATGTATATGGGAACCGCTTTCAAAGAATGTAAATATAGAAGTGTATTTTAAAAAATAATTCCCTTTAATTACGTTAAAAAAAAGTACTATTTTTTACTTTTTACTTCAATTATTTTGCAACTAAAGGATTTTAAGTTAACTATTAGCACACGTAGCTGTATATCATTTTTCTAAACTTATTTTAATGAGCATGAACTTAATCTCGATTCTTAATTTCCTCAAATTTACAAAAGTTGAAATAAAATCAACTTTCTAAAAAGTTTCACTTTGATGTTATTGTAGCTAATAACACATGTAATGAGCTAATTACTAATCTTGTTCGCTTAAAATAAAGTTCTCACATTAGGATAAAAAATGCTTGTGATTCATGTGAACATTCTATCCTAAGTGAATGAAATTAGTAAGCTAATCACATGCTTAGTGGTAAATTTGGATACTTTTTGAATAGAGTGATGAATTCACATGTAAACAACATTGTGTGTGTATGTACAGGTTTGAACTAGGATTGGAAAAACCAGATCCAATGAGAGCAATACAGAGTGCAGTAACAATAGCCATATCATACATAATGGGAGGTTTTGTACCACTGTTGCCATATATGGTTATTCCAATTGCTGAAAAAGCTGTGTTAGCTTCTGTGGTTTTAACTTTGATTGCTTTGTCACTTTTTGGTCTTGCCAAGGGTTATTTCACAGGCAATAGTCCTTTCAAAAGTGCTTTACAAACTACTTTAATTGGCGCCATTGCTTCTGCTGCTGCTTATAGCATTGCTAAGGTCTTCAGATCTTTCTAAAAGCACTTCAAATAATAGTTAAATTTCTCTTTAATTTCTTTTCTTTTTCTTTTTTGTGTGGAAAAAGGGGATCGATGTGGGTGTTATGATTAAAATTCATGATTTTGGTTTGTAATCTGTAGTGATCTGACTTTACCATTCATCTCTTTTCTATCTATTTATATTATTTGTTTTGCTGCCTAATTTTATATCTAGATTTTGTATTTTTTTTAGACATAAAAGTATGATAAAAAATAAAAACTTGGATTGCATTATTTGATGAGACATAAATAAAAAATTACCTAAAATCTTCAATTTTTTTATCAAAATAATTAACATTTATTACTTTCATTCATTATCTTGCAAGTCTTAATACAATAAGATAATATCTTATTATAATAATAATAACTTTTATCTTGAAATAATTTTGATAAAAAATAAAATTTTTGTGATATTTATATAATGTATGAAAATATTATTCAATATAATAATGTTTACTACTGATATCGTGCTAAGAATAAGGAAATATTTTATCATAATTATATAACTTTTATTTTTAAAGTGATTTTGATAAAAAAATAAAATATAACCAAATATAATATTAGTTTGGTAAATAACTCAGAACATAAATACTTATAAAGTTGTTGAATTATTTTTATCCTTTATGAAATATAGCTTCATTTTTAATTTTATTGATATGATATACATGATTTTTTGTATAATATAAAAAAAACATTTTTCACATATTCAAAAATACAAAGCATGTATATTTTTTAATTTAAAAATAAAATAACATAAATAATTGTATCATATAAAAGTTAAGAAAAAACTATCTAAATATTATCACGTTAAAATCAAGCAAATTGAGGATATCACAATAATAAAAGTTTAAAATATTAATAGAATTATTAATAATATTTTTATGATTTTATCTTATTAAATACTAAAATTACTTGATTTTGAACACTTTAATCCAATTTTTATAATATTATAAATTATTAAAAAAATAATTTCCTTAATAACTTAAATTATCTTATAAATAGTAAATATTATTAAGTATGGAGCGAACTTTAAAGAGATATTTACTGGTACGGTTAGAAAGGTAAAATATATATTTTTTAATTTTTTTAGTTTAAATCAATTCCTCTCCCGAAGTAATTAATAAAAGGTTAAAAGTAAACATAAGCACCATATAACTTAAAAAGTTGTACATTATTTAAATGGATCACTTTATTCATATCATGGTTGCTCAAATAATTGAACACATTTTCATATTTCAATGACTTGAAAAATTATTGATAACTTAAAACGATAAGATTTTTTTTTATATAAAATAATGATATTCCTATATTACCTCTCATATCCTTCTAAATAATATAGTATTTATAATATTATACCAAGAAAAAGAGCTTGACATTTTGGAAAATAATCTAACTTTTTACCAACCTCCTCTTTGGAGCTGGCACATGAAAATTGCATCGAAATTCTAAAGATAAAAAATTATACATATAATTATTTTAAATTATAAATTAGAATTATATTAATTAAAAAAAAATATTTTTTGCGAGCATATTCGCATCTTCATGCAGAATTTTGCTATACAAGATGGCTATAACGAGCAAGGATTAGCCATAAATCTTAAAAGACAAATTAACAATTTATATTTGTTTTATCAAAATTAATGCCCATACAACTTTATTTTGGGGGTCCATGCGGGGGCAAACTTTTGCCACGAACTTATGTCTTTTGACTTATCTCTAAGAGCATCTGACCTTTGCTGCTTGAAGTGCATGAGGAGGATATTACACACCGGTTTATAAAATTAATTAATTGCACTTTTTAATTCTAATTAGATTAAAATACTTTCAATTTATATTTGTTAGTGAAATTTTTACGATATAAGATATTATCAATAATAATAAATTTATTTAAAAATAATGATACATATGTGTATAATATTAATAATAAAATAAATATTTTATATAATTTTATTGGGATAATATTATTATCATTTTTATTTAATTTAATTACTTAACATGATTTATTTTTAATTCTATGAAAAAATAGACTAGGAATTTTGGTTGTTTATACTTATTTTTAAATTTTAATTGTCCATTTTATATTTGATACATGTTGTGATTTGACATTATTAATAAAAATAATATGTTAATAATTAAATTAAGAATGTATAGTTTAAATTTGAGAAATAATAACAAAAATAAATAGAAGATCATATTACCTAAAAAAATATTTATACGTTATCTTTAGATATGCGTTAAATATGTATTTTTTTACGTTATAAATTTTTTTTTTAATACATCTAACATGTTAATCCAGGCAGAGCAATATATATATATACAATTATGTATTATTCTATAAACCTAAATTATAAACTTTAAATTATAATATTAAAAGTTAAATCATAAAATTTAAATTTAAATCTTAAAACTTAAATATTAAACTTTAAATCCTAAAATCAACACCTAAATCTAATATTAAAATTCTAAATCCTAAATAATTGTTTCTTAAGTGAACATATCATGTATATATACACACATTAAAAAAATATTATTTGTTCTTTATTCTCTATAATCTTAAATTTAATAATATTATATGTATTTTACTTAAATATAAACGTGTTTAAATTATTAAACTTGTAATAAATTATTGATTGTAAATATCTAAAAATTAAAATTTAGTAAGGTAGAATTACATTTTTTTGTATATAATTTGTCAATAATTATATAAATATTTATACCTAATTTTTTTATTAAAATTGAGAAGATGTGCATATTTGTATAACACATAAAATAATTAAAAATAAAACTCGATTATGGTACGCACTTACTTAATCCTAAAATTTAAACGTTAATGTAAAGTATTGCATTGTCGTTACTTAATCCTACGTAATTTTAGAACTCGTGGGAAATATACTTCTCCTTTTCATACATCAACGAAGTTTAGTTTTTTTTTTCAAAAAGAAATCTACACAAAGTAGTTAGAAATATGGCACCATTTTGGCTCTTTAAGCCTTTACATGTATCATAAATCAGCATAATCAGGAGTGTGAATATTTTCAAAGGATTTAAGTTCCGGTAACACAAGCACCCTAGGATTAAAAAGTTGAATATTCTGTTATAAAAGTTAAAATTTAAGATAAATCTCAAATTACTTTATATAATATTATTAATAAATATATTCAATACATATAATTATATTTAATAAAAATTTATATCTTAATTATAATTATAATATATTTTGTAAAATATGAATCACTAGCTTTCATCAACTTATATCAAGGAAAACATCTTTCACTGAAAAGGGGGAGGGGGAATAATTTTCTTACTTTTTACCTACCTCTTTAGATCTTGCACTTGATATTGCATTGAAATGAGACTTTTATTTCTTTCTTTTTTTCAAAAAAAGATTAATAATTTCTGTTAAGTTCTACATTGATTAAGAGTAAGACAGTAGTACTGTTTATAAGTCTGAAAAATCCTCTAACTCACAAGCTGACTTTTGGGTTCAGAGTTAAACTTGGGTCACTAGAAGGAACAGACACATCAGAAGAAGCCGTAATAGACGATGGTGAAGGTAATGGAGCAATTTTAGGCGGAAATAAATCAATAGTTGGGTCATTAAAAAATGAGAGTGAGGTAGGAGATGAGACATGAAATGAGGAAATAGAGGAAAACATTTTATGCTCCCAAAAGATGACATGACGAGAGATGCACAATCGTTTAGAGATAGGTTCCCAACAACGATAGCCTTTGTGTTCTATTTCACACCCTAAGAAACAACAAAGGCATGCACGAGGTTCTAATTTATTACGTTCATGAAGGTGAAGAAGAACAAAATAGACACAACCAAACACTTTGAGCAATTCATAAGATGGAGAGGTACTATAGAGATGCTCATAAGAGGATTGATTGTGAATAATAGGCATGGGAACACAATTCATGGTATAAACAGCCGTAAGAGCTGCTTCACCCCAAAAGCGTTCAGGACAAGAACTAGAAATGAGGAGAGTGCGAACAATATTAAGAATATGTTTGTGTTTTCGCTCAGCTCTTCCATTTTGTTGAGATGTATCAGGACAAGAATATTGAGAAAGAGTCCCATTTTGTCGAAGAAAATTTAAAAAATTTGTTTCTTTATATTCCATAGTATTATGAGCTCTAAGTACTTTGATATTTTGAGAAAATTGGGTTTTAACCATTTGGGCAAAATCATAATAAATTTTGGGTAATTTAGATCTATGTTTCAAGAGAAAAATCCATGTGAATCTTGAATAATCATCAATAAAAATGGCAAAGTAAACACATCTCCCCATAGTAGGATGTGGAGATGGACCCCAAACATCAGAATGAATTAAGTCAAAAGGGGAGACAGAAGTAGAATCACTTTTATTAAAACATAAAGCATGTTGTTTTCCCAATTGACAAGGTGAACAATTTACAATATCAGAAATAGAAACAAATCCTAATTTACCAGAAGATGCTAAGGGATGAAGACGTCCTATAGATGTATGGCCTAGACGAGCATGTCATAGGTTGATATGAATAGTAGAAGTAGCAACAGAAGTATGAGGAGAATTGGGTAGATGAAAGTTGATAAGTTCAAATAATCGTCCAACCTTACCACCTATCCCAAGGATCTATCCTGTGTGTGGATCCTGCACATGACAACCAGAAGATAAAAAAGTAATAGTAAGACCAAGTTCACATAATTGACCAAAAGAGATAAGATTTAGAGTAAGTTTAGGAATATGAAAGGTGTCAGAAAGTGATATAGTAGAAGTGTAGTACAAGTGTAATACAAGTGAAATAGTGGCAATAGTGTTGCTTATAAGTCTGAACAGCTCTCTAACTCACAAGCTGGTTTTTGGGTTCAAAGTTAGGCTTGAGTTTCTAAATATTTCAATTTTAGGATGAATCTTATTAGGAAAATCATCTCATTTATTTACATTTTTGATATAGCGCATTTAATTTAAAGTTATTATAATTTTTAATTAAATCCATATATCATTGAAAATATCAATTAATCTATTAAAAAATCTTACTTTTAAAATTTTAAATTTTTTAAAGAATATATGTTCATCTTATTAAATATTATTTAGATTCTATGAAATTTTTTTAAAATATAAACGTACTAAGTCATAGAAGAATATAATTCATTTCATATATCATTAAAAAAATTTTGAAATCTAGTTTTTAAAAATTTTGTTGTTTGTATTTTTGAGTGTTTTTATAGAAAATTAAACACATTTTACTAATAATTTTTTAGATTTAGAAGAACATTTTTAAAATATAAACTATAATAATTCTTAAAGTTTTACTAATCATATAAAGTTCTAAAAATATAATTTTTACATAATTTTAAATTTTGATTTCGACCTTTTAATCAAAAATTATACTCATTTGATTAATAATTGTTTAAATTCAATAGAATATTTTTGACTCATTTTTAAAATATAAACATACTATCTCACAAAATATTGTGAATTATTTCACTAAAAATTAATGTGAGCATCATTGACTTCTTTTTTATATATAATTAATATTAATTTCATATACCATTAGAAAATTCTATATGTCAAATTTTTAATAAATTTTATGGTTTGTGATTTTAAATTTTATGTAAAAAGTTACGTTTGTTTTTTTAGATTGTTCATATTATATTATGGTATAAAATTTAAATAAGCTACCGTAGCTTCTATATAAATTAACTAAGTTCACCTGTAAATAAGCTTAACTCAATCTAACTTGGTTTATCTTTGAAAAATAAAAAAATAAAAAATTATTTATCAAATAAATAATATTTATTTTTTATTTTTTATTTTTTAAAATTGAAATAGAAATTTATGATAAAATAATTTTTATTTTTTTCAAAATATTATGAAATTTAAAATTTAATTTTAAAACTCAAAAATTAAAAATTAAAAAAATTATCATGTAACATGATGTAAATGTTTAAAATAATTTAAATGAATTATCAATTAACTACTCCATCTCATCAAATTTATTTGATGGTTATAACTTAATTCATTTAAAATAATCACAAAGTTGATTATAATTTGTGATATCGAAGAAGTTACCGATTGTTACAAATTTAATTTTTTTTTTAAATTTTACTCAAATAAATATTTATTATAAAATATTATATTTAAGGAAAAAAAGTGAAAAGGACAGCTATGTTACTTAGTTTTATAATTTTTATAACTTTTCAAAAATAACATAAAAGTCACGCGTTTATCATTTATTGCTTTTTTAAGGTAATTTAAAAAAAAAACACTTAGTACATCACTTTTATGAATAATTATCCAATATCGATTTCAACCTAAATTATAGAATCATTGATGCCTCGAAAAACTGATGTCCCACATTTGATTTGTTTCCTGCTATAAAACCAGCTTGTTTAACAAAATTAGATTTAACTAGCAAAGAGTTCTCGCTACTGGTAACATGAAGCAGAGTTTTCTATTTTTTCATTGTCTTCTTCAGTCATATTATCTGCAAAAGCTTCCTCTATAGCATGACCTTAATTTTTCATGGGAACCATCTATATCATTCACCTTCAAAGACCTCGAGTTGTTTTTGGAAGAAAATTTCAAAAGTTGATTATCTTTCAAGTGTACATGGCTCATGCAAGGAGGAGAAAAAAACTATCCAGTGTCGATTTCAACTCAAATTATAGAATCGTTGATTCCCTCAAAAAATGATGTTTCAGTTTTTCTTTTTCTTTTTTTATATTTTTTTTAACTCCAAGATTACTCTCAAAATTTGATAAACGTGATGTTTTTTGACTTATCTACACCACTTAAAATTTACATTATTTTTGTACTTATTTGTCAAAAATTATATAAATATGGCCTCCCTTCACCTTAAAAAAACCGATAAATGATGGAATATATCTTATATTACTTTTTACTTAAAAAAAATGGTAAAATGATTCACTCATTAAGACCAAGGTTACAAAATTCGCTAACTTTAAGTTGTAAAGTAGATTAAAAATAAAATGTGTAAATATTTTCTTGAGCTATTATTTATTACTAAATTAATGATTACAAGTTCAAACCTATATAAATTTCTTTTTTTAAGTTATAATATTTGATTTAAAAAATACACATATATATTCATATAGTATATTTCTAACATTTTTTAAATTTTGAACTTTTGATCTATTTTTATGATAATTAGTAAACAATTGCTACCGATTATCAATGAATTAAGTTAAGAAAAAATTAATCATTTCATATTTTTCACTTGAATATGAATAATTTAGAGGTATTAAAAAAATTAGATCGATCATACACGACATAACCTAACCAATTAATTAGTGTATCATACCCGTCTATAAATGGACCATGTCATCATATCATGCTTGTTTGTGAGTCATACTTAACGAATCGATAGGACCTATTTTCCGATTAACTCATCATTTGAAGAAAAAATGTTAGAATTATGAGTTCTTATTTTCTTATGTATCAATTTTAATTCTATCAATTGAACTACATTAATATTTAATAATATCTATATATATTTAATATTAATTTATGTAGAATTTAGTTTTGGATTAACATGTCGACCACATATTGTATGTTTTTTTTTGCTCACATGTCACACCAAATATTTAACGAGTTTTGTCATCTCAACTCGATGGGTCAACAAATAACGTATTTAATAAGTCTTAATACCCCTAAAATAATCTTATGTGTTATTAAGACCATTTTTAATATAACTCTATTTTAGTGCAACGTTGGTATTAAAATGGTATAATTTTTTATATTATTATTTAATCTAAAACCTAATTTACTAAATAACATATTAAAAAAAATATTTTATTAATTAATTCTTAATAATTATATATTTTATTGTTTAATTGATAATAATAAATTTAAAATTATTATTTTTAGAAAAAATTATAAATCGCATTATTATTATATATTTAATTTTAATTTATTATATATATTTATAAATAAATAATAATATTAAATAATAAAAAAGATATAATTTGGTCAAAAAAATATAATTAAAATCGTATTTTATAATTGATATTATTATTATTATTGTTAAAAAATAATGTAATGAACAAAGTTATATTAAATTTGATATAATGCTTTCCTTGTATTAAAATAATGTAGAATTTTAATGTCTTTTTAAATCAAATTTTGTGGGGAAAATTTACACTAAATAAAGTTCTAGTGTCTCATTAGAGATGTCCTAGTTTTCTATAATTTGATTTTTTTTATCTTCCTTCGTGAATCTTGCTCTCAAATGATTATTCGTGCACTTTTAAATCTATAATTGTAACTTCTTCCACTCGTGGTCAACTTTTGCAAATGCATATGGATCATTATTTTAACATTTGTTTTTTTAACTATTTTATTTTCGTATAAACTTGTTGTTTTTTATGAATTATTTTTTTAAATAAGAGCTTGATTCATTCTTCTCTAATAATTCTAATATGATAATTTTATCAAAAGATTAGATCTCGACAAAAGTTTTGAATTTTTTCGCCTGGTACATTTAATATGCTCATGTGAATCTTACTTTGATAACACATGATAAAAGATAAACATTTTTAAAATATGATATAATTAAATAACGTTTAAACTCACTATTTGATAAGAAACATTTATATTTGTGATAATACAAAAAATGACATTAATTAACTAGACAAACATTTTAATAAATCTAGAATATAACGATCTTAATAATAATCATCAACTAGATAAGTAATTAATCAACTCTCTAGAACGTGATAAGAATAATTATATGATTTTAATCATTAGATTAGTACTTGAATTTGAATAATTTTAAAGTAAGATTAGCTAGAGATATTACTCTTACATATAAAATAACTAAACTTTCAAACAAAAGAGGAAAAATTATTTTAAAAGTATTAGGAATAAAAGAAACTAAAAAAATATATAATACTTATTATTAAATATTTCATAAAAAAGTCTATAAATTTTTTAAGACAAACTCACAATATAGGAACAAAATTTGTAAAAATTCATAATTTAATTTAAGTTATGTTTATTTTGTGTTGAAGATTTTTTTTATAATTTATACATTCGTGTTTAACCATATATATATGTAATATGTTTACATAGATGTTTAATATTTTTTTTTAAATCTTCATTACAAAATAGATCTAACTCAAATTATATTGTAATTTTTCATAAAATTTGATATTGTATTTGAAGATTATCAAAAAGTTAATATGAAACTTAAATTTTTTTAATAAAAATAATATATTTCTATTACATATTTTTCTTTAATTAGTAGTAAATAAGAAACTCTTATCCTTCAAATTTTGTCGGCATCGATATCAATTTTTATGTCTCAACCTAAATGACATTCTATTATTACATGCTTCTTAATTGGGTCGACAAAAAAATTAATTTTTTTTGGTACTTTACTTATAATATGCTTTATTAAACATTATAATTATATCATATGTTACGGGATGAATCACAAGGAGTTTAGATTAATTATATTACAAATATACCATATATTTTTATATTTGTGATAATAAAAATACAATAAAATTAATTAATTAAGTAGGCAAAAACTCTAACAAATATAAAATAAAACAATTATAAGAGTATTACTCAACTAAACAAAAAGTATTATAGTAACTCTATAAGTCTAATTATATAATATTTATCTTTAGATCAAAAGTTTAATGAGTTTAAAATTCTAATAAATTTAAAGCAATAATAGATAGAGATATTCTTTTCATATATAAAATAACCTAACTAGTAAACATAATAGAGAATAATTATTTTAAAAAACATTAGGATCGAAAAAAAGAAAAAATACAATTTTTTTAGATAAAAAAAAGTCAACAAAAAATGAAGAAGAAACTCGGTATACAGATGATTTTTACAAAAATTCATAAAATAATTTCAGTTAGACTTATTTAACAAATAAGATTTAAAAAAAAATTACACACCATGTAACCATAACACATCAATAAATACATATAATAATTTTAATCTCTATTTTTCATTAAAAATATTCTTGAAACGATGTTGAAATTTTATCGGTTAAAATAAATGAACCCACACAAGGTAAGACCTACTAAATCAATAATTAATCATATATATATCACCAATCTAACTCTCACATATACACACAAGGTAGAACAATTAGCCACACGTTACCTTTCCCATTTCTCTAGCCTCTCTCTCTTTTCAATATCTTCTCGATTCTAAACGAAACCCTTAAAAAAAAAAGAATTAATAAAACACGAATTGGCCTTTTTAAATATTAAATGGCTACCAACGTCGAAGACGAAAGGGTGAACATAGAGCCAGAGAAGCAAAGCCTTCTCGATCATCACAAAGAGACACACTTCACCTCCGGCGAGATTGTCCGCGATATCATCATTGGTGTTTCTGACGGTCTTACCGTTCCCTTTGCTCTCGCCGCCGGTCTCTCTGGTGCCAATGCCACTTCCTCTATTGTTCTCACAGCTGGCATCGCTGAGGTAGCCGCCGGTGCCATCTCCATGGGTCTCGGCGGGTACTCTATTTATTAAAGGAAAAACTTTTATACGAATTAAGTGTATGTATATACGTTATAATTTGTTAATTTTAAGAATATATTATTAATATATATATAAAATGAATCTTCCGTATATAAATATTGCATCCACTGGGTACTCTATCTATTAAGTGAAATGTTTTTATATTAATAAGCTATCAGTCGATTTTAAAAATATATTATTAATATATATATAAATAAAGTCGCTTATATAAATAATTATATTTATGTAAAATAATATGTACGTCATCTATAAAGTATAAACCTCACTAGAATAAAATGACCTAGTACATACCTTTTGTATTAGCAACTTGTTTATATTCGTAAAAATATAATTAATATGATAAATATTTATAAATTAAAAATAATAATATTTATTTATTTTAACTATAATTATTTATGAATTGAATTTTTGTTTTATAATCCGTTAATTGTAATTATAATAATACATGGTGGTGGTGCAGATATTTGGCTGCTAAAAGTGAAGCTGATAACTACAAGAGAGAGTTGAAAAGAGAACAAGAAGAAATCAAAACCCTCCCAGATGCAGGTATCTAAATTCGAATTTGCTGGGATTTGGGATTTTGTTTGGTATGATATCTTGAATTAAACAATGAATCACTGTGGCGTTTTTGGTTTAATACTTTACGAAAATACCCCCAATGCTCAAGGAAGCTTAAACATTGATTTTTTTTTGGGTTTAAACAAAAATATAATTTGAGTGTGTTACATATATTATATTACAACATATGCGTTGCACGTGAAAACTTGCACATTTGATATTCAAATAAAAATTAAAAAATGGCAACAATTTTCAACCTATTTATTATGTTTTCTTGAAAAATAAAAATAAAAACAATTAAGTGATTTTTGGTGATAGTTTAAATGCTTATATATCACAATAGTACAATTTAATAATATTTAATTATGATAACACAATATCAATATATAATTTATTCCTAAGTGTAATTTAAATTATTTAATAAAAAATTACAAAAGTTTTCAAACGCTATTTGTGCTTAGGGGTGTATATCGGTCTTGTTCGGTCCAGTTTTGGGAAGAAAAAAAAATTTAATCGGACCGTTTGAAACGGTTTTATTTAATATAAATCGGACCGGATTAATAAAATCTTTCGATCTGGTTCGATCTGGTTCGATTGGTTTAAAAATTAATACAAATCGAATCAGATCATTTGAAAAACGATTTTAATAAATACAAACCGGACCGGATTGTTTGATTTGTAAAACCGTTTAATCCGGACCGGTTCATGGACACCCCTACTTGTGCTATAGAAAATTTTATCTAAAAAGATTAGTCAAATGAATACTTTCATAGAATGCACATGATGGATATATCATGTTTGAAATTTGTAATAATTATTCCATTAAAGTGGAAACTAATTAATGTGTAAGTTGTTATCCATAATTGATTTATACAAGAGTATAAAACCAAATAAAAACTATTTTCATCATTAGCATAAAAAAATAGTTTTTATATTTTACCTGTTTTTGACTTATTACATGAATAACATTTATATACTTGTAGGTATATTCTTTGCTTCAAAGAGAAAAATAATTATCAGTTAGAACATATCTTCATTATAATTGTTCATGAAAGGTAATGAACAAGCTGATGAATGAATGCATGAGATAAAATTAAATTAAGGAGTATCACATTGAACATGTAAACAAATATCGAAGAAAAGTAGACACATGAATTTCAAAGAAATTAAAGGTGGAAATTCAAGTCTTATTAAGAATTACAAATTTAAAACTCCAACTTAAATATCAAAACGTGACGATACAAGAAATGTAGGCTTTTGCACCATTTGAGAATGTCGTATTTTGCAATGCATCAAATAATAGGCCACTTGTTTAAAGCTTTTTTGATACCTTTTTTAGTAAGTGATTATTATAAGATAAGATGGACTTTAAAGGAAGAAAATATATGAAACAGTTATACAAGTAAAAAGTATGTTCTCTAAAATAAATGTGTGCTCATATTATATTACATTCAATGCTTTATGACAATGAATGTAATAACTTTTCGAGTGATAAGAGAGTGGAAAGAATTTTCCATGTATTATAAAGGGAAAGAATTCTATATTACTTTCCAATCTTTAATGCAAATCAAACATTGAAATATGAAGATTTCATTCCATTTCTATCTTTATCGTCATAACAGATCAAACATGTTCTTTAAAGTAAACTAGCTTGAAAAAAACTTTACACAATATTTTTATTTTTTTAAATAAGAAAATTGTAGATAAAAAGAGAGAGACTAAAGAGCATGATTTTACCACAAATAATCATGTTACTCAGTTTAGCAAGTATGTAATTTTTATAAGTGTATAGTAAATTTGTGGTAAACTTAAACATATTTAATTTGTTAGATTGACTTAGATTTTATTTTAAATATGTAACATTTTATAATGTAGAGGCAGCAGAGGTAGCAGAGATTCTAGCACAATATGGAATAGAACCGCATGAATATGCACCAGTTGTCAATGCTCTCAGAAAAAGGCCTCAAGCTTGGTTGGATTTTATGATGAAGTAAGTTATTTTTCTTATTTATTTTTGGCTAAATTATTCGTTTGACTCAAAACTTTAACTAGATTCGTAAATATGTCTCTGGATTTTTATAATATATGATTTAATCCTCTATTTTTTAAAATTTCACATATAATTCTTTAATCTTACGATTTAGTTCTAAAAATTGTATCACAGAAAAGTCTCAAAATTTTAACCTAGAAAATGAAAGTTAGCAACTATATGTTTGAAAATTAAATAATATGTTTTAAAAGTTTAGAAGCATGAGATTTCTTTTGAAAACTAAATTATATGTTTTAATAGTTTATGAATTTATGTTTAAATCTGAAAAGAAAAATTTGTGAACTAATAAATAGTTATGTTTTATCATTTAAATAATCTTAGGTTGTGTTAGGCTTCTTGTAATTATATTGAGATACAAATTACTAACACGTATATAAATTTAAAATGAACGTGATTATGGTGTCTAATTTTGAGAATAAGACATTGAAGTGTATTAATGTTTTAGGTAGTGAATTCGAGTTTCAATGGAGGCATTCTTTTTAATTTATCTTAATGAATTGGTGGCTTTAGAAATTCCCTTCACATATTTGGGCTGTATTATGAGTAATTTTGATGGTAATAAAAAAAAAATTTCATTTCGAATGAAATTTTAATACAAATTTACCTTTTTCTTTTTAAACATGTTTTACTTGATAAATCTTTTTAAACCTATCAATAAATAATAACCTCAGAATGGGAGCGGGGAAAATCTCATAAAAACAATACTACTAAATTACAGAATCGGGGGGAAAAAAACAAGTAGAACTCACTTTTTGGATGTAGACCAAAGCTAACACATGTTTTTTCCTTCTCTTTTTTGTTTTTGCGTGCAAGTGTTACAAGTCTGTGTTTTAGGTATAAATACTGTCATGGTATGTATGTTTGTGTTATATTTGTTTGTATCATGTGATTCGTGTTTTTAAACTCAATTTACAATTTTTTTAATATTATACAAAATCTACATTATTTTTAGGGTATTGATATTACCACAATGTAAATTATTATTGACACAAGAATTATTCATTAATGATAATTTTATCAATAATAGTGACATTAAAGTATAATTAATACTAATGATAAAATAAACTTCTTATATAATTTTATTGTAACAACAACAAAAATTATTGTAGCAATATCAATACTATATTCTTAATCAAATTATTTACTCTTAAAAAAAATTAACTTAATTTTAACTAAAATATAATGTGTATTGTGTCATCTTCGTGCTATTAGCTGACTCAAATCGCAACTCCTATGTAGGCATAACAGCATATGTTACGGGTGTAAGTTTGTTCGGTGCCTATGTACTTATGCACACCAAGTAGATAGTTTTTATTTTAACTATATCTTGTTAATTTGAGTGTTCTGATCAACTTATATATAAAGATACTAGTTTGTTAGTTTGTGATGAGCATAATGATTTCAATTTCAAAAATGAGATAGTTTGTTAAATCAATACCATCTCCGTCTCCTAAATCAATCAATATTATCTCATGCATGTCCTTGATTAGATGCTATTCCTTTCAATTAAAGTAATTTTGTTAGTGGGTAAAGATTACTGTCGGATTAAAGGGGGCTGGCTAGCAATAATAATAATAATAATAATAATAATAATAAAATGTTATAAACTTAGATGCATGCGAACTGATGTGTCAGATAATCATTGCACAATGTAAAAATTAAGACTGTTGAATTCAATTAATAAACAAAAATAAATAAAAAATAGAGCTGCAAATTAACAAGTCTACCAATTGTATGATACAGGTTTGAGCTGGGAATGGAAAAGCCAGATCCTAGAAGAGCACTTCATAGTGCCCTTACAATAGCAATTGCTTATATTTTGGGAGGGGTAGTGCCTCTGATACCTTATGTGATTATTCCAAGGGCTAGAGATGCTTTGGTTGCATCTATTATTGTAACATTAATTGCATTGCTTGTGTTTGGTTATGCCAAAGGTTACTTCACAGGCAACAAACCCTTTAGGAGTGCTTTTCAAACAGCTCTTACCGGAGTTGTTGCATCCGCAGCTGCTTTTGGCATTGCAAAGGCCATCCAACCATGACTTTCATCATCTCTTTTAAACATTCATCGTTTTGTTGAAGGTCTTTATTTATGTTACAAAAATGTTGGATATTTCTGTATTCATTGTCTTTTGTATTTAGCTTATCCCAAGAATGTGAGGCCAAACATTTCTTGGAACCCCTTTAGCTTATTATATAACCGAAAAACACTTTTTATCTTAAAACAATCTCAAGTCAATAAAGGTTTTAGAGTTTATGCACGTAGTCTCATAACCTAAAGTATCAAGGCAATAATAACTTACCACCTAAAAACATTCCTCATTATAATTTACCTCTTGGTACTCAATTCACTTGTAGCACATTGTATATATCAGCTGTCAAAATGTCATATGTTATATAGTATGTATATAATTATTATTATCTTTTATCCATATTTTTGGGTTTTCACCTTTTAATTACCTTTATTTTTGTTTTAGTATTTTTTTTATCCTTATTTTTGGAGTTAGTACCTTCTAAGATACCCTTATTCTTATTTTAGAACTCTTTTTTACTCTTATTTTTAACTATGTTTAGAATACTCCTATTTAGATCATTGATACTTATTTTAGTTAATTTTAACGGTAACGATATCTATAAATTATTTTAATTTATTAAAATTATTATTAAAATTGATCAAAATGATTACAAATAACCTAAATAAGGATACTTTAAATATACTGGTTGAGAATAAAAGTAAAAATGATTATGAGTAATTTAAAGGTATCTATTATCAACTAAGACATAATACACTCTTATTTAGATTAATAGTATATATTTTAATTAATTTTAATAGTAATTATTACTAAATTATTTTTATTTATTGAAATTACTATTAAATTTAAACAAAGTATATTATAATTTAAATATAGATATTTTATGTTTGAAAATATGGGTCAAAAAAAATAAGAATGGTCCAAGTGTACCGATTCCCATGTTTTCTATAACTTTTCATTTCATTTTCATTGTGTTTGTGGATTATTGATAACCCTTGAAATGGTTTTTTAACTCCAATACAAGGCACTAAAACCAATGTCCCATTAGGATTCAAAACCTTGAAAACCTAGGCTTGCTACCAATTTAGTAGTACCTTTAGCTTCATTTTTAAAAGCTTTTAAAATAGGAAAGATAAAGGAACTAGAAGAAAATCTGAAACTGACCTTGGGAGGAAGGAGCAGTATTATGCAGAAACCAGACTAGGAAAATCAACGTTCATACTAAATTCACTAGACAAAATCAATTTCGAATCAAGCTTCTAAGTTCCATCAGACTGCAAGTAAGGCTAACAATTGTACTATTATTTTATTGTCTGAAAGATACTAAAATGCTTTACCTTAATGATGCTTTTGTTGTTTTACATCTAATGGGTGCACCTATGAACTAATATTAGTCTATGTTTCCTTAAACTCTTTATATTTTATAAAGCATCTATGTCTAAGTGATATAACGTGGACATGAATATGAATATTCGGACACGCCAATTTAATGAAAATTTACAAAAAGAAATTAGAAAAATTGATGTTTCCGAAACTCAAATATGTATCTAAAATTTATGATTCTTGATATACTAAAATAGTCCAACTTATATACATATATACAGTTAGGAAGCTAAAGAAGCAATGCCCTATTCTGTTGAAGTACCTGCTTTAATTTGCTAAAAAAAAGTTATGACGAACTCAAGAAACACAAATCGGTTCATGTTACTCCTCTGTTAACTAACTAATGAAAAATATTTATAGATCAAACAGGTTTTGAATTTGTGACTTGAAACATAGCACAATTAGTTTTACTGCCATAACACACATGAAAAATTGGTGCGGAAGCACATGATATATAAAATTGTCTACTACAAATACGAGGTAACCTTAATACATATGAAAAATGATTCCTCAAAAAAAAACAAAAAAAGATCTTCATATGTGAAATAGAAGGATATATACGGTTTTATGTATTGGTATATAAGGAATCAAAATATCCCCAAAAAAAAAAATTCCCCTTTCTTTTGGAATACGATCAAAATACCCAAATAAAATGAGAAGGCCTATTAAGTTTTTGAGGCAAATAGAGAAGGCAACAACATACCTCTGAAATCTTATACTCCCAAGAACAAGATAACATCCTCCAATTTTTGGGTTAGCATCCGTTGTACATCTTAGGTTCTGAAGACATGTTCCATCTGCTCAGTTAGAAGTTCCAAGTTTTGAGAATTCTCCAACTGGGTCTTTAATTCAGTTTGATTCCATCCCAAAGTTCTCAGCTATTTCCATTTCCAGGGCAGTTCCATATACAGTTAATTCTGCATCAATTTCAGAATCAGTAGCCTCGTCATCTAACTTTGCATCTTCGATATTTCCAGATAAAGGACTGGCTAAAAGAAGCTGCTCCCATGCATGATCATCCATCAAATCTGGAACAATAAATGGTGTATAATTTTCTAACGGACTCACTTTCTCTTCCATAAGAATCTTCATAAAATCAGAGTTCAGAAAAAAATCTGACATCCCATTTGCATGAGGATCAGATTCTTGTGGTTTTTCCTCCTCTGGTTTTGCAGTAATTGCTGGTGTCTCATCCATAGGTGCTTGGTATTTTACTATGAACCCATCAGAGGCTACAGGCTCCAGCATATTCCCAGCCTCAGCCATGCGCCAATTGTTTTCTTTTGGCTGAAGCAACTGAACAAAAAAATCAGGGCTTTGCATGGCCATGACTAGAAATGATAGCATTTGTTGTTGGTTCTTTTCCATTCCTTGAACCTTGTCTCTCAAGCGAAGCAACTTATTTTCTGCAGTTTCCTGGTGCTGCCTAAGCTTCACCAACTCCTGCATAAGTACATTTTTATCAGTCTTCAGATTCTCAACCTCTTTCCATAGACCATTTTCATTTTTTTCATAAGGTGCATCATGGTTTTCTTTTTGCTGAGAAGCTTTTCGCTGATCTGAAACCTGAGAATGCTTTCTTCTACGAATATTTTTCAACAAATGCTTTTGACCCCGAACAAACCCATCATTTGCAAATATCCAACGATCTGTATCCACTTTTCTAAAGCCCTGAAACATTATGTGTTGCAGATTAATTGACTAGATTTTACAATTCAGCAAGAAAGAAAGAAAGAAAGAAAGATAAAGCTTCCTTTTTAAGGGATTGTGGATGCTACCCAAGTCTCCCTTAAAGACTCAAGATGATTTAGAACTCAAGAATATGCTTTCTTTCATTTGCGAGCTTCAAGGTGGTGGTGAGAAATATATAAGGCAAAGGATAATTAAGGTTATTAAAATGCAAAATCTAATTAATTAGAACAGGTCGTTTCTAGCATTGGAAGACACCATTTGTGATCAGTGAAAATGAACTTGAAACATTTAGAGCAATGTTTTTACATGATACAATATATAGGTTGCTTAATGCTTCGAGATCGATATGTTGAACTTAGAGGTGTCAAATAAATTGAACTAGCTCAACTTGCTTAGGTTCAACTCACTTAGGTTGAGTTATAATAGCTTAACTAAACTCATCTAAATTTACGTGAGACGCATTCAATTTAGCTCACTTCTAAATGAAATCAATTGGGCTGAATAACTATGAATTGGCTCTTTTACGCTTCCAAAATATGAAAATAAAATTAAAAAATTTATAATTTTATTTATAAAAAAAATGTTAATTTAATAAATATTATCTTTTTATTATATTTTTGCAAAAAAAAATAGTATCTTTTAATTGTAATCTTCCATAATGTCATTATTATAATTACAACAATTTTATTAGTATCAAAGACATTTTGTTAAATAAATTCGCAAGCTGCTCATGAGCTAGGTGAGTAACTTTTTCAGTTCATGAGCTAATTGCATCAATCTTAAATTAGTTGAGTTGGATTGAGTTGGTCATTTCACACCACTAGTTGAAGTTAAAACCCAAAGGTCAAGTGATTGCAAAAATGCTATGATGACAAAGAAATTAATATTTTTTTTTTTAAAGATTGACTTTGAGATCTTGAAACAAAAGTTACAAAATACTAATGTCCTAAAGTGAAATGCTTGGCAAGTACACTGCTTGACCTATCAAGTAAAAAAGAACTGATGTGGATGTGTTCCCTGATCTTAGAAGTATCATGCAAAAAGAATCTGACCAAGATAATTGTAGAAATCAATCAAGTCTCATCTCTGATGAATCTAGAACTGCAACTCATGACATATTTTAAAATTCATGCAACTTTTCCAAATCAATGCACTGTCAGTCAAAAGCATACTAATTCCTAGCATTACTTCTATTTGTGATATTAGCATTTTTCTTATTCCCAAGTTTTCTGACAGTTTACAATATAAATCTATCTTTATGCAAGGACCAAATCCATGTATGCTAGCAATAACTGGAAAGTTATTCATATATTAAAGAATGAATCATACTTTTTGAAACTCCCTGATCAAATTCTCTCAAAATTAACAAAAGATAAACAAATTTTCAAGATTCTAGGAAAATCCAATTCCGAAATTAGCCATTAAATACCACATCCAAACACCAACAATCAAAACCCATATTAGCAATCACCCATTACAAAACGAAATTAATGATAACAAAATTGCCCATCAAACGAAAAAGTCAAAACAAAAAAAAAACAAACGGAAGCTTACATAAATATTGAGCTGCCTCATAAAGCTCGAAAAATTACTGTGCTTGAAGTATTTGGGAAGTAAACGAACAGTGAAGTCGGTCAAATCGGATATAACAAAGCTGTCTTTGGTTTCACACCATGAGATTATGGAGTCTGTAGATTTATCATCTACCATCTCATAACATTTCCTCAGAAATGGCGCTATCGATCCCAAAGATACAGACCCATCATCACAATACTCAGTAGACTTCACCATGATCAAAGGCAATATTCTTTTTCCCTTCAAAAAAGCTCAAAACTAGCAGAAAATTAAAACCCAAATTCAGTTATGTGGCGGAAACCTAAAAGAAGAAGGGAGAAAATTTGAAATAAGATATGAAAGGAAATTGTACGGAAATGGTATGGAAGGTTGTTTGAGTGAAGATCAATTGCCGTGTTAATGGGTATTTACTTTGTACAGGAACATTTTGCTTTGTGAGGTTTCTTGGAGGTTTGGTTCGATGAAGTTTCTTAATCTGCAGGATGTTTGTCGTCTTTTGGGTTCGTACTTTTAAAAGGAAATATCCGAATGAAAAGTTTAGCTCAAGTGGGCTTCAAGATATTTTCATGGACGTATCCTTATGCGTAAGGTATTATTGATTGGCAAACTAGGCCATTATATATCTCGGCCTTTAATGCTCATGGACGGGGCCCAGCTATATAGCCTCTATTTTACAGGAATAAAAAGATATATCTTTTTTCATTATATATTATTATTCACAAATAATCGAAAATATCTGCAAAAATTAAAATTTTCCTCAAATTAATAATAGTTGATTAGGTCTCCGAATTTGTGGTTAATATTATATTTTAATATATATATATATATATAATTAAGTATAAAATACCTAACAATTTAAATACTGACGTTTAATTTTTTATTTATTTTTACACATATGTATATTATTTTACTTCAAAAATTTGGTAAGTAGCCAAAAATAAAAAATAATGTAATTATTATAAAATTAAAATTAATATTATGTTAATTTTTTTACTAAATATGTCTTCAAATAAACATTAAAAATAAAAATTTGATTGAATTGTTCAAAAATTATTACTCATTTAAAATTAATATAAATTATTAAAATTATTATCATAATTATTACGCGTAAAATTGTCACATATTTGACATCTTTATATTTATTAAAGTTTTAAATTTTAAAATTTAATAGTAATTTATGTAATTTAAATATGTGAGGATAATTTTACGTGTTGTAACTTAAAACACTTTATAACATTAATGTACTATTCGTTTATATTTTTTAATGCATTCCCCATAGATAAATTTATAATATATATATATAGGTTAAAATCAAATATAATATTTTTTTAGATAAAATTATTCTTATATTTATATTTTAAGTTATTGCCTTTAACTATCATTTTAGAATTATATTATCACATTTAATACCAATTTTCATTTAATAATAATTCTAAAAAAACGTAATGGTCAAATTCTCATTGATAAAGAAGTGTTTGAAGATTTGTGGGCAAATTTGGGGAAGCAGAGAGATATTTTCAAGACTTAGTCGTTCTAACGAAGGTTGATTTCCAAGAAACCATGGGAAAAAGTAAACCTTGAAGTTTCGTATACGCTTAAAGCTGTATGAAAGCTGCCTTTCGTTTTAATTTTCAGTTCTATTTTTAATGAGAATTGCAGTTTCATATGGCCAAATGAGCTCAATGTTTGTTAAAATTATTGAGAACTGTTCTTTTACCATGGTTTGAAAACTGTTTTTAAATTAAACAGTCAAATAGATACCAAGTTTTTCTTATGGTACATAGCTCAAACTTTTACTATTATACATCGGAAATAATTATGAGTTTCGTTTTAGAATTTACAATATTGGACCTAATGAATAAATACACACAAAATATATAAAATAACATACTTAAAATTTAATAATTTTAATGTTATTCAATAATATTAAATATGATTTAATTACACGATATTAACCACAAATAAATTTAAATAATTAAATTCTTCAATGATATCTAATTAAATAATATTTAATGTAAAATGATGGATTGAATTTTTTTAATAATAAATATATGAACTAAACATAAAGGATATTATTTTTATGATTATAAATTTTAAAATATATTATTTTTATTATTTTTTTTTAAATATACGGTGATATCATAGATAAAAGATAAAGAATTTGATACAATCAAAGGCTTTAATATCAAGTAAATAAAGACGGAGAAATATGAAATGTAGATTCTTTCACTAGGAACGTTTGATTAAATTTTTTGTTTGGCGTTAATATATTAATTAAACAAGAACACCTACAATGCAGGTACACTTTACTATATATATGTATATATATATCTATGTGTGCATACACTCAAGTCAACTTAATAGGGTTTTGACATGTTCCTAAAAAATATGACATTATTTTTCTGGTTAAAAATATGGCATCAAACATATAACTATTACTTTGTGTGTACTTCACATTATCATATATATAATTACTCAATTTTAAGCATGTAAAGAATTTAAGGCTTTTCAGAATACATGTACTCGAGAATTTCTTTATTTAGGTTAAAAAAATTAAAAAACACATCAAATATTTATTTTCTAGAAACATAGATCTACTCCTTTGCTTCATAAATTGGAACGCTACAAATGCGTTTGTCACTTGCTCATCATTTTCAATGACTTTTACTCAAAAATGAGCACCTTAGAATGTTTTGTTATTTTTAGTGGTTAATGTATTGCTAAAAATGTGATCTTTCTATCAATGTTTGATCACTATTGTACTAGTTGAACTCAAACAAATGACTAAATACTTGACCCTTTTTACCCAAACAAAAAGACATGTTCCGTCCAATCGTCCATCATCCTTTTCCAAAGTCGTGTACAAACATGAACGTGCAATGTATAATGAAATACTCATAAAACCATTCACTCACGTTGACTAACATTTATTTTGGATAAAAAAGTGAATTTGGACTAAATTGACCACAATGTCAGTACTCATGAGTCATGGCCAAATTGGATGAAAATTTTATATAGAGGACAAAGAAGATGAAAATAAATAGTAGGAACTTAGATGGTGCATTTAATCCACAACAAACTTGAGTGAGAAATCACATGGAATATTTAGACATTTGAAATATATGCATTCATAACTCATGCTCGTTTCTTTCATCTCTTTGTTTTTGAACATTATTTCTGTGTCGTCTCTCGTTCTAATTATTACAGAAAATTGATCACATTCACATACCTTATATCAATCATGATAACCAAATGCTACTTGTGCACAGTTCAATGAGTATGTCTCTGTATGTATATATTGAAGTGTGAAGAGCCAGCTCCCTCCATCTTAAAGAAAAAAGTGGACGTCCAATGCATCAGAAGTCCAATGTTCCACATTGCTTGCTTTCAATACTTTTTGACACTCTACTCTCTTTCTTTTCCTCCTCATAATCATTCTTAAGGCCTCGATTCCGTCCAATTCCTAGCTTTGGCAACCCTCGATTCAATCCCTCGAGCAAAACGCAGGCTTTACACCATTTCTGCAACATAAAACGTATTCATCAAAGTCCCAAATGCTTCAATGTATTGACAAATAGAAGGGAGAGGATGATAAGGGTTTACCAAACTTAATACTCACTTCTCAGGGTACTGTGTCTCAGAAAAATAATCTAGACTAATTAGACATGACGTTTTACAAAAATATAAACAAAAAAAGCAAAAATGATTGATTCAAATACGCACTCTAACATGATGCATTTCCTCGAGAAATACAAGTAATGCAAAATATAAACATTAGCAATTAATTAAAAAAATCTCAAGGATGTAATCAAAATAGCCAACCAATTGGACAATATATCTACAAGACAAAAAAAGTCCATTTTGGAGACTTTTGAAAAAGCCTAGGCATGGGAACTGAATCTACACCCATTCTAAGTTTATGTTCTTTTTAGTTGAGTCTTGATACAACCTAATTAGGAAAGAGGCAACCAAAAGAGTTGCAGGAGATGACTCCACTTATGTGCATAACATGGCAACCAGCAGCATGATCATTATCATAGTTTTTTGTTTTCTTTTATGTTTTTTTCTCTTTTTGACTGAAAATTTGACCATGCAATGAAAAATATATATTTAATTTAGCCATCCCACAATCAGAGCAAAATTTTCGAACAAAGTCAAATGCTTCTGAAAAGAAGAGAATAGATAAGAAAATTGATGGCATAAAGGTCTACTAAATCAATGCTTCTAGATAATTCAAACGTCAGGTTTTGTTTAAGAAAGTACAAAATTTGAAGACATTGGAAAAGAAAGCTGCAGCTATGAACAACCTTTGCTGGTCATTTGAGGTTGATAGTCCATTTTGGATATATAAGGTTATATTTATATACGGCAGGACTTTCATTATTTTTTAAGCGGAAATTGATGCAAATATACCTGACTTGAAATGTAACCACAACGTTCACAGGTCCCTTGCTCAGGCATTTTGGTAGAAGTGGAAATCCTGAAATCTTCACCTGATTTAATGATGTCAAGTATGGCCCTAGGTCTGAATCAAGAGAAAAAAAATAAAAGCAATGAATCATTGAATAATATGTAGGGAGCACAGGAAATTATAGATAAATTATTCTTATAAACAAAAAAAGCCAACAGCAGATAAAACATATAACAAGTTCACAACCTTAATCTTTCCAAATCCTTGATAAACTCACGAGCAAAGCCACGATATGCATTAGGAGAATAAATGCCTGTTATTTTGAACAAAAAGTAATTATTAGTAGGATTAAGTGAAACATATATTAACAAACATTCAACTTTTTGTACAGCATCCACGTAAATGAATACAAATTCCAGCACATGCCATTGTGCCAGTGCATGATTTTTTTTCCTTTTTTGAGTTTGCACATTATAAATCAAAGGAGCAGCAGTATGAATACACCTTGGAAAAAGAACACTAAATTCCATTGTACAAACCAAGGCAGCAAGCAATTAACAAACCTCTAGCAGTGGAATTTCAGTTAAACAGATCATTAACTATAGTTAAAATATCAATCACAGAAAATCCCATAAAATATCTGCATGTGATGCAATTTACTTAGGATGAGTGTAATCAAGAGAAGAAAATAAACTCCCACAAAATCCACACATTGGATAGAGATATCCCATTTCATGCCAACTTGTTCAAATTCCAAACCCAACTCCAATGTGGGGCATGGAATTTTGGAGGGTGAGATTTACCATTACATTGCCATAAAAAAATAGACATTTGAAAAAAAATGCAATGCATATTTCAGCTTTTTAAATCAGAATCTGTGAATTACTGAAATCAAAATAATCTCTACTTTCATTTCTCCAAGTTCTACTTCCAAAGATTTTAATACCAAAAAAATGTTATTTTCACTAATAATTATAGTAGAATGAGATATATAGTCCCAAAAATACCCCGACAGAAAACATAAGAGAAGGAAAGCAGGGGCAAGAGCATATCAGAGCAGGAACAAAAGAAAAATAACTCAGAGATTAGTAATTACATTCAGTGGAGAAGTAGTCCAACCTCTTGAAGTAAGCATACGTGCTTGTGGTTAAGGATATGGAAAGAAAATTAAGCATAAAACAATAAATAGAAATTAACCCAGGATACATTGCAATTGAGTGTTTGAACAAGGATATATAACAATTTCTTTCTCATATGTGTACTTGAAAGGTTTGCATCTGGGAATGGGACCATCTTCACCAGTGGTTATTGCAGTGCATCTACTCAATCTGCATGCAGGAGAGCAGTTCATAACATAATGTATACACACACATATACTAAGAGCAGTTCATATATAATAGACAAAGAAAATGAGAGAAGTTCTATCAACTAATGGTTACCTAGCAATATCTCCTCGCAATATATTCAAGAGAACTGTCTCTGCGATATCATCTGCATTATGTCCAGTAACAAGCTTATCTACTTTCAACATAGCAGCACCTCTGTCAAGAGCCTTATATGCATTAAAAAAAAAAGTATGAAAGACTGTAACAGAACCATGAATTCACAAACACAAACTAACATAGAAACAAAAACAAGAACAAATAATGAAATGAAAAGTATTCATACAGATTGTTTTAGAAGATATTACAGAGGTTACCTGGCGACGGAAAACACCACAGAATGTGCAATTGTTCTTGAGACCTATCATCTTCACAATCTCATCCATAGTCCATCCATACAAATCTTTGTATGATACAACTTTCAATGGCAAACCATACTAAAATTGAATAATAAGAGTAACTTAATCAGAAAAACAGAACACAAAAGGTGGTAAAATTTAGAGGTTCTAAGGAGACAGACGCCATGAAAATGAAGCTGCTATGATGGTAGGTTTAAGGAAGGAAACATATCCAGAACATAGTAATGACAAAATGAAGATTGATAATGAGTTCCATATAAAGAGAATAAACAAAAAATAATTAAAAGGATCTAATAACCTGTATTTCATTTCTTTTGACAGTTTCAAGAGAATCATCTCTGTACCCTGTAATGCCCTCATCAACTGACAGGAGGAAGAGATCTAAACCATAGTTATGCCGCTTATTCAACTCTGACATTACATAAGCAAGGACTGTGGAATCTACAAAAGAGACCAGAATAATTTTAAATTCATCTATTGAAACAAAGAGACAAGAAAGAAACAAGGCATGACAAAATTGCTTGAAATGCAAGCTAAATTAAAGCGATAAAAACGATATAAATCATGCTAGCCTCCAAATTTACCATTCCCATCATTCTCTAATTTTTATCATCTAACATAAAAGCTAGAAGGAGCCCCCACTCCTTAGCAGTAAGAAGCAAAAAAAATGAATTTGCAGGTGTGTAACTAGGAAAATTTGATATAAAGAAAAAAAGTGAAACGTGCGCTAAAACATGTTGTAAAATATTGATAACTCAAACTAAATTGTAAATATGTGTATAACTCGAGTTTATTTTGTGAGTTGGCACAAAAGGGAAGGAAGAGAGAAGAAAAAGAGGTGGGGGGGGGCATATACATGAGAAACTCTTGTTTGTATTTTGTAACAAATAAACCGCTGACTTGGAGAAACATTCAAGTGAAAACTGAACTTATTTGATTTTAATGACAATGAAAGGGACTGATTATGGATTTAAGACAGAATAATTTCTATAAGTATCATGTTTCTCTAAGTTAGAAAAACCTAATATATATATATATATAATACAAAAACTCCCCCATAAAGTACAGTTATAAGCACATTCCTATAGCTTCAAAACCAAATTTATACATCCATAAAAGCTAGGGTGAAAGAGAAGAAATGAAATTTATCCTGCTTCTTAACTTAAACTATTAGAAAAGATAATTGTATGGTCTTATCATCACGTTAAACAGATCATCTTGGCAACCTAACATCAAGTAAGATGACATAAAACCCATGAAAAAGAAGTGAACAAGAACAAGAATATTCACCTTTTCCACCAGATGCACCAATAGCAACACGTTCACCACGTTTAAATAACTGGTTCTCCATAATAACTTGATGAATCTCCTCCTCAAAGACCTCATAGAAACACTCCCTGCAGATCTTCAGAAAATAATAATTTTAACGCCATTTGGTCCTAACTTTTAACCTCACGAGACATGTCTACACATATAACCTATGCAAAATAAAAATTAAATTGCTGCACGATCTTTTTAGTATATTATATAAATTGGATGAGGGAAAAAAGATTACCTGCTGTAGAGTTTTGGGTCTTTTGAGAACAGCCTTTCTCTGGTTACAGATGCAGCATTGGCGAACAGCTGCTGCCTTCTTGGTCGTACCATTGACTTCTTCCTGCATTTTGTGCAGCTTGGTTTCTAAAAAGCTATGCAGCCTTAAGCCCTTCCAGGTTCTCAGTGATTTTACCAACTTCTCTCAATAACACCTGTCAGTGATTTTACCAAAGCAACAAAGATGTAATGATTAAGGGAAAAATCTACTGGGAAATTACATAAAATAACATCTCTACTTCTAACAACAAAAATAACACCCAACAACATTGAATGAGGTCTAATTGACCAGAGTTCAACACTAAACGTGCCTAATTGAATGGCGTTCAATGAATTTTTTGATGTTATAAATGTTGTTTTCCCAAATCTGTTTGACATCCGTTGTATCTTTAAATACACCATTAGATATATGGTAGTAGGCAGAAAATATTTAATGGTTGAGGATTAGTTATATTAAATTTAATGGTCAAAGCACTAGTATGATGATCCTTTGTTCAAAGGCACGGAATTTTGGAAATATATTCCTTGACCCAAACGCAATACGCAATGTGAACAAGGATAATCTCTCACAGACATTTTATCAAACACCAAGTCACCAACCATACAAACTAAAGAATATATGCGATTTTACAACAACGATATATATTATTATTTCAAGCATCAATAGACGATATTTCATAAAAAATAAAAAGTAAGCCAGGAAAAAGATAGAAATATAAAACAAAGAAAATGAAGGGAGACTGAAAAAAAAGGAAGAATCAAATTTTAAAAAAAAATTACCAAGGAAGAAGCAACAAGGTGCTGAGAGTGGTAATGGACTAATAACAGCAGTGTCTTTCACCGGAGAAACGCCGGCGAATAAGGACGGCCGCTGGCAGAAAAATCGGATAGAAAATAATTGAAGAGGAGTGTTACTGGACAAGGGGTTTGCCTTTATAGCTCTTGTTCGGGTCGGGGTCGGGTTCGAAAAGGTATTACTAATTAGGGATGCCAACGAGTGAAAGTGTGAAACGGCATCTGATACTTTATCCCAGATTGAAATTAAAATATTATATTTTATCTAAAATCAAAATCAATATAGATATAAATTTAAGAAATTATCATCAAATGATTACTTATTTAATATCTAGCTTTTATTTTAAAAATATTAAATTTAATTAAAAAATTAAAAATTATAATATATTTATTACTTAATATATTAATTTCATTTTTTTATAAATATTAAATTTTAAGTATTCTTAATATATTTTATTCTTTAAAAATATAAATGTATAATCTTGGATATAATGATTGGATTCTCTATCTACAAAACCAAAATAAAATTCAATACTTTAAATAAAATAATAACCCAATTTTAAAATTGATTTAAAATTTAACCTTTTGAAACTAAAATCTTATAGTTATTACTTGTAATTATCTAAATTTTAATAATTTTTATTAGCCTTTTAAAAATAGTCCTATTATGTTACAATAGTTTCAATTTCTTTATCTTTATATATAAAAAGCTTTAATCTTTTGTTCCTAATTTTTTTATATTAATAAATATTAAAATATTTATATAATAAATATATTTTATATATATTTTTTCATTAATTTTTACACCAAAAAATATCTATATAATAAATAATTATTTTATATAATACAATCATTTTTATTATATTAAGTGTAGAAATTTATAAAGTTGTTTATTATATATTTAGTCAATCAATTCATTTATGATTTCTTTATATATAAAAAGTCATAATATTTTATGGATGACTGCTTTATTTTTTTATTTTTTACACAATAAATACTAAAATATTTTTATATTTTTATATTTTTGTTATTTTTTATACCAATAAATATAAAAATACTTATATAATAAATATATTTTTATGAATATTTATTTTGTATAATGTATTTTTTTAAGGCATTAAGAGTGATAATTCAAATAATTAATGATTATTCATCTAATTACTATTTAATCAATTTATTTATGAGTATATTATATTTTGTTAAATTAATAATTTTCATGTTGAGATTATATCATATCTCATACCTAATATAAATCATTTTTAAGAAAAAAATGTTTATTAAATTCAATTAAGTTATGTATATAATTAATGTAAGATTAACTTCTTAAATAATAAAAATATTAAGTGAATAAATTTATATGTTGTTTTATTATATTTGATTTAATTATTAAATAAATTCATATAATTATTATTAATATCATGATAAATTACTTATGTTTATAATGTATTTGGATTTTATTACTTATAAAATAGTTATATTATATAATTATTAATTATTAAAATAATAAATTAATTAACTATTTATTTTAACAGTATTTTTACAAATCACCTTATAAAACATTTTAACATCAAATTTTCAATTATAATAAAAATAATTTAAAATTTTATATTTAAAAATTCATTTTTTATTTTATTTTATGAAATAAAAAATTTGAAACAATAATTATTATTATTTATTAATTAATACTATTATATATTTATTCAATTTGAATAATCAATACAAAATTATAAAAACTTCATCAATAAATTATTTTTAAAAATTAAAAAAATGATATTTCTATTAATATAAAAAATTAATGGATTACAACACAAACTAAAAATAATTTAAACGAGTGACTGTCACCACTTATGCTTGCTTACGTGAGATTTTTATATTATTATATTTAACAAATTTATTAAAATAATATAAAAAAGAATAATTTTAAAATTTATAAAAATAAAAATAAAATATTAATAACATTGAACAAAATATATTTAAATAGATCTAAATGATCGTAATTTAATTTAAATTGTATTTAATTGATTAATATTCGATATAAAATAATTTATTAGATTTTTTTAATAATAAAAATATATAAATTAAATATAAAAAATATTATTTTTCAAACTTTTTTGTTGGCTTATCATATCTTTCATGGATGTCATATGCAAGAATGTTATTAATAAATAAAAAGTTAATTGATTTTTTTCTCCTATAGAGTATTAAATAAAGCTATTTTGAACAATAATATTTTAACGGAAGAATATCGATACACTTTGGGTTATTTGTTTCTAATTAACCATTTTATTAATAAAGAGAAATTTTGTATTAATTTTTGGATAAAATCAACTTAAGCATTACTATATTTAAAAAGTTGTTAATATCACGACGTTTGGATCATAGAATTAAAAAAAATAAGAATAAAAATAAAAATAAAATTAAATAGAAAGTAAACATTATTACTAATATATTTTTTGGTTTGATGATTATAATAAAAAGATTAATCAATAGTACAGTGTTTAGTTTATAACTAGAATAAAATAGAGAATATCATATATTATCTTAATATTCATATATTTATTAAAATTTAAATAATATTATTTAATTATTACTTTTTCGTCAGACAAAATATATTATTAAAATTATTATTTTTCTAAATTAGGTTTAGAGTTTTTGATTTTAGGTTTAAGGTTTAGAAGTTAAGATATAGGGTATAGGGTTTTGAGTTTTGGATTTGGGGTTTTAGGTTGATTTTGAGTATATGGTTTAAGAGTTTAGGGTATAAGACATAGGGTTTAAAGTTTAGAGTTTAGAGTTTAAAGTTCAGGATTTAGAGTTTAATGTTTCGAGTTATATTTATGGATTAAGATAAAATTAAAATTTAATATTGAAATGGAATTATAATTCTTAAAGGAAGGATGTAATCATAATTTTTACTCCTTTAAGAATTGATTATGATTACATTATATTCTCAATTTATAACACAACAAAACATACTAAGTGTAAGAATCAATTTCATTCACGTCACTATTCCATTAGCAAAACATGACATATAAGTGGCAAGTTAAACTCTTCTCTGACAGTTTTTTAATCCAAATTTATATATTTTTTAATATTATGAAATTAAATTATTTTTAGTAAAATTTTAATTTTTAATTTTAAAATTTTTAATATATTTATAGCATAAAATGATTAATAATTAAATTTTAACTAAAAAAATTATATGATGCTATTTTTGTGTTGGGAATTGTTGTTCAAATTGTCATCCTTGGAAAAAATATCACTACTATAAAAAGGGGCATTAAAGTCGGTTCGCTGAACCGACTTTAAATTAAACGACTTAAAGTTTAAAGTCGGTTCAAGGCGTGAAACGACTTTACGTTTAAAGTCGGTTCAAGGCGTGAAACGACTTTACGTTTAAAGTCGGTTCAAGGCGTGAAACGACTTTACGTTTAAAGTCGGTTCACGCGGTGAACCAACTTTACGTTGTAATTTTTTTTTTAATTTATTCATTTTCTATTTTACTCAAATAAAAACCTGTATTCGAGCAGAAAAAAAAACAAAATCAGTTTAGTAAATAGTTCAAATAATACAAATATTTGAAAAATAAAATATTAATTAATACTAGAAAAATTACCATGGTTTTGTTCTATTTTATTCAAGATCATCATATTCTTCTCCTTATGTTATAATACAAACCTACATATATAATACAAAAATTTATACACATAATAACAAAAAAAAATGAATAATATGGGATCTAAAAGATTAGTTAAAGAGGAAGAAAACTCACTAACCGGTGCTAGAAATGGTAGTCGTAGGTGGCCGGAAAATGAGAAAGAGTGGAGGAGAAGTGGAGGAGGTTTTTGATTTTTTAGAGTTCTACAACGCTGAAAATAGTTTTTGTCTGGGAAGAAAGAAGAGAAAAAAATTTATCCACGTGTATAGCGTCGGTTCCACGTGTCAACCGACGCTATATTACGTGGATAGTGTCGGTTCACCACGTCAACCGACGCTACGCTACGTGGATAGCGTCGGTTCTACACCGAACCGACTTTAAACCAATTTAAAGTCGGTTTTTTCTAAAAACCGACTTTACGTATCGACTTAAATACCCATTTTTGTAGTAGTGTATGACTTAAGTTTTTTCAAAGTTGATTGAAAATAAATATCAATTTCTGAATATAGTTTGTGTATTTATTTATATTTTCCGTATTCTTATTTTTATCTTAAATTAACGTATTTTTTAATATTATAAAAAATTAAATTATTTTAAATTAATTAATTAATTTATAATAATACAAAAATTAATTTAGTTTACATAAGGGGCTTAAAGTCCCTTTTTTTATTAAATAAATAAAGGTATTCAAATTTGTATAAATGGTGATGGAATTTAGATTCATACCATTTAGATAAAAAAAAAGCCGTAAAAAAAAAATTAACAGGTAATGCTGATTAAAAAGTAACGAGTGTTAAGCTTCTATTCTAGACTATATATCGAATTGTCACCGAATTGCACAAAAATTGACACTTTTATCCGTATATTTTATTTTATTGCTGACAATATACTAAAAATAATAAATATGATTAACGAATTTAGTTATGGTTAATTATAGTTTGAACGGGCATGTTCAACAGCCATTAATGGTAAAACATAACCCAATAATAATTCTTAAAAGTTCACACTATTTAACAATCAAACTCTTTCGGTCCTCCGTCAATCCATATAAAATCAATATAAGTTTCCTAAATTAGTTGAAAATTAGCATCAATCTTTATAAATTCTAAGCTACTATGTATTGTTTTAGATCAAACCAGAAATTATGTTTATTTTAAATTTGTTAAATTTAAATCTAATTTCATCTAAAAATTCAAGTTGAGATAAATAATTGTCTTTATTTACTTTATTATCATTATCTATATACACAACATAAACGCGATTTTTAATCGATGCGAAACTTTAACCGAATTAAACATGATTATGAACTAAAAGATCATAAGGATAACAAAAAATTTCAATAAAATAATTTCATTTCAATAAATCACATCTCACATCTCACAAATAACTAAATAAGACGATTCATCTACATATTTTGAAGGTACACTAGCTAACTAGCATGTACTTTTTTATATACACAATGATAAGGTATCACTCTTATAAATAATTTTATACAATATTTTATATTTTTAATATATCAATCAATAATTTAGTTAACAAACACATATCATTAATGTTCATCGTTTACTCATCAAAAATATGGTTACAACCATATACAATCATTAATAAATAATACATATAGAAAAAACATTAAATATATAAATTGTTCTCGTAACACATACAAGTTAAAAATAAAAACATTAAACAAATGACATTCGAAGTAAGTCTATAATAGTAGGAATAGGGAGACATACTATTACTAACTATAGTACGAACAAATCTCTCGAAATCATTTTCTCTTTAAAACAACAAATAATTGAACTTTTTCGTGACAACGTGAACTAATAAGATCAGAGTTGTGATTAAGCATTTTAACCAAACGTTCAAAGAATTCATCCATAAATTCATTTCCAAAGTGTTTGATGAAATAAGGTCCCATTGCAGCTCTAATATGCATCATCCATAATCTCGTGTCAAGTGGGTCATCTAACCATGTTGCTGGGTCATATAACTCCATCCTCTCTAGTTTAAAATTCCCATTTTGCCCAATTAAATCCACAATCTCCTCTGGAGTGGGTGAATAAAATGGAATGTTGAATGAGTCTACTTGAGACTCGTCAATATGTCCCTGTTAATTTTATCATTAACATATTTACAAAGTGTTAGTAATCGTGGAATTCACTTTCTGTAAAAAAAAAACTATTAAAAGTGAATAATTTATACAATTTTTTTTTGTAACGCAAGTCAACATATTAATCATATACTTTAAAATTTACACAATTTCGTTTTTATTTGTTTGATCCAGACTAAGATATTTAAAGAAACCATAAACATTATAACAAAGTAGTAGAAATGTATCCTTTTGAAAGTAAAAATATGTCCATTTATTTTAAAATAAATAGACTAAGATGCTTACTTCTATAAGATATAGAGTAAATTAAATGCACGTATTATTTAATCAAGAAAATAAAAGGTACCAAGAAATCATTTATATCAACAACATTGATAAGTTATTCTTTTAAAATCAAACAATCTTTGTTGTGCCATCTTATATATTACTTAAAGCTAAGAATAAAAGTTTAACACAGCAAGGTCACCAATTTTATTACTTAGTTTAAATATTTTTAAATTTTCATCACGCAATGTTTATCATATAAGATGAGAGTAGTGAAATACAAATATATATATTTGTATTTGATTTAATTTTTAATCTAGAAATATAAAGCATTTTAATTATGGTAAAAGTCTTCATATCCTTAGAAATGTGTTATAATGTTTTGTTTTTCTTACATATTTATATAATTATTTATTATTTTTATCATTTTATTTCATTTAAAAATAAAAAGTTATTTCTAATTTTTATTCGTTTATAATTTTATAAATTTTATTTTAATATTTAGTATTATTTGATTACGCTACTTAAATAAACATATTAATAATACTATTATTTAAATTGAATTGAATTCAATTCTTTTTGCTTTTAAGTTTCCATTCAGCTAACTAAACAATTTGGTATTTTTTTTTAATTTACTAGTTTAGTTTAGTTGGGTCTTTAAACCGATTATCTTCATCCAAAGATATATGTCAACTAATTAAATTACTATTAGTACTACCTATCAATTTTTAGCCTATTAAGACTATACAATCCTAACACTATGTTGATTATGTGTTTACGCATGTTTATAATTTTCCATCACCAACGTTATTATAAAAATTATGAAATTTTTTTTTTTCAAAATGCAACAATAATGTAAGAATAATTTGAAAGAAAACAAAATTGTACTATTGATATACAAAATTGTTCTTCTAGAATCCAATAATATAATATGTTCTTAAAAACGTAGAGATCATGATTGATTTGAATTCGTCATTGTATATGAATGTGTGAGTGTGAGTGTGAGTTTGTAAGAAAAAATTATCATAAGTTTGTCCAAACAAATTTATATTAATAAGAAGAAACGGGGACTAACCTCTTTTGCTAATTCCAACAAAACACAAGCCATATAATCATATAAAATACCCATAGCAATGTAAGAAATAGGTATCTCTTTCTCAATGCCTGAAAATATCAATACCATCAACCCACCAGAAACAACCTCATCAGCTCTTGCTTTTAAAAAATTCCCCATTTCTCTACCAAATTGGTTAGCATAAGCCTTCAAAACTTCTTCAGGGGCACTTGTGTAATGTACTCTTCCTTTGTTCCAAGCAAGAGAGTTTCGATCTTTTAACTCTAAAGGCAATTCAGTGATCCAATGCAAAGCAAAAGCACTATGAACAAAATGGAGAGAAGATTGAGGGAATAATCTTTGATGAAAAGAACCAGGCACACCAACTGCAAAGTATTTTTTGTCTTTTGGGATAGAAGTGAAAAGGGTATTAAAGTCATTTTTGGGTAGGTCATTGAAAAACACTTGAAATTCTAGATGATCATGGTAGTCAATTGTAGTAGAATGTTGAAGTTTGTACTTTTGTTCTATAGCTTCTATAAAATGTTGCATTGTTGTGAATGTGTTTGGTCCTGTTGCACATCCCATGTCTACAATTCTAATTGTGTTTGAAATTGATGTGAGACTTTTGATGTCAACCTTTTCAATAATTTCTTCTTGCAATTTCTCTTTTACTGTGTCTGCTAGTAACCTCTGTCAAATTATTTGGCAGGTAGTTAAAGTAATTGTCAACTTTTATAACCATTATATAACATAAGAGTTCTACACATACACAAAATAAGAATTGTTACTTTGTATGGAATGCATATTCTTATTTTTTAGTCTTTTTAACATTTTTTTCAACCGAAACATACGAGAGTATCTCTACTCTCGTATTTAAGTTATGAGTATATTTTTTAATAAATTTAATATTAAAATCAATAAATTAAAATAATTTAAAAGTATCATTTGTTAACGATTATTGTTAAAATTGATCAAAATATTTATTAGTAATTTAAATTAAAGTATTATTAATATACCTAATTAATAATAAAAATTAAAAAGATACTAAAATAAAAATAAATAAAGGTTAGGTGAAAATCCCATAAAAGACATATTTACTTGTGATGTGAATGATTTTCTCTAGAATTAATATTTATATTCAATAAACATACAAAGTTAATAGCATACATATAACTATAAGGTTGAGTATGGGTCCATTTGGAGCAGCTTTTCTTTTTGTTGAATGTATTTTAAAATGAATCAAATTTGAATTGTGTTTGTTAATATCTATAAAAATTATTTTTCAAAATTTTAGAAATATTATTTGATGCGATAAACTAATCACATAACACATGCATTGCTCGTAGTTCATTAAAATGCTAAAAATAATTAATACTAAAATTTATTTTAATTAAACTATATAATTGTTACTATTATCTAAAAACAATTTAACATATAATTAATATTTTAATTAACCTTTAAAATAACTATCATTACTTTTAAATAATAATATTTTTTAATTAATTGATAAATAATAAGAAATCTAAATAAATTATAGAATAATTAAAAAATAAAAGATAATAATAATCATTATTCTAAAATATACGAGTAATTTTGTTCAAAAATCTATAAAACATCATTTAAAATTTTACATATAATATACATAAATGTGCTTACTTTAAGGTAAGTAGTTTAAGATTTTGCTTGGGTCCAAAAATAATAATCAAAATATCATTTTTAATAATTTTAGGTTAAATATCTAAATATTTTTTTTAAATTACTCCTAAAAAAACATTTATTTGATGAAACCTAAAATTTAAAGTTAATTTATTTTGAACCAGTTCAACGAACAGATACACCCATGCATTTTGGATCGGTAAAAAACCAATCTAAAAACCATGCATGTTTTATAAAAATGTGATAAAGAACAAAAACCATTGTGCAATTAAAACTCAAAAGAAGTCCTCGTATGATTAAAAACAATACTATAGGATTTTTATATGATATAATATTTTACATTTTTTTACTTTTATTCCATTAAAAACATATTTTTTTATTTTATATTTAAAAAAATATACATGTGAGGAGTATAAATGATGATTGTATTGTACAATTAAACCCATATATATATATTGAATCACTAAAAAAAATAATCATTAAAAGTTTCACGAAATTTTGAAATTGGTTGTGATCTATTGCTGAAGTTAAACCTGCATGCAAAACAGATGTGAAATATATAACATAATACATGCGACTTTTAGTTAAAATATAATAAGTCAATAGGCTTATATAGCTAGTACTAATTTAAAGAGCAACTAGCCCCAATATTATATATATACATTAATTCTTTTTATATACATGAAAAGGAAAGAGAGAATATCCAGAATTTGATCCAGATCTGGTTTCTAGAAACCAGTCCATAGTTTGCTTAAAGATAATTATCACAATTATTAATGCTTTTTACTGGATGTATCATTTGATATCTAGCTATCTAATTTGAAATAAATAGACTTTTCTATAGAAAAAAATGCATAACATGACATGACACTAGCTACTAATAATTATAATAACACAAGGATATATACCTGAAAGCTGGAGTTTTTAGAGTAGCTATAATTGCCTTGTCCTCCACTCATAGGCAATGTACCCTCCTCCACTGGTGAATTCATGCCTGCAATTTTGGATTTTCCGTTGATAGTTGGAGCTGTTGATTCCGCCATTGTTGATAGTTGGGTGTGGGAGATTGCTAAGAGTTTATGAGAGTATGTGTGTTTTAGGAAGCGGAAGCAGGTAATGTTTGCTGTTTAGTGATAATTAAAAGCTGATGTTTAAATAGAGTAAAAAAGAAGAGAACAAGCATGCAACACAACGTGCGGTTGTATCATGCCATGTATGCAAGCAAATATTAATTATATTATCATTGTGAAACCATTGGATGAGTTTGCTTGGAAAGAGCTGTAATATTGCCTATTTCTTTTTCTTTTTTCTCCCTTTTTGAATATAAATTTCCCACTAAAGATATTGTAGGAATTAAGTGAGTTTGGGATCAAAAAGTATCAGTAAGCATATTCTTAATATATTTGGTGGTGTAACTTTTTAGTCTATTTCATTTATATAGTTTAAAAATGCCCAAATAAATTCAATTTTTTGAAATTCAGTTTTTTTTTTAAAGGTTTTTGAGGTAGAGTAATTTTTTAAAATGAAAATTTTAATTTTATAACTTATTTATAGATTAGTTATTATTAATCATGTTATTATAATAAATAAATATTTTTAATCATATAATTTATTATTTTATATGTTTTCTTATTTTTTTTCTAGTATATAAATATTTTATAATATCCTTATAATTATGGTTAATTTTTATCATTTTCTTATTTTTATTTCTGATATGATTTTATTTTTGTATTAACCAATTAATTTTTATTAGCTATTATAAAATAATCCAATTTTTTTTATTTTTTTAATGAATATGTTCCTACCAACTTATTTTTAATATCTATTTTTACCAATGAATCAATACTATCACCATTTCATTTTTATAAATCCCTTTAATCATTTATAATTAATTTATATTCGATCAAATTTAAAATAAGAGTATATTTGATTGAACGTGATTGAAAAAAATAATTAAGAAAATTTAAAAGAATAAACATGATATTCGTAATCATTATCATAAATGATACTTCAAATGTGTCACTGTTCATAAAACTCTAATTTCAATAAAATAAATAAATTTTTAGATTCTTTCACATCAAATAGTGATTTTTACGTGCTCGCATGAAATCACTATTAGTATAAACACTTTCAATTCAAGCAGTTTTATAAGATGTGTTTCTAATTAGAAGTGATTTTAAAAATAAGCAATTCCGTGATTGTCATAAAATTGAAAAGTTACGATATTTATGTCATAGTAATTTTACTAGGCGTGACTAGGTACCCAGGATCTCATCAATATTTGAGTGACTAATTGGACCATGTTGGGTGGCACATAATTTTTTTTACATAGTATTAAATCGAAGTATTTTATAATATTAAATAAAAAATAAAAAATAAAAAAATTATAAACTATAAACAAAAAATTTATTTTAATCTGTTAAAAGTTTAGAATTTAAAACCTATTTACATGTATTTAGTTTATAAAAAATTTAAAACTAATTGTAATCATAATCCATATTTATTTAAAGACTAGTTATATTTATATATAATCCATAATAAAATTCATTATTATTATTTTATTCATAATTATATATTTTATAAAAAAATATAATTATTCAATATATATCATTATATTTTTGCGAAAAATATCATAATCTGATAATAATTAATAAAAAATAGTATTTTATAGTTGATAGATTTTATGAATTAAAATATCATACGTGTTAGAAAAATAATCATCTTAATTAGGTATATAAATTTTTTTAATACCAACCTTATGTACATGATTTAAAATTTAAATTATGTTATTTTTTTAATTTTATAATTAAAATAATTTTATTATTTATTATATTTTATAAATTTTAAAATAAATAAACTATAATTATATGTTAAAAAGTTATTTTTACTAAAAAAAAAGAGTAATCAATTCCTAGTCCTCAAATGTACAAAAATAAATTATACTTATTTTCTACATGTTATGAATTTACATTTTAATTTTATTATAAATAGAGGAAAAAATATAATTTAAGATGAGATATCATAAAATTTCTTTACATTAGGTCATTTGTATCGTTTAATCCTTCATATTAGAAACAATATCATTTAATTTCTTAATTTTGTAAAGATTGATAAATTAAAAATAAATTATATTATTTTAATAATTTTTTATTTAAAATATTATTATTTTATTTTAAGTAATTAAAACACGATTAAAATAAAAATCTTTAATAAGGATAAAAGTAAAATTTAATATGAAATAATTTGAAAGAAATAAATAATAATATTGAAATAAAAATTTATTTAATAATATATTTTAAATTTTTAATAAAAATTAATAAAACATTAAAATAAAATTATGGAAATTAACAAATATTAAAAAACAAATATTTTGTAATTTTTTTATATTATTTGTAATTTTTTTATTGTTAAAAATTTATGTTTAATCACTTGATAGAAAAATAAAAAAAAATTATTAAAATAATATAATTTTTTTAATTAGTTATTTAAAAAAATTACTTGATTAAATAGTATTGTTTTAATTTAGAAAAAATGATATAAATTGTATAATTTATTAAAAATTTGTAATAATTTTATATATACTTTATATATAATTAAGAAGTTAATTAGTAATTTTTAACTAAATATTAGAAGAAGTCCATCAAATTTAATTTTAGTTTTTAAATTATTAAATTTTTAAAAAGTATGTGTATTTTAGTTATAAATTATATAATTTAATCTTAAATTTTTAAAAATTGTAAATTTATCTCAAGATATTTACTCTAGTTTATACATGGTTTATTTATTTATGTGATTTTATTTTAAATACTTTAAAATATATATGTTATTTATGTTATAAAAAAAACATATATACTTTTTAAAAAAAAGTATTTTTATGATTAAAAATAAAAAATTATGTATAAAATGAGATCATATAATATAAATACATCAATTTTAAAAAATATTTATATTAATAATAAGTTATAACTCATACTATAATATTATATGATGGAAAAAATCATAATATAATAATATTTAAAAATATTTTGTAAAAAAAGTTATTTTATTATAAAAATGTGACTATAAAAACCATATATTTATAAAAAATAACTACACAAAAATAAATAACTATTTTAATTTTTTGAGTTATAATTTTTTGATTTATTAGAATCTTTATCTAACATAATTGAAGAAATTAAAAAATAAAAAAAATAAAAATTATTTTTATTCTTATGTGGTCACTTTTTCATAACAATAAAACTAAATTGTTATAAAAAAAAATACAAGATTTAAGTTTTTTTTTCAATAAATAAAAATCTATGTGTATTTTGTCTTTTATTAGTATATTTTTATGAAATTTAATATAATATTTAAAAAATATAAGATATGTAATTATTAATTATTATTTTTAATTAAATTATCATTTTAACTTAAAAGCTTAAATTTTTGTTGGTTATTTTACAAGCCACCAATGCAATATCACATTAATAAAAAAATATATAATTTTTAATGTGAGCCCCAGGCTATAGCTTGCCCAACTTGTAGGGAGCACACCCCTATATGCATGTGGTAGCATGTGCTTTCAACCCATGCCGAAACCTCAAAAATTCAGGATTACATTAATTATAATTAGCTCTTTTTAGTGATGGGATTAAAATAATTGTCCATAAATACAAAGGAATCATTTACTTCTAACAGTAGTGTATCTTTAATATAATACAAGAATAATGTAAACAATTACACTGCTCCAATTATATTCCCCACTCTTTCTAAAAGATTATCAAAAACCGGAAGAAGAAGAAAAAAATGATTTTGTAAGGATGACATGCTTGATATAGTGTAATTAACTATATACTATTGATTTGATAATATTAGTCATTTATATGCATAATAAGTGTAAACATTTAATTGAGAAATACCTTTTTCTTTAATTAAAAACAATCAAACTATCTTGATATGTTTATTAATTGGAGGAGCCCTTTGAAGCTCTCTTTTTATAATATTTATTTTCTTTTTATTAGTTTTTTTTAATAAAAATATATATTTATATTATTATTTTTATTGTTGGGTGATTTTTTTTTCTTATAAATATTTATTTATGGTAATATATAGCATGTTTATATTCGTAAAATTTTTAATGTACAAAATAATAAATTTAATTTATTCTTTAAATTTTATAACTTTTATAATGTATGAAAAATCATTTTTCTATACAAAAATTATTATGAAAGTAAACTCCGTAGTATTACAAAAATATTTTATTGAAATAAAATATAAATATATATATATATATATATATCATTATTTGAAAAAATAATTTAAACAAGAATTAGATGTTCATATAAAATATAATTATACATATAGTATTATAACGTACATTAACTATTTGATGTCATATTAAAATTGAATATGGTAAAAAAATGTAAAGGCTAAAAGTGGAAAAAATTAAAAATAAATTTATCAAATTATAAAAACTGAAGTAAAGTATCAAAATAAAATAAAATAAAATTGATCTAATTATAAATAAAAATATAAGTTAATTTGTGAACAAATTTAAATATTATTTGTGTAATTCAACCTCAAAACAACTTCTTATTTTTCCAAATTTTAACATTATATTATAAGAGGTAATGAAAGGACAGAGAAGTCAACATAAAAATTAATGCTTGGATATTTGAAATTTTGACAAAGCATGCATACAATTCATGCAACTTTAAAAATTAGGGGATTTAGTGATAAAATACGAAACATTATGTATGTATTTGATAATTCCTCAATAGAACTAAAAATTATACGGTACCCGGTAAGGCATCTTAATAACAACCTCTTTTGATTTAAAAAAATTGGATATTAGATATTATTTTCCTATCCATCGATTAAAGATTCGTAATAAAATATTGCAACATAATTTTAAAGTAAAAAAATCAGGGATAAGATATTATTTTTTATTTAATTTCAATTAAAATATAAATATTTAATAATGATAAAATTATATTTAATATAATTTTTTTATAAAATATTTATTTTTAATATTTATTAATTATCATTATTTTATTTTAATATTTTATTAAAAATATGTATTTAAATAATTTTATTTTTGAATTATTTCATATTAAATTTTATCTTTATCTTTATTAAAAATTTATATTTTTATCTTTATTTTTATTAAATAAAAAATATTAAAATAATATAATTATCTTTATAAAATTAAAGGATTAAATGAAATCATTTTTAATACAAAGATTAAATAACATAAATGATTCAAAGTAAGAAAATTTATGTTTATATTTTATTATCTATAAAGTTGTAAATTAAATAATACCAAATTAAAGTTGTAAATGAACAAAACTAATAATTTTTAATCGATTTCTTTAAAATTTAAGTATTCGCGCAAATTTTGTTTTCGTCTTTTTCTGTTTTTATTGTGGACAAATTGAAGGAATTAAGTCAAATTTGGTAGAGACTAAGCACATATCTTCTTCTAATTGACGGATGTCTACAATACGAAGAGAAATGTTAGGAACATTTCAAAATTGTAAAAATAATATTTTAAAAATTTATAATAATTAAAATTATATTATAATAATATTATATAAATACACATATATAAATAATTATTATTTAATTTAAATGATGTTAAAAATAAAATAATTATAAAATTTATTTTTAATATTTGTTAGAATTTTAGGTTTTACTCTAATTCCAAAGTCATCTTGTAGATTAAAAGGTTACCCATAATTATAAGCTTGGTGAAGGCATCATGTTTGGTCGATATGAGACTTAAGTTAAACCTCAATACTCCTCTTCCATGGCGGACAGGGATGGATGTAAAGAAAACCTAGGAGCATTGCTATAACATGAAAGGCTCTGATATCATGTTAGAAATTTATGACCTAATTCTACCTCAAAAGAGGTCTTGAAAAAGAAGGGTTACCAACGACTTATGAGTGCAGTAAAGACATGATATCTGGTCGATGTGAGATTTAAGGTTTCCTTAACAACCACCTTCACATCGACTATGATTGAGGTGCCGATGTAGTAGAGGTGAGAGTGCTTCAAGGTGGTGCCAAAACATTACGAGAGAACCAAACTCTGATACCATGTAAACAATTCATGGCCTAACTCCATCTCAAATACACCTTGAAAAGGAAGGGTTGTTAGGGACTTATAAGTGCAACGTAAGGTCTAACTTTAACCTAAAAATCAGTTTGTAGGTTAAAGGGTTGCCTAGAATTATAAGCCTATCAAAGGCATCATGTTTAATCGATGTGAGACTTAAGTTAAACCTTAACACCTTCCTTCCACGACGGGTAGGGATGGATACAAGGGAAGCCTAATAGGCATCATTAGAACTTAAGAGACTCTGATACTATGTTAGAAGGTAAGACTTAATTCTAACCCAAAAGTTCACTTATAAGTTAAAGGGGTGCCAAGGATTATAAGCTTGGTGAAGGCATCATACCTGACCGATGTGGGATTTAAGTTAAATTTTAAGTTAAACTTTAACAATATTAAAAATATATTAGACAAATATAAATAATATTATATTTATATATTAAAAATGTTACTTTTATTTTAAAAATATATATTTTGACTATTTTATTTTCAAAACATTTCAATTGATTAAAAAACTAGAGAGGTAATTATCACTTAAGGAATCTAAGTGAATTTTTACAAATTAAAAAACAATCAATGAGTACCAAACTAAGTTATCACAAGTAGTAAATATTGTCTCATTAACATTGTAGTAATCATAATATATAGAGTGGATTCGAGTCTCAAGATCCACTTTTCCAACTCGAATTTACAAGCGAGCCACGGTGGACAAATTTTTTTGATAAATATTAAAAATTGGGTGAAGTTGTTCGGGTTAAATGTTCTTTGGGCAAACCCTTTAAAAAAAAAAAACTGTGTTAGTACAATATGAACATCCTTTTATATCAATGAAGTGTTAGTCCTAGCAATATTCATATCATTTAATGTTTTTTCTTTGTTTTCGTTGCTTTATTTATTTATATATATATTATTAATTATTAGCTAAAATATTAATTTTTAAATTTTTTTTTAAATTTTATTATTTTTATTTGATAAATGTATTAACTTAGAAATAAAGTTGATGTATTTAGTAAACCATCCTTACTTATCACTCTTCTTGATCATTACCACCATCTCTCATTTTGACCATCATATTTTATCTAACTTATCCATTATTTTGATAATCACAATTTATTTCATCCCTTTGCCACCTATGTACAAATTTTATCTCTACCATAATATCAACAATTCTATTTATATTCTAATTCAATTTTTATATTTTATAAATACAAAACAACACCTCACAAAATAAATAGAGTATCATAATTAATAAAATTAATATAATAATTATTACAAAAAACAAGAGATATAAAATAACACATCTAGAGCAATTTTTGGATGATATTTTGGATATATTTATGAAGTTTTCTTCTTCCTCTTCTATTTAATTTTTCATACTATACTATAATTTAATTAATTTAATGTCATGATAATTTTAAACTCAATTCTTGATTTTTGATATTTCAATTTTATAATTGAATGTTAAAAATATGCATATATGAATTAGAGTAATTACTACATTATTGTATAAATATATATATTTATAGTTTAAGATGTTTGTTCATAATCCTTAATATTTTTATTCGAAGTGATACCGTGTAATTATTATCACAACTCAAGTAGGGTTGTATGATTTCGCTAAAGGTTAAAGGAATGTCCTAATATTGCTTAATTTAGTTATTATCTTTTTAAATTTTAATGCAATGAACAAATTAAATTTAATAAACGTAGCTTTAAGTTGTTCATGATTTAAGTTGATTAATAAGAGAACATTTAATCAATTACATGTTAAAAAAAGATAGAAAGTCTTCAACACACCTAAACTTCTAAATTTAAATTTAAGTTAAGAGTTCAATAATTTTTTTAAATTATGAAAGTGATTTAGAACTTAAAAAACTAATTTTTATTTATGATTGTTGAAACAAGTATGTTAAAACAGTGTTGGATCAATACTACCGATAACCTGAAATGAACTGCTTAGGTTGAGTCACGGACTAGGTCACTCTCTTTAAGACGTTTCGCAACTCTGCCCAAATTTGTGCTAACAAACACAACCCAGTCATCTCCAGGATAAAATAACCCATAATATTTTTCTCTGTCTCGGAACTTCACTGCACTGATGAAGACCGGTATACTACACTTGAAAAATTTGTTGCTCGGAAAACAAAAAAAAAATAAAATTGTTGAGAGAATTTTTTTCTGTGAGATGAGTTTGCGGATTGTTGCATTGAAACTGAAAGCTGAGGCCCTCTATTTATAGGTTTCAGAAACCGTGTGACCATTATGATAATAACGGTAATGTATGTGGTATCACATTTACTTAGGTCCTCTCCCCTTCCATAAAAGTGGGTACCCCTTGGGGTCCAATCCCAATAGCCAACTCTTTACTATTTATACATCTTTTAAGTAGTGTAAAAAGGTAATATGGGACAAGGCTATACTAGTTTTTTTAATAAACATTCATCTTTTTTCAACAATCCCCCACTTGAATTTTATATAAAAATAATTTTCATCGAGAAACCGATCAATTAAAAATATAAAATTGTGTATAAGCAAATGGTGTCTATCGACTTGAACCTTTGCATAGTGTTGATGCCTTAGAATATACTTGAGTAACTCGTAGTTTTGAACTCTATATCTAACAATCATCACACACACAACCTTTCCAAGGTGTAGTTCGAAAACCCGTGCTTTACGGCCATGCACGTATATCCCAGTATAGTGAACGCTCTAGTAAAATTTACCCAAAATTTTTCTATAGGAAGCGGTCACACTTCCACATTCACATAGGTGAGTCTATCAAGAGCACTCTTGTAGCTATGTACTCTACTCCACATAGAGTATAGAACTCATTAAGAGTTTAACAATTAACTCATCTTTTTCTATCGCTTCAGGACTTCATGCTTCTAACAGTATAGAATGAGATTTGAAAATAGCATGATTCATCTCATATCACTTCATGACTTGTTATTACCCTTTGAACTTATTTCTTGGGATCTCCACTCTATAAGTTGGGTTACCGTCACGAGTGACTCTTCATTCTAAGGGCATTAGTCTCATTCCTTTTGAGGTTTTGAAAACCTTCTCTCTCGGTAATCCTTTCTTCAAAGGATTTGCCAAATTTTCATCAAAACGTACATGATCCACTCTTGCAGCTTCCGTAGAGAGAAATTATCTAACAATACTATGCTTACGACGTATCTGTCGTCTCTTGCCATTGTAGTAACAATTTTGAATCTTTGCAATAGCCGTGATACTATCGTTATGGATCAAGAAAACTGGTATCGATCTTTCCCATAAAGGGATCTCAACTAACAGACTTCTTAACTAGCCTACTTCTTCACTAACAGTGGCTAGTGTTATCATTTCAGACTCCATTGTAGATTAAGCCAATATTGTTTGTTTCTTAGACTTCCAAGAAACAGCCCCACCTGCTATGTTAAATATATAGCCGCTAGTTACTTTGGAATCTTCTGATAAAATGTTCCAATCTGCATCGTTGTATCCTTCTATAACAACGGGAAACTTTTTATAATGTAATCTAAGGTATATAGTTCTCTTAAAGTATCTCATAACCCTTTCAATAGCATTCTAATGCTCTACACTAGGTCTACTAGTAAATCTACATAATAGTCCCACAACATAAGTTATGTCTGGTCTAATGCAATCAGTAGCATAACGTAAGCTACCAATGATGCTCGCATACTCAGTTTGTTTAACATCGTCTCCGATGTTTTTGAACAACTTTATATTAGGATCATAAGGAGTACATGTAGGTTTGCACTTAAAGTAACACTACTACAAAGAGGTATTAAAATCAGTTAAAAACTGACTTTAAATGAAATGACTTAAAACGTAAAGTCGGTTCAACGCATGAACCGACTTTACGTTTTAAGTCGATTCACGCGGTGAACCAATTTTAATTTTTTTTTACAAAATTTATTTATTTTCTATTATACTCATAAATAATAACACATAATAACAAAAATACAAAAAATTATACTCATAAATAATAACAAAAATACAAAAATTTATACTCATAATAATAAAAATATAAAAATTTATACACATAAATAATACACACATAATAACATAAACACATAAATTTATACACATAATAACAAAAAAAAATGAATAATAAGTGCGTAGGATTAATAGAAATACTTACAAGAGTAAATGAAGTGACAAAATGAAGAAAATGAAGAAAAAATGGTGTTTTGTAAGTGAGAAATGAGTATAATTTTTTTGAGTATTTTGCTCAAAAAAATAGGAGATCTAAAAGATTAGTTAGAGAGGAAGAAAACCCACTGACCGGTGTTAGAATTGATGGTTGTAGGTGGCTAGGAAATGAGAAAGTGTGGAAGAGAAATAGAAGAGGTTTTGTGTTTTTAAGAGTTATGTAACGCTTGGAATAGTTTCTGTCTGGGGAAGAAAGAAGAGAAAAGAATTTATCAATGTGTGTAGCGTCAGTAACAGGTGTCAACTGACGCTATGCTACATGGATAGCGTCAGTTTCAGGTGTCAACCGATGCTATCCCCACGTGTAGCGTCAGTTTGACACGTCAACTGACGCTATACGCTATGTCCTACGTGGATAGAGTCGGTTCTACACCGAACCGACTTTAAATTCATTAAAAGTTGGTTTTTTTCAAAAACTGACTTTACATATCAACTTAAATACCCCTTTTTGTAGTAGTGTAATTATATTTCTTTAAGATCTTCTCAATGTAGTGAGATTGATCTAGAGAAATTCCCTTTTCAAACATAGTAATCTTTATACCAAGGATTACACTCGTTTCTCTGATATCTTTCATATCAAAATTAGCACTTAACAAAGTTTTCACATTGTTCACAATATGAATATTTGATCCAAAAATAAGCATGTCATCCACATATAAACATATAATAGTGCAAATTTTATCTTCTAATTTATAATAAATGCATTTGTCGCTTTCATTTATTTTGAATCCAAGTGAGATAACTATATTATCAAAAAATTTATGTCATTGCTTAGGTGCTTGTTTTAGTCCATAAAGAGATTTATCTAGTTTACAAACTTTATTTTTTTGACCTGCGATAACAAAACCTTCAAGTTGATCCATATAATTTTTTTCTTTTAAGTCACCATTTAAGAAAGCATTTTTAACATCCATTTGGTGTACTACTAAATCATGGATAACAACAAGAGAAAAAATTACACGTATGGAAGTTATTCGTGTGACTGGTGAAAAGGTATCAAAGAAATCTATATTTTCTCTTTGCCTATACCCTTTAACTACAAGATGAGCTTTGTACTTTTCAATAGTACCATCGGATTTTAATTTCTTCTTTAGTATCCATTTACATTCAATGGTTTTGCAACTGGAAGATAAGTCAACTAAATGCCAAGTCTTATTATAATCAAGAGAGTCAATTTCATCATTTATGGCTTCTTCCCATAAGTTGGTAGCTAAAGAAGATAAAACTTCTTTAAGAGTTTGGGGATCTTCCTCTAAGGTATAAACATAAAAATCAGACCCAAAATCCTTAAGGGTTCAAGCTCATTTACTCCTTCTAATTTCAGTGTTTAATTCCTCATTTTGTTCACTAGTTCTAGTTATGGGTAAACAACTAATTCAGTAAAAGTTATATTTTTTCTTTCAGCTTTGCCATTCATTTCAGAAGAATAAGGTATAGATTTTTCATAAATGATTCCATGAGTTTTATAAAAATCATTGAAGATATTGGAATCATATTCAGTGTCTCTATCATTTCAAAACCTTTTTATTTGTCTGTTAAGTTGATTCTCAATCTCAGTCATAAATATTTTAAACATATCAAACGCTTCACTTTTATTTTTCATTAGATATACATAAGTGTAATCTGAACAATCATCTATAAAAGTTATAAAATAACGTTTTCTATTTCTTGTTAAATTTCCATCAAGTTCACATATGTTAGAATGTATTAATTCTAAAGGTTTAGATTCTCTAACTACTGATTTATGTGAAGTTTTGGTTATTTTAGCTTGACTACAAAAATCACATTTTTCAAAATCATTCAAAGATAATTTAGGAATTAATTCTAAGGTACTCATGTTCTTGATTATGTGTTTATTAACATGACAAAGTCTAGCATGCCAAATATTAAAAGAATTCAACATATAAGTAAAAGAAGATGTTTTATTGATTTCAACATTTAATTTAAACATGCCATCATTAACGTACCCTTTCCCAACAAATATATTATTTTTAGTTATAGTATATAAATCAGCCCTTATAGTTTGAGTAAACACAGCTTTGTTAAGAAGATAGCCTGAAACTAAGTTTTTTCTCATCTCTGGAATATGTAGGACATCCTTCAAGATGACAGTATTTTCAGAGGTAAACTTCAATACCACCTCATCAGTACCAACAAATTTAGTGGAATGGGAGTCGCCCAGTAGCACTTTCTTATCCTCAAAATCAGTATAAGACTTGAACATGTCTCGATCATAGCAAAAATGGCGAGAAGCACTAATGTCCATCCACCACCCCTCGGATCCACCAACAAAATTAACTTCAGATATCATAGCAATAAGTTGATCTTCGATAAGGTTCTCTTGTGGAGCAAGACAATTCCTATTCTGGCAGTTCCTAGCAAAGTGCCCAGGTTTGTTACAACTATAACATATGAATGTGTTATTCCTTAAGGGGGTTGAGGTCCATTATGGGGAGGATAGTTTTTGTTCCTATTTTGGTGGTTGTGGTTTTGGTTATTATTGTGATTCTGAGTTTTCATATTTCTACCTTTAGGTTTCAGAATTGCAGAGGAGGGTTTCTTATTGGTACTATTGTTTGAGACTACGAGTACTTCATCTCTTTGGTCTTGTTTTCGGGCTTATTCTTCTATTCTTAAACGGGTTATAAGACTTTCTAAAGAAAATTTCTTAGTTTTATGCCTAAGTGTATTCTTAAAATCTTTCCAATCAGAGGGTAATTTATCTATAATAACAGCTACTTGAAATTGTTCATCTAAAGTCATACATTCAGAAGTTATTTCGTGTGTTAGCTTCTACAATTCGTGTGATTGAGCTACCACTGATTTGCCATCAATCATTTGAAACTTTATGTATCTACTGACAACATACTTCTTAGTTCCAGCTTCCTCAATGTCGTACTTCTTTTGAAGTGCTTCCTAAATTTCCTTAGTAGACTTATCAGAGTTATAATAATCATACAAGTCGTCAGCTAAACCATTAAGAATATAATTTTTACATAGAAAATCATTTTCCATCCAGGTGTCTAAATCCTTAGTTGCAACTCCAGTAGGAGGGTTAGACTGTATTTGTTTTTCAATAGTAAGAGCATAAACGACTTTTTCATGGTTAAAAAAATAACATTTTTTGTCTCCATCTTTTAAAGTGTAGTCCTTCAAAACGGAATGGTTTGTTGAGATCAACAGTTAGCATTTCAGTAGTCATGTCAGATAGAATGCATCTTAAAATTGTTGAAATAAGTATGTTAAACATTGTTGGAACAATATTACCGATAACCTGAAATGAACTGCTTGGGTTGAGTCGTGGACTAGGTCACTCTCTTTAAGACGTTTCATGGCTCTCCCAAATTTGTGCAAGCAAACACAACTCCGTCGTTGTCCCTAGGATAAAACAGCCTAGAATCTTTTTCTCTGTCTCGAAACTTCACTGCACTGATGAAGACCGGTATACTACACATGAAAAATTTGTTGCTCGGAAAACAAAAAAAATAATTTAGAATTGTTGAGAGAATTTTTTTTCTGTTAGATGAGTTTGCAGATTATTGTATTGAAATCGAGAGCTGAGGCCCTCTATTTATAGGTTTCAGAAACCGTGTGGCCATTATGATAATAACGATAATATTTGGGGATGGAAAGCGTAACAATCATTCTGAGTAATGAAGAGTAACGACCATTTTCTGAGTAAAGACGAGTAACAACCATTTTTCTGAGTAAAGACGAGTAACGACCATTTTCTGAATAAAGAAGAGTAATGATCATTTAACGGTGAGTAAAAGAGAAAATAACGGTTGTTTTATGAAAAAAAAAATGTAACAACCATTTTCTGAGTGGAAAAGTTTTTGTAAAAAAATATTTTTCCAAAAAATAAATTATCACGGACACGGACTCGGCTCAGCTCGGCACGATACGACCGGTGGTACGTGCGCATGTGGTATCACATTTGTCTAGGTCCTCTCTCCTTCCACAAAAGTGGGTACCCTTGTGGCCCAATCCCAATAACCAACTCTTTACTATTTATATATCTTTTAAGTAGTATAAAAAGACAATATGGGACAAGGCTATATTAGTTTTTTTAATAAACATTCATTTTTTTCCAACAATGAAATATTTAATTAAATCATAAGATAGTAGTGAAGATAATCACATGATCACATATATCTTATTGCTCTTGCTCTTGCTCAATTAAATTTTATTATTTTATATTATTTTGTTTAAAAATAAAATAATCTTTATTAATAATAAAACTAAGGTTACATAAATTTTAAACTATCTCTCTTAATAATAATGATAAGATCACATAAATTTAAATTTACATTCATATTTATTATAATACGCTAAATGACTAAATAATTTTATAAATGAAAAAATATTAATATTTCAAAAAATTTAGTCACATGTCACACAATAATTAATATGAATATAAATATGAATATGAATTTATATGATATTAACATTACTTATTCTCTTAATTGAGAGATAAAATCTAAACGGTGAATTTTGATTTATAGGGTAAATATTTGAAAGAACTTTATAATTGATGTCAGTTACTAAGGTAACAAAATAGATAATGGAAATCAGGAATATGAATTCATATTTTTATAACACGAGATAAGTTAAGGACGAAATTACATTCCCATCCTCTTTCTCTAAACAATATATATCATTTTAATAAATATATTAATTTATTTATAGATTTAATTATTTAAAATTTAATCTGTAATGTATACATATATATAAATGTTATTTATTTTTGGAAAAATAATAAAAATAATATTATTAAAAATTATAACCATAAAAATAACATCTTTTATGTGTATCTCATACATTTTAATTAATAAAAATGTTATATATTATTTTATTTTAAACACGATTTAAATTAAATTGTAATCATTTCGATTCAAGATTATTGAAGTATTATGAATCTTTTTGTAATTTTCTTTTATTTTTCATGGTTTATTGACTTAAATCATTTTATTTCTTATGATAGTGTTTATCATTTATTTTTTATTTTTATAAATAAAAATATATAAATTATTAAAAAATTATAAATAATATCTAAAATTTTAGTTAATTTTCCCTTTCTTCTTTTAAGTACTCACTATTTTTTTATTAGAGATTTTTCCATATATTTTAACAATAATTTTAGAGAAAAATCAAAGATAAATTATAAACTGAGAATAAGGATGAAATTTTCATCCTTCTCTCTCTTTTATTTACGAATGATATATTAAATTAGTAAAATACTTATGTTATATTTTATTTTTTATTAAAATTACTTATGAGATAAAGATTATCACTATTGTGACAAGTCATTGTATTGTTATAGTAAGTCTTACTACGATATTTGATGTTAATAGTAAGCTTTTCGACACTATACTAATACCTTCTCATATCAAGCTAATGATTTATAATAAATTTTATTTTTTAACAAAATCGCTTCGAAATAAGACTTATCACTATTGTGATAAGTCATTGTCTTATCGTGATAGTTTTTACTACAACTTATCATGACCGTGGATGTTAGTAATAGGTTTTTCGATCCTAAACAAATTTCATCCCACATTAAATAAATGTCTTTCTATATTAGACTACTAATTTATCAAAAAAAAATTTTTTATCAAAATGGTACCAAAATAAGAGTTAACATTATTATAATAAACAACATTTTTACATCATTTTGATAAAATAAATAAAATATTATATAAAATTAAGTTTTTTTTTTGTATATTTACGTCCTTAATAATATTTATGGTACGTAGAGAAATATTATGACCATTTCAAAATCATTTTTACTATTTATTAAAAAAAATATTTTGACTATTTTATATTTAAAATAGTACAATTTTAAAAACGAATTTAGTTTGTCTCAAAATATTTGCATGGAAAACCGGAGCAATTATCACTTAGGGCACGCTCTGTAAATTTGCACAACTTAAAAAACAACCAATGAGTTGCATCAAGCTACGTGGGTGATAAGATAAGTATTACACTTATTTAAGATAATACTTAATTTTTATATTTATTTTTTCATATCATATTTTATTAATACGAAAACAGTAATATTTTATATTTTTAACTGTGATTATTTTCTTAAATATTATTTGTTTAATGCAAATATGCAATTAAAAAAGTAAAGAACCATACAAAACTTAAATTAAGTTTATTCATTAAAATGAGCAAATATACTAATCATTTTACTGTTAATATTAAAATATTCATCTTTACTTTATATATATTTAAATTTTTATAATAAATATAATAATATTTTGAATAAACTTCGTTAATTCTATTGTATTAGACTCTTAAATTATCGATTTAACGAATAAAATGACTAGATATTTAAAATTAGACTCAAATAAAAAGAATTTAAATAATAATAAAAATATATCAAAAAATTATATTTGATAAAATTATCAAAATAAAAAATAATAATTACTAATCTTGATTAATTTTATTAATTAAAAAAATAAAATAAATTTATCAATATAGAACTAACTAGCGTTGATGTAAAATCTCACGAACTAAGATAAATGAAAAAATATAATATAATATATACTTATGTTTAATTTTTTTAATCATATTTTTATAACGGTATCAAGGAATTAACAAAATTCAAATAAATAATATTTTTTTTTTTGGCTTTTTTAAGGTCACGGTGCTAACTTCTTTCACTAAAACTGGAAAGGGAAAGTAAATTAAAATTTTTATATATCATAATTATATAATAATTATAATTAATATGATAATTTTTTATTTAATAAAATTATATATTATTATATCAAATAAAATATATGATATATAATTATAATTAATGTGTTAATATTTGTTATTTAATATAGTTATATTACAATAATTATAATTTATCATAAATTTATAAAAAATAAACTTTTATTAAATCATTCTTAAACATTTAAATTACCTTATATATATATATAAACTTTTAGATATTATATTAAAGATTCACTGAGTTCAAAAAGTAAAATATTAAAATTCGAAAACTTTTAATGTTATATTTTTTAAATTTAATATATTTATTGAACTTATAATGTATATTACTTATGATATAACAAAGATGCTTTAAAAATGAAATATTATAAGTTGGATAAGATTTTTGATGTAATAATTTCAAATTTTATAGAATTTTAAAATATTACTTAAAAGTTTGTAATGTATAATTTGTTAAAATAAGTGTACCAATACAGCACCAAGAAAAAGCTGTTTAAGAATTTTTTTAATTTTTTTGGGAAAGAAGATTGACCCGAGATTGACCAGATGGGAATGGTAGATACTTTCCTCTTTTCATTTGCTTTCTTGTTGTCACGATTTCTTCGTTTTCGCTCAAGCGTTTCTGATCAAGCGCAAAACATACTGGTGGGCTTCACTCTATTTTTTGTTATCTTTACTGTCTATTTCTGTTCTTAGCTGTTTGTGTTTTCATTTTTTTCTTTTGGCGTAGATTGTCCTGATCATTCTCTTTATGTTAGTTTGTTTACTGCATTGTGTGTTTTTTCTTAGTCATTACTGCATTGTGGGTTGGTTAAGTGAATAAATTGATACATATGTATTTGCGAGCAGTGCTAAAATTGATTTTCTTTTTTCCTTTAATTGGTTAGCGTTAATGTTGAAAATCAACATTAACCCAATAAATGTAGTGATTGAAGGATGTAGAAAAGAGAAATGTGTAAATAATATTTTCGTGCATAAAATTATTTCTTAATTTTATATTTGTGTGGTATAAATTGCATGCTGAGAGCTATAAACAACTTACCTTGTATTTAGTTTAATCATCCCATAAAAAATAAATAAGTTTTTGTATTCTTAGTTTGAATGTGAATTGAGAGCTTTCTTTTTTGAGTGTTTGTATTTCTCTTCAATTTGTGAGTTGTCTTTTAAAAGTGTTATAGTGTCTTTTATTGTGAATATAATAAAGTAATTTGTTTATTTGTTTGGATCAAATATTAGTAAATTTAGATTTATGTATTCTAAATTTTACTCCGCAGGTAATGTCAGTGATCTTTCTTTTGTTTCATGTTTTTCTTTCATTTTGTAGCACAGATCAATCTTTTTGTTCCATTGTACTGTGACTTGCTGATTCTAAACCCACTTGTAGTTATTAGATTTCTAGTACTGTGGAGGTTGCTGCTGCTTTATTGATGACATATTTAAGAATTCTATAGTATTACTTTCTTGAATTTTTTAATTATGTACCCACTTTTTTGCAAGAACGCAATTTTCCTTATATGGTCATTGTATTCCAAATTGTATAGCTTTACAATTAATTTTTTTTTAAAGATCAAATGGTACTTAGTTTGGTTTGAACCTATGACTTACGACGGAAGAGAGTGACTCTTATCACCGGAGCACTAGGTAAACTACTTACAATTAGTTGTTTAGTTGTGCAACTAGAGTATATTGCTTGCTGTACAATTGGGAAATAAGTGATCATGTAAGGAAAAACTTGTGTTTGTGCTAGAAAGTGGTACATGGAGCAATTTTATCTAATATTCTTCTTTGATCCATCATTCACTTATTAAAAGCTTCATTTGTTTTTTGGTGAACTATCCGAATCATAAAATTAAGCATGGAATTCACATGCATAAGTAGTAACCCTTTTTCAACCATAACTTTTTAGTCTTTAATCTTCTTCATACTTCTAATCTTGAAGATATGCCCGAGATCCTTTTGCTGCTAACTTCTCAGAATATTGATCGGCAGTAACTTTTAAAACCACACATGTGGGATCTCATGGTTAAAAAGGTGAAAATCAGAAATGATATGGTTCCTGTGAAAGGCAATGGATGAGAAGCAAATTCATCTACCTTTCATGCTTTCCTTTGGAAAAGCTAGAGTTTTGAAGATTCTATGAAGACTCATAGGAGTTTCCTTTACATAATCTTATTAGTTTCAGAATGGCTGACTTTCATGTGTTATCTGTAAGATGACTTTCATGTGTTTTATTAAGATATTTTTAGGTATTTGCCATAGTGTACTCTTGTAATTGAATGCTAATATAATCTATATGGTTTCCTCGGGGAAAAAACAGAGGGTTGACATTGATAGACTTTTCTGGTATAAATAAGGCATTGAATGCTTCCTTATTCTTGGGTCAGAATGATTATCATCACTTGAATATTGGAGAGGACCCCTTTTTATTTGTGGCTAAGGTTTGAAAAATTCCTTATTATCATACCATGGATCTCTCTGATCGATGAAGAACCATACACAAATCTACTCTTTTCTTGTGTTTATTTGTCTCCCATTTGTTGCAAGTAACTTATTCATTATCGTTATGGAGAGCTTTAGTATTTTTTAAACTTAACTGTTTGCAATTCTTTGCTATTCTAGTCTTATTCTCCTGAGGTTTGCAAGTCATGTATTTACAGTTGCCAAGATAACACTATTACTCTAGGATAAAAAAATGTTGACTATTCTATTCGGAGGTTTACACTTAAGCATAGATATAATTCTGGCGGTAATATTGTGTTTGGGAGTGAAACTGTTTATTATTAAAGTGTTGAGATGAAATAAAACAGAACTTCAATTTTTATTGTTCCATCATTGTGTCTTTTATGGTATTATCGGTAATTATTTGCATAAATTATGCAAACACGTACAAGTACCCATCATCCATGTAAAGGCTTTTACTGCTCAGTCTGCTTGACAACTTACTCTGATTTGGAAATCTACAGGAGTGTAAGTCTTTTCAAGACTCAACTGTAAAATTTTCATTCTAGTTTTCAGGGTATTCCAGCTCGAATTCACTAAGATATATTCGAATTGGATGGAGAAGACAATACAACTGTCTAGATTTTCATCCTCGGTTACTGAAGAAATGGTTAAGGAATTTCTGGAGACACGTACCGGGGAAGGAACAGTTTATGCTGTTGAGGTTCTACCATCCACTAATACGAGCTCAAAATCTTCTGCTCTTGTTCAATTCATCTCCAGCAGTCAAGCTGGTGTTATTATCTCTTTGGCTAGAAAGCGACGCTTGCGGTATCAAAGATTTGATCTCAAGGCTCGTTATGTGGACTATGATATTGAGCTGAAGCCAAGAACCATTCGACATGGTTTGCAAGATACTATTCTGCATTTTGGCTGCCAAATCACAAAGAAAAGGTTTTCTATCCTCTGGAGTGTGATGAAGGGTTTTGTAAATTTTGGAACTGGACTTCGGAATTTACAATTTTATTTTTCCCACGGTTCCATTCAATATAAACTCCAGCTATCCTACGAAAACATTTGGCAGATTGTGCTACATTGTCCACGTGGTCAGACTGCCAAGTATCTCCTGATTCAGGTTATTGATTTTACTTTGACCAATTTTTGAGTGACATATGGATTGGGTATTAATGCTTTTGTTATTAGTGTTAGTCTTGTTGTACTTGAAATGGAGATTAAATGCTTTTGCATTTTCCCACATTCTATGAGCTTTCTCTAGCACGAACTTATTGTTAACGAATTCAAGAAGTGTCACAGAGCTATGTGTAGAGAAACTCATTTATGTAAGAATGACTTGGAGTTCAACTGAAGTTTTGCTGTGTCCTTTTTCTTTCTTTTGTATATTTGTATCTTGTGATGTCTTTGTAGAATCTAATTTTCTCAAGTTCATTGTTGTCAATGGGAAATTCTGTATGTTGCAAAGTTCAATAACTAATAGTTAATGTCAATATGGTCGTATTTGTTTATTTAATCTGTTAAAAAAAATTATCATCTGCTCTTTCACTAGATTTGTTTACTTTTTGATTTTCTTTTTTTTGCTGAGATACTTTGTAGATTAAATTGGTAAGATACTCTTCCAATAATAAATTTTGGTCCACAAATTTGTTTTTTCCACTGGTCTAGGGGAGAAGAATTTCACTACCATGCTGAATAATGTATTACAATTTACACTTGCCTCGTTGAAGGGCATAGTTTCTACAATCCAATATTGAAAATCCATCATCTGAAATATGCAAGCGTGCTCCTCATTTCGTTCTTGCAACTTCAGTTTCTTACACCAGTCATATCCATATAACTTTGTTAAAATTTATAATCTATATTTTTCTTAGATACTTCATTGAAAGACATAGGTTTAGTATGCAATACTGAGAATCCATTGTGAGAAATATGTAAAAGTGAGCTCCTCATTTTCTTGCAGATGTGGTTTCTTGAGAGAATCATTTCTGTGCAGCTTTCTTATGCTTTATATTTATTTTTCTGCATGTAGTAAGATTCTTATACACTTATGCTGCATACAGCTCATATAAATATAAATATTTAAGCAAGCTTCCCGTTCCTTCCTTGCAGTTGTAGATTCTTATGGGAATCTTTTCTATGCAGCTTTGTTATGCTTTATAATTTCTTACATATATGTTCATTTCCCAAAGGATTCTTAATTTATCTATGCTACATACTATCAGCTGGTTGGTGCTCCTCGGATTTATGAGACAAATGCAGGCAGTATACAAACTGAACATGATATTGATAGATCCGAAGATGAATGGGTCCGTACTACCGATTTTACACCATTATGCAGTATTGGGCAGTCTTCAGCATTGTGTTTGGAGATTCCTAGTGATGGCATTCTGCCAAATTTTAAAGACAACTTTGCTTTTTACAAGAAAAATGAAGGGGAATTTACAATGGAGCCTGGTAGCACTTTTTGTCCCAACCTGGATCTAGTCCCCATTATTCATCCTCCTCGGGGAGTTGATTTGCCATTTGAAATATTGTTTAAAATTAACCTATTGGTTCAGAATGGGTGTCTTCCTGGACCAGCACTTGATGTTAACTTTTATCAATTGGTTGATCCTCGTAGAGTTGATAATGTGTCTATTGAATGCGCTTTGGAGATGCTCTATAATTCAAGAGAATGTTGCTATGAACCTTCAGCGTGGCTCTGTGACCAGTATAGGAAGTTCCGTACATCAAGGAAACCTCCAACATCATCAGCAATATCTTTGGATGCTGGATTGGTATATGTTAGGAGGGTCCAAATAACACCGTGTAAAGTTTATTTTTATGGTCCAGAGGTTAATCTCTCAAATCGTGTGTTGCGCAATTATCCAGATGATATCAATAACTTCCTTCGTGTTTCGTTTGTCGATGAAGAGCTTGGGAAAATGTTCTCAACAGATTTGCTTCCACGTACATCTGCATCGAACGAGGGTAGGAGAACTGCAATCTATACAAGGATCCTTTCTGTTCTCAAAAATGGTATAAAAATTGGTGATAAGAAATTTGAGTTTCTTGCATTCTCTTCAAGTCAATTACGAGAGAGTTCAGCCTGGATGTTTGCTTCTAGGGAGGGACTAACTGCTGCTGATGTAAGAAAGTGGATGGGGAATTTTCGTGGGATAAGAAATGTGGCAAAATATGCAGCTCGATTGGGTCAATCCTTTGGTTCTTCTGTGGAAACATTAACTGTTAGTAAGCGTGAAATTGACAAAATCCCAGACATAGAAGTTGAAACTGATGAAATTAAGTATGTTTTCTCTGATGGTATTGGGAAAATATCTAAAACTTTTGCTAAGAAAGTTGCATCAAAATGTGGTTTGAAGGGTCCCATTCCATCTGCCTTCCAGATTCGATATGGCGGGTACAAAGGTGTTGTGGCTGTTGATCCAACTTCTTCAGCCAAATTATCATTGCGGAATAGTATGTGCAAGTACGAGTCAGCTAATATAACACTGGATGTTTTAGCGCACAGCAAGTTTCAGCCTTGTTTCCTGAACCGTCAATTAATAACTCTTCTGTCTACCCTAGGAGTAGCTGATAGAGTTTTTGAGAAAAAGCAAAGGGAAGCTGTAGAACAGTTGAATGCCATTTTGACTGATCCACTACGAGCACAACAGGCTCTGGAGATTATGCCTTTTGGAGAGACTACTAATGTCCTGAAGGAATTACTCAAGTGTGGTTATAAGCCTAATGTTGAGCCATTTCTTTCAATGATGTTGCAGGCATTCCGATCATCAAAGTTGTTGGAAATACAGACAAAATCAAGAATCTTTATTCAAAGTGGAAGATCAATGATGGGATGTCTAGATGAGACCAGAACCTTAGAGTATGGGCAGGTGTTTGTTCAGTTTTCTGGTAAAAGACGTAGGCAGTTCTTTAATGACTCATCAGTGTTTGGTGGTGGTGGGTCAGGCCGTCATTCTATTGTTAAAGAAAAGGTAGTTGTTGCCAAAAACCCATGCTTACACCCAGGTGACGTGCGTGTATTAGAAGCTGTGGACATTCCAGCTTTGCATCATATGGTAAATTGCATTGTTTTTCCACAAAAGGGCCAGAGGTAAATTTCGATCCAAGTACTGCAATATAGATCTGAACAAATATCCTATATCTTTGTTTGATGTTTGATGTATTGATTTAAAATGTAGTTAAGTATGCACCTTTTTATTTCATTCACCAATTACATGTTTTGTTTGAGTATATGAAATATAAATTCATGCATACCATCGACTATATATTGATTTACTGGCCAGTTGCCTTCTAATATAGTTGGTGAAGGCTTGACACTTCTTTAGAGAATTTTATAGTTTTAGGAATGACAATGTTGATACATACGGATAAAAAACTTAGTTATAATTGATCAAAAATTATTCCATGTTCTTAAAATTTTTGCTATTTCTTAATATTATAAATACACAATAAAAAAAATTAAGTTAATTTTTTCATGTATCATCTAATTCGAACCTGACACACAACACGGACATGGCTAACCTAACAATAAAAATTGATTTTAGAAATTATATCCTTGTGATCATCTAGGGAATTGCCTCCCTTATTAGAAATTATCTCCTTGTAATCCCAGTTTACTGACATTAAAAATTGATTTTTATGTCAGACCTCACCCAAATGAATGCTCGGGAAGCGATCTTGATGGAGATATTTACTTTGTTTGCTGGGATGCTGAACTTATTCCCTCAGAACAAGTCCAGCCCATGGATTACACCCCAGCTCCAAGCGAGGAGTTAGATCATGATGTGACAATTGAGGTACTACTCTATTGGATGATCATACAGAAGCAGTTTGTCATTTCTTTACTATTTTTCCCTCTTTCTAGTATAAGAATTCATTTCCCATTGCCGTTAAGGAACTAGTGGAAAAATCTTCATAATCTTAATCTCCCTCCATTTTTCATGTCCCATCTTTTCCGTACTTTTTTAATACGGTTGAGTCAATGTAACATAAATGATAAATAATTGTTGGTCATCTTCAAATAGCTTAAGTTTTTTGAAAGATCGATGACAAATACAATCTAACATGTTATTAAACGAAGATGTTCTGTCTTCAAGCCTTTGCAACCCCTAATAGTTAAATTTCAAGTATAGGTCTATAAAGCTCACACTTGAGAGGACTCTTAGTTGATAAAAAATTGTTAGCCTACCTCTCAAAAACTTAAAATTTTGGGAGTATTGGTGACCAATATAATCTAACAATAAGAAATCATAATTTGATGCTGGGTCTTGTCCTTTTTTTTTTATGCAGGAAGTTCAGGAATACTTTGCCAACTATATGGTCAATGACAGCTTGGGAATTATTGCAAATGCGCACACTGTCTTTGCTGATAGACAACCCTCTAATGCAATGAGTGGTCCTTGCATGGAGCTTGCTAAGCTATTTTCAGTTGCTGTGGACTTTCCGAAAACCGGTGTACCAGCTGTAATACCACGTCATTTGTATGTTAAAGAATATCCAGATTTCTTGGAAAAGCCTGACAAGCCTACTTATGAATCATCAAATGTGATAGGAAAGCTTTTCCGTGAGGTTAAAGCCATCACACCAGATTCGAGCTCTATTAAGTCTTTCACTCTTGAAATGGCAAGACAGTTATACGATCCTGACATGGAAGCTGATGGTTTTGAGGATTACATTGATGATGCATTATATTACAAAAGCAAGTATGACAACAAGTTGGGAAGCTTATTGTACTACTTTGGGATCAAAACAGAGGCTGAATTTCTAAGTGGTAACATAATGAAAATGTCAAAATCTTTCTCCAAGAAACAGAATGCAGAATCCATTTCTAGGGCTGCAAGGTCTTTGAAAGAGGAAGTCAGGACTTGGTTCAATGAGAAGACAACTGGTTCAGAGTTTAGAGATGATGTATATGCAAAAGCTTCAGCCTGGTACCATGTCACATATCATCGTAGTTATTTCGGTGCTTATAACGAGGGCATGAAACGTGATCATTACCTTAGCTTTCCATGGTGTGTTTATGACAAGCTGATCTGCATTAAGAAGGATAAAACAAGAACAAGAAGAGCTCATATGTCATCTCTTGAACACCAGTTCAGCCATGGATTGCGTTTGCGTTGAGATGTTTAACTTACATCATCACAAGCTTTCAAGCATTTAAAGGTCTGGGTGAAGTTACAGATTGATTAAAGATTGTGTGAATTTATTTTTGCGTGTGAGATTTAGTTCACTTTTGCCTTCATATAGTATATTGGTGAAAGTAGAAACTTCTATCTACTACATTATATAGTTTTCATGGGTATTTGGACTAATTACAACTAATGATTCCAAGCAAACGATTCTGATTTGTACAGTAAGATGCAAAATAGATACATTGAAGCAAAGGGTTAGATATGATCTCACTCTTAGAAATGATCTACATATTTTCCAAACACCCACTGGCTTTTCCACGTTCGATCATAGTTTTGATTTGATTTCTTATATATTCAACAATTGCAACTTAGAAACGGTTTTTTTTTTTTAAATAATGTCTTGGATTTTTTTTTGTTTGATCATTTCACAGGGGAGGTGACATTCATATCCCTCTATTATATATGTAAAAATTTATGACACTGGATTTATATAATTAAATTAGGCCTGATTTGATAAAATTATAAGCCTATTCAATTGTAATATGAGAGCTTTTAGTGTGTTGTATTTAATATGTATAATCTGAGCCCTTATAAGTGTGGGCTTGTATTTCTAGCTTTATTTAAAAGCCCATTTCTCACTTAAGTTATTAAGGCGCATATATATATAGCCTTATATTGCTTGAAAAAAAGGGGGCTGAGCATATGAGATTAAAACGGAGAAGTGAGGACTCAAGAACGGAGAAACAGGGAGCGATAGAGTTGAGAGATTTAGAGAAAAGAAAAGAAAAGGGACTTGCGGCATTGGCATTGGCTATTTCTCTCCATGCTATTCGATGGTCAAAGTGAGAACAATGGCTTTAATGGGTGCTTGAGAGTTGTTCTTTGATCGACAGTGAAGAGCCATTTGGCGAAATGGTGGTATGGTTTCTTGGTACTATTTGTCTTGTTAATCTCTGTAATTCCTTTGTAATTGTTCTCTCCATGTTATTCTATGATCACAGTGAAGAACAATGGCTTTAATGGGTGCTCTAGTCTTAGGGAGTTGTTCTTTGACCGACAGTGAAGAGCCATTTGGTGAAATGTTGGTAGGTTTCTTGAGACCCTTCTAGCCTCTAGGCAAATGTATATAACAGTTGGTGAGCATTGTAAGATCACAAGATTAACAAAAGCTATATTTTTCAAAAAAACTGCATGTGTTCCCTAATCTTACAGGATTATTGAAATATAATTTCTCACTCAAATGAGATATTTCAAACTTGAATATCACTAATCAACTTGCCATAAAGCCTATTGGTCTAACGCTACAAAAACTGCCAATCTTCATCAAAGCAACAACATGGATACATATACGACGACTTAGGTATGTGAAGTACTATTTCAATTTCTCTCACAAAAACGTATAATGAGACCAGTTACAGTATTATTAAATGTTCTATAGCAACATCTCAGCAATCTGAACAGCATTAAGCGCAGCTCCCTTGCGTATTTGATCACCACATACGAAGATGTCCAACCTGCTTATAATTATGCAATTAGTATGATCTTCTAAGTAAAGTGAAATAGGAAGAATAATAAACTAGTCTTTACCCATAATTTCCATCTTGGGATACATCACGCCGTATCCTACCCACAGCAACATCATCTTTGTTTGACACCTCCAAGGGTGTAGGAAAGTTATTGGATTCCCTATCATCAATAACCATCACTCCTGGTGCATTCCTCAGAATATCTCTTGCAACATCCTAGATAAAGATAAGTTTTAAGTTTTTAAGACAAATGCTTACAACTCACTAAAAAGCCTCTTGACAACCCGGCAGGAAAAAGACAAATAAAATTTGAAACACCATACTGCCAAAGCAGTGTATGGAAAGAAGTATAAAGTAGTTACATTCAAGTGGTGTAATCATAAGTCGTCAGAAACAATCTTTCCTATAATAAATGAGAGAAATACACCACTTCCATTTATAATCTTCAGTCTTCATCAGCAAAAATAATAATATTTTCAATACAATATTCTTACGCAGAAGGCATGAGAAGCTAAAATAGGAGTGAAAACACAACCTTGAAAACAAAAGGATGTCGAATTGATAACCATATACCTTATCAAGAGCGGTAAATCTTTAGGGCTAAAGAAAGGCATCTTTTTATCACATTCAACACTGAACAAAAATATCAAAAGCTTGGATAGATGCTACACAAGAAATCTTCACTTATCCCCATGCCCAAATCTCCTACTGGCCAGCTTAAAGCTTGTATTGAGAAGTGGATAATAAAATATTTGGTTTTCTCAACACAAGATCATATTCAATATCAACTAATGATACTTTACGACAATGATCCTTAATAAGCAAAACTATTTTGTCAATATAAAGTTCGAACAGAAACATCATATTACAATTGATTTAACCACAGTTGTTGAATCTCAAGCAATTATTTTCAACAAAAATAAAAATGCATGAAATCCACTTTTGTCAAAAGAAACATTAAGAACAAATAAACAAATGAATACAAGACAGAGAGACAACATTATTAACTTTAAAGCTACATTCTATAGCAACATCAAGACATTACCTCATCGAGGGGATCCTTGAATTGAAGATTCACACTTTCAGCATGTGCACGCATGACAGGAACTCGTATACATGTTGCAGTGACCTTGACATTTGCATCATTCTGAAAAGAAATCAAAGAAAAATAACTTATGTCCACCTAATCTCATTCCCAGCACAACATATAAATGATAAGATATTTGGCTTATCGGAATAGAAATGTAACCTTACCCAAATTTTCCGAGTTTCTTTGACTAACTTCATTTCCTCTTCATTGTACCCATTTGAAAGAATAGGGGCATTGTGAGAAAACAAATTAAATGCATACTGCGAAAAAGGTAACAACATTGATGGAGACAAAATACAAGGAGATCCAATACATGTTATCCTATTTGTTTCCCAAAATTCAAGAACACAAGATCAGTAGACGAACCTGTCTACTAAATATTTTACAAGTAGGCTTTTTCCCTTCAAGAACCTGTAAAACATAATAGAAGTAAGCACTTTTTAGAAGAAATAATCGACTAATTTGAAAACCAAGATAATGTGTACGAACCTCATGAGTTTGCTGCTCAAGTTCCCTCATAGCAGCAGCACCAGCTCCACTAGCAGCTTGATAAGTACTAACAACCATGCGCAATACCTAATACACAAACATCATTTTCCACAAAAATTCCACATCTAGTCATCAACAAAATTCAAATTTCAAATCAATCAAGCAAGTTAGTTTATGCCTTAAAAATCAAACCCAATAAAATCCCGTCAAAACCCAAGTCCCAAAAATGCACAAATAAGTGAAAGAACAATACTTAACCTTAGAGCGACGATGTAGAGGAGTGGCAGCCATCAAACAAATAATGGTAGAGCAATTAGGGTTAGCAATGAGAGCACCATTTCCCATTCCAACCTTAATACCTTCCATGGCTTCAGGATTAACCTCGGGAATCACAAGCGGAATACCTTCCTGCATGCGAAACGCGGAGCTGTTATCGACAACAATGGTGCCACAGTCAACCGCAATGGGTCCGAACTCCTTGCTAATAGAGCCACCGGCACTGAACAGGGCAATATCAATGCCCTGGAAGCTATCGGGAGTGAGCTCCTCAACGACGTAGTTTTGGTCCTGGAAGTTGATGCGCTGACCAGCAGAGCGTTTAGAGGCCAACATTTTGATGGAGCGGAAAGGGAAGTCACGGTCAGCTAATACGGAGAGAAACTCTTGGCCAACAGCACCGGTGACTCCCACTACGGCCAGTGATGGGGCGTTCTCTTGGAGGGACATTCGGATCCCTGTTGGGACAGAGGACCTGAGTTTGGATCCGGAAATGCGGAATCGGCTGAAGAGTTGAGTTTGGTTGGCTTGGTGCAGTTGGTGGTGCGTGAAAGCCGCCATTTTTGGCTTAGAGGTTTAGACAGAAAACGGCAAACTCTGAGGGTTTTGGAATAGGGGAAGATAAGAGAAAGCCACTAATAACAAGGCCTATAGGGTAGATTGCTATTTGCGTTTTGAAAACAAAAAATTTAATATTTTTAATTTAGGAATGATATTGAATGTTTTAAATATTTTTATTAATATTTTGTTATATTAAGTTTTCTCCATAAGGTATTTTTTTATAATTTTTTAAATATTTTAAATAGTAAATAGTTAATTAAAATTGATTTCGTGTTTCAAATAAAATTATTACTAAGTCTCGTATTTTTTATTTAATATGTTCTCCTCTCAATTAACTTTGATTTTCTGTTTAATAAATACTTATTATCATTTATTTTCTATTGTTAATTAGTTATTTTATAAAATAAAAATTTAAAAGATGATGTATCACTTGTTCGCATAAATATTAATAGTGCTTATCATAAAAGATACAAAGATTTTCTTCTATTTTAAAATATCATTTTTTATTTAAAAAAATGTTATTTTAATTGTTAATCAAATATATCTTGAAATCAATACTGAATTTTTTTTCTTCTTTCTCCAATTTCCAAATGCTAACCGCCCGTTTATAAGCCTTCTCACAATTATTATATATATTTTTTCTATATCTTAGTTACGAGGCATATTTTCTTATATAAATTTACTACAACGTGAGTTTAGTATAATTATGTTTTAATTTTTATATGGTTTTAGTTCATTCGATGAAGATAATAATATCATGATGATAAAATACATAAAATAAATGAATTTGATTGACACTAAAATTAATTAAACAATTCATATCATGATTATTAGAAATAAATATTTTCACTAATAATAACAAAAAAATTCAAAAAGTTAATTATGTTATATTATATCTATTTGTTATATTTTATTATGTATTTAAATTTTTTAAATCTCTAATTTAAATTAAATAATATAATTTATTGTTAAAAAAAACAAAGTTGAGAAAGTCACCTAAGTTGAGAAGGAAACACAAACTTTTTAAAATATAAGTTTAATATCACCAAATAATGATTTATCTATTTTCCAGTTTTTACTAATATGACAATTGTAATGAAATTCTATTATTATTTGAAGTTTGTATACAAAAACTAGATATCATTATAATTGGGTATGTAAAATTACAATAATAAAATAAATTGATCAAAAAAGGATAATTATAATATAATTATCTTAAAATTTGAGGGTATGTGTGTCTAATTTAAAGTGTGAGATTTTTTTTATGTGATTTAAAATTTTATATATAATATTTAAATTTTTTCTTAAATTTTAAAATAACCAAAAAAGTCCATAGATTCTTATTAAAGTGGAGAATTATATAATCTAAATCATAATACAATTCAATAATAAATTGTTATTTTCATAATTTTATTTATGTATTTTTATAGAATGATAAAAAATTTAAAAATAATAAATTAATTTTAACTTAATTAAAACTTCAAGTTATTTAGAATATTTATCATAATATTTTATCAACATATTAAGTAAAAAAATGCTGGAGAGATAATGTAAGAGAAAGTATGACCTGCTAGCAATTTCTTTTATCCTAATATTTAACAAACATAGTTGACACTATATTATTTATGTTTTTTTTAATTTAATTAATTTAGTCGAAGTTCATTAATTACCTTCGTAACAATTATATTAACTTAATTGAATATATAAAAAATTTAGAATGCAAGTCATAGTAATCATTATGTGAATTATATTCAAGGTTTTTGAGAAATTGATCGAAATAAAAAAAATTAATTGAAAGTTTTAATTAAACATAAAAAAAAATGCACAAAATAGGTACAAACATTGTAATATGCAATATCTCAAAATCATTGGACTACCCTATTAATTGTTATAATTTTGAATTGACCTTAAAACATAAGAATTTTTACTCATCTCAACAATTCATTAAAATATTTTATTTTTTTCATAAATTTATATAATTATTATTTTTATTTAAAAATCAAAAGAAATATTTTTAATTTTATTTCATTTATAATTTCATTAATATAATTTTATAAATTTCTTTAATATATTAACATTTATATTTTAATTACCTTTTTATTCTTAAAACTTTTAAATAAATAATTTTATCAAGAAAACATAATTTTGTAAAAAAAAAAAATACATGCCAACTCATACATACACTTATACATCGGAGGTAGAAACAGACGTTGTTGAGTAGGGTCATAATGCAATATTAACGAAGACAAAGTGGGTTACTTTGTGAAGCCGCAAGCATAGATGCTCCATCCCTATTCCTTCGATAAGGAGAAGACATCACGTGTTGAAGTTGGACCATTAGTTCATTCGAAAAAGATACCTATTTGTTTTTCTTTTTATTTGTAAAATTTAAATTATTTTATTTTTAATTTAAATATTATTTTTTATTAATAATTTAAAATCATCATATACATTAAACATAAAATTAAAAAATAAGATTTAAAATCATATAAATACACAAAAGAAAAAACAAACAATAATACTAGTCGTAAATCTCAGCTTCAAGTAACATGATAGAAAGTAGATTCTAAAAAAATCTCATCCACGTGAAAGGTTACGTCGGTTTCAATCCCCATTAATGTTTTTAAAAAATTTATTAGCTTTTAGTATATATATAATTTTTTTCTTTCAATATAAAATTCAAAGGTAATTTTTAAAAAAAATTATATTTGATATCACTTTAATTTTATAAATTATATATAATAATAACTTTATTTTAAATTGATACATTTTAATCGTATTATTTTTACGTTAGTAAATAATTTAGTATTTTTGGATAAATTTTAATATATTTTATTTTCTATGTTTTTTTAGTTTTGGATATATTTATAATTTTACTTTAAATTGATATATTTTAATTATATTATTTTTATATTTATGGACACTTTAATCATTTTAGGTAAATTTTGATGATTTTAGTTTCCTTTATTTTTTAATTTTTTTAACTTTTTGAGATATTTTTATTTTCAAGTATTTATCTTACTAGTAAGATTTATTTTAATTTAAATTAAGTTTTAACAATAAAAAATATCTTAAAAAAATTGACAAGAAATGACTAAAACATCAAAAATGTAATATAATGGGACTAAAATGTATTAATTTTAAAAAATGTGATTAATGTATAAATTTATGGAATTAAAATCATCAAATTGTCATACAACTTATTTTTTATGTATGAAACAATTATAACTTATTTTTGATCATGTTTAGAGATAATAGAAGTAACTACTCTCGTTATATAACAAAACTATTTTTTTTAATGATTTAACATATATTTATTTTATTTAATTATTTTTGTATATTTCACTTGAATGAAATATAATTTAATAAAAACTCATAAATTTGTAAATAAAATTTAAACTCTGTAACTTCAAAATGTTAAAATGAATTTTATATTATTGAGTTAAAATTTATTATCACTGATTTATAAATTTTACATTTAATATTTAATAAATTAAAATATATTCAAAGTATTCCCATCTTACGTGAAAGCCTAAACGAAGGCATACATTTGAAACGAATTTGGTACCTTCTAGTTTTTTTCTATTGTCGTTTTTCCCCCTTAAATTTTCATAAATATTTTTATTTAATTTATCAAATATAACATATTAGACTAATTTTAACCATAAATATAAATACTATTTAAAATACTTAAAGTAGATCATATCAATTATTTAAATTATTAAACATCATCGTTATATAATTTTTACATATAATTATTCATTTAATTATAAAATAAGAACATATTATATAGAAATAACAGTTATGTAAATATTTAATACTAACAATGAACATAAATTATAAATGACACTTGATCCATTCAAAATTTTAATTTTAAAATTGTATTTTTTTTATTTTTAAAATATAAGAAAAATATAAAAATAAAGTAAATATCGATTTAAATAAATTTTTATAATGAATTTATTTTGATATGTAATTAAAATAAATTAAATACTATTTTAAATATAAATTATTTTATTAAAATAATTATCATCAATCTAACTATATAATATATATTGTCACCAAATACTGCAAAAAATAATTATAATTAAATTTAATACATATCAATATAATATAATTATACTTAATTTATCCAATAGGATCCAATATGGTGTATAAAACACACGCCTTGAATACCAATTCCATTTCAAACAGATAATATCACACAGATCGTAAAGAAAATATAAATTTGGAAACTGAGGAAGCTTTTGATGGATGGTCACTTTCCTCTAACTAATCCAATAGAACAAGGGAAAAGAAAACTCATTGATTTTCTTTGATGAGAAGTAGCTAGAGCTAATCAGTTATCTAACTCACAGTTATAATTTATCTAGTAATATTTGATGTTGATGATGGAAAAATTCCACATCAACTCTCTAACGGAGGAAGTAGAACATCCTGAAGAGCTGTAAGTTTTGCTTGTCCACCATACTCTTCTGGCAGAGTTTCCTCCCCAATTTCTTCAACAAACTCTCGTCGTTCATCCTCATTTGTTACGATTACAATCTGCAATCACCATCCAAAATTTGAGACAACTCCCAAGATGACAAAAAAAATTTCTTTTCATGTCAAAATTATTCTCCAAACTTGGGTCTAATTGCAACGATTAAATGCACAATTTGTTCAAACCAAGCCATGTATACGAGTAAGTTTATAATGCAGATTGTCTTAGAAACCATATACATGCATGTGCTAGCAGTGATCTCAACACAAGGACGACAGCAAATTATATAACTCAAGTAAGTAATTCTACAAGAACAGTTAGCATGTAATGTTCTTTTGTTTGATCCGCTTTTTAGCACATTGACACATAGTTCTCAATTTCAAGGTTTACCTATTTCTAGCACACAAGGACATGGGTTAACTCATTTACCAATACTTCCTAACAACAAAAAGAATACCTTCTCCAACGTTGCCTTCTCCAGAAAGTGAGACACCATCCTCCAGACACTTACGAAAAAATGCGGCATGTGTAAAATAAAGAGCTTTGCTAAACGTTCAGGGTAGTAAGCCTGCATAAGTGTATAAATTAACAAACTGAAATTACATCACATAACATCTAGATATGTTTGAGCAATTGCCAGGACTATGCTATATGTGACAAGTTATGGGCAGTGTCTTTGAGACCAGTTGCAGCTGAGAGCTCCTTAATTTCTTTCAATATGATTGTGTGCAAGTTTGACGAAGAAATCCATGTTGCAAGTAGCAACATTGTAAGAGGATTTTGTAGCCACCCAGAGAGGGGGAGAGAGGAAGAGTTAAATAAATAGCCCAAGTAGTTTGATATATTTCTTAGGGCATGACCAAGCTTGAGAAATAATTAGAATGACATGGATAACAGAAAACATCATAAGAGAAAAAGTATCACTTATGTCCTCCACAATGTATTTTGCACCATTATATTTCATGTGCTCTTATTTAATACCCTTGGCTACTGAGGGGTTAAAGAAAAATAAAGATCAGGTCTCACCTGTAGGAATTGAAAGCCTGTGATCAATCCACGAGCATCAACATTTTTATATGCGATTTGTTGCAGATCAAGAATTCCAATCAACTTTTCATTTCCAATCTCTCTTCCTTTAAAAGCACTGAAAGAAGCAGAAAGGAAGCCTAACGTCAAGTTTTCAACAGGAAAGGTTTATATATGTAAAGGCCGAATATAGTGGGTATTTACATTTAACAGTATAAATAACAAAAAATAACATATTTAATAACTAAAAATCACAGTTTAAAAAAATTAAAAACATATATATATATATTGAAAAGACTAAAATAATCATAAATCTAATTTTAACGCATATCACCATCAAACCTCCAACCAATAAAAGGGTATTAAAATGTGTCTTCTAATTACATACTCCTATTTTTGTCTATTTTGCTCTTAGCGGTAAATAACGCCTATATCAATCCTAATCTCTATATATATTCAAGTTTATGGACCTCTATCCTTATCCATGAAGAGTGTAAACAATAACCCCCCCTTTCTCAATAGTTTTTTTTTTTTTTTTGGTTAAAGAGATACAATTTCATTAACATTGCAGCAAAATTACAAAGATGAAAACAATACCATCTTCTTTCACTAACCCTAAACTAGAACAGACACAAAAAAATCATTGTATATAGATTGCTTTCCTAACCCAAACCTAGGTCTATACAACAAAGCACCCTCATCTAATGCCTGCAGAGAACCACCAAACCAAGCACGACAACCTTAAGGTGAACCTACATGTCTATATGGCCTAAGATAATTGTAATCTTAACATCACGAAAAGATCACCATCTATGACCGAAACTGACAAAGAAAACAAAAAACACCACCACCTAAACCACTCAATACAATACAGAGACAATTAAAAAATGACCTAAAATTAAAAAAACACAAATGGAGATACATATCAGAAAAGAGGGTGTTGCAATCCCTCAAAGGCTAACCATAATTAGATCAGGATCATCATCTTCATTACCTTCCATGATGAACTTATTAAAGAACAAAACCAAAATGATCAAAATTAACAAACATACACTAGATCATTCTAAAGAGAAGGGTAACTCCAAAGAGAAAAACTATTACAGGAGATTTTATAAAAATTAAAAATTGAAGATGGTAAGGGGGGTTAGGGGTGGAGGAGAGAAGCAGTTGTGAGTGTGGAAATGCAGCAAAAAACCCCAAGTAATCCTATGCGTGAGAAGAGAGAAGGTTGATCAACTTTCGTTCCTTCCCCTTCCTCAATAGTTTGAATAGTTTATTTTTTATGTCTAAAAACTAATGCGGAGAAGTCCCATATAAAATGTATCCATAATGTGCAAAGTTCCACATATTTTGATTGAATCTAAAGGCTAGTATAGTATTGCTTAAGCAGAAGCCAGAGACCACGTACACTAGTTATTTTAGCTCTTTAGAATAAGTATCTTTCTAGAAATAAACCCCCTCTCAATTGGTAACTTCTTTGCTGAATATCATACATCTTGTACATGCAATATCATCGCTTTTAACAGAGAAAGAAAAAGAGAGAGAGAGAGCAAGTTATGTTGATGTAGAATATGAAATAACAAAAATCAATATATTATGATAATTTGTCATTATTCTTAAGATTTTATATTTCCGCTTCACATTAGCTTACATTCACCTAATGTTTATGGTTACACTTTGTTTACTTGGAGTATGAATTCCCAAAAAAAATCTACTCATGTCTCTTTCTCAATTGTATTTTCAATTTTTGATGATTAATGATTGCTATTATGTTATTTATCCACTATTCTCTTTCTATTTTCTCCTCGAGTCCTAATTTTTCAATCCCCAACCCTAGTTCCTCTTTCCTCTTCCTAATTTCCTTTTCTTCTTGTGCTACATCATATGTTCTCTAAAATCTTATTCATATCGTGATCAAATGAATAAAGTATATCCAACAATGTTCCAGCAAGAAAAAAGTCTCATTCAAAGTTCATAAGTGTTATATAAGCCCAAAACTTAACTCAACCCAATAAGATCTCTTTGAGTTAAGGGTTGCCTACACTTATAAACTACACTACAACCGAACGCCTAGTCGATGTGGGACAATATAATCCTTTAATACCCCCTCTCACATCGAACAGGGGCAACGAAGACCACAAAACACGATGAACTCAAGGCCTAGCTTTGATACCATGTTATATAAGCCCAAAACCTAACTCAACCCAATAAGATCTCTTTGAGTTAAGGGTTGTCTACACTTATAAACTATACTACAGCTGAACGCCTAGTCGATGTGGGATAATATAATCCTTCAACAATAAGTACCAAAACCTTGTGCATATACATACAAACGGCGAGAAACATTTTTCAAGAAACATTGCATCTACTCCATTTGTTACCAATGTCATGAGAGATGACATAGTGACAACCCTCCTCTTACACATATAACTATTTTTGCTTTCATAAATCAAAAGTTACCATTTTGTTGATTATGCAGGTATTTTAAATTCATTAAAGTAGGCTGATACCTTGCAATAGTCTTATCAAGGAAGTGGACCACAAATTCTGCAAAAGAAAACAAAATGAAAAGCAAAATTCCATGCAATAATGTAAAGCTAATGCACTAAAAACACTATTTAGAGAAGGGAACGGAGGGGGACTCCTTTCACCTTGAATTATAGACAAATTATATGTACAAAAAGAATCTGTTTTTCAAATTTTAATTTTTAAGCTTTTAACACTCGAGAATTTACCGCAAACTCAATAATTTGAACATATGACATACATATTTCATATAACATCTTTTTTCTATGATAAACAAGTGGTAACAGAGAAGCAAGTATTCATATTTCTAATTGTTTACAGGATATTCCTCTTAAGAATTTTCGATCCCCACTGGTTATGATACTATTTAGTCACGAAGGTCCTAGGCTCTTAGCTATCTAATTCAATAAACACATCGTATTGGAAGTAAGAACTACTCTCACATGGCACATCAGACGATGGTCATAAAACAGGACAATTGACATTGAGAAGCATCAATCCCTCTACTGGAAAAGAATCTACTAGAAAAATAATAATTTAATAATCGAATAAAAATGAACAAAGTTATAGAGGTTCTTTATTATTTTTTAAAGGTTAACTACACTATTAATCTCTAAATTGTCATATTCTACTCTTTTATTTTTTTTTAATTTTTTTCATAACATTACGTTTGGTGTCTTCCAAATTTAAAATTTAGACTGAATTGTACTGTAAAAATCAGAATTAATGTATTAAAAATTTATTTTTTTTGCCTTATTTAATTCATCAATTTTTAAAATTTAACATATTTCTCCGTTTTTTTTAAATAAAATTGTTAAATTTAAAAGTATAACTGACGTCATGAAGGTCCTAGGCTCTTAGCTATCTAATTCAATAAAAACGTCGTGTTGGAAGGTAGAACTACTCTCACAAGGCACACCAGACGATGGTCATAAGACAGGACAATAGACGTTGAGAAGCACCATTCCCTCTACTGAAAAAAAATCTACTATAAAAAATAGTATTTTAACAATTGAATAAAAATGAACAAAGTTATTACTTTATTATTTTTAAAGGTTACCATTAATCATTAATTTTTTGTCAGTTTCTACTCTTTCGTCCTTTCACTTTTTTTTGTATATTACGTCTTTTGTCTTTTTAAATTTAAAAATATATTAAATTATATTATAATAATTCAAATTAATGTATTTAAAAAATTATTTTTTTACATTATTTAATATTTTAATTTTTAAAATTTAATATATTTAATAATTGTTTTTGAATTTAAACTAAAATTATTCAATTTAAAAGTATAACGGACGTAATATTTTGAATGAAAAATTTAAGGAATAGAATGTAAAATGTAATAAAGATGAAGAAGATCATTTACTCTTGAATTGTTGATGGTCTTTGGAAGGAAAATGCTTGCTTGCTTTAATAATCACAAGTGGGTATTTATTCTTCGATAAACCCTGCAAATATAACTTCCTAACTTCCAGTTCATCAAGCACTTCAGAGTCAGCAATGAACCCATTTGGAACAAAAGAAGCCCTCCATTGAAGCCATTTAACAAACATCTTAGCTGCTTTATCTGGGTTCATTGATCTAGCAATCAAGAACCTCATGAGTGTTGACTCTCCGTATTTCTGCCAAAACAAAAGTCTATACAATAAGCAACCAGAGTGAATAATACAAATTCTACTACCTTGAGTGAACGAGAGGTACAGAAATACTCATACCACGGTAGAAAAGCCGAGATTTTCTATGGATTTCCTCATCTGGGTCAGCGCAATTTCTTCGGTTCTCTCCATTTCTTCCTCGAGATGAAATAACGTAGAGCGATAGGAAGTTGAAGGCTTTTGGAATTGGGGAAATGAACCCCCGCTTTCAGGTTGAAAAGTATTTGCGGTTTTAAGTAACTTTAATTAAATTGGAGTAAAAATGTTATATTATTTTATTTAAAATATATTTAAATTGTTAGTTGAAAAAATATTAAAATATATGGGAGTTATTAATTATTAATTATTAAAAATTTAAAATTTAAATGAGAAACAGTTTTATTATATATAATTTAAAAGTTGTTACCTAAACTAATTTATTCTTATTTTGATAAAAAAAAATTATCTATATTTTTAATTAATTTATAATATCTATTTAAATTAATATTACATATTTAATTAATTTAATAAAAATTAATAATGATAGAATTTAGATTACAGTATTAAGCTATGGTTTTGTTCGTCGAGGTAAGCTAGAAATCCTAACATTTGAAGATATATATATATATATATAAATATGAAGATCCATATAACCATTCAAGTTTTTAAAATATTTCAATGGATCATTTTAAGTTATCATATTTGCTTATATTAAGTAATTTAGACCTAGTATACGATTAGATATTCATTATGTTTAAGATAAATTAAGACTCAATAAAAATTGATAGATTTAAGAGTATATAAATGAGGTTAAATCTTTTATAATTGTTCAACGAATCGATTGATATTGAGATAAAAGATAATTGATACTTTATCTTGAAGGTGGATTTTAGGGCTATCGTTAGTCACTAATATTACTTGTTCAACATAGTTGGCTTAGACAAAGTATCCTTGGGTTGGCCTTAATCAATATATGACATACTATCGATGGAGTGGGACTATGATCTGGAATCCAAAATTGGACTACACTAATTGGTATGTGCAAATAAATCTGGTTAATTATAAGACTCAAGTTTCGTTGTGGATAATTATCTTGTCAATTAAGTTGTAGATGACAACTAATTTAACCTTGTTCACTATAGGTATTAAAAGGATGTTGTAGAGACATTTTATGATACGATGACTAATCCAAGAGTCAATAGTTTTGATAAGTGCTTCTTCTAGACCTACCGAGGTTGTTGTAGGTAGATAGGTCTAAATACAATATCTATATTTCTGGTAGGTTATGATGGAATTGGAAGAAGTGGTGGATGGATATCATATTAGTTGACAGGTTAGATTACTTGATTAATAGTAAGGGTTTGAGTGGTGGCATTAGTTATCTAGTCTATGATCTCTCTTAAAAATCTAAAAAGTAGGGTAAGTAATGTGAATGGACAGCTTAGTTATCTATAACAGTTTTGCTATAATTTATTGTCCATATTCATTTAATTGTACACAATTGTTGTCCATAGTCTATTTAGCTGTAAATAATTATTCATAAACAGTTGTCCATAGTTGTCTATAGAAAGAAATTCATGACTTCATACAAACTATCTATAAACATTTGTCCACAACTGTCTACGGCTGTCCACAGTTGTTCATAGACAGCTTTGATGTATTTTGTAGGTTTGTTGTATTTTGTAAAGTCTATAATAGAAAAAAAATCATAAGACCAAATCATTCGATCATTTTCATACAACATTCTTGACTTAATAATAGCGGCGAATTCGATGAAAGTGAGGTTTTTTTTTCTTCAAAAAATTCTACCTTTTAGGTAGATTAAAAACTTAAAGAATTTTTTTTAACTTAGTATAACACATTTATTTATAATAGATGGTGTCATATGTTTATGTCAATTTCTACTATAACTATTTCTATAAATCTATGATATGAACAAATCATTAAGACCTCTAACAAAGAATGATCTTTTTACTTCTAATGCTTAAGTCAATAGCAAGATAATAAAGGTTAAAAGAAATCTACACCTCATTCTAAAATTATAAAAAAATAGAATATTTAATTATGATTCTCCATCACTAGATTTAACTTATTGTAATTGTGTATATATGTAAGTATATATAAAAAAAATTATTAATTTAATGGTTATTTTTTATAAAGATAGGATTGATTTCTTATAATTTTGTAAATATTTATCATTAATTATATCTTTAAAATAATCAAAAAATAATTATTAAAATTTTATTTCTTTAAGATAATTATCTTAAAATTATAATTATTTAATAACTTAATACTTATTGATTTCCGTCAATAATTTCTTTTTATTAACCGAGACTATTCTTTAACTAATACTTGATATATACAAATTTCTGTCAATAGTTCTTTACTAAACAAAAACAAATTTACATCATCATCTTTAACTTACGTGTGAAAAAAACTTTTTGAATTAATTCATAGTTTTAAAGGCTTAAAAAAATTATTTTTTTAAATAAAAGAGAACAACAAAAAAAAAATGAAAAGAAGAGGATAGGAAAGAGAATGTGTTGACAAATTCAAAGATCAAGGAGACACCTTATATCGTTATTTTTTTTATTTCCAACATTTATAATTTATCTCTCTTACAAATATCAAAATCAACATTTATAGCAAAGAGTTTTTGTTAAAGTCGAATTTATTTAGTATTTTTTATAATAAATCACATTTTTTCTCCTTTTTTAAAGAGTATTTAAACTTTTTTATTAAATAAAAAATATTATATAAATAAAATTTAAATTTAAATTTATAATGATAAAAATAAAAAAAAATCATATGATTAAATCAATGCAAATTAATCCGGCCATGCAAATGAGTGGTGGGGAAGGCCAAAGGTAGGATGGATTTGAATAATTTGACTTTTCATTTAATTTTGGTTTGAACAAATTTATGAAAATTGGAGGAAAAATCAAATTAATTCGCAACCACCACCCATGCATGGGATATTTTGCTGAAAAACGATAGGAAACCTAACACGGCAATGAAAAGTTTTTAAGTCTCTACCTGGATTGGTGGGGACTTTGTTTTAATCAATTATTATTTTTTAAAATATTTATTTTCTTTTATTGTTTTAATAAAAATTAAAACTTTTTGTTTTCCGAAACCAAACTTTATTTTTTCCTTTTTCAAATCATTTTTTTTTATTTTACGATAATCACTCAATATAATAAAAAAATTTATAAAAATTTATAATATTATAGTAGTTAATCATATTTTCTAATAAATATTTCTTAAATTATTTATAGATATATATATATATTATAAAATACATAAATAATTTCAGAAATTTTTATTTATTTATTATAAGCTTCTCCTTTATTTTTTTTACTAATGATTATGTTTATCCAAAAAAAAAATATAATTTTATGGATTTTTAATTATGATTAATTTATTTTTTATTTAAATTATTTTATTTTATTTTAATATTTTATATTTATTAATATAAAGATAAAATAATTTAAATTTACTTAAAAAATAAGTTAATATTAACCACAATCTTATACAAATAGTTTGATCTAAATTTTTCTGAATAATATTTTATAGGTTAATTTTGATTTTTGATTTAATAAGTTGATATATGGTAAGTATAAATTGATTAAATGATTAAATGTTATTTAAATTATTAAATTGAGTATTAATATTTAAATAAATATATTATAATATATTCCTTTAACAACATAAAATATAAAAAATATCAATAGTAATATGTATGATAACTTTGATAAGTGTCTTGAGTAAAACCCTTTGCAAAATTGATCTTAAATAAAACCTATTATTTTTTTCATTTCACTTGTCTTTTGCTTCATCTTGAATTTAGTAATTTAATTTAACACATTTGATGCAAAGAATACCAGTTGCATAATAATTGATTTTTTACGTACAGAATCGAATCGTTTTTTTTTCCGAGAAAAAATATTTCCATTCGTAATCTTTGTTAAGAAATTAAAAAAAGGAAGACAATGAATGATAATTTGAAGCCATCGTTAACAAACCAAAAAGAAAGATAGCAGTTACAAAAATAATAATAATATAATAATAATAATTAATGGGCCGGGCCGGGCCAGACTAAGCACATCAGCCCAGCAAGCTGCCTTGTGGTGTACCGGACCAGGCCGGGCTGGCACTTTTCACAAGTCCCCTCATACTACTACCATCACCATAGGCCATGGCTGCCACTACTGGTTGCACTGCAGAAAGGGTATTAGATGCAGAAGATGCAACTTGTTTGGAGACGATAGACAGGCAGGCTGACCAAATGCCTCACCAAGCGCAACCGGCACACTCTTTGGTCCTTGTAGATTAGTGATGTATTCAATACAATGGTAATATTGAAGGGTGATACATCTCATGGAAGAAGTAGACTTAAATTAACGGGACTGCTTTTTTTTTAGAGATACCCCACTTAATGTATTTGTATCCCATATTATCTTATTAAAGTTTCTATTTTAGTAATTTAATTTAAGTATTGATAGTATTTTTATCACTTTTGAATAATAATCAAATTTGTTTCCAAAATACCCTTTTTGTATTTTTAGTAAAGTTTTTTTTTTAAATTAACTAGAGTTAAAAAAATAATTTTTTTATAGCATAGAACATAGGTTCAATACTTCGTACTAAATGTCACGAAAACAATGATTTTTTTTTAAGTGTAGAGCATAGTTTCAATACTTTCTACTAAAAGTTATGTAAAAAAAATGGTTAATTTCATGCCTTTAAAAATATATATAAATAAGTAATAAAAAATCATAACGTTTCAAAAATTTTATTGGGATACGATAAAAAAAAATTTCATGACTAACTCATAAGAATAAAATAGGAATGTACACAAACATTGTAATTTTTTCTTTTTTACAAATAGTTTATCATATATGATTTATTAATTTATTAGTAGAAAGTGTCGAAACCAAGTCTTGGTTATTTTCAATGACAAAATAATTATTTGTAATTTTTTTTAAACTCGTTATTAAATCCATCAATAATATCAAGTCTCTCAAGAAAAATTAAATAAACGTTTAGATTTTGGATAATCATAATTCAAATGTATCTTTTATAACTATCACATATAAAATTATATACATGTTTAAGTACATTTTATATAAGTTTTTAATTTAATTAATTTTGATATTGCATGATAAAAATATTAGTCTTTTTAGATAGATAGATCGATTTTTATAGTAGATGAATAAATCTTTAATTAATCACACTTTAATAATTTCCTCTTGCATAACTTAACATATATGAATATATAAAAGGATCAATCTCCATTATTGACAAAACAATCATCCATATTATACAAAAATAACTTATTTTTGTGAGTCTTGCATAACTTAACATATATGAATATATAAAAGGATCATTCTTCATTATTGACAAAACAATCATCCATATTATACAAACATAACTTATTTTTGAGAGGAATTAATTCCACTATTGGGAACTGATGTATTTAGTCTACTATGCTTCATTTTTTAACCTTAGTCAATAGTCAACTACCTATAAAATTATGTCAAGTATGATGTGTGCTATTTTTGCTCTTTAGATTTACTATATATACCTAATTCTTCTCTCACAATTACACATATAACTACATAATATATTTTAGAAACATAAGGTTTATTTTCTCTTTTGCTCCTATTTAATTAGGATGAATTTCATCTATTTATATACTTATATATAAGATTATGTTGGTATAAATATGAACCTATTTGTTTCATATATTTTCTTGTCACATCGCTTTTTCTTAATTAATATCTTGTGTATTTAAATCAAATAATTATAAGAATGGTTATGATTATTTATATTTGATTATTAAATTTCAAAAAAATTACATGACTAATCTACTTATTATAGGATTTACTAGTTGATTTAATTTAATTGATATATCATGTGAATCATCTAACCAAGATTATTTATTATTAAATTCATTATAGAACATACACAGATACTTGTATTTTTTGTGTTAACTCTGGTTACAATTGTTCAGTGAACGCGTCTGATTGACGAAGAGCTGATTAGAACGTTGATATGGACACCGCTCATATTAATCTTAAAAACTATGAAAATAAAACATAAGTTCGTAAGTTTAGTATATTATGACAAGAGATTAGCAAAAGATTGAGTTTGTAATTGAATGTTTGGTCCCTATAATAAAAAATTAGATAATTTTATTAACTGGTAGTTTTTCTCTAAGATCATAGTTTTAGATTGGGTTGTTTTTACTTAAAAAATTGTGTTATTTTTATATATATGGTCAATTTGTTTAGGTTACTAATTTACAAATTAATAAAATTTAAAAATAACATTTTGACTCACTTTTACGTTTATTAAATTCGTATTATAAATTTTCACCAACATTTAGAGTAAAAAATGTCAAGTACCAACTACGTATAAACAAAAACTATGTTTATGTTTATAATATATATCTGTAACTAATAAAATGGTTAATTCATATTAATAATGATGTAAAAAAAGAGCTTTTAAAGATTAACATTTTTTCAATTTTTTTAACTCTAGTTAATTAAATTTTATTATTTATTAAAAGATAAAAATTATATTTTGTAAAAAAGATTAATGATAGAAAGAATAACAATATTAATAAAGATATTAAAATGAAACATTTCAATAATATAAAATATTTAAAGTATTAATACGGAAACTAAAATTAATTATACTTACAAATGACCGAATATTCATTTAAAATGGATAGAATGGAAATAATAATAAATATTTGAATAACAATTTTTACATTTAAAAGTGGCTTAAATCTTTGAGTTATAACTTGCAAGCTAAATAGTGGATTGTAGCAAATGTGTTTTTGGATTAATAGTATGTATTAGACTTTATATATTAAGATTTAAGATTTGAGTATTAATTATAAATGTATAAATAATATAATTATTTAAAAAATTTATGTCTCCTTCTAAATGCTATAGCAGTTGTTCTAACTTTGGTTACTTAGTTTTTGTGTGTATTTTTCTCTTACTTTCTTCAGGTTCCTGATGACGTTGATGATTAAAAAAAGAAAGTTTGATTTAAGTTATAACGAACGTGATATAATTTATTTATATGTTTCGCTCATTTTTATATATAACTCAGTAATGTATTTCTCTTTATGTACACAAAGGAACCCGCATTTTTCTTATATCATGTATTGCCTCTTCCGTTGTTGAGATATTATATAATCTTTTGAAATATAAAGATAACAAAGTGGTAAAAAATAAATTTGGGGACAGAGTTGTGTAGTTTATATAAGTAGAATATATAAATTAGTTATATATATTTTATAAAATTAAAATTAAAATTTTATTATGATTATTGATTAGAAAGTTTTTTGTTATATGATATATCTTTATTAAGTTAAGATATTAATTAGTATAAATTTCATATATTTTATTTTATATAAACTTTATTTTTAATTTTTAAATCAATAATTTAACAATTTTAAAATTATTGAATTAATTAGCATTTTTCGTAGTGAAAATATCAAGAGAAGAGGACCACTTGTCGTCATACTTGGCAGTTTGGCAGCCCAAGGATTCAAGGCCTCTCTTTCTCATCCTCCTGCCAAATATCAAACAAAGTCCACCGTTCTAAAGAGAAGATATTTTTAAATGTCATTAATTATAATCAATGTGTTAAATTATTTTTAAAATAATAAATTATATATTTTTTAACTGATTTGTGATTCAAATTTATAAAATTAAAATATTAGTTATAATAATATTATAATGAATAAAAATTTTCATCTAAAAATAAAATAATTTATATAATATTATTAAAATATTAAATAAATTTATAATTATTAATTATATATCATTAAAATTTTAAAAATAGTATATCTTAAATTGTTTTCCCTAAAAATATCTCTCACAACTAAATATCATGACACGTGGCAGCATGTGTTGCATGACATTTTGTAGATATTTTCTCTCTTTTATAATATCTATCCGGACACGTCTTTGCCCACTCCACCACCGACTGGATTTTCTTTTCTACTTTTTGCGACTTGATTTTTTCTTTAATTACCATATTGCCACTGTTTCTTCGTAGCTGTAATGACAAAATTAGCCTCATATTTATTAGCTTCTATTATAATTACATATCGTTATTGGTCACACTTAAATAACATAACATGAGCACAATTCCTACTATTTAATAGTTTAAACCATTTTCTTTTAAACTTATCAAATTTTGTAATATGTACAACAAAGTTAAATTTTTTTAAAAATTTATATGTCACAAATTTATAATACATTTTAAATTATATAACATAATATGATTTATATTAAACTTGAATTTAAAAAATTATATTCAATAAAATTATAACATCTTAATTATATTTGTGATATATATTAGTATTTTAAAATTTATATATATATATATATATTATGCTAAATTTAAAATGCTTTGTTATTTTAAAACAAAAAAGTATAATACAGTAATAAAAATTAAAATGGAAAGTATTCAATTGATATCTTGATGTAATAACACGGTACAATTATATAATTGTAAAATAAACTTGATAGTTTGTGTTTGTTGGTTTATGAGCAAGAGTTTTTTAATTTTATAATATAAATACCCTTGTAGTTTTATATTATTAAGAAAAAAACAAATTGGGTTATTTTATTAGAGAAAAATAAAAAATTTACTAAATTCAAATTATATTTTTTTTAATATTGAAATTTCAAAATATCAGTATAAAACAACGTTATCAATATAAGTGCTTAAAACATTATTAAATTAAAGAAATAAAAGAAAATATTAAACAGATGGTAATTCCATTTGCATTTTACATTTTTTGAACATTTCAATTATCATTCCTTAATATATATATATATATATTCAATTATCATTCTTTAGAAATAAAATTTTATGAATTTTTTTATATATTAGATAAATATTTTTAAACATACATGTTATGTTTTTTTTTCCTATACTAATACTCAGATAAATTAAGATGTACTTATTAAAATATTTAAAGATACATATTATTAAAATAGTATAATATCATCGAATTTTGTTCTTATTTTTATAACATTAAAATTTATAAAATGTTAAAAATATATTATTAAAATTTATAGGAAATAATGTAAAAATAACATAAAAATTTGATAATATTTATAAAATTTAATTATATAAAAATAATAAATTAAAATTTAATGTTATTTTTGTAATTAGTCGGTAAACTTAGATTTTTTATTTTTATGCCTTTAGAATTTTCTTATTTGAAAATGATAGTTTAGCAGTTTAGGCATAGAAATAGGGCATTTTGGTCAGACGTTGTCAACCTGATTCATGTGATTCATACTTGAAGGTAACTCATACCATTCTTGTTCATCCCATCTTGATTGATTTTTAGTTTCTTAGAAGTTAGACCTACACAGATAAAATAATAAGCAAAAAAAACCATGTCTGTGGAGATGAAAGATGAAATAAGAGAATATGTTCAGAGCTCAGGGAAGAGAATGAAATGGGCAAAGGAGGAAGAAGAAGACGAAGAAGACGATGAAGAACTTGAAGAATTACAAGAGAGTGAGTTTTCATTCAGACCTGAGCTTTTGTTGTATCCAATGAATCCAACATCAATTGTGGTCTCTGATGCTCTCGAACCCGATTTCCCCATTATTTATGTCAACAAAGTTTTTGAGATTTTCACTGGCTACCGTGCGGACGAAGTTCTCGGGCGTAACTGGTATACCAATTCCCATTTTTCCTTATCTTTACAATCTGTTTGTTTGTTTTTTTTTAGAAAATATGGAAAAATAAGAGAGTCTGATTTTTGTGTTTAATTTCTTTGCTGTTGTTAGCTTTAAGAAACAAGTGTATCACCAGTAATGTCAACCTAGCATAGTGTTTTGCTTGGATGAAAATTGGTTTCTTCTTTTGTTTTTGGTACTGCCACTTGGGTGCAAATGTTTTAAGGTGGGAAATATTTCAATGTCATGAAGACTATTTTTTCTAAAATATTGTTTTGAATATGTATTATGAATCTGGCATTTTAGATTAAATTTGATTCATTCGACTAAGATTTGGACCTTTTAACAAGCTAATATTTAGTAATTTGGTTAGTCTTAACTACTATGAAGTGTGAGACTATATGTGATAGGTCCATATCCCAATAATTTAACCCTTCGGAAAAGCATACTAACATGGTATCGGATCAAATTATCGAATTAAAAGCTATGTTTCGTGGACTCTTGTTTTCTATGACGTCGACATGATATGGATATGGGAGTAGCATTATGATACTCCAATTTTGTGAAGGTTTATCAAATAGTCCGTGTAACATAGATTGTAAGTGTTGGGCGTGGGAAATGATAGACTATAGATGATATGTTGGTCATTTTCCAAGAGCTGCAGGAAGTACTAGTGACCAACACACTTGGACAAAAATCACTAATTCTGTTTCTTTATAAAATCTCATGTGAAATTATGCTACGGGCCTATGATATATGGTTAGATAGATTACCGTCGTTTTCATTAAATTTGTGTCTATAGCAAATGGTCATCCGTTCCAAACTAGTAATTTTTGGGATAATGTATTGATGGGTAATTTTGGCCTTTTAGGGTCTGAAGATATATTCTGCTCTGTATTCTTTCACCTGGTGCTGTAAATAGGATTGCATGTGGAACAGTGTCTAGTATGTTGCACTGATGGAGGGATACATGTGAATTTGAAAATCCTGATAATCATCTACATGAATCTCAAATCATAATAATTATTTACATCAGTTTTAAATCAGTGAGCCATTACATGTCTATGCCATATCTGCCTCTTTGTCATTTGATAATTTGTTTTGTTTCAGTCGGTTCTTGCAATTTAGAGATCCTCGGGCCCAAAGACGACACCCTTTGGTAGATCCTGTTGTTGTTTCTGAAATTAGAAGATGTCTGGAGGAAGGAGTTGAATTCCAGGGAGAGCTCCTCAATTTTGGGAAGGATGGCACGCCCTTGGTCAATAGGCTTAGACTTTCATCTATACATGACTATGAAGGAATTGTGACTCACATTATAGGCATCCAAATATTTTCTGAAGCAAAAATTGATCTGAATCGTCTGTCGTATCCAGTTTTCAAGGAAAATTGCAGTCAGCAGTTTGATCAGTCTGGTAAGTATCCTCGTATGACTGGCCAACTTCTTCTCAACCAGCATCAAGGAATATGTGGAATACTTCAGCTCTCAGATGAAGTATTGGCTCACAACATTTTATCTCGGTTGACACCAAGAGATGTAGCATCCATAGGGTCTGTCTGCAGAAGGATTCGTCGGCTAACCAAAAATGAACACCTGAGGAAGATGGTATGTCAAAATGCATGGGGAAGAGAAGTCACAGGTACAATAGAAATGATGACTAAGAAGTTGGGATGGGGGCGCTTGGCTCGGGAGTTGACAACTCTGGAGGCTGTGTGTTGGAGAAAATTAACGGTTGGAGGTGGGGTGGAGCCTTCACGATGTAATTTCAGTGTCTGTGCAGCTGGAAATCGACTCGTGTTGTTTGGAGGAGAAGGAGTTAATATGCAGCCAATGGATGACACTTTTGTTCTAAATCTTGATGCTGCAAATCCAGAGTGGTGTCAAGTTAGTGTAAAATCATCTCCACCAGGGCGTTGGGGTCACACACTTTCATGCTTAAATGGTTCTTGGTTGGTATTATTTGGTGGATGTGGGCGGCAAGGACTCCTCAATGATGTTTTTGTCCTCGACTTGGATGCTCAGCAGCCAACATGGAGAGAAGTCTCTGGTGGAGCTCCGCCTCTGCCGAGATCTTGGCACAGCTCTTGCACTATTGAAGGTTCTAAATTGGTTGTCTCGGGTGGATGCACAGATGCTGGAGTACTTCTTAGTGACACATACTTGTTAGATCTTACCACTGACAATCCAACTTGGAAAGAAATTCCTACTTCTTGTACTCCTCCATCTAGATTGGGACACTCACTCTCAGTTTATGGTCGGACGAAGATTCTTATGTTTGGGGGACTTGCAAAGAGTGGGAACCTGCGGTTGAGATCAGGGGAGGCATACACCATTGATTTAGAAGGCGAAGAGCCCCAGTGGAGGCAACTTGACTGCAACGCATTCACTGGGGTGGGCAGCCAGAATGCTGTGGTTCCTCCACCTAGACTTGATCACGTTGCAGTCACAATGCCATGTGGGAGGATTATCATTTTTGGTGGCTCCATTGCTGGACTGCACTCTCCCTCTCAGTTGTTCCTTTTGGATCCTTCTGAAGAGAAACCATCATGGAGGGTTCTCAATGTTCCCGGGCAACCACCTAAGTTTGCATGGGGTCACAGCACCTGTGTGGTTGGGGGGACACGGGTCCTAGTTATGGGTGGCCATACTGGGGAGGAGTGGATTCTCAATGAATTGCATGAACTGTGCTTGGCAAGCAGGCAGGACTGAGATCTGTGATGAGTGACCAAATCACGGTTGAATATTTTGACACTGGTGACCTGAAGAAAATTTTGTTTCATCAACTGTGCAGCATGCTGAAGTTCTTCCTGCTAATTTCTTCAACTTTATTTTATGTGTTGCTTGCGCATAGGTCTGTATTATATTGATGAATATACATATGCTGAGTATTAAATTCTAATGATGTATATGTATATCTAATTCTGATTAGTCTCTATCAGTTGTATCAGAACATTTTAGAGCCATTTGGCTGATGTACATCTTGAGAATATGGTATTGAACGTTACTCAAGGAATTTTTGTTTTTGCAATTAGTTTCAAAGGAAACTTCAAGCAGCCGCATCAAACTTGTGAAAAGGGGAAATTTTAAATACTCTCGAAATACTGAGGATTTGGTGAGCACGAGGATGAGGATAGAAATACAAAAATACATTAACCCCACACTTATATTGGAGTGTTTTATGCAGCAATGTTAGCAGTTTAACGCAAAATGCCTATTTGTTATATAAAATACAAATTTCATTTAGGAGACACGTATATCACTATACAATTGCATTTTTTAAATTTAAAATTGTATTATATTTATATTTCAAAATGATCTTTCAAAGAGTTTATATCATATCCTAAAATATCTAAAAAACAGCTTCAAAGTATGCGTTGTTAATTCATGAACAATAAAATTGATGATTTTGAAATAAAAATGAAAATAAACTCTTAATATTTTAACTTTCAAATCTCCTCGACCAAAACATCTTCAACAACTAAATAATGATCCTGTTAATTAATTAATCCAATCACTTATAGTTTTTTTTTCACGTTATATTTAACCGTCACATAATTCATCATATAAAAATGAGATCGTACTTATGACAAATTACATCGCTACCCCAACCAAGTCACCATTAACATTTCTAACAATCACACCTAAACCAACCTTACACATGTTCTTTTTAAGTCCATTATTAGTATTTATTTTAATCCAACCTTCACTCGACTTCTCCCACCTCTTGGTTGTCGTAACCTTGCACATAACATCCCATTCATGTTTAAAGAGATAGTTTTAAGAAACTTCTTAACATATTAGCCCATATAATAATACCATCAGTATTTTTTCCAATTTTACCATGGAACACCTCATTGCGATTATGATAAATAGCTTAAGTTAGATAACCTTTTAGAGAATAAAAGATTCGACATTAATTGGTTGATACTTTTTCTTCTTCCTTATTTTAACAAACTCATTATTTATGCTCAAAATATGTCAATATTTACGCTCTAATTTGATGTACTTGTAAAAAATTCATATATGATATATGGAATTTGGTTACAAGCCTGTGGAACTTTTCTACACCTATATGTATGATTTTTGTTATGTGCTTCAACTTTACTAAATTTATAAATTTCGCGAACTGAAATTACTTGGAGACAGGTTCAATCTTCCGCCTATTTTAGGGCGATTTTCTTTTATTTTTCTTCTAGCGAAAGTTGGTAATACATGCATAGAAGCACAAAAAATGTTATTATAATATGATTAATAAAATAAATTTAGAAAACAAAAAAGAAAGTATTGCTTTAGATTACTCAAAAAAAAATTACGAGTAAACATAAAGAGCAGAAAACTGTCAAATGAAAATGTCATCTTCATCAGAATAGTCAATTTTTCTTATTTCAAATACAAACAAATATTAATGCAACTTGTTCATCAATAAAGATTTTATAAAAGAAAATAACAAGCAAAACATTCGAAGATGCGGAAATACCAATTGAAAATGTAGCAGAAAACTGTCAAATGAAAACGTCACCTAGACTTTGGAAGCATAGTGTAGAGTTACTAATTCTATGATGTCATATTGCGTTGTAAGTTTGTAACAATACATTTGACAGAGCTTCAAGCAATGCAGGCTCTGTTACTTCCATGCAACTGAATCAATTTCATCTCTAGCTGACTTGTAGAGTTCTAGCCGTTTGGCAATGGTTGTTCTCCTTTCCATGAGGGTCGGATCTTCGTCTAGCATTGCTCCAAGCTTCTCCTTCTGATAACAGCAGAACAATGTTTAAGATCATACATAAGAATAACAAGACCTAGCTCTATAAAGTTGTAAGGCTCAGAGGATAAACCTCATGGCCCTCCCTTCTATGCGAAAAGAGCAGCCCAGGTCCCTTTGTTTTCTAAATGTGAAAGTTGGTTCATTTGTTTTGAAAAGGTGCACCATAAGCCCCTTATTCTTCTAAAGTTGCACATTTTCAAAACAAAGGGAACAACTTACACTTTCTAGAAAAAAAAAGGACCTGGGCTGCTCTGACCCCTCATATTTAGTAGGTGAGGTCATGACCTTAGTGTCAGTAATGCTCTATGCAATTTCCTTATTCTACTCTGTAAAATAAGTTCTACCAAAAATATAATCTTCAAAGAGAGATTTTGTTCTTACTCAATCACTTTTAGAAGCTCACTTGTTATTTTGTAGTACAAAATGAGCACAGAAAATAGCATAACAATTCATAAGAAATCACTAATATTAATCAGAAAATAGCATAACAATTCATTCGATTTGTGAGGGTTCTTCATAGTGTTCAGTTATACACAGGTCTCCTCTCTTAAATAACTTAACATCTTTTTCTCTGTCCTAGTAATTTTTCGGGAAAACGCTTTGAAGCATGACTTTAATGAATAAAATAGCGTAATAATGCAAAAACATGACTCTAAAATTATGCTCACTAGCATTACTAAAATATTTTATCAAGGAAATTTCAAGTTGGTATCAATTTGATTTACTCCTACTCCAGTTTGCCTGTTGCTGTCTTATACCAACATTCTCTACCATATTAAATATTGGTCTTCTAGGTTTTATCTTTAGGAAGATTCAAAATTTGCATAATTATATATATTCTTTGAGTAGATTAGGAAACTTGACCTCTCTCCGTCCAAGTTGAGCATAAAAGTAGCTTAGCAGTGATCTCTTTGCCTCTCGAACTTGACAGTAAACCACAGCCTTGGGAATTGTATTCTTCAGCATGTCACAAACCATTGCAATATAAGAATTCACATTTGAGCCTGTTACAGAAAGAAAATCCATTTCAAAAGCCTGCAATAAGTATCAAACTTTGACTTTTTCAGAAACTACTGCTTTAGGTCTACTAGTAATGACATGATTTGTACATTTAAAACTTATATTATAATAAAGTGCTAAAAACAAGCAGAAAAATTAAATACCAATCCTCCTTAGGTGATTATCCGTGATATGGTCTGCATTTGGTCCTTTTGAGTTTTGATTTTTCTCCGGTTCAAGATTAAGTTTCCGGAAAAACTCCACTGTCAGGTAGCTAGATTCCATATCCACCAACCGGGAAACAGTTTTCCTGCTTTCATCGCGAAATCTTTCTAATGCGTCATTAGCAGCAGCTGCTATGTCAGATTGAAGTGTAGGGAATCGTTTCAGTTCCTGCAATGATGGAAAAACAGCAGAAAATCAAATTAGTAAATTATAACATTTGAGGCATCTCAGCAAAGCATAACATTATGCTACAACAAATGTATTGCTGTCTCAGTCAGCAGTCCAAACATTTACTTTGAAAGGAAAAAGGAAATTAAAAAAGTAATCCTGGGTACCAAATGAATATTAACTTCCCTTGTTTACATGCCGAGTTTTTTTCCTTGTTAAATAAACATAAATTCTCTTTGTATATTAACTTCTTAAAAATCATTGCGATACTCCATATATGTGAAAGTTCATGTTCTATGTGCAGGAAATTGGCCTTTAGTTACCCGTCATATAAAAAAATTCCTCTGGCTGTTTGAATTTATTTATGCAAGGGAAAAATTTGGAAGCACCCAATAAATAAATCTGATGCAAAAATTGGAAACTGTTTTTCATGTAACAGATGAGGACTTTTGCAGTCACAACTGGATTATAAAACTAAAATTAAAAATTTACAATAGTGACTATAAAACAATAGAATGCATAAATATACTTCAGAAGTTGTGCAAATTGAAGGTTGTACCTCGGTTTCAGCTATTGACTTCCGTACTAGTTCTTTCAAAACAAAATGTACCTGAAAAAGAGCCAGAAATGTAGATAGGTTTAATGATAAAAGATGCCATACAATACCCAAATCAGGGGGGGGAAATAATGCCAAATAAGCCTCCACATTAATTTTTTTTTCCTGTTACAGCATACATTTCAAAACCACTTATCATTGGATGGGGTCGGTTCTTCAAGACACTTGCAAAGAAATCTATAGTCAATAAGCTCAACAAAGTATCTCTCGATTAAGATATAGAGATAGTACACCCTAATCTTGTGTTTCTGATTTCTAGATTTTCATTGCGTCTAATTTACACTGTTACCACTGGACAAGAGAAATATATATTCCTTCAAACCACATCTAGAGGAGAAACCAACAGAGTCCAGTCTTCTAATTCTAATGAAAATGATCAGAAAATACCTAAATTCTTTATGATAAGCAGTTCATTCAATAGGAAAAAGAAAATAATTAGATAACAAATTGAGGGTTGTTATAGTTATCCACACAGTGTATAAGGAATACAGCATAATAGTAATATATAGAAGGAGAAGAAAACTTGTCAAACGACAAAGTTTCTCTTTCTTTTTTTTGAATAATTACAATACTCACACATCCGTAACTGAGACTCAAACCTCAAACTTTCTACGTACCTAAATAGACTACATATCGTTGAACCACAACTAATTGACAAAAAAAGGACACGAGTTAAGAAGCACCCCTCAAAACAGAGCCGATTAATAAATACATAAAAGGTAAGCAAAAATTTTAAATAATAGCAATTAAAACATTTTTCCGTGATGAAAATAAACTAATATGAATATCAATGCACTTCAGATTTCCCAATAAAATTTTGAGGTTAATTAACAGTGTTGTAAAATATTAAATCTATTCTATGAATATGGGATGATTAAGAACATTACAGCATCAACAGCAGCTTCAGCTGGTCCTTTGAAATAGCCTATAGATCCCTCAATCAACCTTCTATATCCTTGCTCTGGAGCAATCAAATGAGGCTGATAACCATCAGCCTCTGTGACAACTCTCTGGACATTCTTTAAAGAGAGATGACGATCTAAGGGGAGTTTTTTCAAAGCAGCAGGTAACTGATGGTCAAAAACTCCGTATATCCGATCTCCACCAGGTCGTCTGACAGCACAGTGAAATACACGATTAGTTTGACAAGCATTACCATTCTTGCTAATCAAATCAATTGTTTGTTGACAAAATTACCAATTTTGTAAGTGACAAAACAAGTAGTTTCTAATTGATAAAAATAAGAAAATAATCAGTTGCGTGAACAAACTCACTTCACTAAAAATTTTAAAAAAAATTATTATTTTTAAATGCAACTATCCATAATTAATAAAAACTTCTTAGTAATTCATTGGTTTAGGTCTAGTGAAATTTTTCTCAAACATAAAAAAAATTGATTTTCATCTAAATCGGTCAAACATGATTAAGGAAAAGTTCAAACATACCCTCCATCCAAGTGCTCCTTAAATACACGGTCAAATGCACGGCACATTTCTAAAATTGTGTAAAGCTGGGCCTACCATACCATAACAGGCATAAGTGAGATAAGGAAAAGATCTCTTATAAAAGAAAGAAACTGACAGCAAGAAAAGCAAATAAAGGTACCCCCGAGTCTGCCGCAATTGGCCTTCCAATGCGATCCAGCTCGGCATTAAGCTCATTAATGGTTTTATTTATTAAAGCAATGATACTGGGTATGCGCTGCCTGATTACAGTCTCCAAATGCTGATAAAGAAAAGACAAAGTAAGAGGGTGATTGTGCAAAAGATGGAGTGTTCCATAATATTGTTATAAAGCATAAAAAGGAAGAAAACAAAAAGAATCTACGGATGGAATAAAACCTTAGATAAAAGTTTGGCAAGATATTCCGAGCCCATTTTATGTGCTAAGTGCCCATAGTCAGGGCTAGTTTCAAAATATTCACGCTCCTTTCTACGAGCAACCATCATATCTACATTTTTGTTAATATCAGCTTGGGAACGATTCACAATTCCAACCCACGGGTGTTGCAGCCTGTAAGACCTCCCTTCAAGAATCTTAAAAGTTCAAAAAAAAATATATATATATAATTAAAAAGTTTGATGAGATATCAAAAAACGTGAGAATAAAGTTAAAATAGAAATATTTACTACCAAACTTTGCAACTTGTAATAGATGTACCATTAAACTCAAAATTTTAACAAAAATAGCATCAACCTTCACACATATAAGTGTTGCATAAACACCATCTTCGTCTCAAAACATAATGGAGAACACACGGCCTGTTTTGGAAGCAAAATCCCAACTTTTTTACACCAAATAAACCATAAACAAAGCAAAATTACTTCAACTAAAATCAATTCTGCGAAGAAATGGAAGCGAATCATGAGCTTAATTGAAACCCTAATTCTTAATTGCATTGTCTATGTTCACTTGGCACGAAATGGTAAAAAATAATAGGGATTTTGTCTCCAAAACTGGTTCAGTAATTGTTGCTTGTTATGCTCGTTGGAGATGCCATAACAGAGTTGATGGAGATGGTACCTTTGCAACCCTTATGTGAAGGTTGATGCTATTTTTTCAACTGCCTGAGAGTTTAATGTTGCATTTGTAACAAGGTGTAAAATCTGGTGGTAACAGGTCTACGAGTAGAAAATGGAAAGAAAATATGAAGGCCAAGAATATGGACATGTAAAAACTCATTTAACTTGTTATGTATGAGTGTTTACTTACATCCACAGCATTGGTCCCCTTGTCCATCAGGTCAAGTTTGGTTACAACTCCAAACGTTCTGTCACCTGAAAATATCAAATATATACATTAGATGAGTTTTGACTTGTGAGCCAATGATTCCAATATACATAATGCAGATGCAGTGACAAAAATATTCTAGCTTCAAAAGCATGTTTACCAGAAGGATCAACTTCTTTTGCTAGTTTTATGGCATCTGATGTGGCAATATCTTGATTTGCAGGAGATATAGCCAAAATAATGCTATTAGGCTACAAAATAGATAAAAGCCTGTAAGATGGACTGTACATGAAACAAAGAAGCTAGTAATGTTATTGATAATGGAAACAATTCTCTAAACATTGTACATGAAATGTAAGGATATTAGAGAATTTATAACAGGTGACTTATACATCCTTTTGTTGAGATTATCTTGGCCATAGAGGTGAACGGTACAGTAGTAAGGAGTGTTATGGGTTACCTTGCTCTTGAAGAAGTTTGGGTCTTTTATGAAGTTATGTCAAGTTATTTTTTTTATTGGGATATATTTACAGGGGCTAGTTGTTACCTTGATGCACACTGTCAATAATCGTGTGACCCAACTGTAATAGGGCTTGCTCTTAATAGGCTATTCAGAACTGCACTAGTAGCCATAGAGACAAGATCCTTACGAGTAGGGTGAGTGAGAACCTTCTGACTCACTTGGAGATGGTCCAAAAATTGCCGCTAAAGACTTCCTATGGGATACATTCGCCCCATAGGAGTTGCCTCGTGATGTCCAAGAAATGATTCCCCACAACACTTGATAAATGTTAATACACCAAAAATATGACATGGATAAATAGCTTTGGAATAGTGCATTTTTGTGAGAATTTATTTCCTATACGGTAATTGGCAATATCTAGAGAGTTTTACTTGGCTTTATAGGATCAAACTTTGAGTAGAAAAAAAAAAAGCTCCAACCCAAAGAGATTCAAAATTATGAGCAAAAAGAAATGATCTTCCCGGCAGCAACGAAAGAAATAAAACATGTTTAATTTGATAATAATGAGATAAGATGCTTGAGAGTTGAAGAACTGGGGAAATACATTGATAATGCTGTTTCTAAACCAAAGAGTCATGGGATGAACATTTTCAGCTGGAATATGAGATGTTTAGAAGATAAGGAGAAACAAGAGCAGTTAAGGACTTTCTCTTAAGATTGGAACTTTGTTGTAGTGTATTTTAAAAAAAAAAATTAATGAATGTTGGTAATAAGAATTGCTAAGAGCATTTGGAGAGGTAACCATAGCCTGTGGGTTCTACACCATGAATAGTAGGACAGGAGATCGCTGCCTTGTTGATGATGTGGGTTGATAGATAGCACTCTTTCTTGTGCAGTGTATGTCATTTGTGTCTTTATGTATCTATTTGCTTTCTCAATTTGAGTGTGGCATGGATTTGTGGTTAATAGGGGGGACTTATGGCCTAAATAGGTTTATGTAGCGATTGGTTTTTTTTGGGGAGTTATTAGGGTTTGCTGGTCTCCGGAGTCATTGCAAGCTTTCCACATACTTCACTCATCCTCATCTATTCTCATTGCCAAAGTCATGAGAAGCCATAAAAGTTATGAAGTTGACCACCTCCTAACTGCTCTCAATACCCATGGTGAGAATCCAAGTAGCATTTATTGTCTAGTTCTTCAATTTCTTCAATCAAAGTAGCAAATACCTATAAGTTCATTGACTTTGTGTGTCTTAATGTCGTTAAACTCTTCAGAGGCAAACATTTGAATTTGAAATCTTTCTGGAAGGTTTTCTCAACTAGGTTGGACACAAGTATTGGTTTACCTAGACTGCTATACGTGTTCTCTGTCACATGATGTAAAACAAAACTCATCAAGAGTCCATTGTTCCTATACCCAGGGAATCTCAAAATGTGTACTCTCATCAAAAATAGTTTTTTAAATCTACTCCTTTGTCTAACCATTATAGGTTTAGGCACTTTTTAACCATTAACTCAATACTAGGTGGTTCCCAATCGCGGTGTGCAAAATTTGTCTACAATAGACCAGGGGAAAATTAGCATTTGCGCTTTTAAAAACCTGTTTGTCCCATCAAGCAAAGGAGCAGAACCCATGTTGCCTCCTTGAAGCATGTCTATTATGTGTGTTATGGGAAACAGACGCACAAAAAAAAAAAAACCTTTGTGCAGAAGCCTATTGGGTGGCCCTTCTTAAACAACATTTACAATAAAAATTATTTTCAGTTTTATTATTTAAATTCAGATATTCATATATAGTCCAAAGCTGAACCAAGATTACAATGCTCCTCTCCAATCTTACCTTATCCCATCCAATGCCTCCTAAGCTAGTCTTATCCCACTTAGTAATTCACACCAAAAATAGCACTATGTATTTGGTATGAGTCAGTGATAATGAACTCCACATGACAATTTTTGGAGGTAAAGTAAAATATTTATCCAAACTAATTGCTCTTTTCGGTTGTGGTTACCTTATCATATTCCTCAGGGTGTAAAGAAACCCCCCCCCCCCCAAAAAAAAAAAAAAAACACAAAAAAAACCCCAAAAATAGCCCTACGTATTTGGTCTCAGTCAATGATAATGGACTCCACCTGACAATTTTTGGAGGTATTCATGAAATAACTTTTCCCACATAACTATCAAAGTTACATGAATAAAAAAAAACCCAAAACCCCACACAATTTTTTTGGGGTAACCTATGATAGGACAAGCAGCCAGGTCATTCTTGGTATACAATAAAGTTCCTCCTGTCTCACCCATTTTGAGGTACTTGAGACTAAGGGTTGCCACTTTTTGTTATGGTTAATTTTTTTTTTTTTTTTTTTGGGGGGGGGGGGACACAGAGAGAGATGTTCACCTTCTCAACATAGGAGCGGACCATGTTTTCAATATCTTGAACAATATTTTCGGGCTGTCCCTCTGCAACAGTGAAACATTATCACAAAATAAGAAACTATATACTTTTATTTGTAATAAGAACACACAAAGGCCAGAAATTGCTCTAAAATTTAAAGACACATGCATAACACAGAAAGAAGCTGAAGTAATTACCTACTGCAACCTTTGTCAACCCCGGAAGATCTATGAGAGTCAAGTTTACAACTGCAAGATAAAACATTGCAAAGATGTCGTATCAATCAAACCACACGTTATGCCAAAAAAATCCCATAAATCTAAAAGTATTCTTTTTGTTTCATGCTCAACTACTTAGAGATTCTTATTTAATCATTTAGTCTACATGTTTCACTGTCAAGCCCTTGGCCTTAATAAAAGTAATCTTTCTCGATTAAGTCGGTTGATTGGGATAAAATTTTATCCCTTAGGAACCATACATGCACCTTTTAAAAAATAAGAGTTTTGCCCCTTTTTGTTTCTATATAAAAAAAAATTCACTAAACTTATTAGATTAACTTCTCATTGATGTATTGTTTCATCGAGATCAACCTTAATCACGATGTAATTTTCTTGTTCCTGAAGGGTCTTCTTCCATTATTTTAGGTTTATGCTCTACTTCGAATAAAGATCCGCCCGATTTAGATTTGCACATATAGGACAAATGTTCCAATATTATGTCTTTTTTATACAATTCCCGCTTTTTTTCTTTTTTCAATTTATTTCATATGTCCCACCAAATATTGAATATTTAACGCATTAATCATATTACATATTACTCAATTAATGAAATTAATTTTCATTAACGACTTGAAATCATTTGTATTTACAACTGAAAAATGAAATATGAATTAAGTAGTAAATATATTACCAATTTTTTTTATTTTAAACGAAAGTTGGATGCTTCATTTTATTGATCTAACCAAATCAACTATAAATTATTCTAATTAATAACAGTAATCTGTATATCCCTTTAAAAAATAGATTTACTTGTACTTTATTTCATACTCCAAATTTTTGATGGTTCGATCAATTTTTCTTGGGCGAAAAATAAGATATCTCGATCAGGAAAGAGAACGGGAAAATACCATATGACCTAATATATCTAATAAGTTGCACTATACGTCAACCCACGATGCATCTTCCTCCCCACGACTTCAAAAAGGTACTTTTGGAACACCAATAGGCATTATATGAAGAAAAAAAATGAAATACTCTATCCCATTTTGATTTGAAAGCATAACAATGAACAGTTTTGCTAAAATTGGCAATAATGAGGTCACTGTATTAGTAAATGATGCGGAGAAGGGTAGTGACATTGATCCACAAGAAGCTCTGCAAACTCTTGAAACAACAGAAGTTAACTTGAGTAAAGCTGAAGGCAAGAGACAAACAATTGAGGCAAATTTGGCTTTTAGACGAGCTAAGATGTGAGTAGAGACTAATGCAATGTCGTAATCAATTAGTGTGTCGAATAAACAAAGTAAAATAAGGTGTATAAACAGAATTTCTGTTTATATGCTTATTTCGCTTCCGCCAATTCTGATGCAACAAAAAAAAATTACATTCTAAAATGAAATAAAGTAGGATAAAGATGAAAAAGATACAAAATCAATAAAAGAGGGTAAGTAGAAAAACTTATTAGATATTGCTGAAGATGGTATCTAATAAGTTCTACCTACTAGTAGATTTGAACCAATAACTCCCGCTGTATAAAAGCAATACTCTAACCACTGAGTTAAGTAGGTCATTTACCATCACAAAGAAAAACAAATGTGGCCTATCACTGGAGTGGGAGAATCAGAGTCGAAAAAAGGATTCCTCACTTCTTTCTCTCATTCAAAACCGTGTATGAGACTTTCATCTTGTACGTCTCCTAAGTGATAAAAGAAAGAACTTATCTTCTTTCTTTTTTTGATTACCTTTCTTGCGTATGTATAAGACCGAATCCATTCTATTTCTAAAATAAAAAGGATTACGAATCCTTAACTTTTCGAGGAATCCTTCATCAGTGGTTGTGAATGACTGACTTTTCTCAATCTTTTCAACCTTGGTTTCGTAAGAGTAAGTCAGAAAGATTGAAAAATAGAACCATCTTATTTGATTCGTTTTCAATAGTCATTAGATGATTATCTTAGGGTGATCCTTTTGTCTACGGATGCTCCTATTATACTCGTAGCCTCTGAAGGATGAAAACCAACTATGTAGCATCTACATCGAAAATTCAAGTATTGTATACATCATTAGTCCGATCCTTTGTAAAAACTACCCGTAACAACGAACTTGCAAAACAAATCTCCTTATGCTATGTTATTTCCCCGTTATCCAACCCAATGGAGAGTCTTCATCTCTTTTGACACAACTATAATACTTGTGAGCCTATGGCTGGCTAAACTATTATTTCCGCCAATGTTAAGTTGTGTTTTTCCTACAATAACTTTTTAATTTTTAAAATAGCTAGTGAAGGGTGTTGAAGATCCTGGGGCAAATTTTTGTGTAGAAATTAAATTTGGGTTACTCTGTTTAAAAATATTTCAAGATAACTTTTAATTGAATTGTAGAGGGTTCAAGAAGATAACTTTTCTTTTGAGTTATGGAGGGCTACCTAGACAAGTATTGAAGCCCCATAATGTATATAATGTATATTCATTTATATACAAAGTGTATATAAATAGAATTATTCACATATACATACATGTTATGTATAATTGATATTATTTTAGAACTAATTCGATTATGTAAAACTTATACATGTTATTTAAGGCCCATACTCCATAGATCCTTGAGTAATTCACTTTTGTACTTTACGTTTTTCTAAATTTATACTCCCACCTTTTCTTGTTAGTTGGAAACTTATTTTACATTTGTAACTTTGTTCGTTTAGATGAAATTCTGTTTTCTATATAAATAAATAAATGTTATCTGACAATAATTATTGAAAGCTTCAAAAGTTATTGTGTTTTGTAGAACACTAATTCACAGAGGGGCAGTAAGCATGAAAATTTTAAAAAAGAAATAAGTTGCTTAGGTGAATTACTAAATAATCTATGCAATAATAATAATAATAATAATAATAATAATAATAATAATAATAATAATAATAAAAATAAAAATAACAATGCTGATGGTGATGGTGATGGTGATGAAAATAAAGACAAAGAAAACTACTTGACAGTTAGCATTAAAGTACCATACAACGTGCTTGTAATAAAAAACAAAAAGAATGAAATCCACATTTGGTTGGCATTAAAGTACCATACAACGTGCTTGAAATAGAAAAAAAAAAGAATGAAATCCACATTTGGAATATTCATATTTACTTTTGTTGTATGATTTAATTAAAACATTTACATTAAAGGTGTTATCAGGAGTAATGGAAATACAAACCATTCGGTGAATATATGCTTAGGTGAATTGGAATGTTCGAAATCTGCTTTGACTTTCCTGTTATTCTATCGGTCTCATCTTCAATCTCCTTACGCACCGAAGCTGCACAAGTAAAAGCAATGTTGTTGTTCCGTGATTGAAAGAGTCTTAATACAATTAATAGATTTTATTTAAGGCCACCTAGAAGACAATATATCATGTTCCCCACTTATTCTAGGCTCTTTTCGTGCACTTATTTCCTCTGCCATCAGTCTAGGACTCTAGGTTTTAATTTTCTTGTATGTTGCCGATAAAAATATAAAATAGGTTTATGTGAAAGCAATTATTAAAGAATTGAAATAGGTAAAGAGAAAAACTAAAATATCAAAGAAAGACATTCTAATTCTGATTTATTATAATATTGAGAGATACATGTGTATTTATAGAGATAATAAAACTAAAATCCTAATGGTAATATAAATCTAAATAAGACCTCTAAATTAATAAGAAAACATAATGATAATTATCTAATATTTTAACCCTAATAGGGTCCGATGCTAATAAGGAAACTAAATAATCAATATATAATATTTCAATTTTGTTCAACATTTTTGACCCTATAGGCATAGCAGAATTTTTTCATATTAATTAATGGTTTAACGTTATAAAAATAGTATTTTTGAATTTAAGTTGTATATGGTTTAGCCAACGGATTTAAGCTAATTAATCAAATATTATGGAGAGGAAATATCACTAGTTTTAATTGCAACAGATTTAGTGGGGCAAATAATACAAAAAATGACAAGCATAAAGTGGTGTGTATTAGGTCATGATCCGTTCAGTTACAAGCATGTCGAAGAAAGAAAAATGTAAAAAGCTGACATAACCAACAAATATTTATACACGCATATTCAGCTATGAGCAAGATTATGATTGTATTCTCTTAGTCTTTACTTGTAGCTTAACAATGTACATCATCAGAAAAGCAGAAAGAGATATAACTCTCACAGTCCTCCAGTGAAAGGTAGTTAAAGAAATAAATATATGACACAAGGGTAAAACACAGAGCCACAGAGTTCATCAAGATATGACAAAGATGTCCTCTTTTGACTGAAACTCACAAAAGTAATACGAATGACCAATCTACTTTTATGTTTATCTGGAAATAGAGAACTGGACAGAAAAAATCATCGGTTAAAACTCTACAAAATACTATGCAAACATCAAGTGGTGGTGAGCCCTGTAGCTAACTGGCTATGATGGATGAGTCCACTGGTGATTCAAGACACTCATAGGCAAATACTAGTAAGCACTGTAGCAGTGCTCAAGCCGCAGCCTATTATAAAAATAAAAGGAAAAATGTAGTCTTTTATGTTAGTCAACATCTTAATTGAGGAGTATGCACAATACAATACAATTGAATATCTATAATATAAGTTTCCTTCTCATTCCAGAATGCCATAAAGAATATCTAGAACAACCAAAAGTACAAATCCAGATGAAGCATTGCTCACATATGGCACAGAAGAGTCACCCAAAGGCACCACTAGAATCATAAAAACTGATAAGCCAAAAATCAAAAGGAGTAATGAGTGCAGTAGGCTAACCAAAATCTGTAAATTTCTTCCTTGGTGCATGAAGAAACTCTGCATACTCAGACTGCCCCTCAATCTTATGAAGTTGCAAGACCAGTGGCCTCCTTGTAACAATGCCTTACAACCACAGAAAGTTAATTAACTAACAATCAGTATAACACATCATAAGTTCATAACCAATAATACAAAAGCAAATTAAAAAATGTAAGAACTTTTGCCACTTGATCACAAGTTAAAGGTATAATCAATCGTCAATCACAACAACATATTATTCGAAAACTATGCTCGGTGGCTTGGATGGTTTAATAACTTGATAAAACAATATCTACTTTTTTTTTCTAGTTCACCGAGCTCAAGGATCTTGTTTGCGTACTCTATAGGCTCCTATTCTTTGCCACTATACGAAACATTTTACATTTTCTCTCCGATTTACATGTAAATAAAGACAGTAACATGGAACTAAATTAAAAATAAAAAAATAAAAAAAGTAAAATAATATTAAGGTGATAATTACCAGATCCACGAGGCAAGAAATCCCTACCCACCACGCTTTCGAGCACTGAAGATTTCCCAGAACTCTATTTCCCAAAATAGTAATGAGCATTACAAGCATTAGAAAATTAAAAAAAAAAATCCATAAACGACAAATCAAATAAAAAACAAAATAGATGTAGAGTTTTCACACCTGGCCTCCAACAACAGCAACAGAAGGAAGAGCTTCCCAGAGGGACATGCCCTCCCCACCATAATCACCTAAGACCGTACAGGCTCTCTGGATTCTATTTACAAGACCAATCAAGCTCTCCATCGTCGCCATTTTGAGATCTGAACCGACAATAGTCACTGTGTGTAAGTCACTACGCGAAGGAAAAAATGTTTTAGAAGTTTGGGTTTCTATTCAATGTGAAAGAATATCTGGATCTGGGAAGAGAATGTGCGATCAAAGAATGAAATTTTGGATCCCAAAAAATGATTTTGTTTTCTTCTTTTTCTAGGAAGAAACTGATCAGCGTTAGGTGTAGAGTTTAATCTGAGAGAGAAATAGAAACAGAAAAAACGGTTCTAAATGTGATTTTTTCCCTGGCTGAAGGTTATATTTAAAAGAGGGGTGAATAGCAAACATATAAATCTCAACGAATTTTTGCTTTAATTTTTTCTCCGTAAATTAAAAAAATAACATTTAACATTAAATTAATTTATATAACCCTAATTTAATTCAAATAATAATTAAAATATTATATTATATTATATTTTTTTATTAATAAAATTATATAAGTTACACATTAAAAATTAGGCTTAACTAAATATTGGGATTTTAAAGTTTATTTTTGAAATGTATAAATTTAAGGTTGGATTTTGATTATAAGTGTACGTGAATACTATAATATTATTTTAAAAAATTAGTATTATTTACAAATTATTTACCTTTTTGGATTTTACATTTAGCATATTTAATTTGAACTTAAATAAAAAATAAAAAATTCCTAAAAGAAAGTTAAACAATAAATCAATGAAAAAGATAAATATCGATTGATATTGGTTTGGTATGAAAAGGAAAATATTGCTACATACATATATTTAATTCTTATATTAATTTTATGTTACAATTAAATATATTGTTAATAGGGAGAAGTATCACACAATTCTTAGATTAAATCGTTTGTATTGTTTAATATCTTAGATTAAGAATGTATTATTTAGTCTATTAATTTTGTAAAAAATTAATTGAAAATAAATTATATTATTTTAATAATATTTTATGTAAAATATTATTATTTTTAGTTAAATAATTAAAATTTAATAAAATACAAATATTTAACATAGATAAAAATAAAATTGAATATGAAATATTTTAAGAAAAATAAATAATAATAAAATTCAAATAAAAAATTATTTAAATATATATTATAATTTTTAATAGAAATTAAAAATTAATAAAATATTAAAATAAAATATGTGAGAATTAAAAAATATTAAAAACAAATATTTATTATTTTTCATATTAATTATAATTTTATTATTGTTAAATATTTGTGTTTTAATCGCATTTAATTACTTAACAAAAAAATATCAATATTTTAATAAAAAATTATTAAAATAATATAATTTATTTTTAATTAACTATTTTAACAAAGATAAAACCTAAATGACAATCTAAAAAAATAAACAATATAAATTATCTAAATTAAATAATTGTTATATCATTTTTTCTTGTTATTATAGGTGATTATATAATAATAAATAAATATATTTTGATTTTGTAGCTATTTTTTATTTATTATTCTCATTTTTTAAACCCATAAATCTTTTTGATTTGGATAAATACAATTAATAAAACTAAAAAAGTAACAAAAATAAAATCATAAAAAAATATTACTCGTTTGTTATTTATTAAAATATAATAAAATATTTAAATATTACTTTTCCCATTATTTATGCAGTAACCCATAAAAAATACATAAAAGTTGAGGAGATTGGGAACTTTCCTAGCCTATAAACACGCAAGTGTGTTCTTCTTTTTTTCTTTAATCCATGTTTAGATTTGAGATATAGGAACAAAAATGAAAAATAATTGGAAGGGACATAAACGAGAATTACTGTTACTATATATCTTCAAATATTACTCTATTTAATTTTATTTTAATAATTTTAAATTATCATATACATGCATATTAAATAATTAAAATTCAAAAATTCAAAAATAAATGATTCTAATATATATTATATTGTTATATGTTAATTAAAAATAATAGTTTGAATTTCTAATGGGTAAACATAAATATTTTCCACTTAATTATAATGATTATTATCAAAGTATAGCTAAATTTTAAATTATTATAAATATATTATTATATAAGTATCATTTTTATTAAAATTTGTCACAAATTAATATAAAAAATTATAAAAATATCATCACTATTAAAATATTTTTGAAAATACAAATATATTATTAAAATAACATAAAAGTTTTCAGAGATTTCATCCTTACCTTGCAATCTGATGAATATGTGAAGAAGTTTTAATCTTTAATATCGACGTGGAATGACGTCGTAGAAAAGAAGATAGTATCCTGTTATTTATAAATATTATTTCTATCATTAAATTAAAATTTTAATTACAAAATATAAAATAATTATATATAAAACAAATATTATTTCAATAATTATTAAAATAACAAAAAGAAAAATTTGGACTGTAATTTTGTAATCAAAATTTTAAATTTGTTATACTTAATTATATAATACACAATTAACATATATAATTAATTATATTAATTTATATTGTTTAATATTAAAATTTTTATTAATAGAAAATTTAATCTCCATAAAAATTCAAAACTCTAATAAAAAATTTGTATATCTGGCCTCACAATTATTTAAATGGTTGACGGGAAAAGTATTCCGATCCTCGCCCAGCGCTTGGCTGTTGACAATTTCTAAACTGAGGATACAAATAACACATACAAAAAATACCACTTTACTAATTTTGTTTATATATAAAATATCACTGAAAAATTATAAAAATAATATATTTAAAATTTATAATAATAAAAATAAAATTTAATATTAAACGTATTTAAATGATCTTAATTTAAATTAAATAACATTTAATATAAAATAATATATCATATTTTTTTATATTAAAAATATATGGATTAGATATGAGAGATAATATTTTTTTTAGTTATAAGTTTTAAAAATATTATTTTTATTATTGAATGAATTATTCAAATTTATTTTATTTAAGTTAAATATGTTATTTAGGTTATTTGTTTAAAAAAGTTGGTTTTAAGTACTTTTATTTATGAAAAATATAATGGTAAAACATAATTAATTTTTTATTCTATTTTTATTACAAATAATAAAATAACACATGTGTCATATATTTGTTTATATTTTTTGATATATTTATAAATAATAAATTAATATTTAATTAAAATTATTCAAATTTTTTAAGAATTTTTTTTAAATTATATAGAATTTTCATTGTCTAATATTTAAAGTTATATATTAGATAATAAAAAATTAATTGAAAGAATTGTTAAAAAAATGAGTAAATTTTTAATTAAAAATTACTTTATTAGATATATATCTATCAAAAAATACAAACATGCACGTGTCATATTACTATTAAGTTATATTTAATGAAAAATTAGATAAAAATTTATTTTATTATTATTTAGCATATTTTTACACATAAATTGACATAAAAAATACATTTTTTTGATTATACAATCCTAAATTTTAAGTAGTAAATAAAGTAACATTTAATTAGATTTATCAATTTTTTTTCATGAGATAAATTAACGTAAAAATTATCTAATTGAAGGAAAATATGAAAATAATAAAATGAAAAACGAGAAATAAAAAACAGAGATACATATTTTATAACACAAGATAATACAAGGACAAATATCTTATTCTTCATTATATTCCTCAAAATAATGTAACAGATTTCAATAAATATATAAAAATTTATTTTTTAAATTTTTATAAATTTAATTACATTTAAATTTAAACTAATCATAACAATACATTAAATATTTATTTTTAATTATATTAAAACTTCATAAAAAATTTATTTATAAAAATTATTCAAAATATTTATTTAAATTATAAAAATTTAAAATTTTATAATTCATTGTTATTATTTTAAATTAGCTTGTAACAATATACTAATAATATTATTTAATATAAATAATTATATATTTTATTTTTCTCTATTTAGAATAAATATAATTTATTTTTATTATTTATTAATTCAAAATTTTAATTTTTTCAATATAAAATATTTATTATTAACTTATTGCTTTTATAAAAAATATTAAAAATATTAAAAAATAAAAATAATATTTAAAATATTATTTAGATCTCGTTTCTTTAAAATTTTCGTTTCTAATTGAGGATCCACGTATATCTTGCAAGGATTTTAAATAAAAATGATAGTTAAATTTTAAATTGTCGATGAAAAACGAAGAAAGAGTTACAACTCTTATTGGCTTTATTGAAAATAGTATATTTATTATTATTTTCATAATATTATTTAATTAAAAAATAATTTTTTTGTCTGTTTAGTTTATTCTCCCAATATAAATAAATTTTTATTTATAATAAAATATTAAAATTATTAAAAAATAAAATTAATATTTAAAATATTATTTGAATTAATTTTTTTTTTAAGTCTTCGTTCCTCATCAAGTATCCCCAACATATCCTACAACAATTTTTAATAAAAATAATAGTTAAATTTTAAATTGCAGATGGAGGACAAAAAAAGAATCTCCATTCCTCACCCATTTTATTGACAATTCAATGTTTATTATTTTCATAATATTATTTAATTAAAAAATAATTAAAATAATTAAAACATAAAATTAATATTTAAAATATTATTTGAATCATTTTTTTTAGAGTCCTCGTTTCCAATTGAGTATCTCAACATATCTTAGCAGTAGATATGTTGAGTCCGTTGTATTAAATATTATTTTATGTTTTAATTAAATAATTAAAACATAAAATAATATTTATAATTATTGAATGTCTGTTGTATTTCCAATTGAGTCCATTCCTCATTTTAGATTCCGCCGTCCGTCGTCCGTCGTCCGCGAGGGCTTACTAGTTACTAGTATATATATAAAAGGCTTAGTTTACATTTTACACTCTCTACTGGTCCACTTAAAATACAACAGACAAAGAGAGTATGAAACTGACTCAGTCCACTCCACTCTATACTGAACAGCAAACACTGAATATTATCTATTTATTTAAAATTAGTTTAAAATAATAAAATTAATTTAACTGCTTTCAAACTCTCACTAAAACTGAGTCATACACGAATACAACAATATTTAAATCGGAATCTAGTGAGAGAAAGACAGGAACTCGCTCACTCTCTTTGCCCTCAGCTTTCTCTCCCTAAGACCACCATTTGGAAGCTCACTTTATCTTTCTCTCTCTCCCTATCTATATATCTCTACGAGTGTGTATCTGTATCTATAAAGTGCATTTAGCTTCGATTTCAAACCCTAGCATTTGGATGTGATTGAGAGTTCAAAGTTCAGATCGGCGATGTCAGAGCTTTTTTACGAGGTAGCGGAAGTGGCTCCAGCTCCGGTGACGCCTGAGCTGAGTGAAAGAATCAATGGTGCTACGACAGCGGCGAATCCAACGCCGCCACCGCCGCTGATGGTCTCTGGATCGTTTAAGGAGGGGAAGAGCTCGTCGCGAAGGAGACCGGTCAGGCCGAGCTTGGATGCGGATGAGTTCTTAAATCTCATGCACGGCTCGGATCCGGTGAAGGTGGAGCTTAACCGGCTGGAGAATGACGTGAGAGGTGAAAATGTGGTTCGATCTGGTGGTTCTTTTGGAGCTCGTGTTGGTCCAGTTTTGGGGTTTGTTTAAATTTTGTTTCCTTGTGTTTTGTTTGTGTTCGAGCGCAGATAAAGAGCGAGAATTAGGAGAAGCACATGCCGAAATTAAAGCTCTGAAGTATTCTGAAAGACTCAGGGAAAAGGCGGTTGAAGAGGTATTTTTGTTTTTAACTTCTTATTTTGGACACTGTTTTTTGGTTTCGTTTCACTATGTCTTTCTGGCTATTGTTTTTGTTTTCTTGGGATTGCATCAATAATAGTCAGCTCCCGCGTTTCTATGCGATTCTGGAACATCTGTTTTTGTATTTTTCAGCTATAACTGTCCTTTTTCTTTTTAATATTTTTTGCTCATGAATATCTTAACTTAGTATGAATAGTGGTGTTAACTTTTAAATATTTGATTTTGGCTGGTAAAATAATTTTTTTCGTTGTACAAGTAAAAACCACTAAACATGAATCCTACTTTTTATTAGTCAGGAGTAATGATGACATTCTTCCAATCTACTTGTGATCTTAATTTCTGCCATGAAGAAACATCTCTTTTGACATGTTGGAGTAACTTTCATTTTGATTCTGTAGTGGTCTTACTAAGTGACTCAGTGATGAACTGTCTCATTTGTATCAGTTTATGTGTGCTATGAGAATTTTTTACTTGATGAAATTATTGCTCAAAAGTTGATGGTATAATGTAGATGCTGTAAGATGCTACCGGGCATCGGTTGGTGCCGTTTCAAATACTTGTTAGAAGAGTCATTGTTCCTTCTCTGTACCTTGATATTTGTTGTTTTTTGGTTACTAACAGCAAACCTGCAGGCATTTTCAGTAGCCCCTTTCAATCATACGAATGTGTTTAATTTTACCTATTTCTGGAATGTTGGACATTCTACTTTATATGGGAAAATAGCATTTGGATTTCCTTAGCTTTTAAAAAGATGCAGCTTAGTCCCTAATTTTTTTAAAAGTACACTATAAGTCCCTTACTTATTTTTAAGGTGCACATTAGTTCATTTTAAGTTAATTATATCAATTTGCCAACAATTTAGACATATACAGTCATGTGCCACCATAAATAAAAGTAAATTTGTCAGTAATGAAAATGATTAAGAGTTGTTGATTTTGGATAAAAAATAAATATTATCATATTGGCGAATTTTTACATATTTAAAAATGAACTTGTGTGCACCTTTAAAATAAATAAGGGACCTACGGTGCATCTTTTAAAAAATAAATGACTAAAGTGCACCTATATACACTGATTTTGATGAACTTGTTATCCTCTCTTTGTCTTTATCACTTTTTCTGATTTCTTTACTTCCGCCCATTTATAGTTGTGAGACTCATCTTACATTCATAAAGATTCGTTCTGATGCTGACTTTCTCATTCTCCGTCATCTGCTTTGGTTGTAGCTCACCGATGAACTTTCAAAAGTGGAGGAGAAGCTCAAATTAACAGAATCACTTCTAGAAAGCAAAGTACCTTTTGAAGCTCCTTATACTACTCTTCATAATATGCTCTTAATTAAAAAACATCATTTTTAACCTTGAATTCTAAAGGTGTCTTTTAGTTAAATTTGCTTTTATAGCTCCATTTACTTTTCAAATTAATAAGAAAATGTTTTGCAGAATCTGGAAATAAAGAAAATTAATGATGAGAAAAAGGCCTCCATGGCGGCTCAGTTTGCTGCAGAAGCTACACTTCGAAGGGTTCATGCTGCCCAGAAGGATGATGACATGCCTCCAATTGAGGCCATTCTCGCGCCTCTGGAAGCTGAGCTTAAGCTTGCTCGTCAAGAGGTACTTCCCATGACTTAAGCATAAATTGGGTGATTCAATTCCAAAGGACAAGAGGACCCTAAGGCTGATTTATTGTCTTCACTGAGCGGTCCTTGGTACGTTGCAGATTGCAAAGCTTCAAGATGATAACAAAGCATTGGATCGTCTTACCAAATCTAAAGAAGCAGCTCTACTGGAAGCCGAGAGGACTGTCCAGGTTGCCTTGGCTAAGGCTTCTATGGTGGATGATCTCCAAAACAAAAACCAAGAGTTGATGAAACAAATAGAGATTTGTCAGGTAAGCCCCAACAAGCATTATCCAAGCACACCCTGTGGCTGGGACATACTTTTCCTAAACAATTATGTGAATAAAATGAACTTATGGGCTTACTTGTGCGTAGGAGGAAAATAAAATTTTGGACAAGATGCATAGGCAAAAGGTTGCAGAGGTTGAAAAGCTTACTCAGACTGTACGAGAGTTGGAAGAAGCCGTTCTTGCTGGTGGCGCAGCCGCAAATGCTGTTAGGGATTATCAGAGGAAAGTTCAGGAGATGAATGTAATGTCCAAACATATGTGAATGATCAGCTCTGACAGTTAGTTCTTTCTTTGTTATCAATAACACATCATGCATTCCTTTTAATCAGCAAAGTTTGCTTTAAATTATCAGGAGGAAAGGAAAACGCTTGATCGGGAGCTGGCTCGTGCAAAGGTGTCAGCCAACAGGGTAGCTATGGTGGTAGCAAATGAATGGAAAGATTCTAATGATAAAGTGATGCCTGTGAAACAATGGCTTGAGGAGCGAAGATTCTTGCAGGTATGTGCTGTGTTCAGATTTTTTTTCTAAAGTCAGCATGTGATGACCTTTGGACAGCCCATGTAGTGTTTATAACACTGTCTTCTTGCAGGGTGAAATGCAACAACTTCGGGACAAGCTTGCTGTTGCTGAAAGAACAGCAAAATCTGAAGCTCAGTTGAAAGTAATAATCTAGTTTTGGATTGATCTTACATACTAAGATATATATGGGGATATTTCACGGAGTATATCTTCTCTCTTCCATTTGCAGGAAAAGTATCAATTGCGACTTAAAGTGCTAGAGGAGGGATTACGAGGAACTTATACAAGTAATAATCGCAGCACAACAGAGGCAAGAAATTCAAGTAACTGTCCTTCTCGTCGTCAGTCCCTTGGTGGAGCTGATAATATGTCAAAACTAACATACAATGGCTTTTTGCCCAAGAGAACACCCACCCCTCAATCAAGATCTTCATCCCCTAGCACTAGTTCAGTGTTAAAGCATGCTAAAGGTGCATCAAAGTCATTTGATGGTGGTACGAGATCATTAGAGAGAGGCAAGATCCTTTTAAATGGCATAGGTTCCAGTCATGCACTCAAGCAGTCTTGTGATGCTAACAAGGACAACGAGGGACATAATAACTGTTCTGGGATTTCAGATGATAAGCCAAGTGAACTCCCAACAGTTGATAAAGAGGATAGTGTTCCAGGGGTTTTGTATGATTTGTTGCAGAAAGAGGTTGTAGCTTTGAGGAAAGCTAGTCATGAAAAAGATCAAAGCCTGAAAGACAAAGATGATGCCATTGAGGTAAATAACATTTATCATATAATTTGTATAACTCTGAGTTATGCTCTTATCTGAATGGTTTCAATTGTTGCTATTCAGATGCTAGCTAAGAAGGTAGATACATTAACCAAAGCCATGGAGGTTGAGGCAAAGAAGATGAGAAGAGAAGTTGCTGCTATGGAGAAAGAGGTGGCTGCCATGCGTGTGGAAAAAGATCACGAGCATAGAGCAAAGAGGCTGGGGAACCCTAAAGGTTCTACCAGCAGTGCCCAGTTGCTTTCTGGGAGGTACTTTGTTGACATATGCTGTTACTCTTTTGTCTATGTTGTCCTTTACTTTTTTTGTGTTTCATGACATGCATTTTATTTCTTTTTTTGGTTGTGGAATTACCAGCAATAATATGATATCTACTGCAATCTTATCTGAATTGATCAATTTTCTTCTTTACATTCTTTGTTCTATGTTGTGTCATCCACACATCGCTGCAAATAATTTATGTGCATGGTTTTTCAACTCTCAAATACCATATTGTTTGATGCAAGTTCCTTACTTCCTTTTATGGCATGTTGATATGTCATACCTGTCAATTATATCCTCGATTTATATGGTTCTAATTCAATATTTATGTTTGCTTTTGTTACAACTTTTTGGTATTAGTATTACTAGTTAACAATCAGAGATCTTGGCTATAAAGATATAAACAACTTTTGTTAGGTTTTCCAGATATTTTAAATTCTTGATTTTAGTGACATTAACCTAGAAGAAGAGATACTGAATTTTGCTAGCTTATAGTCTTCATTGTGTTTGGTGGCTATTTTTACTTGTTGGTGCAAACATTCCTTCTCCAGACTGTTTTTCCAGTACTCCCTCTCAACACAAACTAACATTTCCTCACGAATTTCATCTTTTTTGACATTTTATTGCTAGAACTCTTTGTTTATTGCTTTTCCTTCTTCAGATGTAGTTTCACATAATCTCTTTAACTGCAACTATTTGCTGATTTAATATTTGATTGCTCTCATAATCATCTTATTGTCTAAACATTTTATTATAGGTTTACATGTTACCCTATAAGTCCGAAACTGTCCCCTTTCTTCTAGCATTCATCCTACTACAGACAGATTTTCACTTTTGCCTTGAATTATTAGTTTGTTGGTGTTAATTTTTTTGGGGGCTTAAATATTGGTTTCTTGGTAGCTTGTAATGCTTGTGCTGTATGTGGTCCAGGAAGTGGGTCTATGAAAGAATCCTTATGACAAAGAGCATTGGTAAAGGCTTGACATTTCTTTAGGGAATTTCGTAGTTTGAATCTCATCACCCGATAAAATATTAAAAGAAGAGGAGCATTTACAATTATATTTTTAGAGATCAAGAGAATGAGGCTAACTTGGTGTGGAAGAAATTGTTAGTAGGTATTGGGCAATGAGTGAGAACTCTAGTATTTTGTTTTTTGGTGGGGGGTTTAAAGATGTTAACATTGAAGTTAAATGGATTTTCGTCATAATCATGACATTCCTCAATGTAATGGTATGCAGACGCTAGGAAAGTCCTTGTAGTTTACATAAAATGAAAGTTCCCGTCAGTGAAGTTAATCTTTTTAACATAGTAGATAAAAATGTTTGGCAGAATGATCTTAGATAATTTTTACTTCAGCGTAAATTATGAGCACTGGTATGATTAGATAAGTACTTTTATTTTTTGCCATCGTATCTATGTTGTGATTAGATAATGTCTAGGAGAATTTAACAATATACTATACTGTGCAGAAATGTGGGTCGAGGTGGATTAAATCGTAGCACACAATGACGGATTTCTATTCACATTCCATATTGTCATTTCTTTACCTGCTATCTTATTTCTTATATGATCCTACCTAGCATGCCAATGAAGCTATGCTCGCTAAATTTGAGGATATGGAAAAAAACCAGAATGATAAAGTAGAAAAGAATATTTCAGCAAGAAGTCAATATGCTTCTGACCTAGAGTGTCATCTCCCTGCTGCTTAGCGATCAGCAAGATGGGTATCATTGACTTTGGGCTAACCTTTTGTCAGGTCTTGAGTGGGTAATGGACCTAATGGTTGTGCGACTGTATAGGTGTAAGCTTATTGGCTTTTAATTTTTTGCAGTTTGTATTTGCAATTGCAGTTAGTGTGATCGTTCATCGTTCAGGGTTTGTTAATATTCTTGTAATCAGATCAATATAAGTACTATGATTGTTAATTCATTAGTCTTCTATTGGGTTATAAACTAATTATCGTGTGAATGTGTAGTTTGCCGTTGTACACACATAACCTAGAGTAGTACTATATGCAATCCAAGTTATTATGTGCATTAATTATTGTGTCAATTATTGATTAGATGTAAAGTTAGGGACGTGAGATGATAGAATAATTGTATCTATGGGGTATAAATTTTACAAACGTGTCAACTTTATATTGGTTTTTAAATATTGATTATGTTATTAAATTAGGTAAAATTTACAAGTATTTATGGATTATGTAGTTTATTTTTAAATAATTTTATAACGCTGTGAAAAAGAAAATTCTTTTCATGCCACAAGGACACTTGTTGTGCAGCTGCTTTGTGATCGGATTCTTAAAAGGGCATGGTACTTGAATAGTCATTTATGTTTGGTCAAAGTGTACTTTAGGCAAATTCGTTTTATTCAGTATCTTTGTAATAAATTGCACTCAAGTCTCTTTCCAAAAGCTTCATTAAATGTCAGTGAACGGACTCCACGTCAATATAAACACAAGCAAAGAAAGGTATTAGATCTATTATTTGTTTTGAAGTAACCGTAAAATGTACGTCATGATTTATTCCAATGTTCACGCTGTAAGCTCGAATAAAAAGATTGTAGTAACAGTGTTGAGTATGAACGCTTTAGCTATGGAAAAATGCATTGAAAAAAAAAACGATGATATTATAAAAAAAAATTATTTTCATTTCAATCTCTCTTCTAACTGAAATCGACGGCTAAGAGCCAATGACATAATAACTAAACGGTGTAATATAAGATGAAATACGGATGTTAAAATCCACTAAAATATAAAGAAAAATATCCAGATTATTTGTGCAATCTTCAATTAATAAATATATCATCTTTCTTTAACAACGGTAATTATCATCTTTGTTAAATTGTCTTAAAACACACAAAGTGGAATAAAACCCACACTCACCATGTATTCTATTTGAGTGTAAGTACTCCTTTATACCTTTCCCTATTTCTCCTTTATCATATTGATTGACTTGTATGATCAAGTTTGATTAAGAATTTAATCTCTCTTAAATAAGTATGTTTAATTAATTTTTTTTAATAAAAATAAATAAATCTAACATTTATAAAATATCAATAAAATTATAAATACATAGGTTAATCTTATTTAATGAGTTAACCTTTTATAATAATAGCTAATTATTTATAAAAACCACTATAGTTATTGAGTCAATCATTTTCAATGGCTCTATACACTATTGATTTGTTAGTTTTTCATTTATTAATTGCAGTAAGTGTATCCATTTTGAGAAAAAAATAAACTTTGAATGATGGTGAATTAAGTTGATTTGGTGCTAATAAAAAAGAAAGAACAATTGGATGGTAAAAATAGTGAGAATTGATTGAACAAATAATTTATTTTATATATTTTTATTTTCTCATTATTCTTTTTTCTATAATTTCTCTAATTTTGGAATGTGAGACGACGATAATACTTTTAACTTTGACTCAAATACTCATATAAAATAGAATAACATTGTATTCTCATGAAAATAAATGATTTATTAATTTTAGATAAAACGTATATATTTATTCATACCAATAAAACAAGAAGTACGAGATATAAAGAGAAATTTTTTTTTTATATATTTTATTATAGGTTGTGTTGTTAATGTCTAGGAATAAGGACATGTTTGATATCTTCGTCTTAAAGTTAAATGTTCGTGGAGGTGACGTGAGAATTCTCTACCGAAATTTCAAAGAATTTGTAAGGATTAAATATTTAACATTGATAAATAATATATGTTTAATTATATTTTTATGTTAAAATTAATAATATTTATATTGAAAATAAAATAAAATATAAATTATATTTAATCATATTAAACATATTGTATAAATAATTAATAGAATTAAATTGTTTTGATGTTTGTTAAATAATAAAAATAAGATAGGTATTTATTTAAAATATTATATTTTCATAAGTGAATATATAAAAAAATCATTTAAAATCTTAAAAATTTAAGTTTGGGAATCGAAGAAGTGAGAAATGCAATCATCTAATCCATCCATCCTGTACATGTATTTTTCCCATTGAATTATTTGTATCGGTGAATAATTCAAATTTTATCCACATTTTCCCTCACAATATGTACGCGTTGATCGTTTGGTAGCCGGCCCAGTCGTCATCGTATCTTGGAAACTACACAAAATTATAATAGATTAGGGGTGATATTGTCTTTTTCATTTTTCATCCACTTTTGCACTTCCGCTGTGGTGTTGTCAGAATCAGTAACATTTTCCGAAATCAGTAAATAGATACCGCAGTTGGTACCAGTGACGGCGAGAAGCGGAGAACGCAACTACCAAACATAAAATTAAAAATAAGATGAAAATTAAATTAAATTAAAAATAAAAATAAAAAAGAAAAGTCCCTGGGGAAATTTGAAATACATTCCGAACTTTAATGGATCTAATTTTAACCTTGCTTATTATTTTTGGAAATTCCAAATTTGACATCCAATTTTCGATTTCTGATATGTTAAAAAAACCCTAGAGGAAAGGATGTTCCCATTCGAGTTTGAAAAGATCCCAAAACGGATTTGAATTAGTTGGTTATTATTTGTCCATTCACTTTCAATTAGAACGAAAAGAAGAGGTTAGTTCTTCATTTTTGACTTTTTAGAGCTGGCATGGCGGATGCTCTCTCTATGATTTCAGCGGCTGTGCTCCGCAACCTCTCAGACAAGCTCTACGAGAAGCGCAAGATTGCTGCTCTTGAGGTCTTTATCGTACTTTGATTTTTTATAGGGTTTTGATTGGTTCTTTTTGGATCTTAGGTTTTAATTGTGTTTATGGAAAATTGTTCTGTGCTTGTGCCTGTTTAGGTTGAGGGAATTGTGAAGCATCTTGCGGCTTCTGGCGATCACAATAAGATAACAGCGGTGATCAATATGCTCATAACGGAATTTACTTACTCCCCGCAAGCGAATCACAGGAAGGTATGGGAACTAGGAATGGTTTTGAACTTTGGGCAGTTGAGTTGGAGGCCATCGATTCTTGATGAATTGGTGGGAGAATTTTGGAGTCAAATGGACGCAGTTCTGGCTTTTGATGACTATTGGTTGTGTGGGGTTTGTTTTGATTTTTTTATTTTATTTTTTGTTTTTTGTGTGTGTTGCCTGCCTATTTGTTGTAGGGTGGATTGTTAGGATTAGCAGCTGCAACTGTTGGGTTGTCCACAGCAGCATCTCAACATCTGGAGGTAAGGGATTTTGAATCTTGTTCTGTGAGTTTCTGGGTTTAGTTTACTAGTTGGTTTTCATTAAGATTCCTTATTATAAGTTTAGATAGTTGCTGTAAGGAATGATTCAAATGTGCTAGAATTATACAGGCTGACCTTTCTGGTGTAATGATTCGTTAACGAAAAGTGTTGACATTTAACATAATGTCACTAGCTATTCATATTTATGAGGTATTTGCCAATCATTTTGTGGATGACTTCAAAGTTGAGTTTCTCAATTGGTAGAAATGGGGGCAGATTTTCTTCGGCGTTATCAGTTTAAAGGCGCTAAGGGTTTATCTTAAATCATTTATAATTTTTTTAGCATTTTTTTCAATTTTTGTACTGCTAGAATCAACTTACCTCTGATTAATTAAATGCTGAGACTTCATTCACACCTCTTCCTGTCATCCTCATCTTATATGCCACTAATATGAATTTATGCTTTTTCCCCCCTTTCTTCTTATCCTTGTTTTTGTCCTCCAGCAAATTGTACCCCCTGTCATTCATTCGTTTTCAGACCAAGACAGCAGAGTTCGTTATTATGCCTGTGAAACTCTATATAACATTGCAAAGGTCAGAATGGATTTACTCACTCAAGTAGCAAAATTGTTCCAGTACTTCATATTTATGATGGGTTTAATTCATGTTCTCTTTGTTGTGCAGGTTGTTAGAGGGGAATTTATCATATTTTTTAATCAGATTTTTGATTCATTGTGTAAACTTTCGGCTGACTCAGACGTCAATGTACAAAGTGCTGCTCATCTTTTAGATCAGCTTGTGAAGGTAATATCCATTTATATCTTCCCCCTTAAATTATTTCCGTTAAAAGGAATCCTCTATTAAGTTTTTTAATCTTCATTTGTAGTTTTAGTAAGCCTTTTTTTTTTCTTTCTTCTTCTTCTTCCTGTTTGATTAATCTGTTTGATGTAATTGAACAGGATATAGTCACTGATAGTGATCAGTTCAGGTGTGATATTTTTCCAGTCTTTTCTTAGATTTTTCTAGTTTAATTTAATTTTTGAATTCAAAGATCAGTTTGACTTGCAAACCATTCTTATAATTTAGTTTACACTGTCTTTCTGGTTTCATGTTTTTTAGCATTGAAGAATTTATTCCATTGTTGAGGGAGCGCATGAACATCTTGAATCCCTATGTACGCCAGTTTTTAGTTGGATGGATCACTGTATTGGACAGTGTTCCTGATATTGATATGTTGGGTTTTCTCCCGGATTTTCTTGATGGTAATTTGATCATTTTTTTTAATTAAAATTTGCTGGGGCTCTTTGCATCTTTCCTGCTAAGTTCATATGACCTCCCCACTCCCTGATATATTCCAGGTCTGTTTAATATGTTAAGCGACTCCAACCATGAAATTCGGCAACAAGCTGATTCAGCTCTCTCAGAGTTTCTCCAAGAGATTAAGAACTCCCAAGTAAGCTTTCTGCTAATGTTACTTGGGGGTGCACCTGGTAGAAGATAATTATTAAAAGATGCTGATCTAAAGGATTAATTTGAATGGTCTTAATTTTGGTAATAAATCTAAATGTTTGTAACTTTCATTTTATGGTGGTGTAGTTTAGTTATCTTAAATGTTTAAGATTAAAGTTGGTGGTGGATGATCCAACTACCAAAAGATGTTTGGTTGTAATACTTAGTTACTTACCTACTTAAATGCAAATATTATCTGCTAAAGATAATCAAAATAGTCAAGTACTTTTTCCAGCAATTTTTATTGCCAGGTCTATTGTAGAAATTACCAGGTAATAATTACTAATGTGTAGAAGTTTTAGATTATTTTGGTACGTTTGTTACATGTATCAGACATTGTTTAACTAGGTGTTTAGCAATTAAAATTTACTCACTTATTCTTATTCTTATCAAAATAAAAGTTTAAACAAAATTTCTTACTTCCATACTATTGGTGTATAAGAGACACATATAGATGCATGTGTTGAGACTTAAGTTATATTCTGTCAATTAAATAGCTTGTTCTTTTTAATTATACTTAAAATTTACATAAAAAGTAGGTTTACAGTGTTCCAAGATGCCAAGTATTTTGATGTGGAAGAAAGATGTTTTGTTCATTTGTAATTTCTGACTCGAACAGTGCTACTCTTGAAGTCTGTAGATTATGGTCGCATGGCTGAGATTTTGGTGCAAAGGGCATGTTCTCTAGATGAATTTACTCGGCTGACAGCTATCACGTGGGTAGGTTCCTTCAATTGAAACTACTATCTTTCAATATATATCATTTCATTCTTCTTATCACCTTCCATACATTCCGTAGTGTGGCATTGTCACCTTTGTTGACGTATGGAATGATCATAAGCTTAATCATGTTTTTCTTATCAAGAGGATCACATTGGTGTGCTGATTTACTGTCCAGATAAATGAATTTGTAAAACTTGGTGGAGACCAGCTTGTTCCATATTATGCTGATATATTGGGTGCCATTTTGCCCTGCATATCTGATAAAGAAGAGAAAATTAGAGTGGTATACTGATTTATTTCTTTTCTTATTTTGTGAAGTTTTAAATTTTAAGGCAGGTACTATCCCAATGTAGATGATTTTATTCATTCATTTGTATTTTTTTCATGAAGGTGGCGCATGAAACCAATGAAGAGCTTCGAGCAATCAAAGCTGATACAGCTGAAGGATTCGATGTGGGATCAATTCTCTCTATCGCAAGAAGGTGCAGTATTTATAACCTGGGATGCAAGCTAGGTTTTGATGTCACTATATTTTATTGTTATACAGTGCACATTTTTCTAGAGATGCTCTTGGGATTGTTCTTGGTGTTTCCCTGTTTAAATTTGTACGGTATTTTGTAAATTATCCTAAACTATTATCAGGTTGCTCTATTTTTTGTTGATTGCTGGATTTTTTGCTGGTCAGGCAATTGTCCAGTGAATGGGAGGCTACTAGAATTGAGGCATTGCACTGGATGTCAACCCTTTTAAACAGACATCGTTCTGAGGTAACCAGGCAAGCATATCGTAGTTACATCAAGAAGAGAAGTCTCACACTGTCTACTAGTTTAATTGTGTCTAATGATATGCTTATTGCTTATTTGCGCCCTCTAATATTTATAAAGATAAGTTCAAAGTGTATCTTTAAGGAAACTTGGATGCAAAATGACAAATCGTTTCAGAAAGGCCTATGTCTCTTTGAGTCTTAAACTACCCTTCACTTATAGGTTAAATACAATGTGAGATACATACCATTGCCTGCTGAGCTGTAGTATGGAACTAAAACAGGTGTAAAGCAGATGATTTATTACTCATCATATCAGTTTAATTACCCGTTGCAAGCAAGGAGTGCTTGGCTGCTACGTTGCAGTTACCACACATTCAGACTTTTTTTTTTTCGAAGAAAAGGATATGCCATGAGAATGAGTTAATCTTTTTAAAGATTAATTTGCTGCTCGCTGACAAGTCAGCTTTTTTCATCAAATAATTGGCTAACTCAACTTAATTTTTTTTTTCTTATTTTTATTTCCTTTTTTTTAGTTCTGCATGGGAGATGGCCTACTTACAGAATTTCTTCTTAAGTCTGTAATGTCTATATAATAACCTTCTAATTGAAACAGGTGTTGACTTTTCTGAACGACATATTCAATGCTCTTCTGAAAGCACTTTCCGATCCTTCTGACAAGGTAAGCTTTTGTTCTGATTGGACAATGAAGTATTTTGTATTGTCTTGGCTTTGATTTATCATTTTGTCTATTTATTAGAAGAATGCACTTAATTATTTTGAGTTTGATATCGGTTGGTTTCTTTGAGTCCATTGTTTAAGAGTTTGGGTTTCTAATTGGGTGAGACAATTGATTCTGTATATTTATTTAGTTTCTTCTTTTGATTTGAGAATGGATAATTATTGTATAACATATTTTATAGAATCAATCAATCACAATAGTTGATTATGCTTTCTGTGATAAGAAATGAAGAGGATGGAGGTAAGGCAACAATTATGAATGAATTCAGCTAGGCTTTTGAGGTACATGGGAACGAAGTGGTTTTGTTTTATTTTGTGCTGGGTTTTCACAACACTTTCTTAACCATTTAGCTCTTTTCTGGAAATATGATATGCTTTCATGTTCTAATCTGTTATAATTCTATTGTCCTCCAGGTGGTGCTATTGGTTCTTGAGGTTCACGCATGCATAGCCAAAGATTCACAACACTTCTGTCAACTTGTTGTTTTCTTGGTGAATAATTTCCGTGTTGATAATTCTCTTTTGGAGAAGTGAGTTTTCTTCCTCCTCTCTCGAGCTGGTAGGCTATTTCTTTACTATATCTTATGGCAGAAATATGTCATATCTTCTGATTTACTTTTAATCTTTCCAGGCGCGGTGCTTTAATAATCCGTCGGCTCTGTGTACTTTTAGATGCCGAGAGAGTGTATAGGGAACTCTCTACAATACTAGAAGGAGAATCTGATCTAGATTTTGCATCTATTATGGTTCAGGTTATTATTGATAACTTTTAGCTTCGTTTTTAAAATTAGATGAACCAGTTCATATTTTATCATCTCTTTGATTCTTCTTTTTTTGGGCTAGGAGCAAATATCTCTTTGCTTATTTATTAGTTATCTGTAGATTTTATTCTTTAGCTATCTTTTGCTGCGGGTACTAGTTTAATTTTTTCTCCTTTTTTAGGCATTGAACTTAATTTTACTCACATCTTCCGAGTTATCTGAGCTTCGAGATATTTTGAAACAATCACTCCTAAATTCGGCTGGCAAGGACCTGTTTGTTTCTTTGTATGCTTCATGGTGCCATTCACCTATGGCCATCTTAAGTCTCTGTTTCCTAGCTCACGTAAGTTTTTAGAATGTTGCCGTTATCTATCATAAACATACAAGGTTGTTGATGATGTATTTCTGTTTTCTGCTTAGTTTTTGTATTCTATTGCCTTTTTGTCATTCTCATCTTACTTGACAGGCATACCAACATGTAAGTGCCGTGATTCAGTCCTTGGTGGAGGAAGATATTAATGTCAAGTTTTTGGTCCAGCTAGATAAATTGATTCACTTACTGGAAACTCCAATCTTTGCATATCTTAGATTGCAGGTGCACCGATAAAATACAAATTCTGTTTTTGCATTTTGACTTAATGGCCTTTTGCTTCTTATATTTGGATATATTGAAACTTTGATATGGTACTGAGCTTTTTTGCTTTTAAATTTTTTGTTTTATATCATTATTGAAATTTGCAAAATTTAACTACATCTGCAATAGATTTTAATATTTGATTTTTCCATGTCTTTTCTGTAGATATAATTTATAATCATTTTGTGATGTATTTACTGAAAAAAAGAACTATTACGTTTAAAACAAGATAGAGTGTTGGCCTTCCGATTAAGGAATACACTTGTTACCAACATATCTGTCACTTAATCCTCCTAGGTCAAGCACACTAAATAAGAACAAAACTAATTACATATGTGATGGTATTTGAAAAAATTTCCATAAAGTAAATCTCCCCCTCAAGCATTTTTCGTTTCTACCTTGCCCTACACATGATCAAATGAAGCTCTTTTCTCGTGAGCACCAACAACTGGTGTCTCCTGCCTAGAGCATTTTTGAACTCCTGGAATTAAATTGCAATCTAATTTTGTAATTATTGTATCAGTAGTGAGCTGGACATGATCAGGATATTATTTAGAATTAATTAGGGAATATTTTGTCTTAATTAACTTCCTTTTTAGGTCATTTCTTTGTACTATAAATTAAAACTCACATTATATACAAAATATTGAGAAATACAATAGAACAAGATTGTTCTACAATCCATCCTAGTTCTATAATCCAATCCACATGGTAGCAGAGCTATGGCAGACCCAATAGCCTTAAATAAATCAAACATTAACCCTGAAATCCCTACAAAAAATTCATAACCTATTTCTACCATGAGTTCGAGTGACAATCCTTTTTTACAACTATATGTAGAAGTGATAAATGGTAGAAACTTTAGGGAGTGGGCTTAGTCAGTGAAATTGAAATTATTTATCGATGGAAAGGGAAAATCTGGTTACCTTACCTACAGAAAAAGGAAAAAGAGAAAAAACCAACAACCGCCAATCTCAGTGTCCTCCAACGTTAGAGCTCGGAAAACTCAATGGTTACAGCTTGGTTCATAAACCCTATAGTACCTTCTGGTAAAAGTTATATTTTTTTAACCCACATTTAAAGACATTTGGCAAGCCGTACGAGAAACATATTCCGATGATGAAGACTCAAAACTCAACTCTGGCAATTGAAATAAGGAGAGAAAGATCTGATTGAATATTATATGGAAATGAATTCATTGTTGCAAGAAATCGATTTCAGTACTGAGGAAGAGTGAGTGTAAGTGATAGTACTCGTTATTAGAAAAAGTTAGAAAACGAACAAATATTTGAGTTCCTTGTCAAACTAATCAGGCATCTTGATGGTCGTAGTAGAGTGCTCGTTCATAGTCCTCTGTAATCGATCCGAAAAGTTTTCTTTGAGGTACGACGAGAAGACCATCGATGTAGGGTGATGTTAGGAGTGGTGCCACCATTGCCAAATGCCTCTCCTTTTGCTCTCGGCTCTCTTGATGGTTCATGCAAAAATTCACCCCTAAAGGCTGGTACATATGGGATTGAAGGTCATGAGCTAGGTTATTGGATTTTGCCTCCTTTGGCCTAAGCTATTCAAAATAAAATAGCCCTTGGGCCAGATGTAAACCAATTTGGGCAAGGCCCTAATTCACACCAGAAAAGAAGTTTTTATGAGCATTGTCGAAAACCCAGACACACTAAAGACAAAACAGATCTCGAAGTTATGAAGCCTCAGGTAACCACCAGTTAGGAGGAGCTCTCAATCTAGAACAATTGGATCAACTTTACAAACTATTTTTCAATTTTCAAAATTTTGATTGGTCAACTACTAATATGTATTTGTCACATTAGCCTACAAAGGTAACCACTTAAGTGCCCTTACCACTTCTTAAACCAAAATCCTTGGGATTGTTTATTCTTGTGCATTTGATCATACGATTGATGCATATCATTTATTTACCACATAGAAATCTTAAAGTTAAAATTACAGATAGATCTCTTTCATTCGTTGTCGAGAAATGGAGTATTTGAATTTTGAATTCTACAACTCTTAATTTTGTACTTCATGTACCAAATTTGTCCTACAATATAATATATATTAGCTAATTGATAAAAACCTTCCATTGTTCTGCTAATTTTTTTCATCTATTGTTTTTTTCCAAGACCTATAATCAGAGACAATGATTGACAATGTTAGAGACTGTGAAGGTCTGTACTACTTTTATAAGACCAAAGTGAGTAAATGTGGTCAAATTGTTATTTGTGATTCTGTTTCTGTTCTTAGGGATGGCGAAATTTTATTATTACATTATAAAATAGTACATCCCAATTCCAGTATCTAAAATAGTTATTTCCTTCCATGTTTTTGAATAATAAAACAATTAGTTTTTCAATATGAAATTTATGAATTTGTAAAATGTAAACATACTTCTTTTCCAAAGTCCTATATAAACCTTCCAAACCCTTTATTCTAATCTATAGTGATGTGTGAGGACTTTCTTATATCCCTATATTCACGGTAAGTGATTTTTTACTTTTTTTTATTATCATATTTGGTTTTGTTGGGTTTATTTATTAAAAGAAAAAAATTAGATTCGAAATGTTTTGATTAGCTTTCATACAATGATTCAAACCTAATTTCAAAGACATATACAAATTCTTCGCATTGATAATGGCACAAAATATTTCAATCATGCTTTACAAAACTATTTTCATAGTCATGATATAATACATCAAAGTTCTTGTTTTGACATTCTCCAAGAAAATGGAATAGTCGAATGAAAGAATGGGCACCTCCTCGAAATAGTACAACCTTTAATGTTTACCACAAACATGCTAAAAAATGTTGGCAAGGTGTTGTTCTTATTTCTGCATATCTCATTAATCGTATACTCAGTCGAATTATATCTTTTGAAACTCCACTTTAAAAATTACAACACCTCTTTATCACATCCCACCTATATTCTAATCTGATTCTGAAAGTGTTTAGTTGCACTGCTTTTGTTCAGGACCATTCAAGACACAGCTTTTCACGCATTTAGACTAAAAAAATAAGAATATAATTGTTGTCATCGTTAGGTTGGACATTATATTCACTTAGGTTCTATCCACTTTAATGAAATTGAGCTTTTTTTGGTCATGACCAAGAAACCACCCTTATCACTTGGTGTTTTGGAGTGCCCAACTTTTTATATTATCTGATTAGTACTAGGGGCTAATGTAGGTTATGGCAGATAAATCACATTCCAGGCTGGAGTAATGAACCTATGTGAAGTCGCTTCATACATCCAAGTAAATTAAACTATAGCAAAAAATAATAATATAACTATAGAACTGATCTTGATATGCCAACAGTGCGGCCCTGATATCTGTCATTTCCTTGTACGTTTTTTTGAGATTGGTTGTACTTGAGTCCCTGAAATCTTTGTTTTCCTGCAGCTTCTTGAACCTGAACGATATATGTGGTTGTTAAAAGCTTTATATGGCCTTCTAATGTTGCTTCCCCAGGTATTGAAGCGTTTCACATTTTAGTTTTTTTTTAAGCTTTTTCTCTCATTTTGATTAGACATAACTTAGGGTTGCGGGAATTTTGGGCAATTTTTCTGCCTTTCCTCCCAAGGGATGGTGGGTTGGATAGGAAGGTATTGCATGAAAGAAGAGAAAAACTTATTTTCTTTTCCAAAGTCCCAGAACTATAATAAAGGTATCATGATTCTTTCTGAAGAGTTAACCTTATTGATACGTCCCTATAATAAAAAGTCCGAGATTCATGGGCTCTTAATGGCTTCGGAGCACTTAATGTGGGCCCTCTTTCTGTCAAAGCTGCACATAGTGCATGAATTGACAGCAAACTAGAGGGATTTTTTTTTATTTTTTATAAAGAAACCCATTTCCGTTTCGACTTTTTGGCACTTGAACCATTGAGCTTATTCATCCAAAGATGTGTTTGTGGTGTCATTTGATTGTGAAGTGATACAGTGCATAGCTCTTACTCAGATAATCTGATACTGGTTCCAGACTGCTACTTCTGTGTAACTGCAAAGTCAAAACGGCCTGCTTAAGCATGCATGTATCCTCCCATAACAAAAACAAAAGGGAATGCTTATCTCTATATTCCTCATGACTGTCAATATTCTTGTAGTTGTGTTCATGGTTTAAGACGCCTTAGAAGTTCCACCTCTTACAGTAAAAAGGGAAAAATATCCTAGAGTCCGGTAGGTTAGGCTAGTTGGACTCTTCATCCTAACTTTTTCCTAATACACTAGATTTTTGTAATAAGAAACATAAAATTATATTATGATAAGTAATAATTACAAATTACAAATGTATAACGGAACCAGTAATCCATTTATAAAAGGAAACATCAAGCTTGCCCCATCTATTACAAAGTTCTAAAACTTGATTAGTATATACAAGCTCCCCAGTTAATACTTACCAGAAGCTAAGAGTACTCTTTCAATTCAATAGAAATAGACATTGTGGTACATTAGATGTCCACCAAGTTTTAAACATGGACTCCAAAAGTCCATCTGTCTCCCATTATTTGAAAATTGTGGACTTTTAGGTAGCAATCCACTTGGTTTGAAACATGATACCCCAGAAGTCCACTGGGAAAAAGCTAATGGACCAAAGTGTCTTACTTGCCTAACCTATTAGACCAAAATCAATATATCCATTATCTAACAACTGGGTGATCTTTTTAAATCATGCAACTCTTTTTTACTCCTTCCATTTATTATTATTATAATACTACTACTGTAAATGTTTCCCCTTACTACTAAAACTATCAACAAAATGCCAATTTACTATTACTTTTTTTAATCAATTTACTACTTCTAGTTTTCGATTTGTGAAAATCAACTTATCCCGTCATTTAGTCTATCTAAACTTGATAAAATTTGATAAAATTGGGCATTTTTTAAGCCAAGTGCTATGCATTTGTTTTTTTAAAAGGGAAAAAATGTCTCTATTGAAAAAAAAAAACTGGTGAGGAAAGATGATGAAGAAGGAAGAAGAGGAAGAGAAACGTGTTTTTCAAATTTAGTTTTGAAATTAGGGTTCATTTGAGCCTAAGAAAGATAAAATAAATCACGTTTCCAACTTTCCTCTCATTGCCATTGTTTTTTTGTCAAGTAAGACAAATTTGTCCTTTTAAAAAACACGTGCATAGCATGTTTATGCATGTGATTTAAAAATCTTCTATTTTATCAAATTCAATGAGTTTTGGTTGGACTAAGTGACTAGATAAGTTGATTGGCACAAATTGAAAACTAAAAGCTCTAAATTGATTGAAATAAAGTAAAAAGTAGTAAAATGGAATTTTGTTCATAGTCTTAGTAGAAAGGGAAACACATTATTATTTATTATTTGCTCTGATACATTCCTCTTGCTATTTGATTGTAGCAAAGTGCTGCCTTTAAGATACTACGGACACGTTTAAAAACTGTACCAGCATACTCATTCAGTGAGAAGCCAATTAAGTGGACTTCTTCTGGAAACCCCTTTCAATCTCACATGTCAAGTGGATCACGAGTTAATGAAGATGGTGATATAAACAAGGATATCAAAAGTTCCCACAATGGAATTAACTTCTCGTTGAGATTACAACAATTTCAACAAATGCACCATCAACATTGTTTGCATGTCAAAGAAAAAGCACTATCTCACAGCATCTCAACATCTTCTGCACCATCAAAGGTTTGCTGAGCTCACTATTTCTGTTTCCATGCCAACATATAACTATTTTTTACAATAATTATGCTTTAGGTAAGAAACAGGAGGCTGGCATAGTAATTCAAGGTGAGATGGGCAGCTTAGGAGCAAGGACTGAGATTGTCCATTAAAAATGGATTAATATATGACTTCCAGTCGGTTTTTTAACTCAGTAAAATTATGAAATAAGTACACTTCTAGAACTCAAAAGTTACAGATGAGATAAAGCAAGATCATGAAAATAGAATGGTAAAGTAATAGTCATGTTTTTTTAATTCAAAGGAAATATAATTCATCAGCATCTAAGACTTAAGATGTAAAAATTACAAGGAGAAAAGGACAAGCATTGACCAAAGCAGAATTCAGGATGTAAGAGGCGTATGTCTAATTTTTCTTTCCATGTTTTTGCCAACGAGCTTGTGGTTCAACATGTAGTTTACTTAGGCACGTCGAAGGTTTGGGTTCAAGTTATGGTTACGTGAGTAGTGTAGTTAATTTAAAAAAAAAACTATTTTTAAGTGAAACATTAGGGTAGTAAAAGGCAAAATTGGGTTAAACGGATGAGACTGATTTTCCGTGTCAAAGTCAAAGTAATGTTAGTCATGGTGGTCATTATTTTTATTTACAAAAACTGAGTGGTAAAAATACAAACTGATTTTTGAGATCCGTCAACGAAAATAAATATGGAGGAAGTCTAGAAAGATGTCAATGGGATCATAAATTTTGCCGACCCTTGACCACTTCCAGATTAAGTATTTTCTGTCAATTTTTGAGGTTTTCCTTATTCCAAGGTTGAGGAGTTAAATTTTCATATATCTAGCCATTCTTGTCTAGAGATGTTGATGCATTTGGATTCTAATTGCCAAAACTAGAGTTTAAATTTTCTCTATGTTGGGAAGGTTTATGCCCTTGCTACAAATTGTTGGCTCAGGGAACTCTCTTGCTTTTTGACTACATTTAGTGTCTTTGCTTCACTGTTAAAGCTGGACGGTTGTTGCCTGCTATATGTGCAGTTGATGCAAACACCTGAAGAACCCAGAAGACCACCATCAGAAACGGATAGTCCTTCCACATCATCAAAGAGAGGCACAGGGCAGTAGCAATTATAACATAGTTGAAACTCATGCACTGGTCTTTACCATAAATAGGATCTAGTATAATTTGTATAATTGTATATCATTGTAGTTTGTTCTCTGGAGCTCGTCGAGATTGGATGTTGATAATTTCGTTTTAAATTGAACTTGAATAGGTTCAGCGTTATTTGAGCCATTGTTTTGACTAAACTGGATATGCCCATGTGGTTCTTATGTTTTTTTTAATTGAAAACCATGTGGGCAAGAGTGATATACCTATTTAGAAGATGCTGTTTGTTCTGTTCTGGTCAGCCTTGTCTATAAAATAAGGAAACAGTTGATTTATGTACTCATTCATCTTCAAGGATAAAAATTTGTAAGGTTGTGTGTATAAGACTGTTGTTCTTGGCTATTACAGCTTCAGGTTCTGTTAGAAAGCGAACTGGTCCTGCAAGCAAGCTCTCTCTCTCTCTCTCTTCAAAATAAAAGTGCAAAATGATTTGAGGGTTTGTATTCCACGGAAATTTGGATTTTTTTTTTTTTTTGGCTAAACAAATTTGGAGTTTGTTTAATAACTAATGTATGTAATGCTGAGTTTGTCAGTATCTTACAGCCCTATTTCCACTAAAAATAAATTCGAAATAAGGGGTGGTTAATTTGAGGTTGGAACCAAACCGTTCAAACCTTGGAATTCTCTATAAAGATGGGGGGGATTTAGGAAATTATATGAACTAATACCCAAAAAAATTGTAGCAAAAATAACACATCTGCCTAATTAGATGGAGTAAACTTAAAGGAAGTTTAATTATATAATGATTATTGTGAAATTTTTAGGTTAAGGTTTTTTTATCGTAGAAAAATATACGAATTAGAGAGGTATTACTTTTGTGAAAATATACAAACTAGATAAATGTATTATTTATGTAAAAATATATGAATTGAAGAAGTATTATTTTTATGATTATAAATATTATTTTTTCAAAAATATTAGTTTCTCAATCAAAATCGAATAGAATATAATTTTTATCAAAGGTGAGATAAGTAGTTCATAATATAGGCATAAATTTATCATTTTATTATAAAATGAATATAAATTTATCAAAAATTAATAATTTTATATTCATTTTATAATAATCCTTTCATGAAAACTCACCTAAATTGAGAAAATTTCTATCAAAAAAAATTGAGCAAATTTAAACCTTAAAATTGAATAAAATTATTTTAATTTAGATGAAGGATAAATTTACACTTGTTGTAGATCTGAATAAGGTGATTTATGTGGCTCATTATATCACTTCTATATATACGAAGAGAGTATCTTAATATAAATTTTTTTTTTTCGCAAAACGAAAGTACAAATATGAAAATTAGGTATTCAAAATCACAAAAAATATCCATAAATAAATCAGGAAATTTGCAGGTAAATATCATTTTGGTCCTTTAGTGTTGTATTTTTTTAAAATTTCGATAAAAATTTGACAATATCAACATTGATATATTGAAAAATATTTGGTTATAATGTTTAATTGTTTATCAAATTATCAAAAATATATTCAACTTGTTTACCAAAATTTAAGTTGAATATTTTTTTAACGAAAAAGTTCAAATACTTTGAATAATAAATGTTTGGGAAAAACTTGTTTATAATTAATAGGATAACAGAAAATAATAACAAAAATTTGAAGGAAATAATAATTAACCACCACTATACATAAAAACTTTATTTATATTATTACTATTCTTATTTTTGTTATTTTTCCATTAACATAATAGAAAATACTTCTATAGTTCGATCCGTGAGCACCCAAAAGATGTAGGGGAGAGAATGATATTGGCAGGACTTGATGCTGCTAGTAGACGTGGTAAATATACATGAATGTACACCGAACTCTCTGAATAAGTACAGCAATAGAGTAACACACTCGGTACATTCTTAAAATATGCTAACTGCACTTCTGAAGGTTAGTCCTGATGACCGAAGCTGTCGTAAAGAAGAAATTGAAGAAATTGAAGACGGCAGACACATCATCCTTGATTATCAATGCATTGTTCACAAAGCATATATTTTTTCAAGATCAGAATCATAGTCATCATCAAGGTCTGATATATTTGCCGAGTAAACTGACCAAGAAAAAGATTTGCTTCCACTAGCCCTTTTAATGCGTCTCTGCGAGTCACTCCGGAAACCACAAGATCCAAAACGTTGACGAAAGACAAAGTAACACATGCTGGCTAGAGTCCCTATAAGAATTGGTGCTCCCACTAGGGTTACCATGGTAGCCATCCACGAACTTTGCTTTCCAACAACGACATAAGCTAAAGAAAGAAATGCACCACAAGTACAAGCACAAGCAGCCCACATTAGTTTGTTAACCACTGAAACAACCTGCTTCTGAGCTCTTGTATCCCAGGCTACCAAAGTGATTTGAACCACAACAACAGATAGAGAAATGAAGAGAGATATAGCATTCAAAAGGTAAAATACTTTGAAGCCTCCTTTCCCGGCTATTTTTGCCTTCCCTGCTTCCTTTTCATCTGTTTGATATTGGCCAGGCAAGTTAAATATAGCTAAGAAAGCTATTGAAGCAAAAAGTACAGCAACAACAGTCACAGAGTTAGTGGTGTTTTGGACAGCTTCCCTGTGTAGTTTCTTTAGTTCTTTTGCAATGCCAGAAACTCGCCGTCGAGTTTTTTCATTTTGTAAGAGTTGTGAATGCACCTCATGCTTAATATCACTGACAGTTCGTTTGAGTTCCATTGCTTCATCAAGTTGACCAACATGTCTGGCATTTTTCGCACCCACTTCTGCTAAAGCCTCCTTGATTTCGAATGCATTTTCTCCATATGGTAACTTATCAGCCAAATCCATTGCCGTTTCTTGCTGGTTATTAATTGCATTAACTTCAACAGACTTGTAGCTAAGCAAAAGGCTTACAATCTGATAGAAAGAAAGAAAAGAAAATGTAGTTAACATGAGGAGAGCAAATAGCCAAATACAATGAAGCCAAGTGATTTTTCAGGTAAAATTGTCCAACAACCACAGAAAGAAAATATAATTGCTTGATTTAGCTTTAGGTACTACACCACTGTGACTGTCAAAATATAAGCTTTTACAGGAAAAAGAAACTAAAACTAGAAGTAATATTGTTGCATGCATTTATAGGAATTACAGGCAGTACGGGCAGATAATAACAAATTAAACCAGTAGGTTCAGATAAAAAAAGAAAACAAAAGAAAGAAAAGGTATCTAGTTTGTCACAGTCCCGATGTTAATTGAACATTAGCGTATTTTATTAATTTAAAGAATTCGCAAGCAATAATTTAAAGAATTCGCAAGCAATAAAATGTATTCTAACAACTACTAGTTGAAACACACAAATGGTTTTGGTATCTAAAGACTACAATTAATTGTACATTTCAGCTATCTGAGAAGTGGCAATAAGAAAACATATAAATCAGCTTTGTCTGTTTCCTTCCATTTTTTTCGTAGGTCATTGGACAAGTCAGTCCCATGCTTAAGTAGTTCCATCAAACGTGTTGGCTGGCATGTGTCTAAGTCGAGAAGAGGCAATGTTGCATACAAGAACTACTTGGCCAACATGTTCCTTTTGACATTCTCTATAAATCTAACACAAGCTACTCATTCTTGTTCGATGTAAAAATGATAAGCGAGAATGTACAATGAGTATCGTATTCTCAATTGATCGTCTTGATAATTAATTTAATGATGAATTGAAAAGTTACAAGATATCAAGGGGGACACTAAACCATACAAATGATTTAATTGACAAAAGTAAGGGGAACAAATAGGCAATAACTTGGGCAGCAATTGTTATCACTAATATCAAAGATAGGCTGATTTGGTGGGATCGTGTATCTCTCACAGTTAATGCACAAATGCACATGTATAAATACACATACGAGACTCTCATTTCTCCATTTTCAAGTCACAAGTTCAAACATTAAAAAAATTACATGTATGCTCAAAAATATGGTAGTGATCTCTTTCACTATAAATAGTAGGAACAATTAAAAACAAGGCTCAATGACAAATGGTATAAATGCTAGAAGAGGAATATATATATATATATATATATATATATATATATATATCCAGTTCCATTTCTAGTTCATAGGTCACATACTTAAACTAGCTACTAAAGAGTTGGTTACTGGTATCAATAATATTCCAAAGAAAGTAGATGCTTATTGAGCAAGGATATTCCTAATAAAAAAAAAACAAGTTTATGTCCAAACTCGAGATCAAGATACCTGTGGACGGCATTTTCTTGTGGCTATATGAACTGCTGTATTACCCTTCTTATCACGTTCGTTCAGTATAGACAGATCAGCAGTCAGTAAATCTTCTACTACCGATGGACATTGACCTTTTACAGCCATATGGAGAGCAGTTTGACCCTTCTTATCTTTAATGGATACTATTCCTGGGTCTCGATCTATAAGTGCCATTACAATACGAAGGAGACCGTACCTAGCAGTAGTATGCAATGCAGTTTTTCCATTTTTCCTCACTATCCACAACGAGCTAACATCAGCATCCAATATGGCATTCACTACCTCCAAATGATCCTGAACAGCAGCTGAATAAAGGGGGCTGGTGTTTGAAGAGTCACATGATTTACAAAGCTCTGGCCAAATTTCCAAAAGTGCTTTCACAATACCTAAACAATATAAACAGTTAATAAAAAACTTCAAGAACCTTCCTATCGGCTTCAATGATGATTTTTTTTTGTTAATTATTATTTTTTATTTCAAGAAATATTCTATGATTAGGCAGAGAGTAGACAACTTGAACTACTTCTCTAGATTTAAGAAGAAACAAGAAATTGCACTAAAATTACCTATAAAAGCAAGAAATAAGTTAATCAAATCATGCAAAAAAATTGTATGTACTAGGTGAATTGGTATGTGGTATGCCTTGTTAATTTCAAGGATATATTATTAGTATTTATATTATGAAGAATATATTACGAGAGATGATGGAGATAATCTGGAATATGTTCTTTCTCTTTATTCTCTATTCTTGTTAATGTCTATACAACCCTATAAATAGGAATAAGAACTTAGATTAGTGGTAACTAAGCTAAGAATATAAAAGCTGGTATCAACACATAAATACAGCTTGTTTTACACTAATATTACAGCATGTACAACACTGATAAAGTATGATATTTTTAGAAAGTTTACACTCCTCCTCAAGTTGGGTAATAGATATTAATCATTCTCAACTTGCAACTCAATTCTTCGAAGATTATTTGAGGTAATGCTTTGGTAAGGATATCTGCAATTTGATGATGTGTAAATGTATATAGTAGATCCACGATTTTTCCATCTAACTTCTCTTTAATGAAATGGCGATCAATTTCTACATGTTTGGTTCGGTCATGATGAACTAGATTTTTCGCAATTCTTATTACAGTTTTATTGTCACAATGCATGCTGATAGGTTCAGGAGTTGTGAAGTCCAGTTCATTGAGTAGTCTTTTTAATCATATTCCTTCACAAATCCCATGAGACATAACTCTAAATTCAGCTTCTGCCCTACTTCGAACAACTACTGATTGTTTCTTACTTCGCCAAGTTACAAGATTTCTCCATACGAATGTACAATACCCAGTGATAGATCTACGATCCACTATAGAGCCTACCCAGTTAGCATCTGCAAAAACTTCAATTTTTCTAGTGGGATTCTTACTGAAGTATAATCCTTTTCCTGGTGTCATCTTGAGATACTTGAGTATACGATAGACCACTTCCATGTGTTCTTCAGTAGGACTGTTCATAAATTGACTTACAACACTTACTGAAAAACCAATATCTGGTCTAATGTGGGATAGGTAAATGAGTTTTCCCATTAATCTTTGGTAACAGCCTTTGTCCATAGGTGTACTATTTTCTTTGATTTCGAGTTTTACTGTAGAGTCCATTAGAGTTTCTACTAGTTTACACCTAATCTTCCAATTTCCTTGAGAAGATCAAGTACATATTACCTTTGAGATATAGATATGTCCTTTTTTGTTCGTGCTACTTCCATTCCTAAGAAATATTTAAGATTGCCTAGATCTTTGATCTCAAATTCCTTGACAAGGAATTCTTTGAGTTTATTCATCTCAATTGTAGAATTACCTGTTAGAACAATATTATCTACGTACATAATTAGGATAACTATTCTGTCATTGGAGAAGTGTTTGATGAATAGTGTGATTTGATTGGCATTGACTGTACCCATCTCTTCAGAACTTTAAAGAACCTATCAAACCAGGTACTTGGAGAATGTTTCAATCTATATAAGGATTTTTTAAGTTTGTAGACTCTATTGGTTAAAACAGGAGATTCAATTCCAGTAGGAATGTCCATGTAGACTTCTTCTTCGAGATCACCATTAAGAAATGCATTCTTGACATCTAATTGGTAAAGAGGTCAATCCAAGTTAGATGCTAAGGAGAGAACACGAATAGTGTTGAGTTTTAGTACAGGTGCAAAAGTCTCCTGATAGTCAAACCCATATATCTGAGTGAATCCCCTAGCCACAAGGCGAGCTTTGAGTCTTTCTACACTGTCGTCTGCTTTGTGTTTGATTGTAAAGATCCATTTATACCCAATAGCTTGTTTTCCCGATGGTAGTTCTATGATCTCCCAAGTCTTGTTTTTCTCTAAGACACTGAGTTCTTCTCGAATAGTTGTCTTCCATTCAGGTATCTGAAATGCTTCATGAACAGAATTTGGAACCTCTATCTGATCAAGGTTGCTGATAAATGCCTTAGAACCTAGTGAGAGATTTTTATAGGAAACAAAGTTGTAGATGGGGTGGTTTGTGCATAATCTTACACATTTCCTTATAACAATTGGCAAATTCAAATCATTAGGAGGTAATTCAATAATATGAGGTTCAATGATATTACCTTGTGAATTGTCGAAGTGGCCTGTACTCGGGTTGGATTCCTGGACTGGCTTAAGATATGCTCAGTTCTTTGCTCTTTCTTGAGTTATTTTCCTCCTAGAGTAGACAAGAAGATCATTGTTTGGGACAAGGAAGTTTGGATCTGTTACCTTTCCTTATAGCAATTGGAAAATTCAAATCATTAGGAGGTAATTCAATAATATGAGGTTCAGTGATGTTACCTTGTGAATTGTTGGAGTGGCCTGTACTCAAGTTGGATTCCTGGACTGGCTCAAGATATGCTCGGTTCTCCGCTCTTTCTTGAGTTATTTTCCTCCTAGAGTAGACAAGTAGATCATTGTTTGGGACAAGAAAGTTTGGATTTGTTGGTAGTGAAGTTGAGGGTTCATTGAAATTAGTATGAGTATTTATTTGAGACATTGATTCACTCTCTGGAATTTGAGGGATAGGATTTGTGGGAGACTGAGTGATTATGATATTCGAAAGTTGGTATTCATTGCCTATGTTCTCCCCCTGAATGACAGGTTTAGAATAATACGGATATTGTTCAAAGAATGTGACATCCATTGTATTATAAAATCGTTTTGTGATAGGAGAAAAACATTTACATCCTTTCTGGTATGATGAATACCCTAAGAATATGCATTTGATGGCTAAGGATCAAGTTTGTCACTATGGTGTACATAGACATAAGCAGAACATCCAAAAAATTTAAAGGGAATGTGGGACATGAGGACACGAGAAGGCATCCTATTGATAAGATAGGTAACTGTAAGAACAGTATCCCCCAGAAATGTTGAGGGACATGAGTTGTGAACATGAAGGATCTAGCTACCTCGAGAAGATGCCTATTCTTTCTTTCAACCATCCCGTTTTGTTGAGGTGTGTCAACACAAGAGCTTAGATGGACAATCCCTTGACTTAACAGATAACCAGTAAGGGTGGAAGCGAAGTATTCTTTAACATCGTTAGATTTCAATACTTGGATTTTTGTTTGAAATTGGGTTTGAATCATGGTATTAAAATTTTAAAAAATTTGACCTACTTTAGATTTTTCTTTCATTAGGAATAACCAAGTAATTCGAGTAAGATCATCCACAAATGAAATGAACCAACGTGTCCCTGTGATGTTTTTGATTCGAGAAGATCCCCAAATATCAGTGTGAATTAATGAGAAATGATGTGATTTTTTATGTGGAAGATGAAAATATGAAGTTCTAACATGTTTTGAAAATTGAGATACTTCACATTGAAAATCCTTTGAATTTTTATTTCTAAAGGATGAAGGAAAAAGTTTCTGTAAATACCAGAAATTAGAATGACCTAAGCAATAGTGATTTAACATGATTTCACCATCATTATTGGACTTAAGATTTAACAAAGTTTTATTCTAATAAGAAACTTTGGATACAACTTGGTGGGTTTGTCTTGCTGAAGGTTCTTCACTTTGGAGGAGATAGTCCCGAGCATTCTTTAGCACTGTCAATCATCTTCTCCGAATCCAAGCCCTGAAATTCACATAGGTTATGAACAAATTTAGCCATACAATTTTTATTACGGGTGAGTTTAGTAATTGATACAAGATTACAATCAAGTGTGGGAACAAGAAGGACAGAATATAGAATAAAGGAGTTTGAAATTTTGGTTGAACCAATTCCTGTTACTTTGGATACTGAACCATCGGCAATTCTCTGAAGTCCTTTGAAATGGCAGATGATGTGGTCAAGGATTGTCCAAATATTTTCTGGAGGAGATCAATCTATTCCTTGCTAAACAAAGCACATTCAGGTGACACAGTGCCTTTAGATTTGGAGAGTTTTTCCATAACTTTCTTTGTTGAAGTGCTGTGCGAAGGGTGGTTTCCAATCAGTTGGCTTTCCATGAATTTTCCAGCAAGTTTCCTTAGTGTGACCAGGTTTATGACAATGATCACACCAAGGACTTCCACGACAAGAACGATTGTCTATATTATGAGAGTGTTGATGGCCTCGAATAGCAAGTGTAGATCCTTTTCCAGTCACAAAAATGATAGATTGAGGACCCATCATTACTTTCTTCTAACTCTCCTCTTGACAGACTTTGAAGAAGGCTTCACGAATGTTGGGCAAGGGTTTTGTTCCTAAAATTTTGTCGCACACATCATCAAGATCTTTATGGAGCCGCAGTAAAAATTTGAAAGCCCGCTTCTTATCAATAATCTGTTTGTACAATATGCTGTCTACTGGACATGTCCATTCGTGAACCTCAAAGAGGTCTAATTGCTACCAACATCGAGTGAGAGAGTTAAAATATTGTGTAACTGACAACTCTCCTTGACGAAGATCATGAAGGATGCTTTCGATCTCAAATAGTTCAAACATATTATCATAATTGGAATAAGTGCCTCTAACAACATCCCATATTCCTTTAGCAGTTTTGTAGAGAAGAAAGTTCTCTCCAATCTCGTTTGTCATGAAATTGATCAACCAAGACATCACCATATTGTTTTCAGATTTCCATGTTCTGTATTGCAAATCGTCCTTGTTCAGAGCTGCTGCATCTCCAGTAAGGTAATCATCTTTCATCTTTCATCTTTCATCTTTCCACATATAAACATCATGACGAATTGGGACCACTGAAGGTAATTGTGCCCATTTAATTTGTGACTGGTGATGAGCATAAGACTGTTTTCTTTGGAACCAATAATTACAGGTTTTCTCGTGACCATTGGTGTTATTTCAATTGTAGCTTATATGTAGGTTGAAATTTTGTTTTTGATTTTTTTTTCCTGAGTCGGGTCGGGTCGGGTTACAAATGCAGCTTATTACGGGTATTGGAAAAACAGAAAGCAAATGTGGCTTGTAGGATTTACTGGCTTGTAGTACTGAAGCAGATGGCGATGGACCAGATGATCGGCGACGGTGATGGACAGATGGTTGATGGTGCCTGAGTTTCGCGAGATTAGATGGTCGACGAGCTGTGGGTAATGGCTCACGAAGATGGCCTGAGTTTCACAATTTTTGGTTGTCGGCGAGCTCGCGATGATGACTGGTCTCGAGCAAAAGCTACTAATGTTGCAAAATCCCAGTTTCTAGCTACTGTTTCTCATGAAATTAGGACGCCTATAAATGACATTCTTGGAATGCTGGCATTGCTCTTGGATACAGATTTGAACTCAACTCAGAGAGTGAATTTCAGAGAGAAAAAAAAAACAAAAAACTTTCTCAGACAAAATTGGTGAGAAAACAAAATTGGATTTCAAAAATGCTCTGATACCATAAAAAGTATATTACGAGAGATGATGGAGATAATCTGGAGTATGTTCTTCCTCTTTATTTTCTATTCTTTTTAATGTATATATAACCCTATAAATAGGAATAAGAACTTAGATTAGTGACCACTAAGCTAGCAATATAACAACTGGTATCAACACATAAATACAACTTGTTTTACACTAATATTATAGCTTGTACAACACTGATAAAGCATAATATTCTCAGAAATTTTACATATTAAAATGAGACATTTTATATGCAAATAAATGCATCAACATAAAACAATGAATAAGGGGTTCTCCAACACACCAATGAACCTGGCTCATGTAAGAGTTTCTCTCAAATCAAATAGAATGATTTTAGTACAAGCACTAGTTTTTTCGTTATATGCTCACTTTATATCAATTGAGCAGCTTTGCAACTATTTATACAACTGTAGAAAAATAGTATATTACTTGTAATACATCTCAGCAAAAAGCAGACATATAAGGAAAACTAATGTTTGTGTTAAAAAGTGGATATATAAGGTAATTTTCTCAATCAATCATCTCAAATAAATTAAACAACCATTGATCTCAGTTCCTTTATGCTGCTCCTGTTGTAACAATTAAATGAACAGATCTAAATATATGGTCCAAAGTTTAAACATAACCACACTAGAAAATTGGTAAAAAAAATATTCAATATTTTTCCCAAAGAAGAAAAAACCCATCTGAGAAATCACAAAGCTCAAACGAAATCAAGCATAATTATGAAAATAAAAGCCCAAGCAAAATAGAAAAGGAAATCCAAGAGCTGAAGAGCAAAATACCCAAGTGACCACGCTTTGCAGCAACATGAAGAACATCCATATCAGACTTGGACCTGATCTTCACAACCTGAATATCACAAAACCTAAGCAAGTAATCAAATACATCTTCAAAATTGTTATCAGCAGCGATATACAAGGCAGTCTCTCCTGCTTCATTCTTCAGAGCCATCAGAACAGACAAAGAAGAACCATCTAATGGCTCATCCTGTGTCAAATTTTCAAGCACTTGCTTCAACGCCTTGAGGTCGCCAGATCGAACGGCTGAGAAGAATGATTGGTGGGTTATGAATCGCAGTGACTTTAAGTCCATCTTTTGATGACTTTTGACAGGTGATACTCAAACCTTCTTAGTTTCTCCCTCTAAAAGCTATCTAATGCTTGGTGGGTTTCTCTCTGTTTTTCTTTTTCATCAATAGAAATGGAGTTTTATTTTCCTTTCTTTCTTGACCAGACAAGACCAGACCAGACCAGACCAGCTGTGCAGTGCAGAAAGGTTGTAAATTTGTTGAGACTTGAGACTAATTATATATATGTACGAACATATACTATTCATTTATTTTTTATATATTTTTCATAAATTATATTATTTTATATTATTAGATATTTATTTATTAAAAAATTACATAAATATTTGATTGAATTAACAAATCATTACATGTTTTCAAAAATAAAAAATAATTTATCATGTATTAATAATATATCACATCTAAGAGTGTCAATTTGCTTCTTAGAAGGAGAAATTTATAAATAAAAAATTATTTTAACATCGATGAAAGATGAGAGGCGGAGTGGAGATAGGGTTATCCTTCCCGCACTCTTATTTTTCTATTTCTATTTTCTTATATTTTATTTAAAAAATATTATTTATTTGCTTAAGATTATAACTAAATTTAATGATTTTATTAAAAATATTATTTAATAATTTAATTATAAAAACCTAACATTGTATAAAATAATAACTATTTTAAAGATTGTGAAAATAACAAAATAATTAATTTGAGTATAATTATTATTTTATATTTAAATATTTAAATTTATTATATTTAATTACATAATAAATATATATAATTAAAATTAAATATTTAATATATAATAAATATTAAACTTTTTAATTAGTGTGAACGCTTCGGCAATTATGTCAATTTGCCCTTATTTCGACTTTTTGACATCACTAATCAGACCACATATTCATGTAGAAAGTCATTGTTGGGGAGAGAGAGAGAGAGCAATTGGTTGTAAATAAATGAGGTGGATATGATGATCAGTGGTGATGGAATTATTATGTTCCGTCAATAATTTTAAAATTTATCTTTTAGTTATTTAATTTTAAAAATAAATAATTTATTTTAAAAATTTTATTATTAAAATATTATTAATATTATTAATTGATTAAACATCATTAAAAATTTATCTTTAATAATAATAAAATAACAATAATATCAATAAAAAATTTATAAAATTCTTGATTTTAATATTTAATTATTGTTTTCTTAACAAAATAAAAATATATATTTAAATAATTTCATATAATAATATTATCATTGTTTATTTTTATTAAATAATTTTATATTAAATTTTAATTTTATCTATTTTATCACTTTTTAATTAATTAATAATAATAAATTATTAAAATAATACTATTATTTTTTAATTAATTAATTTTTTAAGGTGATCACTCAAGAATTATATTTTAAAATATGAAATATTAAAAATAACATAAGTCTAATGATTTTTAAGAATTTCTATCATTCATCTTCCTATATATTTTTATTATAATAATAATAATTTTAATTAAAAATAATAATATTATTAAAAATAATTAATATTAATAATAATAAAATTATTAAAATAAAAATAAAAAATAATTATAATTATAATTATATTATCACTTTATCTACAAAACCTACTAACTGTGAGTTATACCCTTTAATATATATAAACTCATTCCATCTATCAAAATTACATAACTATCAAAATTATATAAGAAAGTAGAGTTATTAACTTAATTTTTTATTTAATAAATAATATTTTTTAACTAAAAATATTAAAATATAATTTTTTTATTAAAAAGATTGAAAATATAATTTTTAGGATTTTTTTTTAGTTTTTAAGGATTTTTAATAGATATCAATCGAGATGTGTCACATGACCTGCCACTCAAGCAGAAAATTAACTCGATAAGTCACGTAAACACCACACAAGTAAGAACAATGAATCATATATCATCGTGTGTGAAGAGGTCAAACTACGTGTCACGTGTAAACACGACATTCAATTTGAGCTAAAAGTTGGGTCAAACAGCACTACTATGTGTTATCACGTGATTGCTCTCCACTTTTCACCCGTGTGTCACGCCATTCGTACCACGAATCACATTATGTTGCATAGCGCTTACTCGAACTAGTCTCCTCTGTCACGCGTCGTACTCTAATTCACCCTATGAATTTTGTATGGCATGTGTCGCACTGTAATTGGCTGACATTGTTTATTTTGTTTGTTTTGATCTCAACTCTTAATTTGACGGTTTAGATTGTACCTGAATTATATTTAAGCATCTATTCACCCCATAAATTCTAAAAAGTCATTATTAATATAATTTTTGTCAATTTTTTAAGCTAAAAGGAGAAAAAAAGATACATTTTTTATGGAGATTCAATAAGAGATTAATACTACAATTCAAGTGATTTGTTTTATTTCTTATTCTACTATTTTATTTATCAATTTTTGCCTTTTATGAAAAATATGAGTTTTATGAACACAATTATATATAGTTAATTTATTAATCTGAGAATCTTATGAACCCAATTTTCATCATGTGATGATCTAATATTTTATCTCAATTATAATTATAATTTAATTATAGCATTCAATCTTATTTTTATGTTATTAATTGTTTGGCCAACAATTTATATATATAGGCAATTAAATAGATTTGAGAGAATTATTTAATTATTTGTGTTGATTAAATAACATGTATAGTTTTATAGGTAAAAATGTATTATTCTTATGTATGCGATTAATAACCGATGAACTTAATTAGTAATATATAATTTAATTGGTACGAGAGTATAATTAAATTAATTAATATATGATGTGTAACTTACTTGATGAATAATATATGTTAGGTTAAATTCAATTGATCATATAATTAATTGATAATTATATTGAAGGATTTTAACGATTAGTATGTTTAGAAAATTGAGGAATTAAGTATTATTATATATTTTCTCATATATATTCTTAATTATCAAATTTGATTTAATTATGTATTACTATTTATTTTTAGTTATTTTAATTTTACTTTCTTAAAATATAAAAATACAAAAAAAAATTATTTTTTAGTTTTAAAAATTAATATATAATAAAATAATCTACGTGAGAATAATCTTTTCTTATCATTATATTACTTATTGTAATACATATATTTATGTATTTATTGTACACATAATTTATGTGACGATTAATTATTTCATTTTAATTTTTGTTCTTAATTAATTTATAATTTAAAATTATCACATTTCATATAAATCATAGTCTTAAATTATTTAACTTTAATCATAATTTCTTATAATTTTTTATTAAAATTTCATATTATTGATGATTATGTTTCATCTTATTTATTTTTATTTATCTTATTTAATTTTATTTAAGATAATTAAAATATTTTAATTTATATTATTTAAAAAATTAAATTAATTAAACATTCTATCTCAATTTATACTTTTTAATATTAGTTAGGCTCTGATGAAAAAATAGATGAAATTGTAAAAGTAGAATATAATATTTCACTTTGCGGTGTTATTTACTTTTTTTTTCTTTTAATGCCAGTTACACATGTATCAAAGCTCGCGGCAAATATTCAAACATTATTATACATTCAAATTTTTAAGTAACGAAGTCTTTGACTTTCAATCTAATTTGTTATTGATATTACAAAGATGATATTTTTATTATTTTTATATATAAAAATTATAATAATTTAACTAATTATATAACCTTTAATAGATATAAAATGTGTACATCGATGTAATTATAGAATTTCTTATTATTTGTTAAAGTTTTTGTTTTTACAAATACTAACTTCATGTTTAATTATAAATTTTAACTATGATTGATTTATATTGTTTTTTTATCAAGTTAATAATACTTATAATTAAAAATTAATAAATTAACTGTAGTTTCAGGTATATATAGGTATTCGTATTTTTAATTTGATTTTTTTTGATAAATTTTAAAAACAAGATAATTTCGATTATTAATCGAATATGAAGTAATTGTTACGAATCGAGTACAATTATACTAATATTTATACTCATTCGTACCAAAAATTAATTATATATTTATTAAATCAATATAATTTAGTATTTTCGTATGATATAAAAATGAAAGTTTTTGAATCAAAACCCTAACTCACCCTATTTGTGTGTCATCATACTCGTCTATGTATTTCACTGTCCTCGTCTCTGCATCTGTCGTCTGGGTATCTTGCTTTTTCTCCCTGATCTTGTCGTAGTTATGAAAAAAATTTAGAGCCTCTACGTCTGGTTGTCTACATCTCTTACTCTCTCCCTCTGGTTCTATGGTGGTCGTGCATCTCTACGGTGCATTCCAATGACTCCACTACTTATCATCAACCCTTAGCATCCCCTATCGTCCTCAAGTACACTCAATAAAAATTGCATACCAATTCATCTTGACATCAATTACATGTTTCTTTCACATGCTAAACTTCATACCATTGAGTTGGTATTTATTCGTGTGTCAAATTAAATAAAAATTGTATCTCATTTGTACTATGTCTACTTAATATTACAATTCATTATGTGATTGGGTATGACACGTGTGGATGTGCATAGGTGCATGTGTTGATGTGTGTAAATATACAATGTATATATGTTATGTATTGACGTAGTATGTGTATATATATGTAGTGTGTGTGTGCAAGTGTTGTGTAAGTATATATAGATGATATGTATGTGTGTGTTTTGTGTAAGTGTCATATGAGTGTGCAATGTGGGTAAACAATTGAATATTAGATTTATTTTATTAAGTTAAAAGTAAAATTATTAATTTTTAATTGTGCATTTGTTATATCATGTTAGTAGAAATTTTTTAAAAGTTTGAAAAAATTGTTTTTAATTTAAGGTATTTTTGATTATCAATCTCGTCTTATTATTTACAGGTAAAACTCGTCTTAAAATTATAATGATTTTTAGACGATTTTTGATATAAATTTTACTTATCGATTTAATGAGTGTTATATAAAAAATTATTTTCATCGATTCATGTACTTATTCCTACTTATAGTTAATAAATTAAATGAAAAAAAGTGCTTACATATGCAAACTTAGTTGATATATCTTGATAGGTCTTTAAGATTTATAAGGTACAACTTTAGTTAAAATTTAAAAATAGTTGTATACATTACAAATAACTTAAATTTAGGTGACATTATTTTATATTTTAATTAATAAGAGTATAAATTTATATTTTATTTAATATTTTTAAAATGTATATTCTTGACAAATATTGAATATATAAAATGTACACAATTATTTTTATTATTTACATTCATATTAATTATTATACAATACTTATAATTTTTTTAATAAATAACTTCTTAATTAAAATTTTGTTTTTGATATATAATAAATTATAATTAATATATTTATAAATTTATATATCTTTAATATTTACCTCATATTTTTACATATTTTAATTTTTATGTGCGAAGTAACATATTTAAGAAGACAATCGTTACGTTAATAGATCACATAAGTTACATCTCACCACAAGATGCCATTGCTATCTTGACTAATGCACCACTTACGAATGGACCAATAATATAGTGACATTCTTTCTAATCCACGTGCAATTTTTTCATTGGTTGAAATATTGGTAAGCTATATAAATGTTTGAAAATTGTCCTTATCATCGTAATTCATGACTTAATGAGCCTTTTATGCCTCGTTACTTCCATTTATTTATTTAAGTTAATTATATTTTACATTGATAATATATAAAATAACTTGTAAAAATATCAAAATATTTATTTTATTATAATTAGGTTTAAAATATATAATTAATGATAAAATAATAATATAATTATTTCAAAAATAAATATATTTTTATTATTAATTATATATTTTAAATATAACTATAATAAAATAAATTTTTTAAATCATTTTATAAATTATATAAAAAGTGTAGGTATAAAACACAATTAACTATATTTTTTTAAAGTTCATTATGTCTTCTTAGACACGTGATTCATGTTAATCATTATTATTTTTATTTATTTATTTATCAAAACACCTTGTACCATACAATAACATACAAACAAAATAGAAAATAAATTTTCCCATCACATAATTTTATGATTTGTTCATCAAATTTTATTTTATAATTTCTATATTACTAAATTTTATAAATATTATAAAAATAATGTTAAATTTATTTTTAATACCTTTATACCATTAAATTTTATAAATATTATAAAAATATTATCAAACTTAATTAATTAACAGTAGTTATTGATAAGTTATAAATATATCGATAATATTTTTATAATATTTATATGAAAGTAATAACAAAGTTAAATTTTATTTTTTATAATATTTATAAAATTTAATAATATAAAAATAATAAAATAAAATTCTCATAAATTTAAATAATAAAAAAATCAATTTACTTGAGAAATTAATTGGGGTTTGATTGTAAATAAAAAAAATCGTTATTAATTATAATCCATTTTATGGATAAAAAATTGCATTTTAATTTCTACTAAAATTTAAATTTATGTTAAAAATATTTTTATAAATGAGTTAAATATGTCATTAATTTATATAACATTTTGAACATTTATTTATTACTTATTTTTAACAATTAGTTTATAATATAAATATTTTTTAATTTTTAGATTTATGATATACATTTTATTTTTTTTAATTTTAAACATTTTTTAAGAAAAATAAAAATTTCTTTCAAATCAAATGTACAACTTAATTAAAACTCATCTATTAGTTATTTGTTGGTAAGATTTATGTGTCCGTTTAAATCACAATTTCTAATTACCATTCAATCTATAAATAAACGAAATTTTTAAACTAATGTTTTCTCTTTTAAAATCTAAAAAATATATATTTTATTTTAAATCCCACTATTATTGTGTACCCTAGTTTAAACCCTATTTATTTAATAAGAAAAATCTTAAATATCCTTTCAAAAATAAATAAATAATTATATAAAAATATTATATATATAAATATATTTAATTTTGAATATAATTATATCATTACGTATATATTACGAGTATACTTTTAATTTTAAAAATATATATTATTAAACATATTTTATTTATATATATATATATATTATAAATATAATTATAATAAAATAAATATTTTTATGTAATTTATTTAAAAATTAAAAGCTAATTAATCTAAAATGAATAGAAGTAAAAAAATAAAAAAACGTGGAATGATTATAAGGATTACCTGCCTTCACGGCACGCGCATTGTTCCCCCACTTTCTCTCCAAATTTGGGTTGGTTTTGGATTTCGATTAGAAACCTAGAGAGAGGAAAGAGAGAGAGAGAGAGAGAGAGAGAGAGAGAGAGATTCAATGAAATCAATTTACTGAGAGATTCACTGTTTTATATAAATTGCAATCAGCATTGCGTTTGACAAATTCCTTTATTATTCTCCTTTCAAATTTCCCTTTATTTGAAATCTTCTTCCTTTAATTTAATCCATCAATGGGTTTCTCAAAAGATCACATCAAATCTCTATTCACCAGAAAGAGCAATAAAAAACAACCCAATTCTTCAACAACAACAACCACCTCGAGTGCAAATCTTAATAGTCCAACGACCCTAGCTCCATCCACCTCTGTAACTAATCGTGCACACATCGCAGAACTCGAACAGGTCTTCAAGAAATTCGATGTCAACGGCGATGGCAGGATCTCTGCATCCGAATTAGGATCTATCATGGGAAGTTTAGGTCATCCGGCGAACGAGGAAGAGCTTCAATCGATGATCAAAGAGGTTGATAAGGACGGTGATGGATTCATCGATTTGAAGGAGTTTATTGAATTAAACACCAAAGGTGTTGATTCTGATGAAGTTTTGGAGAATTTAAAAGATGCTTTCTCTGTTTATGATATTGATGGTAATGGTTCGATTTCGGCTGAGGAACTTCACGAAGTTTTGCGAAGTCTTGGTGATGAATGTTCGATTGCAGAGTGTAAGAAGATGATAAGTGGTGTTGATTGTGATGGTGATGGATCTATTAGCTTTGAAGAATTCAAGCTTATGATGATGAAAGGTTCGCGTTTCGATTTATCCGATTCCCAGAGATTTAACGTTAAATCTGGTTGAAGATTTGAAAGAGAGAAAAAAACAACTCCATCGTTAAATCTTCTTCAAATCATCATAATGATTAGTTTTTGTTTGCTTGCTTTTAATTCAATTCCATTCGCCTCTACGATTTAGAAAATTTTCCTCTTTTCTCATTATAGCTTATATTCATGTTATTTCTTCGCCCAAAATTTTTCCTAAAATGAAAATTGTGCAGACATTAGGTGAATGTGGACCAAAATCTTTCAATGGAATTTAACAATTTTTTTTATTAATTTGTGGGCAAATTAATCAGTTTCTTGTGAAGTATTTTTGATTTTAGCATGTTGATTATGGTATTATTATCCAGAGCATAAAAAACAAAAGGAAAATATTTATCGTGATTATTATTATTGCTTTTGTAGCATTTTTCATTTATGCTGTGGGGAGAATAAAAGAGGTTTTTCTATTTTATTTATTTATTTATTTTAGGGGATTATATTACGATAATAATGATTTATTGTAATGTATACCATCTTGCAGATACCTACAAAATTTAGAAAACTTTATCTCAAACTATTAAATTTTATTTTTAAAATATTTATTGCGGTGGATGTAACTTATAGATTTGAAATTTAAAGTGTTCATATCCTTAAATAATTCATCTGTATTACTTTTAATTGTGATATAGATAATTAAGATGGTAACAATTAAACAATTTAATGTTTATCTATTAACTTGATGTGCCATTTTGTCAAAATTTTCTGCCATTTAGCTCCTATATTAATGCCGATAATTATTAGTACATGCATTATTAACAAACAAACGTGAAAAAAAAAATCAGAAGTTAGATTTTCGTTTTTATTCACTATCCTAACAATAACGCAACTCGAATTTTCATGCCTCAAGGAAGAAAATACAAAGCAAATGAAAACTACAAAAAGAACCAAAGACTTTCGTAGAAGTTAGAGGCATAGAGATCCATTGAAAAATCTTAAACTTTCAAAATTTATAATTATAAAATAATATTTATTTTATGTTTACTTTATTAAAAAAATATAATATTTAATTTCATTTTGAATACGAAAAATCGTTCAATGTTATTTTTATTGTTATAATAATAAATAATATTTTAAATACATTTTTAAATATCGATTCACTTATTTATATATATTATTAAAACTATTAAAATTATTTATTTTCTATTTATAAAAGAATATTGATTGTACTTAATTTTTTAAATTTTTTAAGATTTTTTTATTTTTATTTGATAAATGAATTAACTTAGAAAATAAGTAAATATATTTAATAGCTTAGTTGCATTTTGATTTAGTTTTTATCTTTTATAAATATAAAACAGCTTCATGCAAAATGATATTAAAATATAGATTTAAAGATAAGTAGTTACATAATTTATACAATTCAACTTGAGGTAACAATTAAATAATAATATTTAAAAATAAATTAAAGGAGTTGAATATGAAATTTAATAACATAAATTATAAGATTTTATTGTTTTTATGAATAATATTTTTAATTTATTGTTTTTCATGAATAGTTTATTTTATAATTGATTGTGCGCTATTTCGAAACTCTGGACATGAATTGTAATATTTGATAAAATTTGTAATATTTTATTCAACTATTCTTTTTGATTATGTATTAGTTTTTAATTTTAATTTTGTATGAATTTATTTGATTAAGTGTAAAAGTAAATAATCAAATCAATTTATTATTAATTGATTTAGTTAATTATGTACATTATCGTTTGATCAATTTAAATAATTAGTGATAAATTGCTTGGAATGAAAATTAAAACTCAATATAATTAAATCAAACTTGTTGTTCTAACCTTGATCCAATTTATTTATTTAGAAATTAATATTTTGATACATTAAATTTAAATAGCTTATTTTGGGTTGTTTATTAATTTTTTTTGAATTAAGAGATTGTTTAGTTCAACGAATAAGATATTTAAATTTTTACATTTGTTAATTTTTTTAAGTTAATATTATAAAAAAATAATAACAAAATATGATATAATTTTATTAATTTATAATATATACTAGTAAAAGAGAATGACAATACAATTATTTTTTATTTAAATTTTTATCGTAATCTTTATATTTATTTTAATATTTATTAATTTTTAATTTATAGACTTAATATTTAATTTATAAAACCAAAATCACCTTCTAATAAATATGAATAAGTTTTCAAAATCTTATGTAAGAATAGTTATTAGTGTGTATTAATTTATAATATTTTAAGTAATTTAATATAAAGTTTAAATTGATTATTCATTTAAATTAAATCAATGAGTTTTATGTTGTTATTTTTTTATAATTTTTAAAAAACCTACTCCCGTAAACAAAAGAATTATTTATGAAGTTTTTACTTAAATATAATAAATTTTACTTAAATAGTATGTAAAATTTACATATATATATTTTTAGAAAAATATGTATTTTTGAAATAATAACATATAAGACATATATATATATATGATAACTACGTAAGATTATTAGCGGATAATAATAAAATAAGATTTTAAAAAAAATTTGTAATATGAGTGACTTAAAAAAAATTAGATTTAAAAATAAATAAAGACAATTGAAGATAAAAAATAAATTACAAAACTTAAAACATAACAAAAGTGCTATTTAATTAATACTTTTCTATATCATAAGTTGTTTTAGTAAAATATAATTAATATAATAAATAATTATTAAAATAATAAAATTAATATTTTAATATATAATTAATTATTATATTTATTATAATAAATAAATATAATTTTTAAAAAGAAAATGTAACTTAGAGCTCCATTGAAAAACTTATGCCCACAAACAAAAATATAACTCTGTGACGTAAATTTGTGCTGATTGTTCTAATAATACCCCAAATGTCATTTATAGCTTTGGGTCTTTGCTTTTTTTAGAAAAATTAATTAAAACTTAAAGTTTTGTTTTGAAATTATTCAAGTGATTTTGAATCTTACTTTTTCGAGATTAGCCTAGTGCGATAGTTTTATTGATACAATAAATTATAAAAAATAATAAAATGAAAATATACATATATTTTACAACGTATAAACGCAAGTAGGAACGTTTTACAATAAAAATTCATGAAAGTGTATATTTTTTCCGGGGGGGAAGAGGAAGTTAGAAAAGTCAATGAAGAGAAAAATAGGGGGTGGGGTCAGCTTCTTGGACACGAAGAAAATATGAGGTTTAGGATTTTTGTCCTTTTGATTTTCGGTTGGCATTTACACGTAATAAAATATATATTTTTATAAATATATATAATAAATTGATATAAAATTAATTATTAATATTAATGAGAAATGCATTAACAAACTTTAAGGACAAACTAATTTAATTAGCATAACCCAATATAGTTAGAGAGGAAATAGGTGAAAAATATATATAGTTTTCTCTTTCATGTGTTGGAATGAGTTATTACTTAATATATATTATTTCTTTATTTAATTATTCTTTTTAATTCAAATGAATAGAAATTATTTTAGATTTGAGTAGTAGAGGTTGAGTATTAAACTTTAGACATTAGTCAATGATGCTAAAATTTTATCAATTGAACTATCCACGTATCGGCTATTTTTCCATTATTTTCCAAGAAAATATATAAAATTAGCTACTCAATTTTCATAGAAAATAATAGGGGTGATTAAAATATATAAATTATTTATTTTTGATTAATTTAATTTAAATTTGATCTGAAATAAATTTTAAAATTTTCAATTTAAATTTAAATATTATAATGTAATCAATTCTAATCAATCCGAATCTACAGATTTTTTCATAGCAAATAAAATTAAATTGATATTAAAATCTATTTATAAATTATTATCATATATAAAACACAACATACAAAATATTTAAATTTTAAATTAGTGTATTTGTAGTAAAATTTATTATTTATGATCACCATTAAAAAAATTAAAAGTATAAGAAGTATGCAGTATAAAATATTATAATATTTATATTTATTTTTAAGTTAAAATAATAATATAATATAATTATGGTATGTATAATATTTAAATATAATAAATAATAAAATATGTTAATTTGAATCTAATCTAAATTCGAATAGATTGTATACATTTCGATATGAATCTTAATTCGGTATCAAATGTTGATTTAAATAATGGGTGAACAGTGTGAGTTAAAATTAAGTATTGAGTCAATGAGAGTTAGTAAGAGTGATAAGGTTGAATTTGTATGAAATTTTCTTTTCCTCCAAAGCTAGAAGTACCATTGGTTGAATGGGCCCAAGAAAATGAAAAAATAACCCTTGGTAAAGAAAGAGACAATGAATAATAAGTATATGTCAAACAAACTTTATAATATCAGATTCTCGCTTCCATTATTATCTTTTTACTTCTTATTTCCTTTCTTCTTTCACGTTACAAAAAAAAACTGATAAAATTGATTTAAATCAAAAAATCAAATTAAATTTATCAGTTTTATAAACATACATGTTTCGATCTGATTTATATTAATTAAAATTATTTTTTAAACGATCTTATTCATTTATATTAATTTTTAAATCGATTAAAATGCAATAAAAAAATTTAATAATATATTAAAATTTTAACACTTCTATTTGATATTTATCATTATTCTAATTTGTTCGAATTTATCTTCAACAGTTTCCCTATTTCTGTCTATTTTGCAGAAATTCATCCTCACGTTACAAAATAATATTAATTCTACCTTTGAAGGAGAATAATGTTTTTGGAGATCTCAGTCTCAGAATGTCTTGCAGTGTTGACCCAAACGGTAACCATAAGTTCCTTCTCTGTTTCAATTTTTGCTGTAAAATATTACTAATAAAAGAAGATTATGGTAGTTATGTTTGTACCGTAGAATTTGGAAACCTGTACTTTGTTTAATTGATGAACGATGGGGTAAATACAAATGGGTTTGAACCTCGTAGGTTTTTGACGTTTTTTTATTACTATTAAATGGCAACTTTGAATTATTTATTTTTAAATTTTTGAGTATATATATATATAAACTGGATCTTCTTTTCTACTTTGTTGGTGAGAAAACATTGGAACCGTGTCTACCAAAAATGAATATTTATTTGATTGGCGTAGTTACTTTTTGAACTTTTAAATTTAAGATATATAAAAATTCAAGTTATGATCTTATAAGTAAATTTTGTAACCTTAAATGATTTTATTATAATATTTTTAATAATTTCGAAATAATATAATTTAATTAAAAAATTTATTCAAAATCAAACTATATCGTAAAATAATTATTTAAAATTATAGGGATACATGAAGTTCACACATTTCTTCTTATTGTGCTATTTGTTTATGTGAAAATTTAGGAGAGATACAAGAAGACGAGGAGAGAAAGAGATGGGTACGTTGTAATTTGTGATGAAGATAAAAATGACTAAAGAGATGATTGCTGTGATGAGAAGGAAGATGATTGCTGTGATGAGAAAGAAGATGATTGTTTAGCAATTTTCTTATCCTAATGACAAATTACCTTTTTCCCTTAAGTTTTACTATTCATAACTCAAGTTAACTCCATTAATTGAGAGGATATTTTTGATATTCTCAATAAATTGAGGGTATCCTTGCAAATAATTGAAAACTTAGGGTTCTCAATCAAATTTTTCCTAGTTATAAATAGAATAACTTTAAGTTACATTACCATATTCAAAGTTCAACGTGTTAAATCAACGATCCAAAGAACCGAAGATGATAATATATAGAAACTTATTATATTAATAGTTAATTATGAATAATTCCGGTAGTTTTTTTTTAAAACATGAAAGAACTCACTTTTAATAAAAAACAATTCTGCAGAGTCATATTATAATTAAGCTTATAAATATGTAATTTATATACTTTAAATAAATTATATTATTTTTATAATTTAAAGCATGATAAATTGAATCAAATTTTTAAAAAATTATAATTATATATTTTATTAATAAAAAAATTTAAAAAAACACAGAACAACCTCTCTCCTCTCTCTGTCTCTGTCTCTGTCCCTTTCTCTATACTCTTTCTATTTCTTACTCTCATTATTTTTTTCTTTTTTTTTCAAAACAATTTGAGAGAGAGAGAGAATAGAGGAGAGGGAAAGGGAGAGAAAGAAAGAGTGATGGGAGAGAAAAAAAGAGTAGAGAGGGACGAAGTGAGAAAGAAAAAGGGGGAAGTGTAGGGGTTATTGTTGTTTTTTAGTAATAAAATATATAATAATCTTTTTATCTTTAATTTAATTAATTATATTTTTAAATTATAAAAATAAATAAATTTATTTTAATAATTATAGGGTTAAAGATTATAAAAATTAAAAATTATAATTATTGTTTTTATTATAATTAAAACGAAGCTAACAACAATTATAAATTTATTTATAGTCTTTTGACATATAAAAGATGAAAAAATCTTACAAGTTATAGAGAGAAAAAAAAAATCGAGATTGTTTTTGCATTAGATAAGATGGGTGGATGACATAAGTATTTTAATTTTGAAAAGTGACGGTATATGTCTAAATAATTAATTTTTATATTTTTTATTTAAATATTCATATTAAAATTTTATTTTTAAAAAAAATTAAAATAATAATTTTTTTTAAAAAAACCTAAAATTCAACCATTTGAATTAAACTGTAATTTGTTAGAAATTAATATACTAAATTATTAAAAAAGTAAAAACTATTAAATCTAAATGCAATGAACATAATAACTAATATAATTAATGGCATTTCTCTTTAGATTTTTTTACTAACCAGTAAACACTATTAATTTAATAGTACATGAAAATATGGAAAATGGCTCTACCTATTATTTTTTCCCAAAAAGAGTATAGAATTTCAGTTTGATTGCACTGCTTATCCACTAAAAAGGGATTGTGATCGATAGGAAAAAATATGAAAATTTAGCTTCCTTAAGCTATATTCTCTAAGAAATTATTAGTTGATGATACTCAATTCGAATCCAGTTTACAAGTTGATCTCATACTAAATAACATGAAAATATATATATATTTTTCTTTTTATTTATCCCATCATTGTTTTTTTCTTTATTTTAATTAGTCTGGATAAATATTTAAACATGAGATGAATAATTTTTCAACTTCGATCTCTATTAATTGAAAAAAGAAAAAAAGAAGAAGTTATATGTTAAATCCTCCTGAAAACTCCATACTTCGTCGATTTAATAAAGGGATTTAAGGGAATAAGTTTAGTTTTGTAATTGAAGTTTAAAAGAATCAATATTAAATGAATAATCATAATGGAATAAATAAATAAATTAAAAGTGTGAAAATAATACGAAAGAAATCAATTAAAAGGAGAAAAAGAGAGATAAATGAAAGGAAAAATATATTGGCACTGTTGACATTTTATACAATAATTGTCCATCTTTTCTATTACTTTTATTTATGTATTTCTTACATTTGATAACACACAACGACGTACGAAGCAATCAGGCCATAAGAATTTCATAATTATTTAATTTAAATATTTTAATTTTATAAATATTATTTTAAATACAAAAAATCATATAATTATTACTTATAATAAATTAAAAATATTTATTTTAATATATTATAAAACTAAAATTACTTATTTTTATAATAACAAAACTCATAAATTATAAAATTAAAATATTTATTTTAAAAATTTATATAATCTATATTACATAATTAAATAATTATAAAATTGATCTACTTATTTAATAAAAATTACTAAACATTCTCTACCATCTTCCATGTATTAATAAAAATTATTAAACATAAACTCTTTAGTTATATTAATAAGATAAATTTAATTTATTTCTTATTTCTTATAACAATTTTATCATAGCACAAAAATAAATCACTGGTGTTTAATTTAAAATTTAATTATTTATCCATCATTTTTTAATAAAATAATTAAATTATTATTAAAAAATAATAATTAAAATACTTACTCATGAATAAAAAGTTATATTAATTTTTTCAATTAATTTTATTATTTTTAATACTTTAATTCATTAACAAATTTTTTATAACTTTTCCTCTATTAACTTCCCACATTTAATAATTTCATAAATAAATTTAAAGAAAATATAGTAAATAATTTAAAAAATAATTTTTTTACATTTAATTTTTATTAATATAGTATAATTTAATGTAATTTTTAAATTTAAATTGAAATTATTAAATAAAAAAAGTTAAATTTTTTTTATTAAAAAATAAAAGTATTAAGATAGAAATACATTTCACAGTAAATAAAAGGCCTCGTTTTCCCAAATAATTAGGCCTAATTTCAAGTATCTCGTAATTGAGAGAGAGAGAGAGATAGAGAGATAGAGAGATAGAGAGAGAAACTCCTCCTCTGTAGCTCTGTACATTGGACTCATACCGAGCGGGTCGAACATGGCAGCTTCCAAGATGATAAATGTTTCTATCACCCATTTCCGTCCTCTAACGTGTGCCGCGTCCTCTGTATGCGCATCTTATCCTTCCCGCTTGGTACCCCAACCACCTGACTTGGTCAAGTGGGTTCGTTCTGAAGGTGGTTTTGTGCATCAGGCTGTGAAGATAGCTCCTGATAGTAGCAATGGTGGTCTTGGACTGCTTGCTTCTGAGGAAATACCCATAGGGTGTGATCTTATTGCTCTTCCTCATCATGTACCGCTGAGGTTTGACCCTCTTGAATCGGTCGTTGGAGATGGACTTCACTCTGTTTTAGTCAATTTGTCTCACCAAGTTCCTGGTAATTTTTTCTAGCTTTTGTATTATAATCAATTGCTTTATGGGTTTATATTTTCTTCTACGGTGTAGTTTTGTGAATCTGTGATGTTCTGTTTAATGGGCACTCTACATTGTCTTTATTTTACCTTACCTTCTTTTTCAGTTTTTCATTTTATGTCTAGTTTTGAAAAAAAAAAGGAGCCTTTGTTAGTTCAATGAGTGAATTGAACTTGAAGTGGGTTTAAGTTGAAATTCAAGTAACTTTTGCTCAAAAGATGCACCCCAGGCACAAATGTACAGATTGTTTATTTGTTTGCTGTTAATAACATGTTGTTTTAGTGAGAAAGTTTGCTTTTTTGCCTGCCTTTTCCTATCTACTACATTATGGTGTTGGCATTTGTGTGTTGCTTCTATTTGAATGATGAATTGAGAATGTAGAGATATCACCAACGAACCACTCAAGGCTCATTATTTATTTATTTATTAACAAATTTGTAATTACTAATGTTGAAAGATAAATCGATTAGGAGTTTGTAATTGAATCAAGAGGCAACTTAAATTATGAAGTTGCTATAGAGCTTAGTTTCCAATTGAAACTACTAAGACTTTGGGCCTCTTATTCTGTATTCTATAGAATTAGGGTTCATATATAGGTGTTATTTACGTCTAAGAGTAAAATGGATAAAAATAGGAGGAAAGTAATAAGAAGGCACGTTTAAATAAGAAAAAAAAATTATCTTACCAATAATATCCTTTTATTGATCGCTATATCCTAAACCCATAATATCTTTTTATTGATCGCTAAATCCTAAATCCTAAACACTAAATTGGATAGATTTAAGGTTATTTTAGTTTTTTTAATATATATATTTTTAAAATATCTATTTTAATTATTAAATATACTGTTTTTATCCTTTTTACTTATTAAATATACTATTTTTGTCACTTTTGATGTTTGATGTATATATCAATTATATTGGGTCTTTTATTTGTATTCTATAAGTTATAGATGCGTTAGTTTGGGTTGTGGATCAGACTAGTATCTTGAGCTGTCACTCTAATCTGAAATCAAGCTCGGGATTGATATAAGTATCATTTACAACCAATAATAAAATGAACAAAAATATGAGTCATTAATTAGAAGCCACATTTTAAATAAAAAGAAAAATATTGATTTATCAATAATACGCTTTTATTGGTAACTAAACCATAAATCTTAAACTTTAAACTTTAAACCTTAAATCTTAAATCATAAATATTAGATTGTACATTTTAATTAATGAACATACTAATTTTATCATTTTTGTTGTTAGATGTAAATACTCACTATATTGAATCTCTTTTATTCATCTAAAATCCTTATTGTTTCAACTACTTTGTTTAAGTTATTTCTCATAGTCTCGTACCATGTGTGTAAATTAAGTTATGAATCTTGTTGAGACATACATAAGATTTGGTTTGACTGTGGTTTGATTGTGTTGGAGTAGCATATTAGGAGAATATTTTGACTTTATTAGGAGATTTCTTTTTTTAATATTTCAGTCATAATTAGGAGATTTTTTCTTTTTCTAAACAGATTTTCTTATTAATATTGTAACAATTTATTGTATAAATCATTTAAAAATACATAATTACATTTTCATGAACAATTCTCTTTATGGTATCAAAGTTTGGTTATAATAAAACCAAGTTATGATTGATTCAACTTTGAATCAAAAATAAGAAAAATATTATTCTAATACGGAGTCTTAAATAGAAGCCATGTCTACCATGAATTTTAATGGGTCAGATAATTCCCGTTTCAATTTTTTGTTGAAAAATTCAAAGGGAAAAAATATTGGCAATTGGCTCAATCGATAAAGCTCGTTATCAATAGCAAAGATAAAATGAAATACCTGACAGAGAAAATACAAAACTAACTTAACCAATGTTGATACAATGCAACGGTAGAGTTTTAATATGGCTCGTTAATTCCATGATATACACAATTGAAAAAAAAATATCTTTTCATACCTACTGCAAGAGATGTGTGGAATGCTGTTTGAGAAACTTATTTTGATGATGAGGATTCCTCAAAAATATTCAAGTTAAAAATTCATTTAAGAAGAATTAAACAAGAAGAAAGAGTTGTTATCAATTATTATATAGAGATTCTTAATCTTTGGCAAAAACTTGATATGAGTTTAGAGGAGAGCTGGGGATGTACTAGTGATTCTATTCGGTATCAAAAAAAGGTGAAAATAGAACGAGTATTTGAATTCCTTGTCGGTTTAATTCTAACCTTAATGATGTACGAAGTAGAGTGCTCAGCTAACAACCTCTGCCCAATGTCTGAGAAGTGTTTGTTGAAGTAAGGAGAGAGGAGAACCGACGATTGGTGATGTTAAGTAAGGCCCTTGGTGGTGTGGGAAGCAACAACACAGACAACTCGAGTGATGGCAGCTATCACGAGTTTTCAACCCTAATTCTTGCGCGAATGAAAATGGAGAAAAGGATTTGTGGAGATAAGAGAGATGATCACATACTTAATATCCACAAGTCAGAGTCTAATAAATCCATTGTGCCTGGCTTTGAAGGCTCTAATGGGCCTAGTTATGTTGCAACTGAGAATCAATCAGGAACTAGCCCAAATTCACAACTTTTTTTATTGTTTTGTAAGTTGGGTCATATAATGGACACTTGTTGGGAAATTTATGGTAAACCTACTGATTAGAAACTAAGATAAAATAGGGCTTGAAATTATCAGATTTTGACTAATCGCCAACAATTCCATGATAGTTCAAGCTCAGGGGGAGCATTTAATTAAGAACAAATAAATCAACTTTACGAAAAAATTTTCAATATAAATAATTACGGTCAATCATCCTCAAATGTCTCCTCAGTCTTTCTAGCCTATAAAGGTGATTTTTAAGTGCCCTAATTACCACTTCACGATTCAAAATTTCTTAGATCGTTGATTCTGGTACATCTGATTACATGACTAATACCTATCACTTATTCACATCTTACTCACTGTGTGTTGTTAATCTTAAAGTTAGAGTAATAGATAGATCTATCTCAACTATTGTAGGAAAATGGAGTATCCAAATTTTCGGCTTTATAACATTTATGTCCCAAACTTATCTTGTAATTTAATATCAATCAATTACCTAAGAAAAAATTCAAATTACTCAACGACTCATTGGGTCTTTCAGGACCTATCATCGGGGATGACGATTGATAATGCTGAAGAGTGTGAAAGATTGTACTACTTTAATGAGGCAAATGTGAGCGAAAAGTCAAACTAAAATTTGTAATTCTATATCTACGTCTATGAATAATGAATTTTTGTTATGACACTATAGAATGAGACACCTTAATTTTTAGTATTTAAAGTATTTATTTCTATCTATTTTTTCAAATAAAACAATTAATTTTCAACGTAAAAGTTGTTAACTTGCAAAACATCAACGTACTTCCTTCCCTAGTATTCAGTATAAACCATCCAAGTCTTTCACCTTAGTTCATAGTAATGTGTGGACCATCTTTTCGTTTCCCTAATCGTACTCATTCTAAATGGTTTGTTATATTTGTTAATGATCATACCTGAGCGTGTAGGGTGGATTTCTTGAAAGAAAAATCTAATGTTTGTGATGTTTTCATTAACTCTCATCTTATAATCCAAACTCAATTTCAAACACAAATTCAAATCCTTAGAAAAGATAATGGCATCGAAAATTTCACCCATACCTTTGGGAACTACCTCCAAAAACACGGGATAATCTACCAAAGGTCTTGTTTTTGCACTCCCCAACAAAATGGATAGCTGAACGAAAAATTGACACCTTCTTGAAGTAGTATGAGCCTTAATGTTTACAACAAACATACAAACTTTATGGGGGATGTAGTTTTAACTGTCACTTACTTGATTAATGAATGACAAGTTACATTATCTCTTTCGAAATTCCTCTTCAATGATTCAAGTTTTTTTTTCCCAATATTACACTGTTAATCTGACCTCTCTTAGAGTATTTTGTTGTACTGTCTTTGCTTACATTCACTCACACAATATATCCAAGTTAGATCTAAAAAAAAAATATGTTTTCATTAGGTATTCACCTACTAAAAAATGATACCAGTGTTATAAACCCTCTACAAAAAGGGTTATTGTTAGTAGAAATGTCACTTTATTTGAAAGTACTCCTTATTATCTAAAGACCTCTCTTTAAAGGGAGAATTTTAGTGTATGTAATTCCTTTGGTTAGCACTTGGAATTAAATCTGAATTTTGATAAGTTCCTTGATAACCTAAACAGAGAACCTAACTCAAACAACCAACATTCCGAGTTAAACCAAAACAATTCGAATCATGAGACTACTTCCCAATCTCATTCTGTTTTGCCATCTACTAAAAGAAGCTTAAATATATAATGAGATGTGAAAACACTCGTGATCTTTTACTCACGAAGGTTAAAATTAAAGAACACATATAACTTCACACTTGATGCATCAAGAACGTTTGAAACCGATGATAGATTCAAACATTTAAAAGTTTATTCCAAACACGAGTAATTTTGAATTTCCCATTACTTTGAGAAAACAAATTTGATTTTGTACACTTCATTCTATCTCTAAATTTGTTTCATACAAAACTTTGTCTACTAGTTTATATGCTTTTACTTCTAATCTTGATAGCACAAAAGTTCCTAAAAAATCCACGAAGCCTTGAAAATTCCAGAACGGAGGGAAGCTATTATGGAAGAAATAACACCTGGAAAAAAAATAGAACTTGGGATGTAATAGTCCTATCAAAAGGAAAGGTACCAATTGGTTGTAAGTGAGTATTTACGATAAAATACAAAGCTGATAGGATAATAGAACGATATAAAACTCATTTGGTTGCAAAGAGATTTACATAAACTTATGGAATTAAATATACAGAAACATCTGCACTTATGGTAAAATTAAATATTGTAAGAGTGTTTCTATGATTAGCAGCCAATCTAGACTGACCTCTTCAACAACTTGACATTAAAAATGCATTTTTCAATGGAGTAGAAGAATAATTATTTATGACCATACCACCAAGATTTAACAAGAAAGGAACGAATACAATGTACTAATTGAAAAATTCATTGTATGGACTCAAACAATCACTTCAAACATGGTTCGATAGGTTTGTTAAAGTAATGAGGAAGCAAAAATTCCATCAAGGACAATCAGATCCTACCTTTTTTTTAAACAGATTGGAAATGGGAAGAGAATAATTCTTATAGTATATGTTGATGATATAATCTTGCTTGGTGATAACTTAGAAGAAATTGAGAAATTAAGAAAAACTTGGTTACAGAATTTGAAGTAAAAGATCTAAGACAAATGCAATATTTCTTAAGAATGAACGTTGCAAGATAAAAAAAGGGATTAAGTATCTCTCAATGTACTTGATCTCCTCATTAAAACAAGTATGTTTGGCTGCAAACCAAGCGATATTCCAATTGAGGCTGGAAAGAAATCTAAAGACTTGGGTAAAACAATGGACAAAGAAAGATGTCAAAGACTTGTATAAAAATTGATATACTTATTGAAGCTGTTTTTATTTTACAGAAAAATTACTTCCTTTATTTCTTAATATCAAATCCATTTATATATACATTTGTTATGCCTAATCCACTGCTGGAAGTTATTAGTATACAGCTGTAAATCATCCTGAAAATCAGGAAACTAACATCCTAAAAACAGGGGTTGGTTCCACCCTGGAAATCAGGAAACTGTCATCCTAAAATTCTAGGTTGATTTCCTACACTCCCCCTCAAGCTAGGCAATATATGTTTTCCAAACCAAGTGCTACATTTAACTCTGTGAAATTAGGTCGAAACAAAGCTTTGGTTAAGATATCTGCTACTTGTTGCCTAGATGGAACATAGTTGAGGGAGATCATCTTGTCTTCAATTTTCTCACTGATGAAGTGTCTATCAATTTCCACATGTTTAGTTCGATCATGGTGGACTGGATTTTTGGCAATTGCAATTGCTGACTGGTTGTCACACATGATTCTAATAGATTCTGAATGTTCAACCTTGAGTTCGTATAGCAGTCGTTTTAGCCAAATTCCTTCACAGATGCCCAAAGCCAATGCACGAAACTCAGCCTCGGCACTACTACGTGCTACCACTGCTTGCTTTTTGCTACGCCATGTCACCAAATTTCCCCAAATAAATGAGCAATATCCAGATGTGGATTTTCGGTCACTAGGAGATCCCGCCCAATCAGCGTCAGTATAAATTTCCAATTTCCTATTAATTGTTTTCTTGAACATGAGCCCCTTTCCAGGATCCTTCTTTAAGTATCTTAGAATACGATTTACTGCCTCCAAGTGATCTACTGATGGGTTGCCAAGAAACTGACTAACAATACTGACTGAAAAACTTATATCTGGACGTGTATGGGTCAAATAAATTAACTTACCTACCAAACGTTGATATTGCCCCTTGTCAGTTGCCAATTCATCAGTTCGAGGCATTAGTTTGGTGTTAGGATCCATGGGTGTTTCAACAGGCTTACACCCACTCATGCCAGTCTCACGCAAGAGATCTAGAACATATTTGCGTTGAGAAACTGAGATTCCTTTAATACTACGTGCCACCTCCATCCTTAAGAAATATTTCAAATATCCCAAGTCTTTAATCTCGAATTCCTTGGATAATAGCATCTTAAGTCTCTTCATTTCTCCTACATGATTTCCTATAAGAACTATATCATCAACATATACAATCAAAGTTGTAATTCTCCCATCTGCGAAGTGTTTGACAAATAAAGTGTGGTCTGCATGTGTCTGAGAGTATCCATCCTGTTTGAGGACCTTGGTGAATTTTTCGAACCATGCTCTAGGTGATTGTTTAAGTCCATATAGTGCCTTTCTCAACTTGCATACCTTCCCTTGTGTATCTTTAGTCTCAAAGCCAGGAGGCACATCCATGTAAACTTCTTCGATCAAATCTCCATTTAAGAATGCGTTCTTGACATCAAGTTGAAGCAGTGGCCAATCCTCATTAACTGCAATAGACAGCAAGACACGAACTGTGTTAAGTTTTGCTACAGGAGCAAAAGTCTCTTGATAATCAATTCCATATGATTGGGTGAACCCTTTAGCCACTAGTCGAGCTTTATATCTGTCGATATTTCCATCTGCCTTCTGTTTAACTGAGAATATCCATTTACAACCCACTGTCCTCTTTCCATGTGGTAGCTTTGTTAACATCCATGTACCATTCTTTTCAAGTGCAGTGTATTCTTCTAAGGTTGCCTTGCGCCATTCAGGAACTTTTAGAGCCTCGTTGACAGAATTAGGAATCTTGGTATTGTCTAGGGATGTCACAAATGCCTGAAATTTTGGGGACAAATTTGCGTAAGAAATGTAACTTTGAAGAGGATGTTGGGTGCATGATCGAACGCCTTTTCTTTGTGCAATAGGAAGATCTAACTCGAGTCGAACCAAGTTTTGGACTAGATTCTCGCTTCATCTTGTAATCTTTCGGATTCATGCAGCTCGGGAGAGTTTCTTGGCTTTGGATTTTGTGTGGGCAAGTCGATTTCTCTTTCTTTCATAAACTTTTATGGCATCATTAGGAAGGAGAAGATGTTTAGGATAGACAATGGGAGATTGATCAGGTTTGGTTTTTGAAGGAGAATCTGGAATGGGTATCAGGTTGGAAGAGGACAAGATTGTGGAGGGTAAATGAGATGATAAATTCGGTTCAATGAGTGATGACCAATCCCAATTCTGCAATTCATTAGTGTGATTCTCCCCCTGAATTGCAGAATTAGAATAGAATGGAGTTTCTTCAAGAAAGTAACGTCCGTGGAATGGTAAAACTTACGAGTGATGGGAGAGAAACATTTGTAGCCTTTTTGATTGGGCCGAGTAACCAACGAAGATGCATTTAATGGCACGGGCATCAAGTTTGCCACGATATTGTGAATGACTATGGACAAAAGCGGTAATCAAAAACCTTGAAAGGAATTGGTGACACAAGTTGTGAGGTAGAATATTGACTCAAGCACTTGTAAAGGTGAATGAAAGTTGAGAACTCGAGAAGGCATTCGGTTGATCAAGTGTGTTGCGAGAAGAATGGCTTCACCCCAAAATTTTTTAGGAACATTGGTTTGAAAAAGTAAAGTTCGGGCAACCTCAAGTATATGACGGTTTTTGCGTTCAGCTACACCGTTTTGTTGTGGTGTGTCAACGCAGGAGCTTTGTTGGACAATACCATGTGATTTGAGATATCTACTAAGATCGGAATTAAAGAAATCCCTAGCATTATCAGTTTTTAGGATTTGAATATTGGTATTGAACTGAGTTTGGATCATGGCATGAAAAAGTTGAAATATGTGCTTGGTTTCAGATTTGTCTTTCATAAGAAATGTCCAACATAATCGAGTATGATCATCAACTAACAGTAAGAACCATCGAGCACCAGTAATACTGGGAACGCGACATGGTCCCCAAATGTCACCGTGAATGAGGGAAAATGGGTGACTTGGTTTGTGCGTGCGTGGTGAAAAAGTGTTTCGAGTATGTTTTGTCAACTGACAAACTTCACAATGAAATAAATTGGGATTTTTATTGATGAATAAGGATGGAAACAAACGTTTCAAATACGAAAAATTTGGATGACCTAGACGAAAATGCCACATCATGATTTCACTTTCCTTATGAGTATGCTTATGAGAGTTAAGATTATGACTCAATTGACATTGATGACTAACAGAATGATTTGAAGGAGTGTTGATATCAAGAACATAGAGGCCCGCACGTAAATCAGCACCGCCAATCATTTTTCCCGAGCTTAGGTCCTGAAAAACACAAGATTTAGCCAAGAATTTAGTTTCACAGTTAAGGTCATGATTTAATCTACTAACTGATATGAGATTGCAGCAAAATCCAGGCACAAATAACACAGATTTGAGAATGAGATTGTTTGAGAGGCAAATGGTCCCTGTTCCGACTACTGTGGTGCGAGTACCATTGGCGACACACACTGTTTGAAGTCTGTTGCAAGGTGAATAGGTTGTGAAAAGTGATTGATCACTTGTCATGTGATTGGAGGCACCTGAGTCTACTATCCAAGATGAGGAGGGAAATTTTCCAGCATACTTTGTTGAATTACTGGAAATATGTGTGGAGTTATTCCTACTGCTACTAAATGTGGTGTTGATACTTGCCTTTTGTATAAGTTGTTGGAGAAGTTCTAACTGTTCCTTAGTAAATGGGATAGGATTATCAGAAAATGCACTTGAGTTTGAAGGCTGAGTTTGTACTGATGGTTGGAGAGACTGGAACTGAAAAGATGCAGGCCAAAATAGCTCTCCTTGAGGACTGGTACTGTTAAAAGGAGAAGTAGAAACATTAATAGTTGCATTGTTAAATAGACCACCAAAAGGATTATGTTTAGGAGCAGGATCAAGAATGGATCCAAGCCCAAAGCTGCCTGAATTTCCCATATTGAATTCAGTTCTGTTACTTGTCTCTGGAACCTCTTCCAGTGTACTAAGAACATTTAAATTTTCAGTTTTTTCATAGCTCTCATGCCCAAAAGCTGAAACTTGAGTTGGAAATTGAAAAGGTGCATTCCTTGCCTGAGTATTTGACATCATACTAGGTGAACTTACAGAGCTAGTTGAACAAGAGGCTAAGAACAGCAGTTTATGAGCCTAAGGTTCTGATACCATGAAGCTGTTTTTATTTGACAGAAAAATTACTTCTTTTATTTCTTAATATCAAATCCATTTATATATACATTTGTTATGCCTAATCCACTGCTGGAAGTTATTAGTATACAGTTCTAAATCATCCTAAAAATAAGGAAACTAACATCCTAAAAACAGGGGTTGGTTCCACCCTGGAAATCAGGAAACTGTCATCCTAAAATCAGGGGTTGGTTCTACCCTGGAAATCAGGAAACTAACCATACTCCTAGGTTGATTTCCTACACTTATCTCACACTGGATATGACGTAACATTTGCAGTTAGTATAGTTAACACTTGTATTCTCTAAAAAAGGTCACCTTGAAGTGATTTATAGAATTCTTAAATACCTCAAAAGGTCACTTGGCAAGGATTATTCTTCTAGAAAAATGAAAACAAGAACTTTGATGTTTATACTGACGTAGATTGAGCTAGCTTAGTAAAGGATAAATGATTCACTACTAGATATTACACCTTTTTTTTGAAAACTTAATAACATGGAGAAACATCGAAATGTAGTAGCCAGGAATAGTGTTGGAGCAAAATTTAGAGTAGTTGCATAAGAAATCTGTGAGGTACTGTGGTTAAGGAAATTTTTGATAGAACTTTCAAATTTTAGCAACACCTCTAGTCAAACTATATTATGATAACAAGGCATCTGTCGATATTTTCCTAAATCTGGTTCATTATGACGAAATAAAACATGCGGAGGTAGACAGATATTTTATCAAAGAGAAAATTGAAGTGGTATAATTTGTGTAACTTATGTTCGAACTAAAGAGAAAACTGTTGATATCAACCAAAGGGTTTCTTCGACCAAATTTTGATAATCTTATTTGCAAGTTGTATACGATCAACATTTACGATCCAATTTAAAGGCAAGTTTTGAAATATTAAAAGTAAATACAGAAGATTTGGTAGGGTTGTGTATGGATTAGTTGATTAGGAGAAATTTTTGACTTTATTAGGAGATTTTATTGTTCAATATTTCAGTCATAATTAAGAGATTTTTCCATTTTTACAAATTTTTCTATAAATATTGTAATCATTTACCGTACAAATCATTAAAAAAATACATAAATACATTTTCACAAACAATTCTCTTTAAATCTTTAGATATTTTAGATCTCAAGCTTAGTAGAATTTAAGTTTTCTTTATTGGGTATAGGTTTGTAACTTCAGGTTATTTACAATTTATATTAGGATGTACTGAGTTTTGAATGTGAGTAAATTGGACACTTTGGAAGCATTTGACAGAGGAACTATGGGCAATGAAGTTGGGTCTGAAGCTTTTGCAAGAAAGAGCAAAGGTTGGATCTTTCTGGTGGCCTTACATCAGCAATCTCCCAGAAGCATACAGCTTACCAATTTTCTTTGCGGGAGAGGACATAAAGAACTTGCAATATGCCCCTCTTCTGTATCAGGTGACTTGTGCTAAAAATTTACCATTTTGCTGAAATATGATTTCTTAGTTTTCTAATCACAGGAACTAAAAATAAATAAAAATAGAAAAACCTAGCCAAATGTACCTATTATTTTTTATTTCATTTAGAAGCAGAAGAGATGTTCTGTTGTTTCAGCTAAACCTGGATTATGTTCCAAAAATTTAATACCTGACCATGGAAGCATGTTTTCAATATGCACGCATAGTTCCTAGGTTAGGTACCTGCTTGTAGTTATCTCCTTTGGCATGACATTGATACAAATGCTATTACAAGTAATAGTCAATGTCTCATTGTATCTGACCTGTCATTTACGTTTATGAAATTTTATAAATATCTTGCACTTGACTTGAGGTGGAGGACATGAATGGTCTTCGGCTTACATAATACTCATGGTTTCATGCCTACCCATGCTGATTGGTAATAGGTGAAAATGTAAAGTACATGCAAACTCTTTCCTTTAATCTCTCACCAAAAAAGTGGATATTATTTGGTATCTAGTTTATCCAGGAACTGTAATTAGAGTCTTAAACTTGACTTCTCTATAAGAAATGAAAGAGTAATTTGCATCTTGTGTTACCTTTTTCTAAATTTTTTAAGGATTCTGGAATATATCATTCTACATGGTGCACGACTGCACCTTTAATTGTGATGATAAGTTGAATCCTGTTTGACTTGTGAGACCCTCTTAATTACTGGTTGTTCCAGGTAAACAAAAGATGCCGTTTTCTTCTTGATTTTGAGCAAGAAGTCAGGCGTGTTCTTGAAAATTTGAAACCAAGTGAGCACCCTTTTGGATGCCAAAATATAGACGCATCTTCTCTTGGATGGGCAATGTCAGCAGTCTCATCAAGGGCATTCCGTGTGCATGGTAAAAGTGTCCCAAGTGGGGATCATGATAACATACCAATGATGCTTCCTCTCATTGATATGTGTAACCACAGCTTTGATCCGAATGCCCGAATAATTCAGGAGCAAGATGCAGAGAATACAAATTTTTTAGTGAAGGTATGTAATTTAAATTATGATTTCTCCCCCCCTCCCTCCCTTCCTCTCTCCCTTTTCTCTCCTCCTCTTTTAAATTCTCGAAGCTCTTGAGCAAAGACTAAATGTGACATTTTTCTTTACTGTTCTCTCATACTTAATCAGGTTGTAGCAGAAACAGCAATTAAACAGAATGATCCATTAGTACTTAACTATGGCTGTTTAAACAATGACCTTTTCCTACTTGACTATGGTTTTGTTATACCATCAAACCCTTACGACAACATTGAGCTGAAATATGATGGAGCCCTTTTGGATGCTGCAAGTTTGGCTGCTGGTGTTGTTTCACCCAACTTCTCTTCACCATCTCAATGGCAGCAAAAAGTTTTATGCCAGCTAAATTTAGATGGAGTAGCTCCTCTTCTCAAGGTGTTTTCCATCCCCTAGTTTTACTTTTGTCATATTTATTTTTTTTATATAAATCTTTATGAATAATGAAATCTCTTTTATACATATAAGTTGTGTATTTTAATTGCCAGTTGCCTTCTAGTGGGCATTGGAGTGATGCGGGTTCAAAACCGTTGAATGCAAAGTGTATGTTGGTGTGTGCTTATATAATCATTTATTCAAAAAAGTTTCTTAGTTGCATGTAAATTGCTTTAAATATTTGCTGGTCAAAATTCCCAAGAATCTGAATATATGATTGGAAATTGGAAAGGAATTTCGAGCTCTTTTGATTTGGGTAGCATTTGTATAGATGAGCTCTAAGGTGGCGTTTGATTCACAGAATGGAATCGGAATCGGAATGAGAATATGAATGAAATGGAAAGAAAACAATGTTGTTTGGTTTGACCACTGAAATCAAATAAAAAATCAGTATTATAGTGTTTGGTTTGCCACTAGAATGGAATGAAAAAAACTGTAAATTACTTTAATATCTTTATATTCAGTAAAGTTTAAATAATATCATTTAATTATTATTTTTTTGTCAGACAAAATACATTATTGAAATCATTATTTTTTTAAATAATTATTACTTAAAAAGAAAATATATTATTAAAATTATTATTTTTCTAAATAGAGTTTAAGGTTTTGAGGTTTGAGATTTGAGATTTAGGAGTTTAGGGTTTAGGGATTTGGGATTTAGGATTTAGTATTTAAGGTTTGGGGTTTAAGGGTTTGGGATTTGGGGTTTAGGGTTTAGGGTTTGGGGTTTAGGGTTTTGGGATTTGGGGTTTTGGGTTTATGGTTTTGGGATTTGGGATTTAGAGTTTTAGGATTTTGGGTTTATGGTTATATTTGAGGTGGGGGTAAAATTGAAAAAAAAAATTGAGATGGGAATAGAATCATGATTTTTAAAGGGGGGAAAAGTAATTGAGATTCTTTCTCTTTTAGGAATCAATTCCATTGTTAACTCATTTTTCAGTTTAACCAAACATACAAATAGAAAGAATCAATTTTGATTTTTTTTCATTCCTTTCAACCAAACATAGTATAAATAGTTTCTTCTGATCATATGATACATTCAATGTACAATTGTGTATCTACTGTGAAATTCCTTGAAGTTTTCCGTTAGCAGTTTTATGAATAACCCATTTTCCTGTGTTGTTCCTTAACAGGTATGCCTAGGGGGTCCAAAACTGGTAGAGGGCCGCTTGTTGGCAGCATTAAGGGCACTCCTTGCAAGTGACGAGCATTTAGTTCAGAAGCATGATTTGGACACACTCAAATCTTTATCAATCGAAGCTCCGCTCGGCATTGCAACTGAAATCGCTGCTTTCCGGACCATCATTGCCTTATGCGTGATTGCACTTGGACACTTCCCAACTAAGATCATGGATGATGAATCACTACTAAAGCAGGATGTTTCGGGATTTACGGAATTGGCCATCAAGTTCAGAATTGAGAAGAAATCATTGATAATAGATGTGATGAGGGATCTTACAAGAAGAGTTAAGTTACTTGCGTCAAAAGAAGCTGCCTCCTAACAGAGCTAAAATTTGATAGTACATTAGAGTCAATGTAGCTGAATGCTGTTTGATTAAAACGTTTTGCCGATGATCGATCTTTTTTGCGTACCACGTGTTATCCCAATTGAAAGCAACGTCAAGTTTATCATTAATTCATAATTGCTGGTCTATTCTTGAGTACAAACTCATGAAGTCCAATAAAATAACAATGCTAAATATACACTTGTCATGTCATGAACATGGTGATGTACGCACAAATCATCACATGTTGTAACACAAAGGTAAATGATTTATCCTTTTATTTTTTTATAAAAGTAAATAATTAAATGATACTTTTTTTCTCATTTAATTTAATATAAAAAGTTTAAAATAATGATTAATGTTATAAGCATTCCATGTGAAGTTAGGAGATTGAATGTTAAAAGTAATTATAAATTGATCCATACGTTAAGTTACCATAAAAATAAATTTTCAAATGGAGAATACCTTATATTTCACCAATCTCTCTCTGTCTCTCCGGTATGGTAGGTTTGAATACGTTCACCAACGAAAACATGATTTGGACTTCTTCTAGAAGTTGTGTTTAGTTATTTAGTTAAATAACAAATACAATCAACTCACCTTAAGTTATACTTTGAATTTATTTTATGAAAAAAATAACAAAAAAAATAATATCTTTAATGTTTTTAATTATAAAATATATGGTATATCATTTTATTTTAAACATAGATATCTGATTAAATATTATTAAAGTGTTATTTTTGTTTTATAATTCTCTCAAAATTGTTTCCACCGAAGACCAGTTAGGAACGATGATTAAAGATGGCAAAATTTTATTCAATAAAAATCAATTAAAAAGTTGTTTTTGACAAATTCTTCGGCCTTACGTAAATTAAATCGTCGTTGTTTTTCGAAAACTTACTAATTCAGCAAAAACACTCGAAAGGTAAACAATCCAAAGTTCACTCACTTTTTAATCCTTCAAAACCAAGCAAATAAAAACGCTTTTAAATATTAGAAATTATTTATTATTTTTTAAATAAATAATAATATGATACTTAAAAGCTAGTCATCTATGAAATTGTTTTAATTACATAGGATTTATAACCAAATAATGTCATGCGAAGAAAATTGAAGATGTACTTATGTCTCTGTTTAGAAAAGAAAAAAAAAGAAAAAATCCCATGTTTTTTTATTTTAAAAATATTATTTTATGGGTCTAATAAAAGATGTAAGATAAATTCCATTATTTTTTAAAGTCAATTTTATCAATTAATTTTTAGACGAAACCCAAATGTAAACGCTTTTGAAAGTATAATTGGTTAGTCAAAATACTTTTCGTTTTAGAAAAGATATGTGGCCTTAATTCATACTTTTAGTTTTACAAAAAAAAGTAAATTAGCTTTTAATTACTTTGTATTAAATACCAATAAAGAAGTTACAACAAAAATAATTATTAAAGTAATATAAACAAATCTCATAGTAAGAGGCTCGTGGTGAAAAAAAAAATATATATTAAATAAAATAAAGGACAACCTGACTCCTGACTCCGTTTTATAAATAAAGTTACAGTTTTAATTTTTTGAAAAAAAAAAACATACTTTTATAAAGTTTCATTAAATTTTAGTTCTCTAACGTATTTTCTTTTATAAACTTTCGTTAAAAATTTAATTCATTCACATTTTGATTCAAATTGAGCATGGTTGGATATAAGTTTCGAGTTTGAGGGTTGAGATTAAAAATAATAAGAAAAAAACTCTAAAAATTAATAACTTTGAATTTCAAAATATAATTGGTAGAAAATGAAAATATTTTATCAAACACTCGTAATTTTAAAAGTTAAAAACTGAAATTAAATTAAATAATTTAAAATAATTATGAATTGAACCGAAAATAAAGAAAAAGAAGAAGTTAATAATAGCAGACGCATAAAGATAATATCCACAGAAGCATGAAAATTCTTAATAAAAAAGTCCAAGGTATATATATATATATATATGTACAACTAATACCGTAAAAACCACAAAACTGACATATCTATCTTATACATGATTTAGGGAAGAAGAAGAAAAAAAATGAAAGATCAGTTTCCAACAGAGATGCGAGTCTGTGGAAAACCCAGAGGAGAGCGAGAGCGTTGCCTGTTAATCTCACGAAGAAGAAGACGTCTCATCTCTGGTTGTTGAAGAGATGGGTGTTTGATTTTCTCAATTTCTTTCTTAATCTTGATGACTTGGCTGTGAAGTGGAATTCCCATATTGCCTTTCTCTTCGATTTCTTGTCTCTTGTTCTGATTGATGATGTTCTTGTTGTTCTCCATCTTTGAGATCTACTTCTTCGTATAAAAAACTTGAGAATTCCTTTATAGACGTCGTCTTGATTTTTGTCTTTGTAAACGTATTGGATAAGTATTTATAAGGAAAAAGTAATTATAAGGAAAAGTAAAGGGAATAGAGACTAAAGAAATAGAAAACACGATTTGTTCGTGAGGACAAGGAAAGAAAAGGAAAGCAGATCTGAGAGATGGTTTTGATGAAATGAAAAGAGTATAAATATTGTGAAAATTATAACCAAGCCTAAATGGATAAATAGTGACTCGTCTTTCCTACGATTCGTTTTCGAGACGACTCTTTTAGAACCGCCTAATCCTTGTGCTCATGATTTTTTACCAAACTTCTATTTCAATTTCCTTTTATGTCCTTATATTTTGGTCTAATTCCTAGCCAGCCGACGCTAATTTATTTATGGTAGAGTTGCGCTCCAAGTCCAATTACTGTAAAGATATTAATTTATGGGGTAAGTTAAGGGTTGGTATTTTTGGAAATCGCATTCTTAGTTTGATATATATTTTTTTAATTTTTATTTTCTATTCGTATTTTGGATTACTCCTATTTTATTTAATTAATTTTAATAATAATAATACTTTTATATTATTTTAATTTATTAAAATTATTGTTAATTCAAAAATTTTAATTAAAAATAATGATCAAAATTGATAAAAATAAATATTATTAATCTAAATATGAATACTTTAAATGTAACACATGAAAATAAAGATCAAAGAGGATAACAAAACAAAAAATATGGATACTTTAAAATAGTCTACCATAACAAATTTTAATAATGTTAAAATAATATTTATAAAATATTTAATTTCTCTAACGTTAATAGTTTTATTTTAAAAATACCAATTTCTTAAATTTAAGTGCATAACTTTTAATTCTTAATGATTCGATTGTGTTGGTTTTATATGTTTAGAGTAAAATATGTAACATAAAATTATTTATTTATTTATGAAATTGTATGAAATTAAAATTCAAAAATTAAAATTATGATATTAAATTATTTATTTATTTAAAATTATGTGATTGTAAATATATTTAATCCTTTATTTATTGAATTTCGGACATATTATTTAAAATATTTTTACTATTTAAGTTATTATATTATAATGTCATATCTCATATCCACCACCAATGGACATGATAATATGATGTATTTTATTCAGTACTTAAGTTAAAATGGCTCATTAAACTTTATTTATATTTTTATGCACACTTAGTTACGTATTGTAGATGTATTGTTTCATATATTAATTATATATATATATATATAATGTATACAGATGTATAAGGCCAAAGTGAAACATATCAGGAAAGGTAACTAACACACCCATAAAAGGTTATCCGCATGTATATATATATTAAAAAAGGAACATTTAAATTATTAATTGAATGAGTTTTATTCTCTATGATTTTAAGAGAATAAAATTAAATACTATCATCAAATACATGTATATATTTATATTTAGGATATCTTTCTCATATGTATTGATCATGATGTCATATCAACTTAATCAATTCAATTAATCTCTTAATTTAATTAAAATTGTATTTTTATATGTAATATTTCATAATTTACATTAAGCCGAAATTCTACTCTAATTTATATTTTAAGCACAAGTTGTATTCATAATTTTTATGCTTTAAATTTAATTATAATATATTATTTTAAGTGATAATAATAATCTAACAAAATTTTATAAAAAACCTCCATTATTAGGGGGGGAAATAATAAAAATTAAAAGGCATCCATTAAGAAGTTCTTATGATCAAAAAGTAGTCTCCGCCAACTTTTATCTCCTTCATGTATTTTATTTCTTTTACGTCTTATGTGAGAATTCGCATTGTAGATCATTGACTATGTTTCCCTTTGAATTTCAATTAGGTTCCGCCATTGCTTGTTCTCTAGGGGAAAAAAAAAACATTGATATGGTATTATATTTTTCTTGCATTAAACTATATTTAATATTATTTAAAATACGAAGAATTAATTTTATAATTAAATTGTTTTGAATATTAATTTATATATAAATTAAATAAAACTTATTATTACATTTTTAATTACCAAACTCAAACGGCAGCAGTTGCCTTACAAGTTTTTTGGAAATTAATTAAATAAATTTAAATAATTATATTTAATTTAAATAACGTTTAATTTGATATTTAATGTCAAAAAATTTAAATTTTTTTAATGATATATGAATAAAAAATAATTATAAATTTTAAAAATATTATATTTATTATTTTTTCGAAAAAAAATTAAAATGCCTGTTTTAAAAGTTTGATATGACATGCATAAAGTGTATAAACGGAAACAAAATTTTGAGAAATGTTGGGATTGATATGGTAGATAGATAATAGTTATTAAAATATTTTATTTTAATATTATAATTTAAGTATTAACATTTTTTTTAGTTATTTTGAATATTATTTTAGTTTTTGTTAAAATTAATCACATTTATCTTAATATTATTTTTAAAATTTTTTAAACTCAAATTATTATTATTATTAATAATGTATTAAAAAAAAGAAAAATAAATTTAAACTTTTATAATTGTTATTATATCAAATTCGATATTTTAATTAATATATTAGTATTTTTGTATCTTCCATTTTAATTATTGATATTTTAAAAAAAATTATAAAAAATAATATACTTAAAATTTATAACAATAATAATAACATTTTAATAATATTTAACGTGTTTTAATTGAATTATGTTCGATATATAAAGAATCTAAATAACCGTAAATTAATTTAAACATTGTTTAATTATATAATATTTAAAATAAAATAATATGTTAAATTTTTATTTAAGAATATTAAATATTATTAAAAATTATTAAAAATAATATTAATATTTAAATTAGATATTAAAATAAAATATTTAAAATATAAATATAAATAGTTTAATAGATCAACTTGCGTATTAAGTACCAAGCCCAAAATTCTGTATCATAGCTTCAAAAAATACGTTGCACAGTGACCAATAGTAAAGTAGCAAAAAATATTATTAGTTATTTTATTACAAGTTTTTCCATTAGTTAGGTGGAGGTAGGTTATTGGTCAAAAACAGTTGGATGATTCTAGGCATATTTTTCCCCTATGTCGTATTAAGGGTAATTATGTCCTATTATGAGCAACGGTCGGATCGAAATTTGGTCAAAAACACAACGTAAAGTGCAGGAGTAGAAAGTTAACATATCTTTTTTTAATGAAATTCATTATATTTCTTAAAGGGAAATTTATTATAATTTTTTTAAAAATTATAAAAATAATATTTAAATATAAAAAATAAATAATTATATTTTATTATAATATTCTTCTTTAAATTTCGTAACTTATATTAATTTTGATATAAATAACTTCTTTAAAAATTAAAAATAATAACAATAAGAAATATAATTGTTATTTTTTAAACTTATGATCTTTTTACTATTTCAAAAAACTTAAAGGGTAGTATTGTAATTGACCCTTTTTTAAAATATAAAATATAGATAAGTTTATATATATATAATTTGATATTTAGTTGCATAATATTGCTTACAAGGATTTTCAAAGCAAAAATATTTTTAATTATTTTATCATAATTTAATACATATATAAATTTATAAAACACAATTTAATTATTGATAAATAATTTTATAATTATTTTTTATTTCATATTTATAATTTTACATAAAGTCAATAATTAATTCATATATATATAACTATGCAGGACAAAGATTGAGGTGGCTGAAAACTGAAAAGGCTTTCACACTTATTTGAACGATTCTTGGTTCAGACTTGTACTCCAAAATATTTTATTATTATTACACACTACAAACCAAATTTTGGCCATTTTTGACTCAATTAACCGCAGTTTATTTACGTTTGCAGCCATGAGGTCATATGGCTTGCTAGATAAGAAGACTATTTTTTGTATTTTTTTTAATTATTATTTAGTATAGAAAAACGCAATGTAGTTTTAATATAAAAAGTCTGAACTACTTAAAATTGCAGTATTATAAAAAAAAAGGTTACATATGGGAGATTATTGCAGGTAACATATATATTGATCGGTGATAAAAAAAAGTTAAAAAGTAAGAAGTTTAGATGAAATTAATGATTAATATTAATGAATAGGAGACATATGTTGGACATTTAATAAGTATAAAAATATCACAAATGCAACAAACAAACAAATGTAGAATTAAAAAATCAACAAGAAATTAACCTAATTCATAACTAATATCACAAAATTTATTAATATTATTTCTTTATAAAGGTAACCCAATATTCAATACACCGTACATCATAATAATATTAAAAATTTGAAATAACACTAAAACTCAAAGCTACTACACAAATATCTCACACACATAACCAAAATAAATAATTTAAAAATAACCGATACATATTCTTTGCTTTACAATACCACAAATAAGAGACTTAAACACAAGCCACACAAAATTCAAACTACTATAGCACTCAATCTTTCAAATTCAAATTATGTAACACATGCACACACACAAAAATAAACAAATTTTTCTCCATGGTGCATCTCCAGATGTCTCTAACATAACGAATGGTTAGTAAAATGGAGATATAATAAAAATTAGTATGATATAATGAGTTGAATTCAATAAAAATAATGTTATTGTTATTTTTGTTTGTTTGAGTGTGAAATCAAAATAATGATAAATATTAAAGTAAAAATTATAAAATTATAAATAAAGTAAAATTTTAAAATATTTTTAAAATTAAATTAAATAAAAAAATATAATAAATGTGTGAAGAAAATAAAATATTCTAACATATTTCTAAATGATGTGAAATGAATAAACATTTATACTATTTTTGAAATATTTTATATTTTAATCGAGATTAACAATCAAATCAAACATAAAAATATCCTAAATCATTTTTAACATATTTATATAACATTCGTAATTATCCGATATCAAATTGCATTAGATGAAACATATATATAATATTAATAACAACTAAACCATATTTACATGCAAATCTTATGGCTTTACCTTTTCAACCCTTATTTCTCAACTTTTGTTTTTTTTTTTAGTTCTAAAAATCTCCACCTTAGTTAAAAAACCTATCAATATATAACATGTTCATACATACTCTTATTGTAACCCGCATGTAGAATACATTCACCACTTTATATGCAACCAAAGATAATCTTACTAAATCCTTAATAATTTAGAAACATATAGTCTAAATTTATTAATATAACTTTCAATATCACCACTTTCATCCATCTTCGAGGTAGTACACCTTAAAAATCCCTTTTTATATCGATGTATTTTTGGTGTTGTCATTTCGAGTCTTAAATTTTCTTATTATCATATCTTTCATAAATTAGAACCTCTTAACCATTAGTTCTGATAACACTTGTTGGGCACAACATAAGTGCAAAAATATTACTAATATAACAAACAAATGTAGAAGCAAAAAAACAATGATAAAACAAGAACATAAGAAATAATATGGTTCGACAAATTAATGTAGTCCCTTTTTTTATCGATATATTTTTGGTGTTGTCATTTCAAGTCTTAAACTTTCTTATTATTATATCTTTCATAAATCAAAATCTCTCAACCATTAGCTCTGATATCACTTATTAGGCACAACAAAAGTGCAAAAATATTACTAATACAACAAAAAATGTAGAAGCAAAAAAACAATAATAAAACAAGAACATAAGAAATAATACGGTTCGACAAATTAGCCTAGTCTACACCTAAGATCACAAAATTCACTAATAACATTTCTTAATATAAAAGTTTCAATCCAATACTCAATACAACGTGTATCTAAATATTATTAAGAATCCAAAATAATACTCAAATCCGAAGCCTCATTGCACCCAATATCTCACACACATATACTCAAAAATAACCTCTACATATTCTTTGCTTTGTGGTACCACAAAGAAGACCCCAATATCATGTAGTCACAAAAAATTCGAAACTACTATAACACTTATTTTTTAACTTTGAATCATCAAATAATTATCGAATAATAAATTAAGTTGTGATAATATTATCAACTTAAATAAATGGGTGTTCCAACATAAAACAAGATTAATTTAATGCGAGGTTCAATTTCTTTTATTCAATTTTGAGTCATTATATGTTTTATTAAGAGGCATAAATACATGAATAAAATTAGTTATAACTATTTGATATTTTATTATGTATTTGTCAATTATATGTGAAAAAAAATATGAATTACTTTAACATGTATGAAAAAAATTACTAGTAGCAATTGAATAGAGATATTAAATAAGATGCAAGTTGGCTTACTTAGTTCATGACTTGAAAAAGTTAGTTTAAATGAGTAGTTTATTAGTTCATTCGATAAATTTTTTTGTTGAATATATTATTTTTGATTGAATATTTTTTTTGGTTGAATTTTTTTATTTGCCAAAACAAAAAATATTTTTTACTAAACAATTAATATTTGTATTGACCAATAAATTTGAACCATTAATTTATTTATTTAACTAATCACAATATAATAATCACATAAAATTTAAAAATTAATATTATAAACATGTATGATGTATATAAATCTATCAAATTGAACGAGTAAAAAAATCAATCTATTTAATATTATAAATTTACATATTTGATGTTTTTATCTAAAAAGTCTGAAAATTTATAGTTTATACAAAACATAAATATCATAAAATCTTGGTCATAAAATCCATAATTTGTACAAAATATATAATGTCATGACCAATCTAAATTAGTTTAGATAAAAAAATAAGCTCAATTTAATTTATTTAAAAATGTATCGAGAAAATGTAGAGAGTGAAAGATAGAAGAATAAATCTTCTTTTGATTGAAATGAAAATTGAGTCTACAAATCATATGAAAGGAAGTCTCCCTATATACAGATTAGAATAAAAAACTAACTAATTATGAAACTAATTCTAACTTAAGCAAACAAATAAATATACATTATTTAATATGCCCCCATCAAGATGGCTTATGGATATATAACACACTCATCTTAGAAATAAGAAAATGAAATTATACAAAACCCAAAACTTTGGTAAGAACATCTGCAATTTGATGATTATAAGACACATGGTTTGTTTGAATGATTCCATCTTGACTCTTATCACAAATCAAATGATAATCAATATCAATGTGTTTTGTTCTTTCATAGAAGATCGGATTCGAAGCAATATGAAGAGCATATTGATTTTCACAGAAAAATGTAGTTGGTTGAAGAGGAAAAACTTGTAAATCAACAAGTAAATATTTTAACCACAAAATTTCACAAACAGTGGAAGCCATGGATCTATATTTTGCCTTTACAGAGGAACGAAACACAATTTTTTCTTCTTGGATTTGTAGGAAATGAGAAAGTTTCCAAGGAAAAACATAATAACTAGTGATATAATGACGTGTACTTGACAACCAGCCCAATCCGAATAAGAAAAATCCTTAAGATGTAATAAGGAATTTGTTGTATAGAATAAGCCTTGATCAGGAATGTTCTTGATATATTGAAGCACACGATAGGCTAATAGAAGGTGAAGGTGTCATGGTTGAGGCATAAACTAATTGAGAATAGTAACAACATAAGTAGTGTCTGGTCTTGTAATAGTAAGATACAATAAAAGCCTAACCAGCATACGATAAAGAGATAGATCTTCCAACAATGTACCATCAGGCTAATCAATTTTCATATTCGATTCTAGGAAATTTGGCTTATTTGCAACCAAGAAAGCCACTTTTAGCTAATATATCTAGGGCATACTTTCGTTGGCAAACGGAAAATCCTTACTTAGTACGAGCAATTTCAAGACCAAGAAAGTATTTCAAAGGTCAAGTTTTTTCAACTTAAAAGACTGATGAATAAAGAGCTTTAAATCATTAACTACTGCCTGATCATTACTTACTAGAATAATGTCATCAACATAGATTAAAAAAGCAATGAAACTTAAACCTTGGGATAGTGTGATTAGAAAATAATCTTCTTTGGATTGAATAAACCCATGCTTAACAATGGTAGATAAAAATTTGAAGAACCATTGACGAGAGGCCTATTTGAGTCCATATAAGGAATTGTTCAACTTATAAACCTTGGAGTCATGTCGAGAACCAAAACCCAGAGGTAAATCCATGTATACTTCCTCATACAAGTCTCCATGTAAAAATACATTATTAACATCTAGTTACTCTAAAATCCAATGTTTTGCTGTTGTAATGGCTAATAAATATCGAATAGTAGGAAGCTTGAAAATAAGGAAAAATTTGTCATAGTAGTCTAGGCCTTCTTGTTGAGTATAACCTTTGGCCACTAATCGAGTTTTATACCTCTCGATAGTGTCATCGGACTTATACTTGATTCGATACACCCACTTACATTCAATAGTGTGATTGTTTGGAAGTAAAGGAATAATATTCAGGTGTGATTTTCTTCTAAGGCTGTAATCTTAGTAGCCATTGCATCTTTCTAATTAGAATGCTTCACTGGTTGGTGATAAAACTAAGGCTTAAAATCAGTTGTAATTGCTAATACAAATTGTTTATTGCAATGTGAAAGTTGAGTATAAGAGAGGGATGTAGTCATAGGGATGGTTTGGATGATGATTAGTTTGCAAACCTATGTTGGTTGATGTAGATATGAGTGTGGAGGAAAAAGGATGTTACTATTTGACAATGATAATCACATAGATAATTAGGAGCATTATGAGTTCTATCAGAACGACGGAGTTGTGGAATCATAAGACTAGAAATAATAGGAGAAGGGGAAGATGGAGGTTGTGAAATGGATTCTATATCAGGTATAGGATGAGGTAGAATAGTGTTAGGATAGTATATAGGGTGTAAGAGTGTATTTGAAGGTTAAAGTGGAAACGAACTATATTCATGAAAAGGAAATATTGTTTTATGAAAGATAACATCTCTACTGATGAGGAAGGTGTTTGTATTAAGATCAAACAATTTATAACCCTTTATGGCAAAAGGATATCCAAGGAAAACACACATCTTGGCTCGAGGATCAAATTTGGTTATGTTTTGAGCTAAGGTAGATGTATAACAAAGACAACCAAACATCTTGAGATGTTTATAAGTGGGCAGAACTTTAAATAGAAGTTCATAAGGAGATTTATTTGATAACAAAGGTATATGCATTCGATTAATGAGATAGGTTGTTGTTAAGATTGGATCTCCCAAAAAATACAAAGGAAGATTGGATTGAAAAATAAGGGCTTGTGCCACATTAAGTATATGTTATGCTTTCTCTCAATGATTGAGTTTTGTTGGGGAGTATCTACACAACTTAATTGATGTATTACTCCTTTAGAAGAATATAAATCTTTCATATCAAATTCGCGACCATTATCGATTCTTAGTGACTTTAATTTGGTTTGAAATTGAGTTTCAACTAGAGTAAAAAATGATTGAAGTAAGTTACATACTTTAGACTTGGTTTTCAACAAATAAACCCATGTGGAATGAGTACAATCATCAACTATAGTAAGAAAATAAAGATGATCATCATATGTGGCAATAACAAAAGGGCTACCCCATATATCATAGTGTGTTAAATCAAAAGGTGATCCAAAAAAATGATTATGAAAAGGGAAAGATAAACATTTTTGTTTGTCAAAAGGACAAATTCTACAATCATGACGTTTATTCATAGGAATAGAAAAAGAAGTATCAATATTTTGCAACAATGACATTCTTAGAAAGTAAGGATGGCCTAGCCTATAATGCCACAGGTCTATAAGTACATCGGGGGAGGAATTATTTGAAAGATATGCAACATAAAAACTAGAGAAAACATTGGCTGTTGATTTTTGTAATATATAAATTATGTCCCTTTGTTTACCCAGTCCAATCATCATCCAATTGATGAGGTCCAAAAAGATGTTGATTGTAATTGGTAAGGTTTGCACTTGTTGCTTGATGATTTATACCAGAAAGATTTAAAGATTGAGAAGAATTAGGGTATTGTAGTAATTGTTGACATTGAGCCTAAGATATTGGAAAGTGTAAAGTCTTATATGAAATAGATTCTAAGGATGAATTGGAATTCATTGTCCCCTAAATTGCAGTTTGATTTGAACCATAAGTAGACTAATTTGGAGCATTTTTTCCTTTGAATTTGTATCATGTTGAATAACCATACAATTTATAATACACATAAATAATATGTCCACCTATACCATAGTAATTGCATAAAGGTCCATACAATATATTACATACATCAACAATATGTCTGAAATTTTCACAATTAATGCATTTAGATTTTTCCTTTCTCATTATATTCTTGTTATTCACACTTGTAAAGGAATTTTCAACTTTTGATAAGTATAAAGTTAGATTATGATGAAGAAGAAATGATCTACTTCTTTTTCTCTTCTTATAAAACCAAAGCAAATACTTTATTAATGGAAGACATTGGATCCATCAATAAAATATGGCCTTGAATCTATGAAAAAGTGTCATTAAGTCCCATCAAAAATTGCATAATACATTCTTTCTGTTGATAATTTAAAAAATATTTGAAACCTGCACATGTACATTTTTCACAATTGTATTGAGAAATTGGCTTGTAATTGATTGTTTCATCCCAAAAACTTTTTAGTTTAGTGAAATAATAACTAACAGACATATGTTCTTGTGTGAGTTTGATAAAGTTTTTTGTAATTGAAAAATACGAGGTTTATTGGTTTATGAAAAACAATCTCGAATATCTTTTCAAACTTCTTGAGTCGCATTGAGATAGATCACATTTATAGTAATGTCTTTAGATATTGATTTCAATAATCATGGTGTTAGAGAGAGACTACGATTAAAATGAATTAAATTATAATTATTTTAAAAAAAATTAAGTTTAAATAGTTGCCTAACTATAAAAAATAGGGTACAAGTATTTATCAAGTTGGCCTAAAAGATAGATATCGACCATTTTAGCTCAATAAAATATAGACCTTGAGCTATTTGCAGGATATAAGTCAACGGTTGTTATTAGTGTGAAAAAAAATATGAAAGTTTCATGCTTTATGCTTTGTTTCTTTCTTTCCCGAACCTAATCATCAACTTGTTTTGTTGGGTATTCATTTTTGCTTGACTAAACTAATGGTGTATATTTGGGTTGATATAAATAATTAAATAAATATTAAAAATATAATTAATTAATAAATTATTAAGTATATTAGATATAAAATAATTGCTGAAGATGATGAGTCACGTATAAAAAACAATATGAAAATCTAATTGAGTCTATAAAGTAAGGATGCTTAAGAGAGAGAAAATACATGTTTAACCTTTAATATTTTCTATTAAGAGTGTTATTCAATTGTAAGTATTTTTAGTATTTTTACTATATATTCCATCAATATATTATAATTATATAATTAAAAGTGATTGAAAATATTATTATTACGGTATAAAAGTTATTCAATTTTATATTATCGTATATTAATAATACATAAAACATAAAAACATATAAATAATTTAAATACAGATTAATATATAATCAACTAAAGACTTAAGAAAATTTATTGAAAACAACTATATCTTACAGCGTCTTTTTTTTAATACAATATGTATTTACATATTTATAATTAAAAATTCAGTCTAATTTAATATATATTTAAGTAAAAAAAATTAGAATTTATGCATTTATTTAAACTACAACTTGTTTAAAATTTGTATAATTAGTAACATATTTACAAGGCTAGTAATGTTCATTTATCTGAACTTGTCAACGGATTTTTTTAATGTTTTTTCCTAATAAAATATTTTCTTTTTATAAAGGATAGTTTAGATAAGAATTTAAGCTGGAGCCGGATAGCCACAAAATCTTTTTTTTTTCCCGAGTATATGGATTAAAATATATATTATATAGTTTCAGCTTCCACTCCGTCCACCGACAAATTATTTATTTTTATTAAAATATACGATAAGATGATATTTTAAATTAATAAAATTTAATATTAATAATTTTTTTTAAAAAAATAGAGAATACAGTCAAAAAAAATAAATATCTGTCTGCCACATCTGCATTGGATATCCAAATTCGTCGACGTGGCGGTCTCACTTTGTCCAACGTTGTGACGTTGTTGATCATCGTCATGTACAACGATCCCTCAACTAGAGGTTGTTAAGTCGTTAGGTGTAATTAGGATACTTTTAACGTAACAATTTTTTTCTTTTAATTCTTTCCGTAAAAATAACATTTTTTAATATTAAAATATTTTTTATATTAAATATTATCTAATAAAACATTATTAAAAATAAATTACAACTATTTTAACATATTAAATATTAAATATAATTAAATTAAATTTGATATTATTAAAATTTTATTTTTATTTTTATAAATTTTAAACGTATCATTTTTATAATTTTTTAAATAAAAATTAATTAAAATTAAATTTAAAATATATACCATATAAAGAAATTGAAATATTTAGATTTATTATCTATAAAATTATTTATTAATACTTTTTAGAATCGGGATAAATATGAATTTGACACTTCTGTAGAGTAGAATGAAAGCAATAAATTTATTAAATTATCATTAAATATTAGTTTTTAATAATAAAATTTCAAATAGTATCAATTAATAAAAATATAATTCATATTAATATATATTTAATAAATTATAATTATAATTTTAATAATAAATTAGAAATATTAGTTTAGAAAATTTGGTTAAGCTACTTTCGAACTCTACTCGTCTATAATTTAGAGATTTTTTTGAGATTTTTTTAAGTTTATGGATGATAATTTGGCAATTATGTTTAAGTTACAATAAAATAAATAATAAAAATTAACATTATGAAACGAAATCAATAACTATAGTTTAAAGTTTAATGAATTTTGACTATATTTAAAAATATTAATAATAATTTGTACTGATTTATCACAAATTAAATTTGTTTTTTCACTTGAAACAACTTTGCATTTTACCTATCAAACTGTTACAAATTTTCATTAAATTTGAACATCTTTTAGAAAAAAAAATTATATGAAAAAAATCAATTTTATTTTATTTTTTTAATATCAATTTTTATATAAATTTTTATTTCTCACTATAGATACTTGGATTTAATGGGAATATGCAAGGGATTAATGGGTAAACAATATAGTTATTTAATGTAGAAAAAGAAATATATATATATAACAATTTTTGATTGAATCTACACAAAAAATTACAAACAATTTAAGACACAATATATTGATTCATAATGATATATAATGTGAATATATATTTGTTATGCTCACACGTCTTTGGAGAAATTGTTTAGGTAAGCCAACTAATAAAAATTAAGATAAATGTGATTATTTTCTTAAAACATTTATATTATTTTCTTAAAAAATTTATATTATTTTCATCTTTATCAAATAACGTATTAATTTAATTTAGTGTACCACCCAACATAAATAATAAATAATTCATCTCTGTATACGTGGACTTTTTCTTGTTGTTACGGTCGGATAGGAAGTTCAAAAGTGACTAAAACAAAAGGAAAAGTCAAAGGTTGTTATTATAGTACTGATATAATTGTATTAAAAGAGGGAGCACCCTTCGAATTTTATATATTTAAATATATTATATATTGTTAAATTATAAATTCATTAACCAGCTAATAAAACGATATTAATCATTATTTTATTACTTTATACATTTTGCCATTGAAGGTAAATCAAAGTTTTTTTTATTGATATATTTATTTACTTATAGATTTTGTGAGAAGTAAAAATAATATGGATACTGTTGATTTTTTTATTTTAGATTGAGTGTAAGAGATTTAAGTTTAAAATAAGCTTCTAAATTTGTGTGTTATATTAAATTTTTATTATTTTTAGATATAAAGTATATTGAGTAGAGGTGTCCACAAACCGGATCGGATCGGACCAAACCGTAAAACTAGACTGAATCAAACCGGATGATTTTATAAATCAAACGATTTAGTCCGGGTTGTACTAATTTTAAACCGTTTGGATCGGACCGGACCGATTTAATAATATATTAAAAATTTCACATTATTTTTCATTAAATGTATAAAAAATCAAACCAAATCAGACCAAATCGTTTTATAAATCAAACGATCCAGTCCGATTTTTATTACTTAAAACTGTTTTAAACGATCTGATTCGGTCCGGTTAAATTTTTTTGACAAAAACCGGATCAAATCGGACCGTAGAACATCCTTAGTATTGAGTATTAAAAAAATCTTGTATTTAAGAATTGATATTAATATATTTAAAATGGTTTGAAAAAAACTTTAATGTACATTTAAAATTTTAAATAATTTTTTTATCTTAATATAATCATATTTGAAAAATTACTTTAATTTACTTTCAATATTTGATAGATAATCACATGTTATCTTTCATGATATAAATATGAAAAAAAAATTTATTTATAAATATTATCATCATAATAATTAATATATTAATTAATTATATTATTTTAATTAATAATTATCTATCAAATTAATTGTGATTATATAATAACTTATAACATAAAAAAAATACTTATTTACAAACTATAAAGTTATTGTATGTTATTGTTGAGTCATAAAATATACATTTATGTTTAATTATTTTGATAATCGCTAAGTAAATTTACATATAAATTTTTAAATTTTTAAATCTTATAATTTAATTTTTAAATTTTTTAAATTTTATAACTAGATTCTTAAACTTATAAATCTTAGAATTTAATTTTAAAACTTTTAAAAATATACGTATAAGTTACAGTTTAATTACTAAAATATATATTTGTGATTAATATTTTAAGACTCGCGTGTAGAATTTTTAAAATTTGAGTAATAAATCATATGATTTAAGAGTTTAAAGATTTATACGTAAACTTTTAAAAATTTATATATATTTACTTAAAATTTATTACCAATCATATACATTAACTAAATATATACACTACGTACCAATAAAAGTTCTTAATTTTTTATTTATTTACTTATCTTTATTACCAATCATGTAAATATTTTATAAGAAAACAATGCATAATTAAATATTTTATTGAACACAAATATCATGATAACAATACTCATGAACAATAAAAAAAATTCTATAGTGACACAATTTGTTAACTTAGGGAAAACTCTTCCGAATTGTTTCAACCTTAAACAGCCATGGCACAAGTTAATAACTGAAAAACAATATGGTTTAACTGTATAATTAGTCATAAATTTTGTCAAAGGAAATTTTGATCCTTTAAATTTTTTTTTATTTTTTTTAATTATATTTTTCAATTTAAAACATTTAATCTAGATTTAATGTGTTAATTTCTTTTCTTTTATCTATTTTTTATATATTTTCCTTGAATCTAGTTTTAATATATTTAATTAATTATTTTTAAATTTAAATTAAATGTATTAAATTTAAAAAGTTAGTGAATATATATTAAAAAAAGTTAAAGAATTAAAATATAAAATTTTACGAAATTTAAAATCAATTATTTAATTAAGAAAGGAGAAAAATAGTAGGTTATTAAGCATATTATATATGTAAAATATTATTTATTAGTATAAAATTGACACGTGAGTTTATATCAATTAAAATAAATAAAAAGACTAGCGATATATACTTAAAACAATATATATATATATATATATATTCAGTAATATATCTCCTCTTTCATATATTAATGAGTCTATACTAATATATCTAGGAGATGACCGATCAATAATTGCTTATGCTTAGAGCAAAAACTCTAACTTATTAAGTTACCTCCGTTCGGAAATTTGTCATTAATATTTTTGAGATGCAAGGTATTTATATATATATATATATGAGATTTATAAAAACTTTATAATATTTTTAAAATTTATAGTTAATATTATTAATATTTTTAAATGATTAATAACGTTAACTTTCTATCCAATGAAGTTTTTTTTCTATGATTTTGATACCAAATTGTGAGTAACAATTTTACGACGTTAGTTGTTAATTCTTACATATTATTATTTTAAGATAAATTTTTAAATTTTTTATTAAAATATTATTTTAATTTTATATTTTCTTTATATTTTATACAAATTTGTGGTTAGTCTCTTTATATTCATTATCTTATATTTCAATTTTATAAACGTTATAAACAAATCTTTAATTATTCAAGATTCTTAATTAATTTAAAATTATAATTATCATACATGAATTTAATAGATCCACTAAGGCTTTCTCTTCCATTGTTTTTTTCTGTTGTTACGTCTAATATGTTTCAACTTGTTCAAATCTTAAGATCCTTCTGTTAATAGCAGAAGTATTACATATGTACATGCTATGGTATCCAAATTAGACTTATTAGATAATAAGAAAAGAGTTATTTAATTTTATTTTATTCATAATATTAATAATTATTAAAATTATATAAGGTAATTAAGAACATTGAAGAGATTATTACTATTCATAGTTTCTAAATACATAATTATTAGATAAATAATTTTTACAATGGAAAAGTTGTTATTGTCAAAGTGTATCCAACTATGAAAATGAGGGTTCCTTTTATAGGATAAATAATCTATATGTTACGTTAGTAAAAAAATATTGTTTTACTCATACTTTAATAATTCAATTAACTTTTTACTTTTGACTTTTGAATTTAAGTTTTTTTTTATTTTCTTGACATGACTTATCAACTAATTATATAGGTTTTATATCTTTATTTATCTTTTTCATTTTTTGTTGAGAGTCATTTTGATGATGTAGATGATGATACATCATAATATTCTCAATCTCTAATGTAGTAAATGCATTTGTGATCTTTTTTGGTATTTTTTTGGCACAAAAACGAAACATCTTTCTTGTTTCTTGACAAATTTTTATAGTTTATTACTATAAAAATTTGTCTCAAACTTAATGATTTTTTCACAATTGTTTTAGTGAGGTTCACATTGCTATGAGAAGTGATTATAACTTTATTTGTCAAATAATTTACTTTTATTTCAAAAAAATTATTAATTTTCTTGAGTTCATGCTAAATTTGACTTAACATGTATCCTTTTAATATACAGAAATTATCTATATCGATTTTTTTTTCTAGAAACGTCCTTAATTTTGAAACTTATCTATTATTATTGAAAACCACTAATTTAATAAAATGATAGAAATTAACACAATTTTTTTCATTCTAATCTATAAGTAAATTGAAAAATCTGATATAAACAAACTTATCCCTTACTTTGATATTTTTCTTAAAGTTCTTGATAACTTTCTTTAAATTTTTTTTAAAATAATTTAATTCATTTAAATTAATTCTTAAATATATGTAAATTTACATGAAAAACTTGATAAATATATAATATTATGATATATGATACAAGAATTATTATAATAATGAATAAACTAACAAAATAAAGACTTTAATTATAGCTATAAAATATCTTAAATTTAAATTTATTAGATTTAATTACGTAACAACAAATATAATTGCGATTTTATATGTTAATTTATTAAATAACGAGAAATCATCTACCATCCTAAAATACCATAATCGTCAAGAAAAATCCTCACCTCATGCCCGCAATTTAAAAAAAAAAATTAAAGCAACTTTTTTAAAATCAAAGTGAAAATATTTATATTTAATTTAATTAAGATGTTTAAATATAATAAATTATAATAAATAATATATTATATGATATCAAGGTTGAATGTTTAAATTAACTAGATTGTTTTTTGATGAGTTTTATGACATCTCTTCGAATTCACTTAATAATTATCTTACATACTTCAATAATACAATAGTAAACATCTAATGAACCAAAATTATTTCTAATGAAAGTTCATGCTGATCATTGTCAAATAAGTTCAAAGTTCGTTGTTTTGTAACCTCAGAAAATAAGTGAACTATCTTAAAGAATTGCACATCTATTATGAATGTTGTAGATATCTCAAGAAGTAGAAAGAATAATTCCCATGACAAGTGGGAGAGAACGATAGAAGAAAAAAATATAATCTCATAAACACACATCAATCACTTTAATATTTTTCACATTTTCTTTGTAAGCCAACAACCCCTTACATTAAAGTAATAATGATCATAAATTTGATAATAAAATACAAAGTTTGAGAAGAATTTCAGTAAAAAATACCAAAAGTTCAAAGACTTAGCCATTTGGTAAGCAGTTTCCATTAAAAAAAACAAAAAACTACCAAACTGAAAAAGAGGCAGTTAAATTCCTAACTGCAACAAAGTAGTACCACAAGATGCACCAATCTTGAAAGCAACTTGAAATGTCCATTGGAAATTCCAGGCTCTGTTTTCTAATATATTTTACCTATGTTTTATCTATTTGCCTTAATTTTTTTTGTTGTTATGAATGTTTATTAAAATGTTTGTATATATAATATTCACCTTAAACAATATGAATATGATGAATTTCGAATAATATTTATTGGCAGATAAATTTGCAAGGTAAGACACCTTTTAGTACCCTCCATAGTAACTGTCGAGCCTTCCTCACTACTCTCAATAAATGCTTCCATACTCGTTGTATTCCTTGTATAGACAATGAGCCTACACTCCCAGGCCACCTTCCGAAAATTGCAACTCAGATGCAAGATCATAACCACTTCTTACCGAGTACATGCCATTATCTGTGTAGTTCCATATCATTTTATCAACTTGTGATGATGGAGCAAGAGGTGTCTCCAAAAAAAAAAATTTAGCTTCCATTTCATCAATTGATCAATATGATCACCTGGGAAATTATTTTATTAATTACCATGCAAAGGCTAATGGGTTTAGTCGGGAGAGCAACTTTCGGAATAAGAGAGAGATAATTGTCTTATTAATTTTCTCAATATCTGGATCACCTTTAAGAACTTCCAAACAAGTAGAACATATCTCATTATAACCTATACCTGAATATTTATGAAAAAAATTCGAATTCATGTCATCTATTCCCGGTTCCATATTTGGGTGACTATTGAACAGTGTCATTCGTACTTTTTTGCTGTGAATGAGCTTGCCAAAGATGAAACTTGTATTCGAGAAAGCTTCCAGCTCATCTGTTGCAAAACTAGAACGATTTCCAAGTTGTTAGTGGAAGTGAATAAATTTTGATAGTATTCACAAAAAGCTCTTTCCTCCATTCTTATCAACTCATTTATGTGATCTCTCACAGCTTGTATACTCAGTTCATCCGAATACCCAGCATTGGTAATGGCCATCAGCCGCCGTTATTGGTATTTTACTTAGCTCGAATGGAATCCCCTATCAAAGCTTAATTTAATTAAAGCTTTTATTGTGTTTGTTGTTCTTTCCATCAGCTTATGATCAAGTGCATTACCAACAGCCCAAGATGTCCATGCTTCCTCATTAGTTTTCATGCAGCCCTCTACATCAACCCAAAAGTGATCTGATAGAAAATATTTTCTTTTTCTCATGCCATTCCTCGATTAGCATCCTGACCCTCGTCCAATATAGTTAGCATAGAAGCATGATCAGAATATGAGGTAACCAAATGTTCCATTAACCTCGAAATAAATCTCTCCACAGCCATTAGCAACGCCACGATCTAATCGACACTTCTCTTCTGATTCTCCACCTTTTTTCCAAGTGATGAATAAAAACCCGTTAAAGCCAAAGACTGTGAAAGTCACTACAGACCAACCACGGAACCACCGGTTGAGGCTTAAGTCACTGTAGTAGATCCCAAGAGAATGTTCTCTGACTAGCATTAGGCTCCCCATAAAAACCAATAAATTTCCATAATCCTCCACCCATACGTCAATGTAACCCTTAGTACTAGAAGTAAGGGTGATATCCAATTATCCATACCCTCATGCCAAAGGAGGAGCAATCCATGCCACCACTATGTAGAGTGTTAATGTATATCTAATAATATATTAATATCTGTTATTGTATATCTATTTACTTTAGGGATATCTATATTTAATTATTTTAGACATATTTAGTTTACTTGTAATTCCTATATAAAGGCACCATGTATATTCATTTAAACACAGAATAGAATACAATCATTAAGTATTTCTAACATGGTATCAGAGCCACTATTCTTTTCTTTCTAGCAGTGTTTTTTTTTTTTGTGTTATTCAACCCTTATAGCTTCCGCTGTCACAATAGTCGCTGCAATCATTCACCGTTTAACCTTCGACGTCTTTCAGCCGTTATCCTTAGGTTCCGGAATTACAGTGACCGTTGTTAAGGAGTTCCGCACCATACAAACAACTGCAATCACCGCCGCCGTGCATATTGTTCAAATTTTTTATGCATATACCATCGTGATCGGCTCGACCAGGATCTATACAACCGTGGAAGTATCGCAACCATCGGACACCGCACGCTCCCTCACGCGCCGCACAACCAATCTGCACGTCGTTAACGCGCCGCCGCTGCCGCCGTTAATCTTAACCCGACGACCTATCTGCAGATACCACTGTGATCGTCTCGACCGTATCTACACAACCGTGTAAGAATCACAGTCATCAGGCAGTATACGCGCTCTCACGCGCCTCCAACATCCACTGTGCGTGGATCTGACGCGCCAAGCGCCGCGCTCTGCTCGTGACGGCATCAGTACTTTGCGTAGGGCTGACGTCATCAGTACTCCATCTGACGTCATCAGCACCTCCATCTGCCCTTTGACCGTTGACCGACTGACCGTTGACCGTTGACCGGACTGCCTGTTGACCGGAATTTTGCAATACAGCCCTCTTACCCAGTTTTTCGCGTAGATCTCGTTTTTGCAGTCTGTTTTTGCATATTGTGTTTGCAAATGGATAAAAAGGATACTTTTATTTCTTGCCCTATTAATACTATATTGGAGGGGACTAAGAATTATTTATCATGGTCTCAAGCTATGCGCAGTTTTCTTAAGGGTCGTATGCTCTGGCATTATTGTACTGGTGCAATTAGTATTCCTGATAAAGGAGCAAGTGAAGAAGATGCTATCTTTCTTAGTCGCATGATTGAATGGGATAGTCACAACCACATGATCCTTACATGGATTCGGAATACTTCCATTCCATCCATCTCCAATCTGTTAGGCAGCTTTGACGATGCCAAATCAGCATGGGATATGTTGGCCAAAAGGTACTCCACTACTCACGGATCCATGAAATATCAACTAATAGTTGAATTGCATAAACTGCAACAGGTACCAGGGCAATCCATCAATGACTACTTTGATCAACTTCGCTTCCTTTGGGACCAAATTGACCTTTGTGATCCAATTTGGGCATGCTCAACAGATGCTCAGCAATATGCTACTATTAGGGATGAATTTCGTCTCTATGAGTTCTTGATGTCACTCCACAAGGACTTTGAGCCAATCCGAGGTCAGCTTCTTAATCGTAGTCCTCCTCCCTCTCTTGATACTGCTGTAAATGAGTTGGTTAGAGAAGAAGCTCGACTTGCAACCCTTCAAGCCCAAAATAAGCTCAATGTTTTGGCTATTACTCCTCCTGCTCCTACCATTGAACAACCTCAGCAATCAGGTGATTCCTCTGGCTCTAGCTTTTACAATCGTCGCAGGCAGAGCAATAAAAGGTTCTGTAATTATTGCAAGCGTCATGGCCACACCATTGAGACTTGTTACCGTCGTAACAAATCTACTGCTGCTGTTGCTAATACTGAGCCTACTTCGTTGATGCCTTCTAGTTCAGCAGAGTCCCAGTCTTCTGAATCCACTATCAACCTCTCCTCCATGGAACTACAGAAGATCATAACTCAGGCTGTTCAAATGGCTGGTAATGCATCTCTTTCCACTACCCTCTCAGTTTTGCCCGGTAAGTCTCAAACTTGGTTTTTTGACTCTGCATGTTGCAATCACATGACACCTCACTCATCTTTATTCTCCAAACTTGACCCTGCATCACATCCCCTTAATATTCATATAGCTGATGGTTCCACCATTCATGGGAATAGTCTAGGTTTTGTTTCGACCTCTACCCTCTCTGTTCCTGGGGTTTTCCATGTACCTAACCTATCCTATAATTTATGCTCTGTGGGCCAATTAGCTGAACTAGGATATCGCCTTATTTTTGACTATTCTGGGTGTATTGTGCAGGATCCGAGGACGGGGCAAGAGCTTGGGACCGGTCCTAGGGTCGGGCGTATGTTTCCCGTAAACAATCTTCATCTTCCACCTATTGCTCTTGCCTGCATTCGCCGCAACTAACTGCGCTTTCTTCCTTACCTTCTCTCGCACTTTGGCATTCTCGTCTTGGTCATGCCCCATCCTCTCGGGTACAACAGTTAGCTTCTAAAGGTCTATTGGGTTCTGTGTCCAAAGATAATTTTGATTGTACTTCATGTCAGTTAGGAAAACAGCCAGCTTTACCTTTCAATAATAGTAAATCTATCTCTAATAGTATTTTTGAGTTGATTCATTCTGATGTTTGGGGACCTTCTCCTGTTACTAGTATTGGTGGATCTCGATATTTTGTTGTTTTTATTGATGATTATTCTCGTTATAGTTGGATCTTTCCAATGAAATCTCGTTCTGAAATCTTATCAATATATAGTAACTTTGCAAAAATGGTTGAAACACAATTCTCCAAACATATCAAAACTTTTCGATCTGATAATGCTCTCGAATATACTCAAAATGCTTTTCAAACTCTGTTACACTCCTATGGCACTGTACATCATCTAACTTGTCCAGGAACCTCTCAACAAAATGGTCGGGCCGAAAGAAAACTTCGTCATATTCTTGACACTGTTCGTGCTCTTCTTCTCTCTGCCAAAGTTCCTGCCCCATTTTGGGGTGAAGCTGCTCTTCATGCTGTTTATGCCATTAATCGCATTCCAAGCGCTATCATTCATAATCAGACTCCGTATGAGCGCCTTTTTGGATCATCTCCTAACTATCATTACCTTCGCTCATTCGGATCTGTTTGTTTCGTTCTTCTTCAGCCTCATGAACACAACAAACTTGAGCCTCGATCTAGACTTTGTTGTTTTCTTGGTTATGGTGAAACTCAAAAAGGGTATCGATGCTATGATCCTGTCTCACATCGTCTCCGTGTTTCCCGTAATGTTGTCTTTTGGGAACACCGCTTATTTGTTGAACTTTCTCACTTTCGTTCTTCCCTAACTAATTCAAATGTTTTGGAAATTTTTCCAAATGAGTCTCTTGTTCCTTCTACAGATACTTCTAATCCATCTTTGGACTTCACTATTCAATCTTCAGATATTTTTGATGATTCTCCTAGGCAGTCGTAGAAGAACGAGGTTGATAATGAGCTACCTCACCTTGAACATAGGTCCCTTGCTCCTGCTCCGCCTGAAGATCCTCAACAAGACATTCCACCTCGCCACTCAACCCGGGTAAGATCCATTCCTACACATTTACTTGACTATCATTGTTACACTGCCCTTGCTACACTCCATGAGCCTCACACCTATCGTGAGGCATCTACTAACCCTTCTTGGCAGATTGCAATGAAAGAAGAAATTGATGCATTAACCAAAAACCATACTTGGGATCTTGTTACTCTCCCTCCTGGTCAATCTGTGGTTGGTAGTAAGTGGATCTATAAGATTAAGACTCGCTCTGATGGGTCTATTGATCGCTACAAGGCTCGTCTTGTAGCAAGAGGTTTTACACAAGAGTATGAGATTGATTATGAAGAGACTTTTGCTCCAGTTGCCCGTATTTCCTCTATTCGTACCCTCTTAGCTGTTGCTGCTGCCAGTAAATGGGACCTTTTTCAGATGGATGTTAAAAATGCATTCCTTAATGGGGATCTGCATGAAGAAGTATATATGCAACCTCCTCCTGGTCTTTCTGTTGAAACAAATAAGGTTTGTCGCCTTCGACGTGCAATTTATGGCCTTAAACAAGCTCCACGAGCATGGTTTGCCAAATTCAGTTCCACCATCCTTCGCTTGGGTTACACTGCCAGTCCTTATGATTCTGCCTTATTTCTTCGTCGTAATGATAAAGGCACCATCTTGCTTCTTCTATATGTGGATGATATGATCATAACCGGTGATGACCTCAACGGCATTCAAGAACTCAAGGATTTTCTTAGTCAGCAGTTTGAAATGAAAGACCTTGGACATTTAAGCTATTTCTTGGGTCTTGAGATCACTCATTCCACAGATGGTCTTTACATTACTCAAGCAAAGTATGCATCTGATCTCATATCTCAAGCTGGACTCACTGACAGCAAGACTGTTGACACTCCAGTTGAACTTAATGCGCATCTGACACCATCAGAGGGGCAACCATTGTCTAATCCTTCTCTTTATAGACGATTGGTTGGTAGTCCGGTTTATCTTACGCTACTCGTCCGGACATCTCTTATCTTTGTTCATCGTGAGTCGATGTCTGTCTGGCTCCACGATCGACTCATTATCTTTCTTGTTTTGCGTATTCTACGATACTTGAAAGGCACTATCTTCCATGGCCTTTTCTACTCAACTCAGTCGCCTTTAGTACTTCGTGCATTCTCTGATGCTGATTGGGCAGGAGATCCTACTGATCGTAGATCCACTACAGGTTATTGCTTTCTCCTTGGTACCTCTTTGATTTCTTGGCGAAGTAAGAAACAAACCTTTGTGGCCCGCTCCAGTACTGAAGCAGAATATCGTGCTCTTGCTGATACCACATCCGAGCTCCTTTGGCTACGATGGCTCCTTAAGGATTTGGGTGTGTCCACATCTTCTGCAACTCCTCTTTATTGTGATAATCAGAGTGCCATTCATATTGCTCACAACGATGTCTTCCATGAACGGACTAAACACATCGAGATTGATTGTCACTTTATTCGCTCTCATCTTATCCATGGTGCTCTCAAGCTATGCGCAGTTTCCTCCAACGATCAACTTGCAGATATTTTCACTAAGGCACTTCCCAAAGGACGCACTCGTAATTTGGTTGACAACCTCAAGTTGGTCTCACATCCACCTTGAGTTTGAGGGGGGCTGTTAATGTATATCTAATAATATATTAATATCTGTTATTGTATATCTATTTACTTTAGGGATATCTATATTTAATTATTTTAGACATATCTAGTTTACTTGTAATTCCTATATAAAGGCACCATGTATATTCATTTAAACACAGAATAGAATACAATCATTAAGTATTTCTAACATAGAGCATTCTCAACCATATAACAACCCAAAACTACAGCCCACTGTGCAAAGAAGTTGCATGCTTATTGTTCATACGATATATTAGGATTATATATACTTCGCTACTAGGCTCTCTAAATTCTAGAATGCCAGCTTAGTATTATGCCTCCAAGCATTCCAGCACAAGATTCTACTTATTGCTCATGACGGGGCTTCCCATCAGTCCCCATTACATGTTGAAAAGAGCACAGAACTAACCTGGCAACCTCATACATTGCTTCATCTCCACAATCTTCAGAATACATATCCACCACCTCACTTACCCGTAGATTCTTAGAAGCATTTAGTTCTCCACTTCTTCGTATAACTCTACTAAAATAGAGTTTTCATTTCACTTTTTTTACTTAATATTTATTTATTTACTTAATATTTGTTTATTTTATTTAATAAATAATATTTTTGGATAAAGGTAAGTAAAAGATCGAAACTATCTGTTTTGACCTGATCCGATCCGAACAGATATGAAAATTTTTAATCTAAATATAATCTGATGATATAATCAATCCAAAACAATCTGAATCTGAACAAATTAAATTTTTTCGGATCAGATTAATACTAAAATTTATTTATGAATTATTGTCATCTATAAAACACGACATATACAAATTTAAATTTTAAATTAATATTTTTAAAAAATATTATTATTTATTATCATAACTAAAAAGATCAAAAGAATAAAAAATATATCTACAATTATTAAATTATTATCAATATTTATATTTATGTTTAAGTTAAAATAATAATCTTATATAATTATGTAATGCATAATATTTAAATATAACATATTAGTATAATTTAATGCTAATTCAGTCTAGATCGTATAAACGGATTATAAAATCTATCAATTCAAATCTAATTCGAATACGAAAGAATTGTATAATTTTGAATCAAAATTTGATTCAACTATAAAATTTATCAATATAATCTTATCTAAATTCGATAAATCAAATCAAATTTCTCAATTTAAGTGAATTGATCGGATTATTTGCTCACCTATATTTTGAGGTTAAAAATATTAAAATATGAATTTTCTAATGAAAAGAAATAAAATTATATTTTTAAATTTTTTTATAAATTTTTAATACAAGACCAATCATAATAGGTTACGTGGATTTCACGCAAGTGAATAAGAGCTAATCAAAGTATTGTGTATGCAACTGACCTGTAATCATCACGTGGATGACATGCAAGAAAAGGGAAACCAATTAGAGCATGCCACATGCACTAACCGATGCAAGTGTTACCATGTTTCGATATGGCTTTCATTTTGAGTCTTGACGAGCTCTTAATGAGTTTGTCACGCGTCGTCACAGGATTCATCTATTCTTTCTACCGAAGTGCTATGTAATTTGGATTAACGAATCAACGTGAGCCACATGTCGTTGAATCTACCCACGTTAACCATAATAAATTTGCCATGCCACACATCATGCAATGATTGATCTCGTGTGTCTCACTTTCTATGTGTCGCGATGCCATTGGTTTGCGCTGTTTAATTTTTAATCTCTCTTAACCTTTCATTTGACGGTCCAAATTTCATTTGAGAATAATTTAATCCCCTAATTGCACCAAAAATCCTAAATGGTCAAATTTTCAATTTTTTTATTAGTTTTTTGCTTACAAGAAAAGAGAGAAAAGTTAAGAGGAGATATAATATTGGTGCTACAATCATTCAAGAGAGTGATTATATTTATTCTTTTTTTTATTAATTTGTATGTATTTTTTATTGAAAATTTAAACATAATCATGTTTAGTTAATTTATCAATCTAGAGATCTTATGAATCAAATTTTTTACATGTGATATTTTAATAATTTATCGCAATTATGATTTCAATTTAATTATATTATTTAACTTGATTTTTATATTATTGATTGTTTAGTCACAATTGATCTATAGAATCAATTAAATAGATTCAAGATAATTATTTAATTATTTGTGTTGATTAAATAACATGTATAATTTTTAGTTATAGATGTATGATTATTATATATGTGATATTTAATCGATAAACTTAATGAATAGTGTAATTTAATTGACATGAAATGTGATTATGTTAATTATTATATGATGTGTATTTTACCCAAGAGAGGAATACATATCACGTTAGATTTAAATTGATTATGTAATTGATTGGTAATTATATTAAGAGATTCTAATGATATCATTACATGCTTAAGAAATTAAGAGATTAATTGTTTTTAAATATTTTCTAATATATATTTTTAGTCGTTAATTTTAAGTTAATTAATTACTGTTATTTATTTTTATCTCTTTGAATTTGAATTTTGTATTTTTAAAACACAAAAAAATTAATTTTTATTTTTTAATTTTAAAATTAATTTTTATTTTTTAATTTTAAAATTAATTTATAATAATATAATATGAGAAAGAAGATATTTTCTTAATACTTATTGCATACAATTTATATAGATGAACAAACCCCCAAATGCACTCCTCTACGCTTCAACATATGAGCACTATTGCCACCCCGTAAAGGCACAAGCAAATTATCTTTCTTCGCATCAATCAATCCACCGTCTGAAATAAGCATTAGGAAGCACTCGCTATTGTTTTCCTGGTTCACACTTCACACACATTAAAGTTCACGTACGTCACATGCCATTGGAGAAACCATACCACCCAGGATTGACACGTATGCCTCACTTGCGATGTAGGCCACAACAACGTCACTGTTTGAGAAATTCCCAGTTGCTTTTTCTCTTTTTATCCCCGCCGCAATCACACCCACCTGCCTAATCTCCACATTATTAAATCCATTCAAATTTGAATCAAACAAAGGATTAGCCGCCGCCGCCACCAAGACACGGTCTTCCCCAATCCGCTGTGGTACTCGTCAGGATCCACTTGCCTCCCCTACCATTCCCATATCAACACCACCATTTTATGGATGAGATCGTTGAAATAATTTTCTACCATCCGAAAAGTAATGGATTTTCTAATTTCAGCACGACACGACTTTATCCCTTGAATAAGCTACATTGTTCTCACTCATCAAGACTTTCAAAACATCCCCCATCAGGACTGTAATAGATTCAATCTTTTTTTCTACCATCCAATTATAGGGGATATCATACAGCGGGACCCATATTGGAATTTTAACAAACTGGATTTCTTTGACACTCAATCCTCAAGCCATCCACTGTAGTGCCAAAAGATGGTCGTTTATCGTCCATGACTGTTTCTCAATGACCCAGTCTACCTTGCAGTGATCATCAAAATAAAACAGATAGAGATTCTTCAACGATGCTTGTATTTTGCTAAGGAACACCCTCATCCAAGGATTTCTCATTGCTTCCTCCACACTAACTACATGTACCTTCCGCGGTGAAAAAAGTCGCCCCACCACCATCATAACTCTCTCCTCCAAAGTATCATCATCAGAGTCCAAACCAAAGACCTTGACATCCTTCGAGTAATCACAAATATCCTCCATCTGGAAACCTACAAAACACTTGCCAGTCCACCTTACAAAGCCTGTCGACAATAGCTATAGCAATGCGCAAAGCTAAGAGAAATCTAGCCCCATTAGTCATTGAAACCCATGGTCAGGGAAATTGGTTTTCATTAGGAATAAGAATGTTAATAGCACATATGGGTTAGTATTAGGAATACTATCGTGTATCAAAAATATTTTAAATTTTTTGACGATTCTATATCACAATAGTAAATCTTTGACACTATTGAGGGAATAACATATATTTCATCCCAAAATACACATTTCTTCCTAAATTTTTATAAAACTAATTTTTGATTTTTTAAAAAAGATAAATTACTTTTTCGTTTTATAGGTTTACTAAATTTTATTAAAACATAAATTATAATACTAAGATAGGTTTATAAAATTTATTTCTTTAATAAATAAATAATTCGTACTAAATAAATTATTCATTATTTTTAAAATATAAGATGACATAATATTTTAAACTAATAAAATTTATGATTAACACAATTTTTTTTAAAAATAAATACTTAATATTTGATAGAGATAAAAATGAATGTGATTGATAAAGAATATACTATAAAAATAATAAATAACATCTCCTAACAATCATATTTTTAATTGGGATTGATAACTTAGAGGTACCTATTTATTGATACTTAAGTATCACATGTTATAAAAAAGTTATGTTTTAATACCCCAATTTAAGTATTGATATTTTTTTATATCCTTTTTAAATAATACTTAATTTTTTACCCAAAACATCATTTTGGTCTTTTATAAATAATTTTTTTGCTAGAAGTTAGATTCAACATTTTCTACTAAAAGTTACTAAGAAAATTAAATTGTTAATTTTCTACCTTTAAAAAAATAAAATACGAATAATATAATATTTCAACAATTTTATTGAGGCATAATAAAAATATTTTTAATGATTCAATAACTAAAAATATTTGTAATGAAAATGTTGTCAAAAAATAGCTTTTAAAAATTAACCATTTTTCTTCGGCTCTAGTTAATTTCTAAAAAAAAATGAAAAATCCTTCGAGTTAATAGGATATTTTGAAAAAAAAATTGATTACTATTAAAAAAACATAAATGATATCAATATTTAAATGAGAGTACAAAAACAGAACATTTTAATAATATGTGATATTTAGGATATATTACTACATTACAAAACTTAAATGTCTATTGTCACAAAAATAATAATTATTAATAATTTTTGTAATTAAAAATAAAAATAAAATAACATTTTATACATAGTGATTATACAACTTTGGATAAAAGAAAGCTTTAGTCACTTAACTTTTAACTAAAATATTTTATTTTTATGACTTTGAAAAATATATATATTAGTTTTAAAAATAATGCATATAAGTTTAATAACTTTGTGTTTCTAAAATTAAAGTACAAATTTTTTAAAAAATTATAGAACTAAAGCATTCCAATTCAAAACAAGAGCACTAAAGTATTAGAGTAAATATATTTTTTACCACCAAACTTTGGGGATTGCTAAAAAATATTATCAAACTTTGATCTTTTACTTACATACTATTAAATTTCACAAATGTTATAAAGATAGCATCTATTCTTTTGTTACTTTCATACAATTAAAATTTACAAATATAACAAAAATATCATTAACATACATGTAACTTATTGTTAACTGATCGACATCGATGATATTTTTGTAATATTTTATAAATTTTAATAGTATGAAAGTAACAAAAAATATTTAATGATGTTTTTATAATAATTGTAAAGTTAAATGATATATAAGTAACAAATCAAAATTTGATGATATTTTTGTAACAATTTAAGAGTTTAGTAGTATAAAAATCTATTTACGCAAAATTTTATGTAAAAATTATTGACCTCCGTCTCTCACCCATACATTATGCATTCTAAGACGTGGAATGATCCATTACGTTAATATTTTTATCATTAAGAATCTATAGATGATATATTCTTTTCAAAAACCTTATTTGAATTAGTATTTTTGTAACTCATATTTGACAAAAATTATAGAAATTGATCTTGTTTTGAAAACGTTTCCATTTAGTACCCATAATGTTTTAAAAGTATTCATTTAGTGTCCATAATGTTTAAAAAAAATTAATTTTGTTATTTTTGAATAGTAATAGAAAAAAACCATATAACACTATTTGGCAGGGATGTGTATATATGAATTGGTTTGGGTTTAAACTAAATTTAGGATCAACCTAATATGATTGGTTCTTGAAAAATGATAATCAAACTAAATCAATATATTTGAAAAACCAATCCAATTGGTTTGGTTTGGGGTAAAGAAAATTTTCATTTTTTAATGAATTTTGTTTATTAATATTTTTTTAACTTTTGTAATATAATTTTTAATGTTTTTAATATTCATTTTATTATAAAATTTAATTAAATTTCCATTACTTGCCTAATATCACTATTTTTTTCAATTACAGAATGCTTCCAATTATAGAATAAAATAAAGATTTAAAAGTAAGTTAAATAGATAACAATAAATAGTGATGATATACATAATAAAATTCATTAATTCTCACATTTAATTCATTCATAATATTGGTCATGCGATGCAAATTTTAACAATAAAAATATGAAAAATAAAGTAATTATAAATTATAAAATTAGTGTTTCATGTTGATAAGAAATAAAATGAGATAGAGTACATAATTTATAAGTTCTTGTATGAACTATACTTAAATATCTAAATTATAATGATAAAATATATTTATCTCACACTAGCAAACAAGAAAACAAAATTTAGTTCTAAAATATTATCTAAAATAAAAAAAGTTGTCATCTTAAATGGAATTAGAAACATAATAATAAATAATCAAATAAGACGTAGAAATTCAAATCTTCGTGTAGCATCTATGTGGCTGGAGATTGATGTTAGACATAAACGCTAGAAATAAATCGCGTACGCACAGTGAAAGAGGAGATAGAATTAGATTTTTGATCTTATTGAATTTTTTTCTTCTAAGTGGTTGAGAGTAAGAGATTGACTAAAATTAATTATATGATATATTAAATAAAAATAAAAATAATAAAGTAAATAGATTATGTTGGTTTCATTTTTAACAAGTTTAAAGAAGTGAAAAATAAGTTAATTCAATATTAATGAGTTCTATAAAAGTAACCAATTTAAATTAATAAAATTATAAAATAAAAAATATTGAATTGTGTTGATTTCAATACATTTTTACAAAACCCTATTATTTGGTCAAGGATAAAAATGGTCACTCTACCTTCTTATCTATTTCATCTCCTCCAACTGCATTTAGTTAAAACGAAATCTTACATAAGAGTTTCTCTTGTTTTTTTATGTATCGTTTAAAACAACTGTAATAATAAAAAATTAAAAATAAATAATAGCATAAAAAGAGAAGTGAAATTAGATCATAATTTTACTCTTATCTAAATACTATTAAATGAATTTTTTTCATTATTATTAAAATTTAATTAAAATAAATTTTTAAAATATTACGTGTATTAAATAAAAATAATTTTAAAATATAATTAATTTATAAAAAATTTGTCGGTACAGACCCCAACCTTACTTTATTACATTAGACTAACGACTTTCGATTATCACAGCTTTCACTCTCTCTGCCTAAAAGCCAATTTCAATTCTCTCTGCAACTGAGAAACCCTAGCATCGTTGGCTCTGGAATTTCGACGCCCATATGAGCTCTGAAGTATCCAAAGTTGTCGGTAAGCTTTACAAAACCTATATTTTCATCCCTCAGATTCTATTTACCTTGGTTTATATGTTCTTTCAACAAATTCATTTGATTGGTTTCAGTCATTGAAGATAATTGTGTTGTCTTTTGGATTTTTTTTAATTAACTAGGTCGTTGGAATATTCTTTACTATCCAGATTTGGAGGAATAGTTATCAGTTGGATTATCTATGGTATTTAAGTAGAATTATAGTTCAAATCGATCTTGATCGCCCAATTCTTGTTTATTGGAAGAACTATAAGGGCCTTTTGATTCGTTTGTTGGAGCTTCAAGGTCTTTAGGATTTATTTTTCCATTTTTAGCTAAATTTAGGCGTTAACGAGCCAATGACATTTTGCTGCTGTTTAGTTGATTGCTAAAGTGTATCTGATTTGACTATGTCGGAATTATTCATTTTTATGTGCCATGCACTCATGCTTGCCCAGACTTTAATTTAGTATGTTGATTTCATTTTTTTTGGTAAATGTGACTTACATTCAAAAATATTTTTGGATTGCATTACATTACGTCCTCAATATAGGAACTTTGAACCCATATTTGGTTTGTATTCTTTATTATTTTTGGCTTTATTTAGAGCCATCGTCTTGTAGACAAGTTGTGCATTTTGCTCATGGTAAATGCCTTATCTAGATTATCTTAGATTATAGGTCAACCAGTTTCATAATTGTTACACTTTATTAGATAGAATTTGCTGGTCTTTCATTCAGTTTAAAAGGTCTCAGCAAATGTGGTATCTTAGACATCTTGACTGTTTGGGATACCCTTGGTTATTAAGGAGCCAAGAATCGGAACCCTCTGTTATGATGCTAGGTGATACTAAGATACAGAATAGAGAGCAAGGTTTTAAAAGGCTTTTTTAAGCCTCGTGGCAAAGAGTAAGCCTCAAGGCATATTTAGGTGTAAGCCTCAATAAATGTAAATGGTAAATAGGCAATAACATTATTATATTGGAGTCCTTTGTTGTGATTCTAGATGATACTAAGTTACAGGACAGAAGGTTTTAAAAGGCTTTTTTAAGCCTAGAGGCAAATCGTAAGCCTCAAGGCATATATTGGTGTAAGCCTCAATAAATTTAAATGGTAAATAGGCAATCATTAATGTAATTGAAAAAGAACGGACATTGCTAAGTTCTACCTTTATGCTTTTAAGATCAATCTAAGCTGCAAATAGAAAGTATGGAACCGAAACATAACAATACCTTGCTAAGTTTGGTAAAATATCAAGCAATGAAATCAAATTTAGACAATGATTTAAATAAAAAATGCAAACAATTGCAAGAACCCAATCAATAACATTCAACACATAATTGTATGCGAAGTCCAATTCATATAGTTGAACAATAAAACTACAAATTTAACTAAACTACTTAAAATAAAGCTGTGAATTAGTAATGAAGAAAGAAAAGAAAAAACTTGGCATAGAATAGAAGTGATCAATAATAGTCTGGATCTTTTGCTGGCTGAAATCTTTTTACTATATTTGTATTTAGATGCTCTATGGATGAACTTAACTTGATCTAATTCTTTATAGGAATTTTTGTTTATCATGGTCATGGTGGATGCCCTGCTAATGTTGAAGAGGAGGAATTTTAAATTTTCATTAATGTCATTCTGCACTTAACAGTTAAGGTTAAAGAACAACATTATGCATTCTTTTTTGGGGAAGTAGCTTCAGTCTCATGAACTTTAGGCGATATTTTCTGAACTGCTTCCAAATCTAACGATCCTGAAATTTCTCCTATAGATCAAGGTTCAAGTTAAAGTATAATTCAAGCACAGACGCTGCTTTTATGTACCAAATGTGTTTCTCTTTTGGCTCTCAGTATTGATGCTTTAATTATGAAAGATTGATAAGTTCTTATACAGGCGAAAATTGTTTGTCTGAAACTAATGTTTTCTTCGGGAGCTTGGAGTATTTTACTTGTCATATATATGCAATCTTTCTTTGAAAATGAAGCCATTACGATGTTCATCTTACTCTATATTTTAAACTATGTTTGCATGCATGGTTTTGTTTTGGTCACTGATTTTATGATTTGCAGTTCCTAGGAATTTCAGATTATTGGAAGAGCTCGAGAGAGGTGAAAAAGGAATAGGGGATGGCACTGTCAGTTATGGAATGGATGATGCTGATGATGTATACATGCAATCTTGGACAGGGACTATCATTGGTCCACCTAGTGTAGGTTCTTTTCCTTTTATCTGTTGATTTTGGGGAGATTTCCTATATATATATACACACACACAAAGCATATAAAGTTCTCTCATTCTTTACATTTATTGAGATTCTTATGGAGAGAGATCTATTCGAGTACAGTTATTGGATCACATGTCCAGGCTAAAAACTTGTTTATGAGTGTTCTATTATAGGCTAGTTTCAATTATTCATATTTATTGATATCTTATATTTTCTGGTATTTTTATGGTTTGGAATGTTGACAGTTGCATCCAAACTGAAGAAATTAGAAGTCACGAATTTTTTTATGTTTTATTATGCCCCTTCAAATTGGGATGTTAATTTTCATTGAACCTACATCACCATTGTTTACTACTCACTTCTCAGCATCAACCTTTAAAATAGAGTTTTTCTGTTTCTAATTGTTCTTCTTTCCAGACTGTTCATGAAGGGAGAATCTATCAGTTAAAGCTGTTTTGTGGAAAGGATTACCCAGACAATCGACCAACTGTGACGTTCCAGACACGGATAAACATGGCATGTGTCAACAAGGAAACTGGAGTGGTAAGTTATATCATAATCTGAAACTCCACAGCCAAGATTTGCCTAAGTTGAGCTAATGAATGACATCTGTTCAGGTTGAACCAAATCTTGTCCCCATGCTTATGAATTGGCAAAGGGAGTATACTATGGAGGATATATTAGTGCAACTGAAGAAAGAAATGGTGTCACCACAAAACAGGAAGCTGGTGCAACCACCTGAAGGTTAGTCATCGTGTGAACTTTGGTGACTTCAGATTACGAGATAATGATGATATCTTATCATTGTGGATAGTTATCTGTTTGACCTTTGGTAATGGAACAGAATGATGGGAAGAAGAATTTATGTATGGACATCTCTTGGGTGTTACAAGGGATTGTTGCAGTTCGATCTTCTTTAGGCTCATAAGGGTGACTAATTGATCCCTTGCAATTTAATCAAATTATTTCCCTCTTCTCTTCCCTCTCATCGGTTTTACTATGAAGAGTGTGCTTGTATGCTTTTTGGTCCAAAGCATATGTCCTCTTATAAGAGTCAATTGGCCCTCGGCTTCCTAAACTTCCAAGTTGTGCATTATCTTGTCATTTCTGGTTGGTTTGAGTGTGAAAACTATTGAAATAGCAGGCCACCCAAAATCTATTATTGAACTTGTCTTCTCTTGCATTTTTCTTCTTATTTATTCTCTTTACGTTTTTTCCTCCCGTTTCCTAAGGTTTCATGCGCCTTTCAGGAAATGAAGAAGGGCGAACAGACCATAAGGGACTTGTGTTGAAATGTTGCGTTATGTAAGGTGAGAGTCCTATCATAAAGAATTTATGATACTGTATATAACTTACAGTGGATACCATGAATAGAGCATATTTATCTGTCAATATGCTATTGATGTCAACTTGATTATGGAACCTTAAGCCTTTTTGAGTTATTACTTTACTTCGCTGTTTATCTCTGATTTGTATCTCAAGCTTAAATGAGAACTGCTTATGTATTAAAAAATATGATTGTTCGTTGAAGATACTTGGCTGCATTTTTTTATTTGGCATCATCATTTTTACAGATTTTTGATGATTCCAACAGAAAGATTATGAGGATGTTTATATGCCTCTACTCTTATGCTATGTTTGTTTGAATGGGATGGAATGAAATTAGAATTGATTTTTTTCATTTGTGTTTGGTTGAGCTGAAAAATGAGAATGAAATGAAATCGATTCCTCCCCCTCAAGGAATCGTAATTCCTTCCCATCTAAATTATTTTTTTTTAATTTTATCCCAACCTCAAATATAATCTTAATCCCAAAACCTTAAATTCTAAATCCCAAAACTCAAAACCTCAAAATCTTAAGTCTTAAACTCTAAATTCCAAAATCTTAAAATCTTAAACCCTAAATTCTAAATCCCAAATCCTTAAACCTTATTTAGAAAAATAATAACTTTAACCCTAAATCTTAACCCACAAATATAACTCAAAATCTAAAACCCTAAACCCTAAACCATATTTAAAAAATAATAATTTTAATCATAAACCTTAATCCATAAATATAACCCTAAACTCCAAATCTCAAATCCCAAAACCATAAATCATAACCTTAAACCCTAAACCCTATTTAGAAAAATAATAATTTTAATCTCAAACTTTAACCTGCAAATATAAACCTAAATCCTAAATCTCAAATCCTGAAACCTTAAACTCTATTTAGAAAAATAATAATTCTAACCCTAAACCTTAACCCACAAATATAACCCTAAATCCCAAATCCCTAGATCTCAAACCTCAAAATCCTAAATCGTATTTAGAAAAATAATAATTTTAATAATATATATATTTTTTAAGTAATAATTATTTAGAAAAATAATGATTTCAATAATGTATTTTATCTAACGAAATATAATAATTAAATAATATTATTTAAACTTTACTGAATATATTAAGATAATATATAGTGTTTTTTATTGTATTTCAGTTGTAAACCAAATATTGTAATGTCAATTACTTCTTTGATATCAGTGGTCAAATCAAATAAAAATGTTTCATTTTTATTTTATTTCGATTTCGATTTCATTTTGTAAAACAAACGACACTTTATTTTAATTCTTTTGCCTAGGTTACCGTAACCATTCTTTAAAAGCTTCGTAAGTGACGTTACTTTGTGGGTAACTAGTACATTTTATTAGATGAAAAAAATGTAATTATGTAGTAGCTGATAAATTTTTTGTTGTTTTTGGTTTAAAAGCTTCGTAAGTGATGTTACTTTGTGGGTAACTAGTACATTTTATTAGATGAAAAAAATGTAATTATGTAGTAGCTGATAAATTTTTTGTTGTTTTTGGTAGCTGATGATTATAATGATCTTCATAACTAATTTACGATTGTAGTTATGAAAGCAAGAGATCCTCATCCAATAATAATATTAATGTTAGATGTGACTGAAACTTTAAAGAATCTATTTTATGATTAATTTATAAGCTCGTCTTAGTTCATATTTTATATCACAATATGTTATAACTTGTGAAAATGTCAAAGAAATTATAATTCTCATGTATGTTTATAATGTATCATTTTACTTAAGAATATAAATAAATTATACGTTATTAAGTAAAATAAAAGATTATAAAGTGTATTTAAATTTTTATATATTTTTGAGGAAAATGCTACAAACATCCTTTATATTAAATTAATTGTGTTGTTTAGTCTGATATATTAAAAAAAATATCATTTAGTTCATTAATTATAAAAAAAATAAATTAAAAATAAAATATATTATTTAATAATTTTTATTAAAATATTATTATTTTTATGTCAACTAAAGTGGAGTTTGAACAATGATAAATGATTTTAATTTTATCTTTAAAGATTTATATTTTAATTTCGTTTTAATTATTTGATACAAAATAATAATATTTTAGTAAAAAATATGAAAATAATATATAATTTTTAGTTGGTCAATTTTTTTCTTAACAAATGAATTAAATAGCACAATTTTTATTGTTAGAAGTAAATAACACAAATTACATATTGATATGTCACTTCACCCAATATTTTTTAGTACCACTTAAAGCTGCATAAGCTTGTGTGGGTAGATAGTGTCCCACTTCCTATAGTCATATTAATCTTTTAGCAATCAGCAGCTTATATATAACACTTTATTATGTGGATTACAACATTTGTACAAGCGGTGCTTATTAATAAAAGTTTTATGATGATACGGTTTTTATATAATTCCTTCAAAAATTATTTGAGTGCAAAACAAATGTTATATTAACATAATTGATAACACCTTTCTTTGGCCAGTAAGAACGCTGCAATATGAATGTCATATGACACCCTACAAATGCTGTTTCAGATACATTCAAAATCTATAGTATGCCTTACAGTACAATTTAATCTTTAAATATACGTGTGTGTTTCAATTTGCAAGAACAACATTAAACGCAATTCAATATAAGTACAAATAAACATTTAACATAGCATGAGAGAAGCCTTAGAGTACATTTAATATTTAATTGCATCTATGTTTTGAATTGGTAACAACTTTCATTAATATGTATATGTATTGAATTTGTAACAACTTCTATATGGTTATTAAAGGACTCAATTGAGCTAACCGGTTCTTATAGTTGGTGTTGCTAGTGATATTAGCCTCTGTCAGTCCCTCGTTGTTACCCTCCACCACTGTTCATAAGGGCAAACAAGGCTATCAATTACTCCAAAAACTAGTTAGAATTTTCCCTATGTGAGTTATTGGTCTAAATAGTTTCATTCTTATTAAATTGATCAATTTTTTTAACTAATAACAACTCCATTTAAAACTCATAGTTTTATTCCAAATTATGTAATAAAGACCAAAAAAATTTACATTTTATAAATTTAATAAAATAATAATAATATCACACCCACCATATCTCCAACTATTCCATCAAAACTTCGATGACCCATTATAACTGTGATAACTATTGTTGGTGACCTTGTTGGAGCATCTTTAACTCATCAAAGCTCTAGTGTATGTAACTTGTTACATACAAAGATATAAATGTATATAACATATTATATTAGGTAGATCATATGAACTATGATAAATGTGACATGTTACATACAAAGATACATATAGATATAACATGTTACATTCAATAGATTTTTAAAAATATAATAGATGTAATATGTTATATAAAAGATACATGTAAATGAAATATGTTATATCTGGTGTGTCGTCGTCGACGATTGTTAGAAATTTGGTGAGATCTAATATTGTTTTTATTTTGTTGAATTTATGTAGTAAAAATATTTTGATATATATATATATATATATATAATTATGAGTTTTGGATTATGTTTTAGGTTAAATTTTTACTTGATTGGGAAAAATGTGATATTAGAATGAAAAATATACTTATATTAATACAATATTCTATAAATGTCACAACTTGTTCAGTGAAAATTTGGGTCAACCCGAAAATTCATGAGCCCAGCCCTGGTCACATGCACATTAACAATTGAAATTCCCGCAGCCCCTTTTCCATGTATGTATTTGTTAGCCCATTTTGCACCAATCTGCAGATCAAAACCTTAAGCATATATGCGCTACTTGAACGAAAACAAGTTTATTTTTGTTTTAGTAGTTATTGAAAGATTCTCCATTATAATCTTATTTTTATTAATACTATTTTTTAAATAATACATATAAATTTTACTTATCTAAGACTCTTTTTATATTTTTTAAAAAATTAATATATAAAAATAAATTTGTAAGTCACTTAAAAAATGATGCAATAAAAAATAAAAATATAATTAAAAATATTGTTAATGTTTCTCATTTTTATTATTATTGAAAGCTCAAAAACAAGAATTTGTTTTTGAAACAATAAAAATATCACACTTAAAACTTGAAAAAATACAAATATTATTTTTTATATCTATTTTATATATTTTTGTTATTAATTTTTTTTTAAAATTATTTTAAATTAAAACGTTATTGAATTAAATATCGTTTAAATTTAATTACGATTATTTAGATTATTTAATTATATTATTTTTGTATTATTATTTTTGATAATTTTTTTAAGAAGACTTGAGATTATTATTTTTAATCTGAAAAGACTTAAAGACTAGTAGTTCGGTTTATTCGATTGGTTTTATTTTCATTCATTTAATTTGTGCTATTATTTTTTCTTAAGGCTGGAACAAATTCGATTAGCATTTTCTGATTTGTTGGTCAGTAAGAGGTGGCATAATATTATTGGTTGAGTTGCAAGCTATATCAACCTAAGTCTTCAAACAAATTCCATTTGCCAAAGTCTTCTCGCTAAATCCAAACGCAGCTCACTCTCTTCAAGCTATTTGACCCCAAAACGAACCCTAATCATTTCAATTAGCTTCTAAATCTGCTTTTCGAACTCGCATTTTTTCGAGTTCTCATTATATTATTTGTATTCTATTCGATCATATTCTGATTATCCAATTCGCATTTCTTGAATCTGTGTTTCCTGGAATTCATCTGAGTGTAATAGTGAAAAATGGATGATATGAAAGGCAAGTTCAAGGGTTGGATGAAAAATCTCCACAATTCATCGCCTGCCTCTTCGTCTGGTAAATTCAAGGGACAAGGTAGAGTCTTAGGATCATCTTCTACAGGGCCTTCTAATCCTATTATTGTTCGTCAGTCTCAACCACCACCACCACCACAATCCAAGCCAATTTCGAGCACAAATTCGTCGCAGATACCTCAGTCAAAGCCAATTTCAGGTTCGAATTCTTCATCCCCTCCTTCGCAAACAACCCAGTCAAAGCCAAGTTCAAGTTCTGATTCTTTGTCTTCTGCGATGGGTTCTATATCTTTGGTTCAAAAGGTAGAGAATTCTTCTGATCAATATAAGCCGGAGTTTTCAAATGAGGTAAATTTGGATAGAAAACCTGCTGAGGGGTTTGATCCTTTTGACTCGTTGATAACTTCTGGGAAGAGATGTCGAAATGGGCTTACTGTGGAAGTATTTGAATGCCCTATTTGTAAGGAACCGTTTAGGTCAGAAGACGAGGTTTCTGAACATGTAGATAATTGTGTGAATAAATCAGCTGAGAATAAGAGCAATGAACTAGGGAATCTTCATAGTGAATTGGATTCTTGCATTAGTGGATTTCTTTCGGAAAAGCCATCAACAGGGTCTCTTGATGTTGTTCTTAAATTGTTGGGGAACATTGTTAGGGAACCAGAGAACGCAAAGTTCAGGAAGATTCGAATGAGCAATCCAAAAGTAAGGGAGGCAATTGGAGAAGTTGCTGGAGGGGTGGATTTGTTGGAGTTTGTAGGGTTCACATTGCGAGACGAGGAAGGAGAGATATGGGCAACCATGGAAGTTCCTTCCAAGGAACAAATTTCTTTGATAAAAATGGCAATAAAAAAGCTAGAGCCATCAAAGGTACAAGACCCACCAAAGGTGCAAGAACCACAAAAAACTGCAACTTCAGGTGAGGTAGATCAAAAGGTTGAACCAAAGAAAATTGATAGAGAGGTAAGTTGGTCACTGATAATTACCACCTTAATAATCTGCATGTTATTTTAACTTTCTTTAGTATTAGATCATCAAGCATTTCATTTTTCCGTTTGAAGATTCTGTATGGTATTTAGTAGTCTAGATATTAAAATAAATGTGTATGCTGATCAAGCTTAAACAACAATGAGATAGGGAGTTAGCAGCTAACAATATACTTAAGGGTGGGTACTCTTTGCAGGCTTTGGGTTACTAGGCATGGTGGGATACCTTTTGAGGTTTGCTGTAAAATTAATAGGATGTTAAGTTTAGGAGAAAGCAGATGGTCTGGATGCTTATTTCAGTCTCTCTCTTTTCTTGCTTTCACAAATGCGAAGCAGACATCAGCATCTTATTATGTTTTAGGGAAAATATAATTGTAGTCACATTTGGTTTAGGTTAAGATCACCCACTTCTCCTCCAGTTTTTGGAAACTGGTATTTCCTCTGCTATCTGACAAATAGCTATTGGATCTATTCTTGATTGGGTTACCGAGATTAATACATGTGCAAAATTGTCCTGCAAAGGGAAGACAATATTTTTGATTGGTAGCGTGGGGGAGATGATCATGCTATTTTCTAAAACTAAGGAAGGTGCTTGGTGTGTGATGGCTCGGGATTATATTAGTTGTAAGGGTTTTGTTTTTTTAATGGTAATAAGAACCCTAACTTTTCTTGTTAAACCGGAATGTTCTGTGTTGCATATGCTGTGATTTCTCAATTGCTTGCTTAATATTGGTTTTCACTATTAATGCGAGTGATTTGTAGATTTTCTTTATTATTTTGGCTGGTTTTGATGAACTTTAACGTTTGTGTTCTTGTTTAATTTAGTATTCTTCTGAGTTCTTAGTTCTTACTCTACACCTTTGGGTTGACACAGATCAAGGTCTTCTTTTCTGTCCCTGAAAGCATGGCAGCTAAAATAGTGCTACCAGATTCATTCTATAATCTTACACCTCAGGAAATTAAAAGGGAAGCTGAAATGAGAAAGAAGAATCTTGAAGATTCACAGCTACTTATCCCCAAGTCATACAGAGAAAAACAGGCCAAAGCTGCTAAAAATAGGTATAGAAAAACTCTTATCAGGATCCAGTTTCCTGATGGGGTGGTGCTCCAAGGTGTTTTCAATCCATGGGAGCCAACCAGCTCTCTCTATGAGGTTAGTTCTTACCATTTATCTCTTCCTTTTAAGTAAGGATTTTTAGTTTGAAAGTTCCCCTTGCTGTAGTTTATGGTAGACCCTGAATAAAATCATGAAATATCAAATAATTTATGTTTGATTCTTGTATAATAAACCCATTGATGCATGAAAATGGAATTATGTCCTCTATCAGATAAATATATAGAGAAGCAAATCCTGCTGGAATGTATAGGAGTAGAAGTGTAATATTCAACATCGGTGAAGTGGTTTTAATAGTTTTGTAGACGTACTGACATAGTTCATGAATCTTGATTTATTAGCATGGATAGAATACGCCAACAAAAGTGTGTAAAAAGATTGAACCTGAACTCTTTGCACTCTATCAAATAATATAATTTTAGTGGTTAAACTATTTCATTTAGTCCCCACCTTTTACCTATGAACACTTAGTTCACTGACATTTTTTTCCACATTATTGAGTCCAACCTTTCAAATTTAACAAAATTAGTTGAATTAGCCCATTTCTGTTAATTTGACCAACTTATTTCTCGTAACCCTACATGAAACGAACATTGATCAATTTAACGGAATTTGGCTTGTTGTAATTGACATGAAAACTAAAAAGCTTGGAAACTAAGTGATGTGAAAATTGGTTTGGGTATCAAAGTGTAAGACAGATGCAAAGAATGGATAGAATCGTTTAGCCAAATTTAGTTCCTTGTCAAGGGCTTTTTTCCCCAGTTCAGGGATATAGCACATATTATTGATAACAGAATGAATAGTAAAAATAATATTTATTTCCTTATCTGTTTGTTATTGTTTTCAAATCATACTTCCTGTTTGTTATTTATCCGTTGATCTGACTACAATCTTGGTAAATCATAAATGTATTTTGTGTTGTGCCCAGTTTGTAAGCTCAGCACTGAAAGAGCCCTGCTTGGAGTTTGAGCTGTTAGATCCTGTACTTGTCAAGCGGCGAGTGGTCCCTAGTTTTCCTGCACCAGGACAGAAACCGACAACACTTGCTGACGAGAACTTGGTTCCTTCAGCTCTTATCAAGTTTAGACCTATTGAAACTGACTCAGTTGTCTTCACAGGACTTTCCAATGAATATCTTCAGATTAGTGAACCACTTGTTTAGTCAAATGTTCATCCTGCTTGTGTTAATTTGCTTGGTCCAGCGTAGCAACTTGTTTGAGCCCCTGGACGTTGCAGTATTCCCTCTAGAAACCTTCTCATCCTTCCCTGTGGAGTTGTTTTCAGCCAATTGCAATTTTTTGATGTACTTTTGCTTGTTATGCTACACAAGAGCTCATCATATAACTGAAATAAATATACATACCAATAACCGTTTGATCTGAACTGAAATAAATGTAAATTTCTACCATGTATCATTGGGGCACCAATGGAGGCCCTGATCTTTCATTTCTTTATAGATGTGCCTCTCTCTAGAAAGTGGAAAAAAATTTGAGGATTGTGCCTTGCACTACAGGACCAAAATCCAGTCCTCCATTGTATGGTATGACTCTTGTAATTTGTTTTTTGCTGCTGTGAATTAATACTCTTTTAGAATAATTGATATTCAGATTGGGAATTAGAACTCAAAAAGAGTGAAAAAAAACTTTGGGCTCGACCTGAAGCTGCGATTATGTGGATTATGTTTACCAGTTTTCGATTTTACTCCATTTTTAGTATTTAAAAATGAAACCTATATGAACATGCAAGAATAATATCTATACTTCAAAATTATTTTTGGAGATGTATCATGATTTGTTTATGCTCCAAAGTTTGTCCGTTGGAATTGTTGAAATTCCGCCAACTTTTGTGTTGATGAATGCATGCTCAAAAGAAAAAAAATGAAATTATCATTTAAAGGGAGTCATTCTAAGTCCCTCTTACATTTAAGAGGAAGAAAACACAAATGTTAGGTACAATCATAAATGTTAGGTACAATTATAAATGTTAGGTGTAACTACAATTGGTAAGTGTAACTACCAATGGTAGGTGTAACCATAAATGGTAGGTGCAACCACCAATCGTATGTGCAACCACTAATGGTAGGTGTAATTAACATTGACATGCAATTTTGCCTATAAATAGTCAATGTTTTTGCCTTAGAGGAGAAACAAAGCAAAGCCAAAGGAACAATTTCCTTTGAAGAAAAATAGTGTTCTGTGTAAGAAAGTGAGAAAGAATATCTTAGAAAAATATTGTGATATTTTTCTAAAAGGGGAGTGACAAAATAGTGAGTTTTGGAAACACTTGTGTGACACTATTTTGGGTTTATCTCAATTTGTTGTATTGCCTCTCACTTTGTACCCATTAATTTATTAGTGGAAAAAATAATTTCGGAGTTTGTCCCGTGGACTTAGCCCAAATTAAAGGGTGAATCACGTTAAATTTTCGGTGTCATTATTCTACTCTATTAAATTCATTTTATTTTTACCCGTTGTGCCCAACAACTAGTATCAGAGCTGGTCTAGTAAAATTCTTAATATGCTCTGTGGTTGCAGCCTAGACTGACCTGCCACATCAGAAAAGATTTTTATTAGATCTAGGGCGTATTTATTTGCAGAAAAAGAAACACAGCGAGAAAAAAAAATGTCAAGCCAGAAGGTAGATATTGAGAAATTTAATGGCAATAATAATTTCTCTTTATGGCAAAGGAGGATGAAAGATATTTTCATTCAACAGAAGGTCCATAAGGCGTTGCTGGGAAAAGAAAAGAAGGTAGTAACCGTCACCGAGGAACAATGGGAGGAAATAGATGCGATTGCAACTAGTACAATCCGTCTAAATCTCTCGGACAGTGTCTTGCAAAATATTGAATAAAAAAATTGCAAGACTGCTAAATAAACATGAGAGACTCTAGAAAACGTGTACATGTCAAAGAACCTTGCCAATAAATTTTATTTGTGGAAGGAGCTATATTAGATGAGGAAGGAAGATAATGTGAGCATGATGCAACATGTTAGCAATTTCAACAGCAAGCTTTCTCACTTAGCAAGATTTAATGTGAGTTTTAGCGATGAAGAGAAAGCTGTGATGTTGTTGGCATCACTACCCTCATCATATAATCATATCACAACAACTCTGACTTATGCAAAAGACAAGATGGAGTTTGAAGTTGTTGTAAAAGCCTTGTTCTCATATGAGAAACAAAACAAGGAAAGAGATTCAGAAGAACAAGCCCTTATCACAGAGTCTAGAGGAAGAAGACTGTACAAAGAACAAAAACCCAGAAGTAAAAGCAGAGGCAAATCAAATAAATTTGCCAATGTTGAATGCCATCACTGCAAGAGGAAAGGTCACATTAAGAAATTTTGTCGAGTGTTCAAGAAGGAATAAGAAACGAACAAAGGCAAAGTAATGAAGAAAGATGACAGTAGTGATGATGAGCAAACAAATACCATAGACGAGTTCAATATCGTTTATGATGAAGATTTTGTTAATCTTGCATCACACGAGACCAACTGGGTGATTGATAGTGGTGCTAAAATTCACGCTACATCGCGTAGAGAATTTTTCTCATCATACACACCTGGAAGTTTTGGTGTTGTTAGAATGGGAAATGAAGGTCTATCAAAGGTAATAGGCAGAGGAGACGTTTTCTTGGAAACAGAGAACGAAACCAGACTATTTTTGAAGGATGTCAGGCATATTCCAGATATGCGCCTGAATTTGATCTCTGTGCGTAAACTTGCAAATGAATGATATTGCAGCTCCTTTATTTTATGACAAATGGAAACTTACAAAAGGCTCCTTAGTAGTGGCTAGAGGTGAGAAGCATACAACTTTGTATATAATACAAGCGAAGCTCTCTACCGATATAGTAAATGCCATAGAGAAAGATAGTGCAGCTGAGTTATGGCATAAGAGACTCAGTCACATGGGTGAAAAAGGTTTGACAAGTCTAGTCAAAAAGAAGATACTACCTGAAATGGATGAAGTACATTTGGAGAAATGTGTTCATTGTCTAGCAGGAAAGCAAAACAAAGTTGCTTTCAAGAGTTTCCCTCCTTCTAGAATGAATAATATATTAGATCTGATTCATTCAGATTTATGTGGACCAATGCCAAAGTCACTTGGTGGTGCTCAATACTTTGTGACTTTCATTGATGATCATTCAAGGAAGACGTGGGTATATCTTCTAAAGACAAAGGATCAGATGCTAGATGTCTTCAAAGAATTTCATGCCTCAGTTGAGAGACAGACTGGAAAGAAGTTGAAGTGCATCCGTACAGACAATGGTGGAGAATACATAGGACCTTTCCATGCTTATTGCAAAAAGCATGGTATTAGGCATCAGATGACACCTCCAAAGACACCACAGTTGAATGGCTTAGCTGAGAGGATAAACAGAACTTTGATGGAGAGAGTTAGATGTCTATTCTCACATACAAAGTTGTCTAAATTTTTTTGGGGTGAAACCATACTCACAGTTGCACATGTGTTGAATCTTTCACCCTGTACTCCTCTCAAGATGGATGTTCCAGATAAAGTGTGGTCAAGAAAAGATGTTTCCTATGATCATCTGCGAGTGTTTGGCTGCAAAGCATTTGTTCATATCCCTAAGGATGAGAGATCTAAACTTGATGCCAAAACAAGACAGTGTATTTTTATTGGCTATGATCAAGATCAATTTGGCTATAGATTTTACGATCCGATTGCAAAGAGACTTGTCAGGAGCTGTGATGCTGTATTTGTTGAAGATGAGACCATTAAAGATATTAACAAAATGAAGAAAGATGTTCCTAATTTCAATGGTGACTCATCAGATTTGGAATTAATTCCTCCAACATCAGTGCCAAGACAAGTTGGAGATGAAGACCAGGTTTATCCACCTGGTGAAGATGATGCCCTCATAGAAGTTGGTTCTGAAGATGAGGGAAATAATGATGTTCATTATCCAGTACCAACACCTGCGGCTTCTCCTGTTCCACTGAGAAGAAGTGATAGGGGAGAACCTGAGAGTTATGAAGAGGCCATGGATGACGAATCCAAACAAAAATGGATTGAAGCTATGCAAGATGAGATGAAATCCTTGCATGAGAACAAAACCTTTGAGTTGATGAAACTACCCAAAGGGAAGAAGGCCTTGAAAAATAAATGGGTGTTCAGGGTGAAGCATGAAGGACACAGTTCCAGTCTGCGATACAAAGCCAGATTGGTTGTCAAAGGATTCAGCCAAAGAAAAGGTGTTGACTTTGACGAGATTTTCTCTCCAGTTGTGAAAATGACATCCATTCGTACTGTGCTAGGGTTAGCATCAAGTCTTGACTTGGAAGTTGAACAAATGGATGTCAAAATTGCCTTCCTACATGGTGACTTGGAAGAAGAGATATACATGGAACAACCAGAGGGTTTTTAGCAAAAGGGAAAAGAATATTATGTCTGCAAATTGAAAAAAAATCTCTACGGCTTAAAACAGGCACCAAGACAATGGTACAAGAAGTTTGAGTCTGTTATGGGGGAGCAAAGATACAAAAAGACTACTTCAGACCATTGTGTTTTTGTGCAGAAATTCTCTGATGATGATTTCATTATTCTTTTGCTTTATATGGATGATATGTTGATCGTTGGTCGAAATATTTCTAGAATCAACATCTTGAAAATGCAGTTGAGTAAGTCTTTTGCCATGAAAGACTTGGGGCCAACAAAGCAGATTCTTGACATGACTATTATTAGAGACAGAGGCGCCAAGAAATTGTGGTTGTCACAGGAGAAGTACATTGAGAAAGTACTTCAAAGATTTCATATGGATAAGGCTAAAGCGATTAGTTGTCCTCTTGCTAATCACTTTAAGCTAAGTTCTAAGCAGAGCCCTTCTACAGACAAAGAGAAGGAAGAGATGGAAGAGGTTCCATATGCTTCAGCAGTTGGAAGTCTAATGTATGCCATGGTTTGACACGGCCAAATATCACTCATACAGTTGGAATTGTGAGTAGATTCCTTTCAAATCCTGGAAAGGAACATTAGGCTGCAGTGAAATGGATTTTCAGGTATCTTCGAGGTTCTTCCAAAATATGCCTATGTTTTGGAAATGACAAACCTATGTTAGTTGGATACACAGATGCAGATATGGTTGGTGATGTGGATTCTAGAAAATCCACTTCAGGTTACCTGATTACATTTGCAGGGGGAGCTGTGTCATGGCAGTCAAAGTTACAAAAATGTGTTGCACTATCTACTACCGAAGCAGAGTTTATAGTAGCAACGGAAGCATGTAAAGATTTGCTATGGATGAAAAAGTTCTTGAAAGAATACCTCCTTTCATTCAAGATCAAAACATATTGATGTGAGATATCACTGGATTAGGGATGTAATGGAGAAGAAGTTATTACAACTTGAGAAGATCCATACAGAAGAAAATGGATCAGACATGTTGACGAAAATTCTCCCAAGACAAAATTTTGAATACTGTCGTTTAGCTGTTGGATTGGTGGAGCCCTCTATGTAGTCGGAAGGGGGAGATTTGTAAGTCCCTCCTACATTTAAGAGGAAGAAAACACAAATGTTAGGTGCAACCATAAATGGTAGGTGCAACCACAATTGGTAAGTGCAACCACCAATGGTAGGTGCAACCATAAATGGTAGGTGCAACCACGAATGGTAGGTGCAACTAACATTAACATGCAATTTTGCCAATAAATAGGCAATGTCTTTGCCTTAGAGATACACCAACACACCAAAACAAGAAGAGAAGCAAAGCAAAGCCAAAGGAACAATTTTCTTTGAAGAAAAATAGTATTGTGTGTAAGAAAGTGAGAAAGAATATCTTAAAAAAATATTGGGATATTTTTCTAAAAAGGGAGTGACAAAATAGTAAGTTTGGGAAACACTTGTGTGATACTATTTTAGATTTATTTCAATTTGATGTATTGTTTCTCACTTTGTACCCATTAATTTATTAGTGGAAGAAATAATTTCAGAATTTATCCCGTGAACTTAGCCCAAATTAAATGGTGAAACACGTTAAATTTTCAGTATCATTATTCTACTCTGTTGAATTTATTTTATTTTTACCGTGCGCAACAATCATCCTATACAATATCTTATTATATTTTAAGTATAACTAATTTTATCTGATTTTAAGAGGAAAATAATAACTATTTTTTTTAATAATTGACCAATATATTTATAACACCCGTACAATATTTTATCCTTTATTATAGTTTATTTCAATTTTTTTTTTAGGTTTCTACCATGTCTTTCTCACGTACTCACATGGTGTACGATGTTAGATAAAGAGGTTTATCTTTTTGTCTATAAATTCTTTTTCTCTCTCATTCTACGTTTTCTCTCATCGATTTTTATTTTTAATTTTAACCTTGTTTTTATGTGAAGAGAAGTCTTATCATTGATTTTAATAATTTATTTTATAAAATCTAATCATATAAAAGTCAATCAAATTTTATGAAAATATTTATGTATTTTTATGATTATCAAATTTATAAAAAAAAATTCAAAATATAATTTTTTTTATAAAACGTAATTTAACATATTTTTAATAGTTATGGTTGAAGGTGAAGACATCGAAGAATATTAAGAAACTCATGATGTGTTATGTTACTTTGAGTATTTATATTTATTTAATTTTTGAATATATATATATTAATGAATATAATTGTGTTTTTGAAATAACTTTCATACGTGAAATTTAGTAAAATATATCAAGATTATTTATAAAAAAAAACTGTTCAAACTATAGAAAAATGTGTTGTTCTAAATATAAATATAAATTAATACATTAATGCATCAATAAAAATGGAGATTGGTAAATTTAGAATAACTATTTTGAAAAGTTTTAAAAATTGATTATATTATTAAAATAATTATAATTTAGTACTTTATAAAATTATAGTTAAGTTTTATTTAAATAGTAACGGATAAAAATAACCAATTGAGATAATTTAGGTAGGGTAAAAAATACCAGTCCACCTATTTCATGCTCTCTAAGTGCATTTTGCGTCATTTATGGCCTTTGCAGTTTCAGAAAAAACAGAGCACCCATTTTCCTGTACTTCTCCTTCCCTCTCTCTTCTACTAAGAAATGTATTCTTATTTAGAAGAACCAGAGGAACAGTCAAAAGGGTCAGAGGAGAACAGTGCTGTTACAGTGGAGGCTCAACACAAAATTCGTGTAAATGATCGAGAAACATTACTTTATCGATTCATTTTTTATGCTTAAAAACACTGTTAGATGGAGAAAGCAATTTGGAATTGATGAATTGGTTAATGAAATATTTAATATTTAATACTTTTTAAATGCACGTGATATTAAATTTTTATATAATCATCCAATTTTTATTATATATAATAAGATATTATTTTCGAAACAAATAATTAGTATGCAATACAACACTTGATTCATTTATTTAAAAATAAAAATAAAAAATTTATTAAAACAAATTTAGGTTAAAAAAATTATTTGGAGGGATAAATAAATGAGAAAATCTCGACGAGCTGAAATAATGAATGCTTGAGCTCCGTTGATCGGTGGCGGCTGTAGTTGTTCAAAGTAACAGAGAAAATTAAAATGGGAAAGGGAGACAAGAAGCAGAAACACCAAAAAAGGAATTCTCGTCAAGCTTCATTTCATTTTACTGCAGAAGACGAACAAGAATTTGACAGTGGGCATGAAAGCTACCCACTTAGTTTGCCTAACTCAACTCACTCTGAACACGAAGAAAACGAAGAAGAAGACAAAGACAATGACGGGCTTCAAGAAAATGAGGAAACTGGTGAATATCCTCCAACAGAAACTCCCTCTAAGTTTCTATTGTACCAGCAATCTGTTCAGGTTTTAGTGTGACCCAGTTCTTGACTTTTTTGTTATATAACCCTGTTTCGTTATCAAGAAAATATAGAAACACAAGATTTAAGCAAACTAAACTTACTAGTTGGTCGAATTTTGTTTGAATAAATTGCATGTATAACGTTCTGGTAATATATGATGTACTCAGTTTTGCCAGTACCATAATGAATAAATTTAGTTTCTTTGTTCTTTCTTGGAAGAATTTGATAAGTGATGTTTTTTTTTTTTGGGGGGGGGGGGGGGAGAACAGTCGCCAAAAGGGGATATCAGCTATTTGCAGAAGTTTTTTATATTGTATGTGGGTGGAAGGTTTCCCCTTCATTTCCAAGAAGATTTCTGTGGCACTGCGCTTCTCAGGTACCTCTTCCTTTTCATTAGCTTTGGAGTAAATAAGAGAAATATCATAACTCTGTTGGTTTCCATTTTGTTGATTTTGCGGAGTTTCAGCTGAGTAGGTTCAGTTTGTTAAACTAATATCAGGCAATTGGTCCTATCCTTTAGCAGGCAGGCATGTGGTTATATCTTCTTTGTTGTTCCATTGCATTAATGTCTCTACAGTACCATCTCACGAACCTCTCTTTGACTAATAGCTAATGTTGGAACCTTCAGCCTGGTTCATAATAATCATATTTTTGTTGTGGCTTCCATTGCTCAAGTAGTGAATGAAGTTATGCTATTCAATTTGAGTTACGCGCCTGTTTGTAAGATCGATGTTAATAATAGATATATAAAAGTAATGTTGGTCCTTTTATTAATAGCTTAAGCTTTTGGAAGAGTTGGTATTCCAACAACTTCTAACAGTTAGTTAGCTTTTGGAATTTGTATATTGATAGGTGAAAAGTGATTGAGTTGCTTCTTTATGTTGGTGTTGATCTTAGTAATCAGTACCTAACAGAAATTTTGTGTTTTGACAGTACAGAATGGCTCCGCACTGACTCTAGAAGGACTGCTGTTGGGTTGGATTTGGATCTAGAAGCACTAAAATGGTGCATGGAAAACAATATTTGTAAAGTTGGGGCTGATGGGTATTCCAGAATTTCTCTCTTTCATGGTAATGTCTTGCATCCACATGATGCTAAACTTGTCAAATTTCAACCTGAAGAGTTGGTGGGGAACATTTCTCTGGAAGAGAGGAAAGGTTCCTCCATGACTGGTTCACTGGAGTCCTCCATAGCAGAAGAGTCTACTTTCTCAGTTGATGATAGGCACTTGGGGTGCTCACCACTGCCTGCGAGAGACATTGTGTGTGCCTTTAACTATAGCTGTTGTTGTCTTCATTCCCGTGCTGATCTGGTTTTTTATTTCAAGCATGCTCGTGATGCCTTGTCTAAAAAAGGTGGAATATTTGTGATGGATCTGTATGGTGGTACATCATCAGAGCAGAAATTAAGGCTTCAGAGGAAATTTTCCAATTTCACGGTATAAATATATCTTCTTGTAACACTTGTTTACTTTCTATAATTTCAGTTCATGCATATGGGAAAATTTTATTCGTAGCAGCAATTTGCAATAACATAAATAAAGTATAGCAGTACACCATCTCTTCCATAACCACAAACACTGAAACTAGCCACGCAATCTCATTTCATTGAGATTGCCTTCCCAATCCCAATCCATAGTTCTTCTCACCAAAGCATTTCACCAATGCTTGCAGAAGAACCAGCTATACCCAATAACCCTAGGGTTACCTAACCGTCCCTGCCAGCCAAACTAGCTGAATTCATGGCTCAAACAACAAGGGTCATCACCTTCACCACCATATATGACCAAAAAACTAGAGAAAAAGACATCACCAAACAGCCAGCCCTACACTGATAAAACAACATTCAAATAAGCGCCAAGAACAACGAGTACCATTATATATAGCTGGTAAGGAAAACATCTTCACAAATTGAGGAACTAAAGACATCAGTTTACCTTGTGTGCATTCTTTAGAGCTGTTTGATAATCTGTGATTCTTCATTTTTGATCAGTTCAAAACTGATTCAGTCTTATAGTGTACATCCATAATTTATTCTTGACTTTTGCTTGATTTACAACAGGGCAAAAGCTAGTATAATAATTGCTATAATCATGTGCAGTATGTCTGGGAGCAAGCTGAATTCGATATTATTGGGAGGAAAACAAGAATTAGCCTGCATTTTCATTTCAAGAAGCAGCAGAAAATACGCCATGCATTCTCCTATGACTGGAGACTGTGAGTTCATTTCTGTTGAGAACGTTTAACATGTTTTAGTGGCACTGGCACACCCAATTCGAACATTAGAATAGATGTTTATGTTGATACGTTTCATACCTGTTAATTCTGAAATCAATCTAAAAGGCCTTCTATTCATGTTACTAGGTGGTCATTGCCAGAGATCAAAGACTGCTTAGAAGAAGCTGGGTTTCGATCTGTCCATTTTTGGCTTCGGCAAATGCCAGATATTGGAGAAACTAGAAGCACAGTAGGATTTGGTGCAGGACGAGATGTAAAATATGAAGAGGTTAAAAGCTTTGAGCAGCATGATGCTTGGAATGCATACATAGTAGGTGTTGCTTAGCCTCATTGGATTTGGAGCTTTCCTGATACATTTTGCCTCTTTTTTGTTGTCGTCCTCCTCCTCCTCTGAACAGATACTTTGTATTGCATGCTGGCTGTTGTAATCACATTCATTTACCTTTGACAGAATTTATTACGATTGAAGTTGTTAACTAGCATTAATCAGCCATTAGAATGTGCATGAATCAAATTCCCTTTAAATATGTTAAAATGAGGGGGGGAATGGAAGTAACTAATTTACTATATTGAATTTTCTTGTCCATCTTTAATTTAATATTTTTTTTATAAATAAAATACTAATAGGTATATTTTAAATATGACAGTTATAGAATAAATATTACTGTCATAATAGAATTATTAAATTTAAAAAGGGAATAAATAGCTATAAATTTTGTTATAAAAATATACTTTTTATTTTCTCCATACATTGTAATGACAATGTCTGGTATTGGAGTTAACAATTTCTTCGTTTTTTATATAACAAATCAAAGTACCTTGTAATTAATTTTGTGAAAATAATACAAAAATCTGCCCTTAGTTAAAATAAATAAATAAATAAATAATACAGAGAATGAAAGTTAATAATAAAAGAGGTGAGATTTAAAATAATGTGTGATGAGAGAATGAATATAATATTTTGAAATCAAGCTCGTTCTGATCCGGGTTCAAGTGAAAATGTGAAGGAAACTTATCAAATTTAAAATAAAAAGGGTGGCGTGACAATAAATTTGTGTTGTTGGCACATTTTAATCCATGAATTTTTAATAATATATTTTAATCTTTAATTTTAAACTAAAATATTTCATCTTAATAAAATTTATGGATTAATATATCCTAAAGATATAAATATAGAAACTTTTTTTCTATATGATATTCTAAATGTTTAAAATATGAGGATTAAAATATATTACTTGATAATTTAAGAATAAAAATATCTTAAAAACTTCCTAAAATGAGTTATAAAAAAATAATTCTTTAATTTTAGATTAAGAATATATATTTAAAATTTAGTAAATAAAAATAAGTTCAAGTGTGTCATTGATCCCTAAATTTTAATTAAATTTACATATAATTTTTTAAACATTTAAAATATACGATTTGATTATTAAATTTTTAAAAATTCACATATAGGTCTTTAAATTTTTAAATCTTATAATTTAGTCTCTAATCTTTTAAAATTTTACACATAAATCTTAAGTTTTTAATTTACAAATATATATTTTAGCAGTCAAATTAGAATTTATGGGTGAAATTTTAAAAGTTTAGAGACCAAATTGTATGATTGAAAAGTTTAGGGATCTATGTGTGATATTTTAAAAAAATTAAGATCAAATCATACGTTTTAAAAATTTAGAGATCTATGTGTGAATTTGGATAAAATTTATTGATCAATAATACACTTGAACCATAAAAATAAGAAATATCCAATATCACATGATAATGTTTTTATGTCACATCAAACTAGTAGTTATCGGGATAAAATAGTGGCCTTAACATGTTTTCTTTAAGAACTTAGAAGGCCCAATTATCCATCCCAAAATCATTAATAACATAATAATAATACTCTTATAAATGTTGGTTTTATACACTATGTATGTCAAATACTTATTATTTGGGTGTTTTAGACTAAGATACCCCATATCCACAGGGGGGTACACTCACATAAGATGTTATAAGGTGTATGAGCACAAACAATTTTACATAGGATGGTTTGAGAACACGAGGTGTATGATGTATATGAGATGTGTCATACACGAGGTGTATTAATAAATAAGGATATTTAGGTATATGACCCCAACAAGGTATACAAGATACAAGAATGATAAGGGGACAAGAAGACACGAATTGTAGAGATACATGAGCATAACTCATCATATGGTAGTGATCTGATTGTACATTAGATATGATCGTTCTAATAGGATGTTGATAGTTGGAGGTGATGATGTTTATATATGTGGACCTATATGACCCATTATAGAGATATAACGCTTTCTTATCTCTCTCTAAACCTTGTTACACTTTGTAATTCTCTTCAAACAATCAGTGTCCATCGTGGGCCTTAAATTTTTCAATCCATACAGAGGATTTGAGACCTTTTATTTAGAAAATTAGGAGAATCACGTCGTAAAATAAGAAAATTTAAACCAATCAACAGGATCAACCACCACACTACTTTCAGTTCAAGGAAAAGCAAAAGCCAAAATCACCATAAACACCCTATCATAGATTTGGGCATCACTCTAGTCAACCATTAGCTCTAGAAGGAAGAGCTGAAGTTATCAAGACGATCATGCATGCTATTAGTTTAGTGAATGTGACTTTTAAAGATGCAACCTTAGAAAAAGATGTCAAAATGGAAAAGCTTGAACAAGAGGTAATGAAGTTGCAACAAGCTTTTGTCCAATCACAAAATGATAATAAAAAATTATGTGTACTCTTGTTATAACAAAACTATTTAGATCAAGCAAAAGACTCATTTCAAACCATAATAACTACACCACCCTCAAAACCATCGTATCTAATAAGGATTCTGTAAGTTTCTCAAGAACCGAAAAAACATCACCATCATAAACAATATCATTGTACAAAGAAATCACACTAGTTAATCCACTGCAACCACCATAAGAACTTTATGAGCCACATCATTTCATTCAAACCACCTATTATCAACCCGAACCACATAATGCATATGCATTTTTCAATACTCACTCGAATTACCTTGATAACAGATGAGATGATAAATGAAAAAAGATGAATGATAAAATGGTCGATCAATTCAAAAAATAGGGTAAATAATACCCTATAAATCCATGTGTGATCAGTTATTGACATTCTCATACATTTCAAGGTAACTATGACGCTAGTTTTCATCCCTAGAGAAAAAAAGATATTATGTTATGCAAAAAAAACACTATATGAAACTATGTGACTTATTATAAGGATCTAATTTTTTCTAAATTATATAACATTTTATAATTCTCTAAAAATATTTATAATTTAATAATTTAAATTATTATTTCATGAATAGATAACCTATAGCTTTAATAACATTAAAAATTATTAAAAAAAACTAACTATTTTAAGAATTTAAGCTACCGTAAAAACCACTAATGTTTATCATTAATATTGAAATAAAATAAATATTTTGTACCCTATTTTATCGTAGCAATATATTACCTTAATTAAATCCCAATTTGCTTTACAGATTACTGTGCATCTGCAACTCTATCTCAGCCGTTCGATTTCTGAATACCATCTGATAATATATCCCTTCCAAAGACGACAAAAGAACCATCTGCTTTTCTCTTTGTTGCAATTCAAAACTCAAACCCCCCATTCCTTCTGAATTACTGAGCCCTCTTCTCTATTTTCCAGACACACAACTGTGTCTGAGTCAGCCCTCTGATTGGAGCTTATTTATCTCTCTCTCTCTCTCTCTCAAGTTTCTGTTTGCTTTTTTTTCCCTTTGTTATATTTGGGTCTGTCTTCTTCTATATTACCTTTCTGTGGTTCTTAGACACATTACTGTTGGTGGGTTCGGCTCTGTGGTTTTTGTGAAGATTGAAGACTGAAGGTGGGTGTTGCGGGTTACATGGCTATTCTGTATCTCCTCTTGTTTCTGGCAGTAGTCTCAGTTGGTGTTTCTGCTGATAAAGGTATGCTTCATTTCTTCAACTTCTTACGTTAATACTTTGCCATTTATATTTCACCTTATTTGGTCCATTTCTGCTCAACCATCTCGTACTCTGACTAAAGTTTGAAGCTTTTTTGTGCTTGATCTGTTTTTCTTGGCATTTTAAGTTCCCTACAAATGCTTCGAATATGTACTTGGGCACTACCCAGCGAGCACTTTGAGTACTAATTCAATTGATTTAATCAAAAGTTTTCTTATGAAGGATTGTTGTTGGTATTTTTATTTTTAATTTTTTTATGCGCATGTTAAATCAATTGATGGGTTATATTATAATTTGTGGCTCCAATCTTGCTACTTACTAGGCTTTCACCGCTTCAGTTAATTACTAAACTGCTGTTTCTGGGCTGAGAGATAAAGAAAGATTAGTTATTTTATTTTCTTCTGACCAAAGCGTGCGTTTATGGAAAATCTTTTTTTTCCCTCCTCCCCTGTTGTGAATCATTGATCTTTTTTTAGCCTTCTTTAATGGGAATCAAGCATATTGCGTACCAGCTCATTTGATTGTCTTTTACAGCTTTAAATTAAGTTTGCATAGATATGTGTAGAATGTTCTAGGACCAAATAGCCCTCATCTTTTTGGTTATGTAAACATAGGATACCAACATGTACCTGGGAGGGTATTATCGTCATTTTAGTTACAGAGAATCAGTTTTGCAGAGCTGTTCCTTTGTATTGTACGAGTGAGAAATAGATATATCACCTCCCTTGGTAGTTTCCCTAATGATTTATTTTCAATGCAACATTTAGAAAAAGCATCTGAGACCAGGATTATCTAGTCCTTATCAGTTTCTATTATTAACAGGGCAATGAGGGTTGCTCACGCCTTATTTGATTTAGAATTTTCTTTAAATGATCACATTATCTAATAATCTATGTAAGTCAGTAACAGAATAACTTAAGTTCGATTAGCAAAGTAGATTATGTCTTCTATAGCCAAAAAAAAATGATGGATTATGCATGAAATGATGCAATGATATTAAAGAATAAGGATCCCTTTGGAATTGCTTTTACTTTGGTTTGAGATGCTTTCCAATGGACCAAAACACTGCTAGTTTGGTAATTTCCAAGAAAAGTTCATTCAAAATTTTGAGAAGTACTATTTGTTCTTTTAGTAAAAGTGAGTGATCCTTACACTTTTAAGAGAGTAGTTTTGCATTTGCATGTATTATCCTTTTAAAATAATTACTTAAGTACCACTCAAAATCACTTTCAATGCTTCGTGTAAAACACTTAAATGCTTCTCCTGAAACTACTTTTTAAGGTTTAACTAACCATTTCTAGAACAAACACATCCAAACGAGTTCCATCTTTACGATAAATGCCTTATTTACGTACTTTGATTGCCCACATGAACATCTCTATATCCTTAGGCATGGGATTGTTTGATGATAATGATACCAAACTGGAATTGCTTCAGTTTTATTGTTGGCTACTGGTAGTATGGAAGATCGTAGGAGAAGTTCCGTGCTACCCACAGGATAACTGTGATGAAAGATCAAGTTTATGCTTGACTGATTGTATTTTGGTCTGAACACATGATAAAATTTACTTCAAAATTTTGACAGAAATTAAATTGCAGGAAGAATTTTAAAATTTACCCATGTATCCTTTGACATTTTGCAGATGCTTTTATTGGGGTAAATGTTGGTACAGACCTATCTGATATGCCAAGCCCGACTCAAGTAGTGGCTCTTCTTAAAGCTCAGAATATTAGACATGTCAGGCTATATGATGCAGACAGAGCAATGCTTCTTGCACTTGCAAAAACAGGCATACAAGTGACTATTTCCGTTCCCAATGATCAGCTCCTGGGGATAGGTCAGTCAAATGCAACTGCTGCCAACTGGGTTTCTCGTAATGTGATAGCTCATGTCCCTGCAACCAACATCACAACAATAGCTGTTGGATCTGAAGTCCTAACTGCACTACCTAATGCTGCTCCAGTCCTAGTTTCTGCCTTAAATTTCATTCACTCTGCACTTATTGCTGCTAATGTAGATCGTCAAATTAAAGTATCTACCCCACACTCGTCGTCCATCATTCTTGATTCCTTTCCACCTTCTCAAGCCTTTTTCAATCGTACATGGGACTCAGTCATGGTTCCCATGCTTAAGTTTTTACAATCCACCGGTTCACATCTTATGCTCAATATTTACCCCTATTATGATTATATGCAATCCAATGATGTGATACCCTTGGACTATGCTCTATTTCGCCCTCTTCCTCCTAACAAGGAAGCTGTTGATGCCAACACTCTCCTGCACTATAATAATGTTTTTGATGCAGTTGTCGATGCTGCTTATTTTGCCATGTCCTATCTCAACTTCACCAATATCCCCATTATAGTAACCGAATCAGGATGGCCCTCCAAGGGTGATTCATCAGAGCCTGATGCTACTGTGGAAAATGCTAATACTTATAATAGTAACTTAATTAGACATGTGCTTAACAACACGGGGACTCCTAAACACCCTGGGATTGCTGTCAGTACTTACATTTATGAGCTGTACAATGAGGATATGAGACCTGGCTCAGTTTCTGAAAAGAACTGGGGACTATTTGATGCCAGTGGCGAACCTGTTTATATTCTTCACTTGACTGGCGCGGGGACTGTATTGGCAAATGACACAACAAATCAAACTTTTTGTGTTGCAAAAGGTGGAGCGGATCGAAAGATGCTGCAGGCAGCCCTTGATTGGGCATGTGGTCCTGGGAAAGTTAATTGTTCACCTTTGTTACAGGGGAAGCCATGCTATGAACCTGACAATGTTGCTGCACATGCAACATATGCCTTCAATTCATATTATCAACAGATGGCTAAATCTCCTGGTTCATGTGATTTTAAAGGGGTGGCAACCGTCACTACCACAGACCCAAGTAAGGACTGATATGCTGTTTGGCACTTTAATGCTATTTTATTGAATCTTATTAAAAAAAGTGCTATTTCGTTGACTTAATTTGATTAGATAATACTCTGATAGGTCAGGGAATAGAGATTTTATCCCTGTGAGAGCTATTATTCTCAAACAATCCGATCATATGGTTGAATTTTAGATGTTAAGAATAAGGTTATAAGTATGAGGGTAGTTAAGTAGTTCTATAATCATATGAGTTGTCTCTCTTACCCGTTCACTATATATACAAAAATACTTTTTATCACAAAATGCATATATCAATCCACATGGCACAGTATAATTGTCCCTTGTTAGTAAGTGGTCCTACTATCACTTTATCATTTCACATCCATAACTTCACATGTAATTAATAATTGATGCATCATTTTATGCATATAGTACTTCTATTTATATGTATATATGTATATTTTTTTTTCTCATGTCCTTCATTGATCATTCTTGCAGGCCATGGTTCTTGTAAGTTTCCTGGCAGGTACATTTTAGAGCTTTAAATATTTAAGATTTAATGTATATCCCTGTTCTTTAGCTGACATCTTCAACCCCTTTGATGTATTTCTCTACAACCATTGCTATTTACTTTACAACAGCCATTAACATTATACTGATCTCATTTCGTCTGCTCATTTTGTTGTAGTGCCGGAAGAAAAGGAACCCATGTAAATGGCACTTCACTAGCTCCATCCTCAAATTCTTCGGTTTCTGGCTGCGCTTCACGACATATTTATTATGGTGATTCTTTCACAATGTCATTGATAATTGGTGTTTTAATTATGAGTGCTGTATTCTTGTAGAAACTGTCTTCTCTTGTTGTTGGACTCTTTGAAGGGAATGGATATATCTTTGGAAACATTTGCTCTCCTCTGCTTGAAAGCCTCCATCAAAACCCAATTTTGTACCTTCTCATGGAGAAGTTTAAGGGATATTTGGCTTGAGAGAGGACATATATTGACAAGTAGGTTTAGAATGAGTTGTCCATTGGAATTTGTAAAAACGGGCAAAGAAATTATTTCCATCTAGTGGTGTAATTATCATGGATGAGTGTATTGTGGTTTCCATTAGATTTGTATTCTTTTTATTGGATTTGCACCTATTTTCTTGTGTCAAAATCTACGTTCTGGTTATGCCTGACTGGAGATGTACATTTTCTTCTGTTGTCAGATTTCATTAGTTGCTAGTAATAGTTCATTTGAGGTTTGTTCAATGAGCTAAAAAAATACAGGTCATGAATTCAAATGAATTAGTTACTTTCATGAGCATTATGTGAGTTCATTTAATAAAAGGAAAAATGCATTTAAATTTAGATCTTATAGTTCATCCAAGTTAAATTTCTTCTACTCAATTTTACACCGCTAGTGATTTGAGTTCATTTGAGGTTGGCTCCCATAAGTTAAAAAAATAAAATTAATTCATGAAATCAAATGAAGTGAACTAGTTATGACTTTGTTTAATAAAATGTTTATTAAAAAATAATCATCATAATATTACCATGGAAAAGTACATTTAAATTTAAAGATGAGTTATAACTGAACTAAATTGAATATGTTATTCTTGTTTCGTATTACAACTTATGACCCTACCCTAGAGGACTTCTGAACATTAAAAACAAACAAATAAAATTGTAATGTTATTCAACCCATATGAAAGGAGAAAAAAATTTATGAACGGCAGGTATCAAAACTATAGGTAGATATGATACATGTAGTCTTAGATTAAGAAATGAGATCAACATAATATGGAGGGATAGATTTTGACACGTGGATTGTGTTGGTTGAAAAAGTGAGTATGTTTGGCATTTTCAAAAGAAAAAAGAGCTATATTGCATCGTTAATGTTACATTGGGAAACAAATGCAAGAAAGCACCTTGGAAAGATACCATAACAACAAAAGACAAATCATCAAATACAACAATAAAGGCTACAAGGAAATTTGACGTTTTGTAATTTTAACATAGCAATTCTTATCAACCATACAAACAAGCATAGCCTCATCTCTCACCAATCGCTAGGGCATTGGCTATTATTGACAGCTTAGGAGCCAACGAGTTGCAAGCACTCACAAGATGCTCGTATACTTCTCAAGGATAGTACTCGTAAAAGTGTCAATGTTCCAGAGGCTCCACTGCAGTTTTGAAAAGAAGGATGTAAACCTTGTCAATTGAAAAATACAAAAAGCCACCATGGGAGTGAGTGACGTACGAACCAAAACTGGTTCCGACAATGCAATGCCAAGCCGGACCATACACCGAATCAAACTCCTGTCAAGAAGAAAGCAAAAATTCATTGTGAGCCTTTCAAAAATGTTCAGGTTATGGAACAAGCAAGTTTATGCCTATAGAAAAGTTATGCTATTGTCTATTACAATACCAAAAGCCATTAAGTTCATAATTCCTCTCAAAACCTTCAATATAGTGCCTTTTTTTAGGACAATTTAGTGCATGTATTTCCAAAGATGAGAAAAGTATGCAGCATATCAAGCCCTGATCTGTATCCATTTCCATCCTCTTGTCAACCTCTAAGGGTAAGCCCCAGCCAAGGGCGAAGCTAGAAATATTTTTTATTTTTATTTTTTGATAAAAAGTAGACGATTATTGAAATATTAAGGAGATAAAATACATGATCATGATGTAGCATTGATAAGAATTACAATGTATTATTTTCAATCTAAGCCTAAACTTTCCATACCATATTAGAAAATAAACCTAGAGTTTTGATTTATGGTATTATAATTTATAAAAAAAAATTATATAAAATAAATAAAAAGACAAAAAACAATAAGTCAGTAAAGTATTGAAATCATACATGATTAAATTAATAAACTAAAAAGTTCATATAAACAAATGAGAGATTCAATTAAACACATGAAATTTGAAGTGTTAAAAAACTAAAACTGAAAAAACATATTAAAAATCTAAAAAATATAAGATATGTTTTATGATTTTAAATTTGAGACAATATTTAAAAAAACACATATTGAGCAATTAAAAGCTAAAAATAAAGAAAGTAAACGAAAAACAAAAGGAAAAGTATATTAAAATTTTCATATAAAAATAGAATAATTTGCAAATATTACTAAAATACAATACAAAATAATGTAATATTAGATAAAGTTAAAATTTGAATTGAAAATTTAAATTTTTTTGACAATTTGACTGACAAAAACTTAAATGTGAAGCTTCTCGTCAAGCTATTTTTTCTTATTTTTAGTTTTTATAATGTTCTTTTTGTCATAATAGTTTTTATAATGTTTGACAGTGTCATTCTATTATCATGAATTGAACAAAAATTATATGATTGAAATATGTTTGGAATATACAATATCATAAGTCAAGAGTTAAGAAGTATTTTTATATAATATATATGATTACAATTCTACATATGTAACTAATGTTTAACTAATGTTTGTTAATGTTTGTTAAACACGTGTACAAAAGTTCTTATTTTTAACTACTTCACTCACAATTATTATCACTTTTGCTAACGTGTTTCTTAGATATTAAAGATACATAAAAAACATATCAAGAAAAAAAGAGAAGAATTAGACACAATATATATTACTACAAATAAAATATATTTATTGAAGACTAAAAAAATATACATATAATTAATTTTTTGTATAAATTTCAGCGGAGGCTACAATCCCATGTAGCCCTAAGAAGTTCTACCCCAAGCTGCATACATATGAAACAGATCTAAAAAACTTATCTATTAGACGATGAGATGACCCAGAATCTATTGCGATGCTCAATATGAAACCAGCTTGGTAGTGTTCATATATGATGGAGATGAACCACCTAAGGTAACCTTTTTTCTTGGAATTTCTTCAAGGATGAGTCATGGATATTGTAAAAGAAAACATTGTTGATTTTTCAGCATTGCTGTTTCTCCATCGAGTTACTATACAAACCCTAATTCCAAAAAATAAAAAAATAAAAAGGCTTCCCCCTATCAAATGTGACTGAGTTATCTAAGTGTGTTAACTTGTATAGCTCTAAAGCCTTACTTCTATAAATCATGATCATTTCCAAGTTCAAGAAATATGTAATAGATCTAAACAGAACTGGAAAAAGCTAATAAGAAAATCACATACAAGTTTGTGAAGCTCTCTCTCTTAGTTAATTCAGAACTCCTTCAGCTACTTTTTTCTGTCCGTTAAAATAGATTGCTTGAACACGCATGTTCAATTACAGTGAACTAAAACAAATGATAAAAATAAACACTTCCCACTGCACTTTGCAAGATAGTTATAGTACTAGTCTAGTCTTCCTCCAATAATACACAAAACGACACTGAAAAAGAGACTTTGAACTACAACTCTTTTTTTTAAAATCAAATTTACTACTAATATAATCTAAAGAGCAAATGAGTGGATTTCTAAAACACCACTAGTACAAGACATTTACTACTAAACAAGTAGGTATGTGCGGCCTACAACTCACACAATCATAGGATCGGTGGTTGATCAAAATCAAATGCACTTGAAAAGAAGAAACATTGACAAGGGAGAGAGGTTAAAAAAGGAAAGTGATTACTACTGATATTACTGACAACAGTAAACTGACAAAACCACTCCTATTACTATTATCAGCAAAACTAGAAAACAAAAGAGCAACCCACAAGGATGTTTTGGGAGAAGGAAAAAATAGCCTTGCACGCAAAGACCCAATGGTCATTCTTGATTGGACCACTGACATAGTTAATAAAAAACTCCAATAAAGGCTGGTAATGTGCAAAGTATGTCTACATATAAACAAACTGAAACTGGTCCATTCAAATTTGACCGGTAATTGTCGAAACTCAATAAATTGAATTATTAATCCAAAAACAGATATTAATGCTCTCAAGTCTTAACAATATGAAAAAATAAATCATAACCCATAAAGGAAAAAAAAAACAGATTGGGAAAAAGTTACGAACCTTCTTAAGGACGAGAGCTAGGCGTTTACTATCAAGCTTGCCGGGCATGGAATCGAGGTGGGAACGAGCGCAAAGAAAGGCTCGACTTTGAATCGGAATAGGCATGTCAGAGGCCCTAACACGAACATTAAAGGGTAAGGGTTCATCATTTTCTTGAGGATCTTTTGATTTCTTTTTCTGTATCAAACTGTTGAGAAACTTGCTCCTTCTTTCCAACTCCTCCTCTGCTCCGTTCATTTCTCTCCTTCTAGCTTCACTCTTTCATATCACAAAAAAGAATGTCCTCCATGTGCTCGAGAGAAGGTCTGAATCAGAAAAGAGAACAGTGGGAGAAAAAGGTCTCGATTGCAACGTAATGCTTGGCCCTTTGCTTTTCTCTTTTTTTCTCTTTCATTCGTTTTCGTTTTATTTTGATACGTTTTTTCGTTGCGTGTGGGCGAGGTCGTTGGGTTAGGCATGGGTCGTGCATAGGGGCAAATGTTACAAATTGGCTTTGATTTTTGGAAAGCTACCGACCAACGCTATTGCGGAATCGCGGATATCCTATGACGCTCAACTTCTTTTAATTTTAAGAATTGACTTCTAGTATAATACTATATTAAGGACCGGTAGGGTTTGAATTTTTTTCAGTTTTAACTTATAACGTTAATTAAATTAATATATATTATTTTGTTAAATCAAAAATTAAAACAAATTTTGTTAAGGACCGGTAGGGTTTATTTTATATTTAGATTTTATTTTTTTTAAGTAAATTTAAATAATTTTCGTTGATGTTAATGTTAAACTAATAAATAATATTTATTATATAATTAATAATTTAATTTAAAAAATTATATATTAATATTTAAATTAAATTTATATATTAATTTTTAAGAATAACTTAAAAAAAAATTATTTACACAATTTAGATTTTTATTAATTATAATAAAAATTTTAGTGATGATGAAAAAAAATAATATAAATTATTTTATATTCTTAAATGATATAAAAAATTAATTAAAATTATATAATATATGTATTATAAATATATAAAATAAAAAAAATGTATATTAATAATATGTAATTCGATTTAATTAAGTATAAATTTTATTAATTTTTATATTTTTAAAATAAAAATCAACATATTTAAACGTATAAAACATAAAAACTATTTGTTTCAACTTTGATGGGCTTGGTTTAAGTTGAATATGATGATTTATTAATTATTATATATAACCCTAATATGTGTTACTTGTGGGCACCATAAGTAGGGGTATCTAAGTGAGCGGGATGCTAGGCTCAACAAATTCCATTCTATTAAGTAATGTATCGTGTCCGTTATCATCGTTTAGTTGTTGGCATATTATATGATTTGTACATAAATATAAATCAAATATGTTTTTTTAATATAGTAAGAGAATATATATATTTTTAACATTATAAAAAAATGTTTAAAATTTAAATATAAAATTAATTAAATAAATAATTTTTTAATATGCTTTAATTTTTTTAAAAGTTAAAAGTTAAAAGCATTATTAAATGATTAATATGAAGTTCGGCTACAAGCCAAGCCATAATATTCCTTTAGACATGATGATATGTTGAATCTACCTGACCTTTTGATGGGAGAAAAAAAATATTTTTGATATGTCGAATCCAGTACTATTATGGGTATAGTTTAGACACCTATTCAGCCCAATTGCTCGACATTTGACGCTGAAACCCAACTTTATTGTCCATCATGAGCTTGAACTTAGGAAAGCTAATTGTTTACTAACTAGAAATTCTGACCTTGAATTAATACATATGTTATTATAAAATAGATAAAAATAAAAAGTATTAAATTATTAATAATATCTTTTTATCTATTATTAAATATTAAATCCTAAACCTTAAATTTTAAATCATAAATCTTAAATACTAAATTCATTAATATATATTTTCTAAATCATAAATATTAAATACTAAATTTATTAATATACTTGAATTAAGGTTAAAGTTTAAATTGGGGTAACAAAAATATATTAAATTAATTTTTTTCTGAAATTTAAATTTTAATAATATTGAAAAATATAAAAAATTACCGCACAATATAACACAAGTAGAGCCGGTTCATTTATAAGGTGGCTAGTAATGACTCTTCACCAATCTTAATTCAATAAAGAGACTTAATAGAGATAGAATATAATTTATTGTTTTGTTATCTTAATATTTCACGTATTTTTATATTAAATATCGTTTAAATTAAATTTAATTTAATATTATTTAATTATTATTATAAATTAAATGTATTAATTTATTTATTTTTTCATAATTTATCGATTATTTTACAAATTTATGGATATTTTTATTATTTTATAAATTATAGATAAAAGTATTTGTATTTAACTTAGAGAGATTATTAGTTTATCGTAATGTTGAATTTCTATTCATATTTTTTAAGATAACTTATTTTTATTTATAATTAAAAGATAACTAATTATTTTTTATTAAATTTTTATTCAATTATTTCATTTACAAATTACTCACACTAAAACATTCTTTATATAACGTAAATAAAAAAGAATTATTCTTTTGTGATAATTTTTTAACAATTATATAACTAAATTATTACTAAAACGTACATAATCTAAATTTAGTTTTTAAAATAAATAACAAAACCGTTGCAATATTTTTCCTATTAACTTATATATTAATTACCCTTTCTAGTTTGGCCTTATAACAAAAATTCACATAATATAATGATTCGAATCACAAATTTTCAATGCATGATTTTCATTCATAAAATGAAATGATTGAGAACATTTTCAAATAATTAGTAGGGTGACCTTTGCGCACCACTACACTACATTACAAATTAGCTTGACTTGTGCTACTTAATTATTCAAGGATGGGCTGAAAAATAAGCAAGTAGGCCCACTAAGGGTGCATTAATGTAAGTTGTGGGCTCCGATTGTTGAAAGAAAGGCCTTGAGTCTGGAAAAGCATCTGTCACATTGGGCCCACCAACTACTGCTCCCATCAACACATTTGGATTCGGGTTTGGGCTTAGAAAATATTGTGATCCAGCTTTGCAGCCAATCCGGGCTGGATGGGCCTGTACTGAAGGAAGCGAACTGGCCCTGTGATGGATTCTCTGTGGGTAACGTGCACCGTAACCAACCATGTAAGAAATCCGCAGTGGATTATCACCCAAAATGTAGTCCACCTGTAGTATTGTTATTCTTCCACAATTAGCCTTAGACAAGCTTTATAATTCCGAAAAATACCCTTGATCCATGTGAATTCCTCAATAATCAATTCGGAGTTTCTTTCTAAATTCAAGGTATGTAAGGAACGCTATATTACAAATTCGTAATCATTTTAAAATATAAGGCTATTTCAAAAATTTTGATCAATGAAGTGCTGTCACTTTACTATGATTATAAATTTATAATAATCTTTCATGAATGTATACTAACAAACAAAAATATTACAAAGAAATAAGTTAATATAACTCATTTTGTTATTTTTATTCTAAATTGATCCTCATAAAAATAAATAAATAAATAAATATAAGTAATGTATCTATTTTAAAATAAAATTAATAAATAAAAGATAATTATGTGAGTATATTTTTCAATAATTAAATTCAAGAAATTTGTTTTGTTTGATTGTAGTTGCTAGGAATCCAAGAATTTGTGGACCCTATGGCTTTTAGATCATAAACAAGTCATTCAAGCTATGTACGAACAAACGTACATTCGTTATTAATGTCAGTTAAACCCACACCAGGTAAAAAATCTAGCCGTTAAGTGGTCGACCCAACAAAAATTTCCTGTATGGTACAAACAATAATATTTGCTTCTTAATTATTATAATTGTTATTTAATAATGATATTTTAATTTATACATTATCTAATTATTTAAAAAATATATGTTTTTATACGTTTTAAAAACATATATGTTATGTATTTTTCAATATACAAAAAAATATGTTTTTTATATTATAAAAACATCGAGAACTAAAAATGAAATTTTATATATAAATAATTATTGTTTATGTAATTGAATTTAATAATAAGAGTTATATAAGTATTTTATTTTTATTTAATAAATAAAATATTATATGTATTTTATTATAATATAAATATATTTAAATTAATAATGAATTTTTAAATAATAAAAACTAAAAAACAAATTTTAAAAGATATAATATAGGCAATTTGTTAATAATTTTATAAATATCGAGCACTACAAGCAATTCCGCCAATCATTTATAATCTGCATTTTCCATTAGAAAGAAAATATATAAAAACAATCCTATCTATATTAAGTGTTGTGTAACTTGTGTTCGAGCAGTCTGATAATATAAAAATTTTATATAATTTTGACATTTTTATGAAAAATAAATAAATTTAATTTATATATATATAAATATATAAAAGATTAATAAAATATAATTATGATAGCCTATTTATCAAAAACTATTAAATAAAAATTAAATATGTAGAGATTTGATATAATAAAATGCGCCGCATAATCATAAAGATAAGTATGTCATAAAATTAGTTGTAACTTTAATTTGAAAATAAATGAACAAAATATTTACCTGGTGTTTGGCCAATTGTTTGAGAAGAGCTGCGGAAGCTGATTTGCTACCACATTGCACAACCTTGTTGGCGTGACTAAGATAGTTAGAATAGGCCAATAGTAGAAACGATAAGGATGTCACGTGCTGCATGTTACTCCCTCCAGCCTTCACCAACAAGCCACCTTTTTATTTTATAGACAAATAAGTAGTTGGTTACATTTATCCGCAAAATCAAAATAAAAATAAAAATAAAAATGTAAAATATGAACAAATATTATACAAATACGTACAACACTGTTATCACATATACTTTCTTAAATTTTGCAATTGTGGTTTTATTAAAAATAAAATAAAATAAAATGAGAGAAATTACCTGGAGAATATTGGACTTGAGGATGAGAAACTCCAGGCAATAAAGAACAAATAAATTCATCTGCATTTTGTCTAAATGATTCTAAGTACTCCGCTTTACCCCTCAACACTTCCTGTGTGTGTTCACATTATTTTAAAAAAATCAATATAAAAAAAAAAAACAAATACGATTCACTATTTTGTCTCACATTATACAGAGATTTATGAACCAGTAGGGGGATTTAGAGATAGAAATATATTAAATATGAAAACTAAAAAAAAAATCAAAAATACAAAAATTACAGAATAAATGTGAAATAATTAATAGGCTTTACACAAAGAAGTCGCAATCGCTTTAAAGAAAAGTTGGTTATAACAGGAGACCAGCAGAGTAATGTATTGGAAGGATCAAAAGTCCCAGCTTTTAGCACATGAAATGAGCCAGTGACTGCGAGGTTCTAGGACCCACTAGGGGTCACAGATCTGGACTTTCGATGCTAATCACAAGGGCAATACATACAATAACAAGGGCCGAAGATTAAATAAGAAAAAAAATTACGAATAATATGAATAGCTATAATAATAACAAGGGCCGAATATTTTACAAAATTAACATTAAAATAATAGTTATAATAATAATAATAATAATAATAATAATAATAATTTGAATATTAAGCACATTATAAATTAAAATTTAAAAATGAGAATTACACTTTCTACTTTCTCACTTTTCTCGTTAGGCACTCGAAGAAATTTCTTAAATTCTATTTAGTGTTATTAATTAGCTAAGGTATAATTTTTTCTTATTTATAATCTTAATATATTTAACTGTATAATAATAAAAATATGATATTTTTATGTAAAATTTATATATTTTTATTATTATAAGAAAATTTGTTCCATCATTTAACATAAAAGTTATGAAGTCAAATTAATATCATTAATTAGTTATAGAATTTCGATATTATTTTTAATATTATAAGCTTTAAAAATATTATATATGTAATTTTTTATAATTATTTGACTTAATTTATTTTATGAGATGCCATGCATTTATGAATGGAATTTTCAGCTTGTACAAGTGATACTGAAAATGTAAAGAATCCACATGATTAAAAGCCTAATTTTAAGCCAAGTTATGCGAAATGCTTAAAACATTTATTCAACATTCTTCATTCTCAATCTTCTTTAAGTGCAATACCAAAAACACACATGTTCTTTAAGAAAGTAGTTGGGTTGTGTATTCAGGGAAAAAAAGAAAGTAGATCCATGAATTAATATTGAAAGAAAAAGCTATCCTCTCAGATTTTACTTCCATTTATCAAATAATATTGTTTAATTTTGATAATGCAAATTAAAAAAGTAAAATAAAAGAGTGACACGTATACAGTTCATGCACCAACACTATTACAATCAAATCAGATACACATCACACGAGAATTATCTTTTTCATATAATAATGATAGGTGATCAAAGCATAAAAATGTGTCTGTAGAAGAGTGTATAAATTAGTATTTTTAAAATGTTTTTTAAAAATAATTAGGATACTCAAAACACTTAAAATTAGTAATCAAATTCTAAATTTTTAAAATATCAAATTAGATCAAATTTATACGTTACAAACATCGCTCAGAGTAATCATTCGAAATTGGTTACCCACACTGACACATAATAAAAAATAAAGGATACTTCAGAAAAATCTCTAATCTAACAAATTTTAGAGATAAATATTATCAACTTATTATATTTATTAAAAAAATAACATGCAAATTTTATATTTATTTTTTATAATAATTTATTATTATTATTATTAAAAAGTGACAAAATAAAATTTTATTAATAAAAGAAAACAAAAATCTATTTAAAAAAAAGAGATAAATTGATAAATTGATGAAGTACAGTACTATAATAATAAATATAATAAAATTATAAACATATATTTAATAAAAATTTGATATTTTAATTATAATTTTGATACAATTAATAAACATTATAATACTAATTGGATCGTAGTTTTCACATTTCAGTTTAGATAATCACGAGGGTACCACACACTCAAGAAAAACGATTATACAGGCCAAAACTAGAACTGACTGGTACCCACGTGATCATCATAAGGGCTAAATAATAATTGGGTCTCAATTCTCACATTTTCTATTTTAGCCAGAACTCAGTTTCCCACTTCCAAACAGGACATAAAGAATAACCCAAACAAGACAAAAATCCAACAATATTATAATATTGCTTAATTTTAATTAATGATTAATCAGGGAAGTAATTAAATAAATTTAATTACCTTGGAAACGAGAACATTAATCCCAGCATGCTTGTTATCCCAACCAAACTCGTTAATTGTATCACCGGCTCTTAACACCACCTCGTTCCTCACTATATACTCTCTGTATTGCCTCATTCTCGTTGCCTTGTGTAACCACGCAGCTCCCCATAATAACTCGTCCTATTAAGTGAATACAAATCAAACAACCCTAAATCAACGGCCCAGATTTATGTTACTGATATCCCAATCCAACGGTGATAAAATTAATACTCACCTGATAACCATTCACGTCACAGTAGAATGGGCAAACTGCTCGCTTCAGATTGTTGCTGTACGCACCTCTATGCTTGTCAGCGAACTCAAACACCTGAAACGACAACATTTACTGAACACTCGCAGAAAGATAAAGGAAAAAAAATACATTCGCATTTTCACAGAAGTACCCTAACGGCGCGATTGAGAAGCAAACGAGAGTAAGCGGGGTCACGTGACCGGAATACGATGGAAGCAGCGGCTAGAGCAGCGGCAGTTTCTCCGGCAACATCTGAGCCTGGATGGGACTCATCGATTTTATATGCGGTACGAAGTGTATCCATATCTTCTGGTCTCTCCCAACAGTTATGATCTGAGCGTGGGTCACCAACTTGAACATATACGACGTTAGGCTTTGCCGTTGCTTTCAGAAGATAGTCTGTGCTCCATTTTACCGTTTTGAGGGCGTTTTTCAACTCTGGACCCATATTTCTCCCAAAGTCTATTATACTCCAAGACAGTAATGTCGTAGTAAATGCCATTGGAAAACCGAACTTTACATTGTCTCCGGCGTCGTAGTAACCTCCCGTTAAGTCTATCTGTAAAGAGAGGAAAAAGAGTAAACGGTATTAGTTGAGAACGAGGGTGAATAAATTATAGAGTGGTAAAATGTAGAGAAATGCTGTTTAGTTTGAAGTGCTTACTCCGGCAGTAGCTCCGTCGTGCAATGCAGAATCACGGCGCCATTTGAGCCGTTGATCTGGTGGAAGTTTTCCAGACCGTTGACCTTCGAAGAAGAGAATGCATTTTCGGAGTGCGTCATTGTAGTCGTGCCCGGCTCTTGTGGGACGGAGTGGAATGAGGAGTAGGATAACTAAAAGAATGTGAAGGAGAGAAACGTTTCCCGGACAAGAGAAAGCGTTTCGCGCCATCTCGTATTGAGAGAGTGAGGGAGCTAATGATAACAGATGAATGAGAAAGTGAAGATATCGTACGCAGTGTTCGTTTTTTATAAGAAAATCTGTCATTGGATTCCAGAACTTGAGCCAATGGAGTCGACCCACGTGGTATGATTTAACCGGATAAATTTCGGATACCGATGCGAAACATACTTGACAGTTCGTTTTGGGCCTTGACTACACTATGTTGGGCTGGGATGGGTTTAATGGTGGTTTAGATCAATAAGTAGGTTCACAGTTCACCACCGAATTGATTTAGGAAGGCGGTGAAACTGAACGAATTGGGACGACAACTCAACAAGTCGACATGTAGACTAGAGAATGCTCATGAATGCGGTCATTGCGGTGGAATCAGAATGATTATGAAGCGTTGGATTACGTTACCATTAAGTATGCTATCTGATTTCCTCTGAATGTGGTGTAATGGTACGTGGTGTAAATAACGGGGTCACCAGGGAATTGAAGTCTTCTTTTTTATTATTTGAATTTAAATTAAAGATTTTTTAATCTAAATTTAATTCATGATATATATTATATTTTTTGAATTAGATAATTCAAGATTTATATTAATTATTTATAGTTATTATTTGATATTAAATATATAACGGATATACGACCTAATAAGTACAGATATTTCGTTAGGATATGGCGAAAATATAAGTCGACTTAACAAATGCTCTGGGATCCAACGACTTTGATAGAGCGTACAATCCGGTCGACAAAAGTATCTCGTTATCAAACGGCGATGTCTTGGATGTCAAGCCCTAGTGAAACTATGATACCTCGACTTGATCACGGTCCTCCCTCTCCGTGAGCGACCTGTATATAACAACCTCTTTTTATTTGTGTGTAACACTTGTATCGATCTGTTTTCTATTTTTTACTATATATGTAACTATGTATATAGGTCACTTATACGTACATTGTCACGTGCGTATGATGTCATACATATATATACCTCTTAAATGAGTAGAATTCAGTATCTATTCATTTGTTCATATTTTCACTTCTCTCTAAAAATTATTAAAATTTCTAACCAAAAAATTCTATCCAAACAATTATGACGAAAAAAATCAAAAAAATAAGAAATATTATTAGATAATTATTATAAATATTTAGTATTTATATTTATTTATTAAGTTAAAATAATAACTTAATATAATTATTGTATATATAATATTTAAATATTACACATTATAAAATTAAATATATATTTATCTATAATTTAATAACAATTTAATCTTGATCGAATTACAATAGATTATAAAATCAATAAATCTAAATTATATCTAAATCCAAACCGATTGTATACTTTCAATCCAAATCTATTATAAATTATAAAATTTGTTTATTCAATAATCATAATCCGATGAATCATATCGAATTTTTTAAGCTAATCAAATTGTTTAAATTATTTACTCACCCTTAATAAATAATACTTAAATACTATAAATATAATAGTGGAAAAATGTTATGGTTATTTCAATAACTATATTGTGATTAATCATAATCGATTATATATATATATATATATTATTAAAAATACACTTTTAATATTAAAAAATACTTCACTTCAAATAATTATATATGAATTTATTAATACATATATTTATATTTTTATTTTACTTAAAAATATGTGTTAAATAATTAAAATACTGAAATTAATGTCAATATTTTAAATAATGTATGAGAATAAATATTATACTAATATTTTAATTTTCTAAAAACTAAATACATTTTTAAATAAATATTAAAAATAAAAAAAAACAAAAACATTGTTACCATATAAAAAATTACTACTCGTTCATAACTCATAGATATTATTCAAGTATATCAAATTATAATTATTAGCATAACAGTCTCGAGGTTCTTGATCATTCCTAACAACTAAACTACCTAATTTTTATGAATTTATAATCTAATTTAACCATGGTGTATTCTTAATATCATACACTAGATACAAGGTTATGTTTGATTCATATAATGAAAAAGATAATAAAAATATGAATTGAATTTAATAAAAATAATAATAATATTATTATATTTGTTTGAGTTGTTTGATAAAAATAATTAAAATAATGATAAATATTAAAATAAATTTTATAAAATTATAAATAAAATATTTTTTTATTTTTTTCATTAAGATAAAAGATAAAAAATAATTATAAACTTGTGTAAAAAAATATAACATTATAACATATTCTTAAATAATATGAGAGAAATGATGATTTCATTTAACATTGTAATGTTTTATATTATATTACATATAAACAATCAATTTAAATACATTAATATCCTAAAATATTAAATCTAATTTATTTTTTTTGATATGTTTATAAGGTTTCCATTAAAATCTAATTTTATATCATGTACTTTATTTTTGAACATTATTGAGATAATAATAATATTATTTTCTTCCAACTTTATAAACTAATGTTTTTATTATTTTAACTTATTATTTTAGATATATTACATCTCTTTCTTTTCTAAAGATATTTCTTTCACAGTTTATAAAATGTAAACTTTAATATATTACTTTTTCATGATGGTATTGGACATTTTTCTTTAAAATCTAAGTTTTATTATTTTGATATTTCAAAATCTCTTAATATTTTTAATTTTATTATTTATCTAATATTTTAGAAAGTTTTATCTATTTATATGAATTTATTTTATTTATATATTTATTTATTATTTTTGTTTCTTAGTGAATATTCATATATTGAAAATTAATGATTTTTTTTATTAAATATCCTATGTCAAATTCATGGAATAAATGTAATATTAGGTTTAAGTTTTTATTATTGATATTAACGGTAAATCTAAAGTATGTTGTAAATTTTAATTTATGGTAACTTAAATTTTTATATCATTCTTAATAAATAAAATAAATTTATTATTTAATATTATATTATCTAAAAGTGTTAATTTTGTTTCTATATCAATTATTTTTCTAAAATATGATTTTATTAATATTTTGATTCCTCTTAAATAAATCTATCTAATTTTTCTTTTATCATTAAGATTTTTTTTATAGTTTATCCCATAATAATTTTATTGTTAATTAATGGCATATTATATATTTCTTTTGTGTCTATAATATTAATATTCATTTATTTATTAATTATTACATTATAAATTATATATTTTCTTGAACTTATTTTCATTATTCTTGAGAATGATAATCTTTAAATTAATTTGTTCTTTGAGATTTAATCTTATATTTTGTATATTTTTGAATTATTTTTTTACTAATTACTATTTCTTAGAGAAAAATATGGTGAGATGTCATGTGTTTTTATTTATATTATTTTTTGATTTTTTTTAAATTTTTATCATTTTTATTTATAAAAAATTACTATTTACTTTACTTAACTTTAACTTCTTTTAAGTATGTGATATTTTTGAAATTTAAAAGAGTTTTTGATATTACTTTAAAGTTTAGATCTATTATTGATATTATTTCAAGTTTTATAAGTAAATCTTAAAATAATATATTAATAATAATGATTTAGTAAACTAAATTCCAATAAATTCTTAAAAGATGATGATATTGATTAATAATGAGTTTATTATTTAACAATTGGATTATATTGTTTAAAATAAAAATTATATAAAAATTGTACAAAACAAAAAATATACATAAATATATATATATTTGACAAAAAAATAAAAATAAAAAATTGGACCCCTATCTAGCAAGAGTCTAATGCTCTGCAACTAAAAAATGATACGTCACTGCTCACAAATTATAACCCCATCAAATATTATTTCTTTTAAAAATAACAGAGAAAGAAGCTCTATGATTTTTTTGCTATTGAAGTTCATTATCGAAACTTATAGTACGATCAAATTTCACAAATTAGTATTAATATTTTTTAAAATGAGTAATTTAATTTCATTATTTTTAGATCGAACTTAATTAGTCTCACATGTTTTTTAACATGAGTGAAAAAATTTAAATCATGATTTTTGTTTAAATAAAATCTAAAAATACATATGATAGACATATATTTTTTTCTATATTCGATATATTCTAAACTTTTTAACGTCAAATAAAATAATAATTTTTTTATATATTATATCATTTTTAAATAAAAATTTTTACCATGAATAAAAGATATTCAAAACTTTTTGTTATATACCATTTTTTTTAATTTTTTTTATTGTTGTTTGAAGTTAATAAATTAACATCGGTTAATTCGAAATGTATTTAGCAATATAATTTTACAATAATAATTAGATAAATTTATTCATTTATATTAAATATTATGGAATTTAATTAATCAAATTTAAAAATTAAATTCCTTATATTATAATAATAATGAGATGAAATCAACTTCTACTCATGAGTTTTTATGTTAGTTAAGATATTAAAAAAAAAAAAAAGCAAAATAAGCTGGTCGCAAAGATTGTCAAAATGTAGTGATTATTTCCATGCAAAGACAATTATTACGAAGAATAGAATGTTTAATTTTTGTGAAAGTAGAAACTTAAAGCAAGCAATCACAGGAGCAAATTTAGCAACAATTATTTCAGAGTTTGAGTTATGTCGGTAATGAGCTCCGTGACTAAATGATTTTAACTTTATCATATCATGTAGCTAGCAATTAAAGTTACAAATCAAAGCTTGCACTATCATATTCCTTCATCTCCCATCACTCTAATCATACATCTTTTTATCATTTTCTCTCTCTGTGTTTTTTTTTTAATATAGGTAATCAATTATCGATATTATTTCAGTTATTATAATTTTTTATCTGTTTATCAACATCTTTTTTTTACCATTAGGTAAAATTATAAGTGCATCTTTTTGTGCCCTATATCAACTATATTTGCCCTACTGCTATCTCAATTAATTTTCTTCAAAATTTTGAAAAACCAAAAAAAACAAAATCTTGCTGCAAAATGTGGGTAGTCATGCTTTTCAATTCATTTTTGTTTCTGTAGTTCAAAATGCACAAGTGAGCTCATATTGTTTTTCCCATCTATGACAAAGATAAAAAATAAAGGAAAATTCAAAATATATGTCTTCATTAATTATATATATTTCTTTAATTTCGCATGAATTAAATGGTAGATATTTAACTTAAAATGGAATTGAGTTTGATGATGTTTTGAACTTTTATTTTTATTTTCTTTAAATTGTTTTAAATATTTATTCTACGAACTATAAACTCTATAATATATATCACTTATATGATATTATAATTACTATATTTTTTAAATTATAAGAATTTAATTTAAAATATTAACGAGTTTAAAAAACACATATATTAATTTAAATATTTGTATATATTTTATATATACGATCAAAAGAAAAAATACTTAACATTACGTATGATTATGATGAAATGTTTGAAGTTAAATTTTTAAATAAAGAATGGTCGAATAAAAAATAAAAAATATTTAAAATTATATATATTAATTTAATTTTGATTAATTTATTTTACTTGAAAACTAAACCAACACATATTTAATTGGTTACTACAAAATTAAAATAAAATAAAATTAATAATCTTTAAATACTATAAAAATTAGATATAATTGACTCGAATTAGTTTGTATAATATTTACGTACCCCTAGTCACAAGTGTAGGGGTTGCACCCTTCATTTAGTTTGTATAATTTGTTAAGTCACACCTAATTAAATATTTATCATAATAATTTACGATTCAAATTTGTAAATAAATATCGATATATCATAACTTGTAAATTAATATTGTTGTATCAATGGTTCAACCTTAAATATAAAAACAAAGTTATAAAATAGATCTAACAATATAAATAATTATGAAAGCAACAGCTTAGGCCCGACAGTTATTTTGAGAACCGTGGTTAATTTTGTAGATTACATAAATATATATCATAGATTTTAAAATTTTAAAAAATTAATTTAAAAGATAATAAAGCTTAAGTAATTTGAGATATTCTCTTATATATATATGTAAGTATTTGTTGTATTAAAATTTTAATATCATTTTTTATTTTAATTATATGAAAACTAAAATACAAAATTATATTTTTGATAATTTTACTTAATTTTAAAGTAGAAAATAATAGAAAACTTAAAATATATAAGATAAAATCATAATAATTTAATTTAGGGTAGCCCATTACGGTTCCCCTAATTTGGCACAATGGGCTTGCATAAAATGGCCAGACAACCAAGGGTATAAACAAAGCCCTATTTATATAATTATATTTGAGAGTTATTTGATTATTAATATTATTAGTAATTACTTATATCAATTTTTATTAATATCATATAAGATTAATTTTTATAAAATTTATAAGATGTACAAAATATTAGGACCCTGGAAGACATTTTGGTGAGTGTTAAGGATACCAAGAAAAACTTAAAATAATAAGTCTTAATGACAAGAGATTTTCAAGTCTAAACTTGTATATATAAAATCTTATAGCGATGATAACCTCGTAATAACATGTCTTGGATAGAGTAAAATAAAAACAATCAAAAAGTTGTTTTTCGAGGGATAATCTAGAAGCTGTTTGGAGAAACCTTTATCCAAAAACAAATAACAATCGAAAATCTAGAAATGTAAATTAAACGTAGTTAATTTGATTTATTTGCATTAAAAATTGTTTAATGATTTGAAATTATTTAAACCTTAAGATTTTTTTTAAAATAATCTAATGGTTAAAAGTTAAAACTCATTAAACGGAAAAAAATTCAATAGATGATCAAAATTAATTAGGGGTGAACAATGTATTGAAATTGTGTATTTTTTATCTATTTAAATTTAATTTAAATAAGATTTAAAGATTTTTAATCTGAATATGATCTGATAATGTAATAAATGTGAATTCGAATATATTAATTTTTTTTATCATATAAAATGAGTTTGATATTGAAATTTATTTATGAATCATTATTTAAATTAATATATACGTAGTAAAATTTATTATTTATAATAATTAAAAAAATAATAAATATTTTTATATAATTATTAAATTATTATTAATATTTATATTTATTTTTAAATTAAAACAATAATTTAATATAATTATAATATATATAATATTTAAATATATATTTGTAACGGGTAAAAAAACTTATAAAAAATAACTCAAAATTTGGCAATTGATGGAAACCCCCATGTTCTAAGTTAACGATTATAGATGATAAAAACTTTTCATTAATTGTGAAACAAAAAAATATAATTAGTTGATCGATCAAAAGATAGCGGTAAACATACAATCATCATTTAGGCAGTGAAGAGGTTTGATTTTGCTGAGAACATACGTTTTGTATTGAAATATTCTATTATATGAATCGCACCATAAATAATAATCATTAAGTAACGGAAAGTGGATATTTTAAAAATAGATATAATTCCTAAACCCACTATTGCCAAACCCTCAACTATCAATACATTTAAAGTACAAAAAAAAAAAAAAAAAATGGTAGTCCTTCTTTGTCATCATCATTGCGCATGCTAATTAACTATTTTAAATTTCTCCAAATGTATTGTTTTATATAGGCTTCTATTAATTTAATTACATCATTAGGTATTTCTCCGGTAGTTATAATTTAAAATCTATTTTAATTAGTAAATACATTCATATAGTAATTATAATTTTTATTTGTAAATTCGTAAAAAAATAAAATAAAATAAAATAAAACATTAATCATACTTACACAAGACAGAAAAAATAATAATAAAATAAAATACTTACCAAGTTGGCCAACACGGGCCAACATATAGACGAAATTAAAAAAATACATGCGCAAGACCTCCTTTATTCACGAATTGAAGATAACGATAGATGTTTAATAATATTTTAATTTTATAATTATTATATTATTCATTATATATCATATAATTTTTTTTAAAAAAATCACGATAGTTTAATTATCACGTGTAAATCATAACTATATTTTTTTATGAATTAAAAGTATTTATTTTTAAAAATTATTAAACATACAGAACATGTTTATTTTCACAAATATTTAAAAATTTAATATATGAAAATTATAATATATCATAATAATAAAATGAAATTATATAAAATAATTAACATGTAATTTAATTAGATGAAATTAAATATGAAAGGTATTTAATGTAAAATATTGAGTTAAATTATTTTTTAAAAAATAAGAATATTCGAATTTAACATAATTAATCTTATTTTTATAATTATAAATTTTTAAATCTAATGTTTTTTTTTCGAAAAACAAAAAAGAAAAAAAGATTTATAAATATACAGCACTGCACAACTCTCAATTTCGATGGATACAAATACAAAACCAACGGTTAGGAATTAACCATCAAAATCACAGAGTTGATGGAAAATTAACACTTAATAATTTCATGGGGATTCTTTTTCAACATATCTATTAACCAAAGCAAGAGCATTACTCATATACTTCTTAACCTCCCCAACTCGATCAACAACTTCCGTTTTCAAAGAACAATCATCCACATCCTGAAATCCGTCGGTACATGTCTCCTGGTCTGTAAGAGCAGCACTCATCCATGTCTGTACATTACTCATTTCGAACTTGAACGATTCTCCTGTTGTCGACCTTAAGCTTCTCATCTGTTTTAGCGAGCTTCGAATCTGGTAGACCGAGTCGCCCAAGTTTTTGGAGCAGTCATGAAGTGCCAAAGTGGCTCCAGGTCCATCGGCGTCGTAATTACCATCCCGGGACACGTTCGATACGTAGGCCGTTATGTGTTGGGTTTTGGAGAGGCTGATGATGATTGCGATTTGGGCGAGTTGAGCAGGGTTTCGTCGTATAGGTTTGGAGTAGGGAGAGAGGGAGTTATAGCATAGGTCTGGGTAGAGTGTTGTTCCACAGCTTGTACGGATGAAATCTGTATCGTTGGTTGATGTTGTTGTTGTTGTTGTGTTTGTGGTGATGGAGGAGGGATTGGTTGGGTCGACGTTATTGACGGCTGAGATCGGATGGATAGTGGAGAAGAAAGTGAAGAGGAGAAGATAAAGGAGGAAGTTGAGATGTTGGGTTTTCATCATATGTGATTTTGAGAGAGATGTGGTTTTGGTGTTTTGTGTGTATCTGAAATCCTGAGCCAAGAAGTTACAACTTTATTGATGGGTTTATGTAGGCGTTAGTGGTATAATTAATGCAAAAATACATTGTTTTTGGTTATATTTCTTCCTTTTAAAAAAAAATAATATAAATAATATATTAGAAATTATAACTACGGATACAGTGTACATTATATTTTATTTATATATTTTTATTAAAAAAAATTAGTTTAAATTTTATATTAAATAATGTTTTTTAAGTTATATTCTGAATAATTAGAATAGTTAAATGTTAAATAATGAATAATTAAAATTTATTTAATGTTAATTGAATATTATTTTTATTATTATAATTTTTAAGAGATATTTTATGCCATAGATACACAGGCATGTCAGGTGGAGATTAAAGCAGAAAAATATACATTTGTTTTTTAAGTATTTGCTAATTGTATAATATAATACAGGGTACCTGGGTAAGTATTAACAAAAACATTTATATGGTGCGTAATTCTGATAATAAAAAAACACTTAAATACTTTTATCAATTTTCGTACTGATTATAAAAAAAAAAAGACAATTGCATCAGGTATATTAATTATGGTCAATTAAAATAATTTAATAATTATTTTTTAATTCAGTTTAGATATTTTATTTTTAAAAAATAATAAATATAACGAAAAATAAATTAAAAAAATGATCACTTATTCTTATATTATTATTTTTTAAAATAAAAAGATTAAATTATTATAAAATAATAATATCTTAACATAATTCAATAACAAAAACAAAAATAATGTTCTGATTAAAAATTTGGTGATGAAGTAACAGTAATAAATATCACTATTTACTATTAATATTTTTTTAGGATGTCACTTTTGACGTCACTCATACGTCGGGGCTCACTTGTCCATATACTATTGTATATAAAGATTAAAAGGGGAAATATCAAAATAAAGTTAAGGATAAATTATTTATTATTTTTAAATTACGTAATAAATAATATTTTTGATATTAATAAAATTAAAAATTAATGTAATTATTTTTTTAAAAAAATAATTAATAATAGAGAAAATAATTGAAAAAGTAACTTGAAATATAGATACTAGTTTGAATAAAAGTCTAAAAAATGCATTTAATATGCGATAATTGGTGTTAAATGAAACATGAGACTTCACTCCATTTACTTGACCGTTCAAGTGCAAATATAATCATATTATTTTGTTTTTCAACTTTCAATATGTTTTTGGTTGACTATTAGAGTTACAATCTTTTTCATCGGCAAATTTTCTAGCAAAAGCCGTAATAATAAAACCATTTAATTTAAAATATTTTTGAAAATGTAGCAAACCTCCAACTATTTTGCTAGATAATTTTAAGAATCAAACTCATTTTAAAATGTTTTGAAATAATTTTAGTTTTTTTTCCTTTCTTTTTCTTAAACTAACAGCAGTTTATTCAAATTCAAAAACTAAAACTAAAATTAATTAAATTTGTGAAGGTTAAGTTGATTTCTTCAAAATATTTGCGGTGAGATTTACATTGTTATTTAAAATAATAAGATTAATCTTATAAATTTTTTTTATTTAAATAATTGGTTAAATTTTTATACATAATATAAAAGATAAGTATATTGAGATATATATATATATAATCAATTTTTTATTATATTTAATCGCAAATAGTTTATTTCACTTTATCAACATATAAATACACATTTAATTTTATATTTCATTCATAATAAATACATTCATAATTATATAAACTAAAATTTAGACTTTTTTTGCATTTGGAGTCAATTTTTAATGATTTTTTGTTAGTCACCTAGGGAAGTATTTATGATAATTTTTTTTATCCTATTTCAATTCTCCTTGCCATTATAGAAAGTTTTCATTGCTAGCATCATAACTTTATATATATTGTAAGTTTCAATTAACATGCATAGATAAAGTCAAAATTACAAGAATTTATCAAATGAATTTTTAAAATCTCATTACTCAACCTAATCAGATATCTATAAAATTATTGCTTGATATACAAATACATTGTTATGATATCATTAAATGTGTTTAAATGAGTGCTCAATAGTTAAATAGTTTGATCAATATTATTCAATTAGATCTATATTTTTGTCTTGTTATAAAACTTGTATTCATTTATAAATATTTGTGATGATTTCTTATAATTTTTAAATTGTACTTGTTTAAAAATATTTTTTTATTGTAAACTGAAGTCATCATTTTTTTAACAAAGTATTTACTTATTTAGCTTTAAAAAAAAACAGCACACATTCCACAAACCTACTTCCTTAAATCTCTAGAATGAGATGTCACGTGAATAGTGAATTTGTTTGGCAATATGTCCCTAACATTCACGTGCAAGTTTAGAAAGTTTTTAGAAGTTGCAACGTACAAGCTAAAGCTGGTGCACTTATTTTTTTGTTATATATCGCATTATTTAGATTCAGATCCCTCAATTATTCATTGCAAATAAAGGAGATTATCATTAAATTTATTATTTAGGGATGTTAATTAGTTGTGTATGTATTTATAATTTTAATACATAATGAATCAGAACATATATATATATATTTATTTAGGTATCTGTAATATATAAAAGTAGCACAGACTGCTTTGACTTTCAATTAGCCAATGATCTCTGGCCATCTTTAACACAAACCAACGTAGTTCATTTTAGAACAATTATCGATTCTTATTAATGTGATCGTTTTGATTATATTGTTGTCTCATTGCCCATATCATTTCTTGATTTCCATGTTAATAACTAAGACTATTATTCTAAATATAATCGAATATAAATATAAATAAATGAAACTAATGTGGTTGTCAAGATTAATTAATATATCATTATAATTCATCTAATAGAATCATCACAATACTAATATAACAACAATAAGAATCATTTCCGTACTAAATTACAAATATAATACGATCTAAAAAAGTATTTATATTATTGATAGAAAAGGAAGAGTGTGAAAGTCACGGGAAGAATAATTAATGGAAAAAAAACTGACTGGCTGGTTTTGTGGAAATTTTTGGATTTAGCTAAGGGGACATAGAATGCACGTGAAACTATAATAATAAGGCTGAAAATATGACAGTTAATATTCTTTAATAATAAAAGATACTTCACCACTTCATTTTTTTGGCACCTTTTGCATAAATCCACCTCTTTTGAGGTTCACGGGAAGCCATATATATAAAATTATCAATCATTCATTCAATCTAGGTCCTTCTCTTCGTTATTTTTTTTCTTCATATTCTATGAATCTATATGGGTCCCTGATACTATTTATGCTCTTTTATTCTAAATTAATCTAACCCTAGCTAGCTAGTCTAGGTCGTGAACTTGTATATGGGTGGCTGAAATACCACAAGTTCTCTTTCTATCATTAGTATGTTCATACGTTGTTATAAGAAAGAAACAAAGTTAGCAAAAACTAGAGGCGACATGCTTATGCAAGAAATATACTGTCTCTTGTCAAAGGCTTGTTATATCAAGTTTTTAACTAAAGAAAATAAACGAATCTGAAACTGGAAACTGCTTTATTATCGGGAAAGAGAGAAGCAACGAAAAGGGGGAGAGTCCACGCTGAACAGCTTCTTATAAATTACTGCCTATAGAGGTACTCTTAAAATCAAAACGTCCAATGCTTAAAATACGATTAATCGCATCCATAAAAGATAATTTGAAGAATTTTTTGGAAGCTTATTTGTACAAAACCCCTAAATGTACTTAACTCGAAGCTGTTTGTAAAAGGTGCAAAAGTACTTCAGAATCTTGGAAGCCCCAACACAACTCACTCAAACACAAGCAAAAAATTCAAAGAACTTAAGAAAAATGCAAATAACAAGTTTATCATTAGAAAATGGGGATATTAGGATAGTGAATTAAACAAATACTGTGACAGCGATCACATTATTATAGCAAATAAAAAATTATGTCATCACAAGCTTATAATCCAAATACTCAGTTGCAGAACTTACAGTTACAAAAAGGTTTGCAATAGCTTATAGTCAAAATAAAAATGAAAAAGAAGCGATCCGATTATCATATTGAACAACTCACGGTTTTATTATCACTGTATAATTTGTGCATCTATGTGATGACAGTAGGGGCAGATCGACCAGTGAATTCCTGCATCTTGGAGAGTTTGAGAGCAACCTCAACCTGTAAAAAGATGGATCGAGAGTTAGCTTGAGTAAATCAACAGGCTAATATGATGATTTAGATAGAGATTAGGTATAACTCACAAGAGGACCAAGTGCTTCTTGAGATTCTTTCCCAATTTTAGACGGATCTTTTTCATACTGCTCAATATACAGACGAATGGTTGCCCCTTCTGAGCCAGTGCCTGATAGGCGGAAAACCTACATTGAAATCCAGAACAGCCGAAAAAAATCAATTAGTTTCAATGGTTCTGAAAACAGACTTCCTTTTACAGTAAATTCTAGACATCAATGTTCTGGGTATTGCTCTTTGAATAAACTATTTTCCCTTCACTTGGAGTAAAAGGTTGGGTACTAGTAACAAACCAAGAAAGTAAGAAACTATATTATTTGGTGAAAGCATACTTTAAGCCTCACAAGAGGTAGTGAAAGAGTGAAACTTAATATAAGATCAAAGTAAGAATCATTTCAGCTTCTAAATAGTAACTGCTTCTAGCATCTGTAGTAGCTATTGCTTACTAAAGATGCCAATGTTAAATGAATAAATATAAATAATCTAGAAACAGTATTGTTAGTAATTCCAAAAAAGATGTGACTAATCTATAAGTAGTTAAAAGAAACAAAGTCAAACTCACCAATCTTGATCCATCCTCAAATAAATACCGAATCCCCTGGTGCTTTGAGACAGAACCGTCTACGGGATCTTTATATTCAAATTCATCAGCGTGAGCAACCTTAGAAACATCAGCACGTATGCCCTTTACAATCCTGGCATAGAAATCAACATTGGTGATAAGAACATTGAGAGGAATTTGTGGAAACACACAGAGGACATCCAGCGCTCTAAAGCACTCAAAGAAGTCAGAGTGAGCCATACATAAACTATCATCTGATTACGTCAAAACAGGCAGTGGGCAGTGTCGATATCAGCATAAAGTACAGCCACATAGATAACAGAATCATAACAAAAGAAGACAGATATTCTTTTTAGCAAATCCCACTCTAAAGAAAATTCATCATCAATGTACTAGTTCACATATTAAACACATAAAACCCATAGAGAACTTCAATATTCAACCAAAGCCACAAGGTAACTAAATACAAAACATTCAAGAGAATAATTTTCTAATATAAAAATGGTAACAATCAAGTTAAGGGACGGGAGAGGGGGCAGGCAAATTGGAAATGGATTACCAAGTTCCAATTCAACGTACCCAAAGTTCTGCACCATTAGAACAGAAAGGTTTGACTCATTTGTTATCCCTTTAATTCCAATAATGACCTATAGATTTAACAGTCCCGGTACTTAAACTTGAAGAATTTCTCATGCAAAGCATAAAATGCCATGTCAAATTCCTTGAAAGTCCATATATAATTACATTTTCTCCAATTTGTGAGATCAAAACAGTCTTTTTAAAGGGAAGTCTTCTAGGGTTAACAATAAAAGAACTTGCACAGGCGCACTAAATAAAGAATGATGATAATGTTCTGAAAAGCTATTTACTAATAACAGACAATATAAAACAGGGAAGCTAGGAAGGAGTCAAAATATTGAAATTTACAAATGGCAGAAGCACCCGAGGTAAACCTTAAAATCATATGAGAAAATTTATGTTTCACTTGTGTCGAAGGAAATAAAATTTAGTAGAATAAAAATACTTGTTAACTTCATTAAGGTTGGATTGTAGTTTGACCAAAGATACCATCAGTTCCTTTGCTGCACCAGCATCCACATTCTTCAAGAAAATCAAGAAATAAATAATAAATCAAACAATATTCCAGCCACAAAAGATACACTTTTTTAGAAACACAGATAGAGCCTGAGAGCAATGCTCTTAGAGAAGAAAAAGAAAACATCTGAAAGGGATGGAAGACCTCATAGTCATATCGTGTGTAATAATGGCGTCCGTAGGTAGCCCAATGCTGGCGGACTATGTCCTCAACAGTAACTAGCTTGTTCCCACCAAGGTTATCCTTGTTTTTGTGTGCAATTATTGATAACCAAGCTAAAACTGCCCAGATTCCATCCTTTTCTCGTATATGATCCGAGCCTGCCAGCAGCACAACAAATACAAATGTTATTTTCTTTAAAAAAATTCCATTCATCCTAAACTAATTATTATTTTATAACAGGAAATTAAAAGGAAAAAAAAAAACGAACCGGTTCCAAAACTTTCTTCTCCACAAACAGAACATAGTCCAGCATCCATTAAGTTGCCAAAAAACTTCCAGCCGGTGGGTACCTTGCTCAATGAACAGAAATATTATTGTTACTTTTAATTATGTGAAAAAGAAAGTGCAATATATGCTGCACCAGATTTTGATCTTTCCATGGCAACTTTAAGTGGATTGACAACCCAATTCTATTGTCCTTTAAAGTGCTGTTGTCATTGGCTAGATTTACATGAAAATTTGCTATGGAGATATCATTACCAAATATTAACTATGAAAACTAAGGAACTACAAGCTACCTCAAAGAATTTCAAATTCAAATTTTTAGCAACAACATCAAGGGCAGCAGATGTAGGCATGCTCCTGCAACCAGCAAAGTAAAAGTAGAGTAAATATAATCAGCTACGAGAAAACCATACTGAAAATAAAAAATATGGCTTGCTTGATGAAATCCAAAAGTGTACGCACATAAATAATTGGCGGGAGTAAGTGGATCTTCAGATTAAATTTAAACAAACTTTTAGAGAGCTCGCATTATTCCATCAATTGTCATATTGAAGCTTCACATACAATAATACTCTTACAAATATCATAGCAAGAAATTAAACATTCCAATGATGCCATGAATAAATAATTCCCGGGGACAAATCAAATGTTGACACAGCTCTGACATTTACATGAAAACACTATAGTCAATGGCCAAAACAGCTTCAGCATGCTCGGCTTTGTTACCACCAGTCACTTTGGATCGGTGTCATTTTTCATATATATTTGTGTATCAATTCCCACGTATTTACATTACTTTATAGTTCCCTATGCGTTTTATATGTTTACTTAGTGTTTTACAGGTGTTCCAGGACAATAGGAGCAAAAAAAGGCAAAAATATGTATTAGAGCAGAAAGAGGTCAAAGTGGAACAACCGAAGAATTAAAAATGTGCTCGAGTTTCAATATGTATTCTAGAGCAACAATGCATGCTGCGGCCCAATTCTCTCGAGTTCTATTATGGGTTTGTAAATTGCTCGTGTGCCACAGCTCGTGTATCGGAAATTGCATATTAATGCCCAACTTTTCAGTATTTCAATCACACTTGTTCCCCTTTAAACCTAGTATATATATATAGGCTAATTAGAGTTAATCATAAACAGCTTTTGGCTGGGGGGTAATTAAAGAGGGTAAAAAAGAATTCCAAGACAACAATCTTATGGTTTCTTTTCCTTTCTTTTATTGTTTTCATGAATGTTACTCTGGTTTTAATGTTTTCTTTATCTAGCTAAACTTTTAACATGATCGTGGAAATTCCAAGCCTTAGACTATGAATTAAATTAATTTAATGTCATGAAAAATTTTAGTTTTAATTTTTGATTCTTGATATGTTTAAATGTCAAAACTATGCATGTTGAAGATTAGGTGACCAACTAATTTATTGCATGTGTATGTTTATATCTATTTTAAGATGTTAGTATGTTGCTAATACTTTTATTCAAAGTGCTCCTTTGTAGCTGCCGTCACAATTAAGGTTGAATATATTCACTAAAGATTAAACAATTATTTTAATCCTACTTAGTTTTGTTATATCTTCTTTTTAATTTTTTATGCAATGAATGTATTAAATATAATAAGTGAACCTCTAGGTTGTTCAGAATTTAGATTGATTAATAAATTATATCATTAATCATTACAGTAAAAAAATGTGGAAAATTTTAAGTGGACCTAGACTTCTAAAGGTAAAGTTAAGAATTCAAGAATGATTTTAGATTATGACAATAATTTAAGATTTAAGGAACTAAATATCGATTCATGATATGATTAGTTAAATTGTAGACTAATGATGATGATAGTGCCATAATTACATATCTCTCGCATTTGTATTCAATTTACATTTATTTGCTTTATATTATTTTCCTTAAAATCAATCCAAAACCCTCCATTTATTAGTTTTAATTAATTTGCTAACTAGTAATTGTTAACAATCCTTGTGAGTACAATACCTTCGTTCTTAAACTACGCACCAATCACGTCTATTAGTGTGTTCTAAATCATGTCAATTTTTATGGTCCATAACTATTCTCCAGTATTGTTTCTTCACGTTTAATAAATACTAAATAGTACAAATCTTATAAAATGGAAGTTATGATTAATTGAGCTGTGAAAGCATAATATATGTTGCCCTTATGAACTTCCTCGTTTCCAGATGGTACTTAATATCTAGGATTCAATCTGAAGTATATACACACCAAGGAAAACTGAATATCAAGCTGGCTGATTGTAAATTCTGCACAAAACAATCATAGGGTAGTAACATCCTAATCAGTTGATATGTGTTTCCAGAAAATGTGGTTCGCAGCTTACTCAAACACATAAAATCACATAGCTGACACAAACGCAGCTGCAACTGAGATCCTAAAAAGTGTACTAGAATCTTAGAACACAATGAGCATGCTTTGGATTTTAAGAGTTTTCCAATGTCTACATGGCCAAACATAGAATTTGATTGTGATGTTGATTGTTGCTCACATTACACCAATTACATTTTGTAGAAAGAAAAGGTTATAGCACTGCATAGACATACAGACATGTTTAGAGAGGGAAATGAAGATAGGATGGAACAGAAAGCTAGAGTACCTGGCAACTCCCTTTAAACCAGCAGTGAAGTATGGGATAGCATCAACTGCATTTGCAGCAATTATGGCAACAGAATCTGATGGTGTAACAAAAAACCTAATGGAATATAAAAATGTTATAAAGAAAAGTTAATAAGGTAAAAAAGAAGAATGAATAAGTCACATAGGAGATGATACCTTTTACCAAGGATCATATTGCGATCTGCATCACCGTCAGCAGCAGCACCAAATTCTGGGGTTTCGTTTTGAATTGGTGACTTACCCAATCCCATACGAGCAACCAACTCTTTCGCATAAGTAAGATTGGGATCTGGATGCCCTCCTCCAAAGTCTTCCTGTTTAAAAAAGGTTGAAAGCAAATAGAAAGTTGGATAAACTATTATTAGCAAGCAGAGTATCAAAGAAGAGTCATTATATAATATATATATATATATATATATATATATATCAAGTATAGCAAACCTTGGGTGTGCAGTTCAGTAAAGAGCTTTCTTGTGCGCCAAGCTCATCCACAAAAATTCGTTTGGCATATGCTCCAGCAACTCCATGCAGCGCATCATAACTTTAACATCATAATAAAGACAGATCTCAGCAATTGACATTACCTATAGATGTACATCAACTATATGCAAACTAATAAGGCCACTGGCATACCAGAATGTAAATTTTGGAGAAGACAACAGCTTCCGGATAGACTCAAAATCAAAAATTGACCTGTTATATGAGAGTGACATTGAAACAGAAAAGAATAAAGGGAGTAAAAAAGAAAAGAACTAATACAATCACGAAGTCAAAGGGAAATTGCATAGAATGTATGAAGTTGATGAAAAAGGGAGGGGGGGAAAAAAGTGATCTCAAAGCCTTGCTATTGTGGAGCTACAGGTTCAGATTGCAGCAGGCAAAGAGATGCTCTCAAAGCCTTCACATTGCCAAGCTATAGATGCAGATTGCAGCAAGCAAAGAGAAGCCAAAAATTTAAGTATATAGCTGATGCAAAAGCTTACTTCATCAATTTCACATAGTCACTTGCAGCATCAAAAACCTCGGCATCAAATTGTCCTTCAGGCCCCTGGAAGCTAGTAACACCAACCGTAGAAATATCTACCTGCCGCATGCATTGAGTTGAGAGATGCAATACGCAGATACAATTAAGGAAAATGAAAACCAGGCAGTTGTTCATGCCATTTAATATAAGCTTTAAATGCAAAAAGCAAAGCTTAGGATGGAAGCGATACATCAGGTAGGTCTGCAGTTAAGTATTCCTTTATAGTCTTTGTGATCTCAAAGATTTTGTCAGTGACTGCTTCTGGAGCAGGTCCACCGTTTTCCATGTTGTACTTAACCCCAAAATCCTGAACGAAATAAATAATGTAGAAACATAAAAACAGAAAGTAAGAAAAATCATAAAATCAAAACTGCCCTAAGCATTAACTACATGCTAATGAAGAAAGAGTCAAATATTAATTGCCCCACTAAACATCATGCTTCAAATATTGAAAAAAAAAAATCTACCATACAAGGTAACTGACCACCATCACTCGAGTGCACGAAGGGGTTGGGGAAGAACCTCATACAAACCCAAGTGCACACAGAGACACATAGAAACCCAAAACCATGGAGAAAGGTAAACCGAAAGAAAACTACTTTTATTCTTGGTGTGAATCATATGTTAAATACCACTACACCAATACTTGTGCTATCACATACTATGACCAGGTGGTACTTGGATTGTTTTAGACTTTCAATTGCTTAGTTGAGCATACAAAATAAGGTGGCAAGCAAATCAGCACAAATCAGTACTGGTGCAACTGAAGATGGAAAAAAATCATCAAAATATGAAAATTATAGAGAAAAACATGTGATAACAAGGGTTAGATATCGCCTACCTCATTAGGGCCACCTGGATTGTGACTTGCTGTCAATATAAATGCTCCCGAAGCTTTGGATCCCTGGTATTAAAGTTTACCAAGTACAAAATTATGAACCAATTCTCAGGTATCAAGAAATATTTTGTTAAGTTGAAATAGGATGAATATGCAAATGCTGTTTTCAAATAATATAACTCACATCAGCTCCAACTCTTTCACGGATGACAGCAGATACGGCAGGAGTAGAGAGCAAACCATTTTGACCAACCCAAATGCGTCTTACTCCATTTGCTGCTGCCATCTTAGTTATGATCTGCCACAAATCAAACCAGAAGTAAAAAAACTTCATTTGTCTTTGAAAAAGCTAACATTATAAGTAAAATCCTTGAACCATAAGAAGCAATGAAACCCGGTCATCTTCAACTTCAGGAATGATGAAGTAGCAAAGTGCAAAAAATTATCATTCTTACAAAAACTTTCAAAGTTAAAATGAGTTAAATTTCCAAAACAGAAAAAAAAAACCAAAAAAAAAACAAAACAAAACAAAAAACTCAATTAGCATTATTATTAAAATCATATGAGCTTTTAGGAGCATTTTCCTGTGCCTTGCTTAATGTTACATTTTTAACATAGTAGGTCAAAAACCTGGATTCCAAGGATTACTGTTTATGGAAAATGCTAGATAGCCATTTAAATACTTTTAAGATTGCTTTGCCTATTCGAGCTTTTCAATGTTATATATGAAAAGAAAGAAAAACATTAAATATGGTGTATAGAAGTCTCTCCTCTTCCTCAAGAAGTTTTCTAATTCATGTTTGTTCATAGCTTGGGACACAATTTACAAGCTTCTACAAGCACAAAGCACCGAGACAAGCATAACTTTTACAATTTTCCTCGTTAGCAAAATGAAGCACCACTCTTACAACTTTATTAAAATCTGAGATTCCACCACAATGAACAATATAATCATATACATCAATCTAAGAACAGGAATTGCAAAAATTGTTGGTGACAGAGAATGCCTCGGTTCAATTCGTAAAGTGTTGCCCTTTCCTCCATCTACATCCCCAACTCAAAGAAAAGAGAAGGAAAGGCTTAAAGGTAGGACCAGTTTATTTTTCAATCTCTAGCCATGGTTCCATACATGTCTTTAGAAGTCTGAACCATAAATAACTCCTCTTCTATAGCTATTACCAAATCTTGTGGGTTTTTTTTTTTGACAGAATCAAATCTTTTTGGTTTGACAATTGACATTCTATGGGGGTAATAAATGGGTCCATCCATTACTCCAATAAATATATTAGCAATAAATCTCATTCTTTTTTAAAGACGGGACTATGTTCCAGATTACAAAGTAAAACATCAAACATGGAGGTACCTGTATAGCCTCCTCTGAATAGTAGCGACCATCACCAGACACAACAAGAGTGGCACCTACATGAATGAATATATATTTAAAAAAATGCTGACTTGTTAGTTGAGCGTAAATTAGCAATGCTCACCAGATACAAGATGAAGAGCAAAAAATTTAACTAAGAAAGTAAAGCAGTCCGCCATTGTTACTGTGATACAAGTGATTTGAATACAAGGTCATTCTCACGAAGCAAGCCATGTGCCATGTTCTTGCTTCTCTAAGAAAAATGTTAAACATAGATGATTACCTCTAATTTTCTCTGGAGTAAGGGCATTGAATGTGGACTGAACAAAATTTTGCAGGTAATGTGGCTGAGAAAAAACTTTCACCTGAAAAACAAATTACCATAATCACCGAATAAAATAATGTACCTAAATAACTACTCAAGCAAGATAAAGTGTAAATATATATATTTTTTTTAAAATAGATCACTCTTGTGTTTATGTTTTTTATTCTTTCAAATTTTATAACTTAGAATAAAAGAAATCACTTTCATGAAGTTGATGAGAATATTTGGCTACTTAGATCCTTTATGTCAAAATCTAGTTAAAAAAAACTAATTCACCAGTCAAGCATAGTTATATTTTAATACAGTCAATAGAAAACACCAATGCATAAACCAAATGATTGATTAATGGAACCAAAACCTAACAGAAATGATTTTATTTTCACAAATAAATAAATGCATACGCCAAATCATGAAACTTATACATAACGGTTCAAGCATCGATGACTATATTTGTTAAAAACAAATCCAAAAAAAAAACATAATTGATGAAATAACCCTCTTCTTTTCCCATTTATCTTCTTTATCTATATCGTTCCTGAAGGACCTTCGAGCCTATCGATGCAAAATATGACCATTTTGAAGTTAACGACTAACAGATCTCTCTGATCAAAAGGTACAGACATATGAGATCCGATTCAAAATGTCTCTCAATTCCACAAATCAGAAATCAGAAACAGCTATTAAACACATCGCTTGATTTAAACAGAGTTCAGCAACAAACAATCTCACAATTGCGATTCAACCACACTGACACACAAATATTACAATACCACAAATCCAACAGGAGAAAGCAAGGTGGCATCGAATGTCAAAGCATGATAGATCCATAATAGATCCAACTAGAAATTCATGAATAACAAACAAAAATCTGAAGAGATTCGGGAACTAATAGTGAGGGTAAGGGACTGAACCTTCTTGCGAAGACCAGAAGTTCCAGGCTTTTGGCCATCGATAGGATTGGTTTCCACCTTGGAAACGTTGAACACCACCATTTTCGATCACTCGAACGATACCACAACTCAGAACCACTAAGAGAAATAACTAACGGAGTTTGGGCTTGCGTACAAATTGGGTGATTTATAAGCAAAGGTGGCCAATTCACAATGCCACGAGTGTGCCTTTTTTTATTTTTCTATTTTTCTATAAAAAAAAGCGAGCGAGCGAGCGAGCGAGTAACGTAAAACCATATCTAGAAGCGAATATATTTCAATGGCTCGGATGTGCCGTTGGAAAATGACATTTTTGTCGCGATAAATTTTATATGATTTAACTATAAAAATGGTTTTACTATTTTTTTCATAAGAAATATCTATATATATATATATGTTTAAGTTAAAAATATATATATGATTCATATTTTCAAACATATAAAAAATATATTTTGTATACAATGTATAGTATGAAGGATTAAAATTAAATTTATCTATGAAATAGTTTCATTGTACAATTAAACCATTTTTATTTTAACTCAAACAATAAATATATGTTTAATTTTTATAATATGATAATATATGTTCAATGTATTTTTAAAAATATGTTAAATAAATATTAAATTTTTGTAATATTTTAAACATATTTTTATGGCATAATTTCAATTTTTATTTTATAAAATAAATATCTTTTAATCTTTATATTTATGAAATTATATTTTATTAAAAATTTAAATTAAAAATATTAAACATATTTTATTTTTAATAAATGTTAAAAATAAAATTAGTATCTAAACTGAGTTATGTATGAAGCGAAACTAATTTGTATTACATTTACTGTATATGATTGTATTTTACAATATGATTTTCATTTTTATGCATACAGTGATGCATATATATTGAAAAAAAAATATTTATTAATTTTGGAGTATTACAATTTGGAAATGCAATAAATATTTTCTCGCAAATATAGCTATATTTTATTTTATCAAATTAACAACAAAAGCTTGTTTTATTTTTATTTGTCATATATTTACTATATATATTGTTAATTCAAAGATTAGAAAATATATAAATATTTTAAATATTATTTTTATTAATAATCTTAAGTTATTATATACGTTAAATTTAAAAATAAATAGTTGAGACTTAAAATGAGGAAGAAAAAGGCAAACTGAGTAACATAAATAAAAAAATCATATATTTATTTAATAAGTAAAAAATTAAAATACTTTAAAAGTAACGAATTTTAAAATATATATATTAATTTCATTAACGAGTTATTAAATAAATATATGATTTTTTATTAAATAAACAAATTTTTGCTCTTATTTTATAAATATAAATCTAAAATATATTTTTATTAAAAACAATAAATTTGAATTATCATCTCTTTTTTTTTGTTTTTTTTTTCTCCTTCTCTTGAATGCCATTATCATTTTAAGAGCCAATCTTTTTAAACTGAGTTTTTAAGTTGACTTGGGTATAAAACTTGAAATATTTAATGATGCTTTCTTTATCCTCGTTCAATTTCACATTTTACTTCCGTAGCTTTGCAGTATATATAATTTTTGAAATTAATTATTGAGGAAGCCATATATAAAAAATCTGAAATTTAAATTTAATTAAAAATATATAAATAGTATGTATAATTATTAAAAAAATCTTTAATAAAATCATTGTACCAGTATTAATTTACATTGTTACTTTATTAGTGTGATATTTATGACTTTATTCTAAATGAAATACTTATATTTTTGTTTGTTGATTAAAAAATGACTAAATATTAAAAAAAAAAAGCCCCAAAGAGGCCTAAAATACATCATTAATCTAATCAATTAACTGATAAGATAGAATCTAACAAGCTATTGGATCAGATCTTCTTCAATCCAATCAAATAACCAATTGGATTGAATGAATTCAAATTTAATGATTTTAAACGATAAATATCCCTAGTTGTATTGTCCCAACTAGAAATCAATTGTCAACTTATGAGTCAAAACGTTGGTGGTTTAATTGATACGAGCATGAGGTCGAATCGTAAAGTGTGGATATGACAATGCAAGGGAATATGAATGTTTGGATTTCGGATTAAGATTGTACCTAAGTGGAACATATATAATTCTTTTAACAATATGGAGCTACAAATAAATTAATACCTCAAGCCGCTTTTTACATAGGTAATGAAATGAAATGATATTCAGCAATAATTTCTAAAGGAATAGCAAAGTGCAAACAAACCATACTTCAACCCTTTTTACATATTTCCACTAATTATGTACTTTGATCAAATTCGGGTAAAGGAAAACAAGCACATTAGGTCTTATAATTTATAAAAGTTAGTCAATTTGGTCTAATTTACGTTAATTTATCAAAATTTAACAGATTTATTCACGTACATATCACATAATCCATGCGATAAATGTACAAAAATATTATCGTGCCTACTACAAGTCATGCTGCAATCACGTGTTAATTCTAACGCCTCAATAGTAATTGAACTAAATTGACTAACTTTCTTAAATTATAAGACCTAACGTGATTGTTCCAATAATTATAGGAATAACGTGCATTTTATCACATAATATTAAGACTTATTGCACCTTTTTTCCAATCAAATTTCTTTCATTCTATGATACATGAGAAAGAATCAATAAAATTTTGTATACCTGCAAGAAACTTTAACTTTCCATAGGATACTTTCCACGATTGTCTACATCCGAGCTTGAGCTTGCCGAGACAGTTGCAGTTGCAGGGCTTACTGAAGTGGTAGCAGTAGCACTAGTAGTATTAAAGCTTGAACCAAAAGTACTATTTAGGTTGGACCCAGCAGAGGTTCCCGCAGCAGAAGATAGTGCAGCTGGCTTCCGGTATCTTCTATATCTCGATCCTGGGACTCCAGGCCTTGTTGGTTCTTCTAGATTACTCGGTTTCTTTGACAGAATCACCACGACACGATGCATTGTTGGCCGTTGCTGTGGATCACCTTGCACGCATAGCAAGCCTACTTGAATGCACATTGCTACTTGTTCACTGACTGCCGATTGACCTAATATTGGATCCATAATTTCTAAGCTCTTGCCTTTCTTGTAAAGCTTGTATGCCTGCAGCAAGAACAAGAACAGCTCTTAATTGTCAACATTAGTTTCATTCATTTCATGGTTTTTCGTTTTTCCCTTTCCATAAATCAGGACTTTTAGATTAGGCTTATTGCTTATCAGGTTTAGAAAAGAATTGTATAAGACTGATTATAGAAATCAGAAACAAATGCTGTTTCAAATATCAGGTTTAGAATTTTCTCTTTGGAAAATTACAAAAATTAATATTCATAAAACTTATAACAACAAAAATAACACTCTAATAACATTGAACGTAATCCAATTAGACAGAATTGAACAAAAATGAATTCAAATGACTGTAATTTAACTTAAACGGCGTAAAATTAGACAATATTCAACGTGAAATGACGAATTGAATTTTTTTAATAATAAAAATATATGAGTTAGGATATAAGAGGTGTTATTTTTGTGGTTATAAATTTAATTTAAAGATATTATTTTTATTGTTTTCCCAAAAATTTATTTAATAAGACAAAAACTAGTGAAAATTTCTCATCAAACACATCTAAACTATTTTTGTTCCTTAGTTTTTTTTTTTTTACAGAATGGGGGAAAAAAGAAGAAGAAAATATAACACTTATTTTATTTTTAAAAAAGATTGGACAGGAAAAAATGTACATGTTCTCTAAATTTGCTTAATCAACTCTTTAAAGTAGTTGATGTTGCTGTGAGGAAACATCAACCAGGTTCCAAGTAATGGGTCACCACACTACCTGACCGTTAACGGATGCAACAAATGGGTCCTCTATTAGGAACTTCTCTAGTATGAAACGTCTTCCATGGACCACTTTAGTTTCTTAGGAAATGCCAGCAATGACAGCTCATAAACATCTCATGATTTAAAGTAATGATATGGACCATGTATAGACCTTAAGATTGAGCCCTCCATATACATAAAGGAGCCACCAACCGTCTAAGAGCATCTCTAATCCAAAGCTCTATTTTAGTGCAACTTTTTCATTATTTTAGTGCAAAAGTTGCAATATCTTCTTCTTCTTCTTCTTTTTCCTCTTTCCATCTCCAATCACACTAAAACTTATATTTAAAAAAAAAAAGAATATTATTTTTATTTTCCTTTTATTAATTAATTCCTAACACTTATTATATTGAACCAATTAATTAATCATATACTATTATTTAATTAATTATAATAAACTTAAAAATAATATATTTAATTAAAAAAATAACAAATTCACTAACTAAAATATTATATTTATTATGTGAACTAAGCATTACATTCTTGAAAAATAAACATTACTTTTAATTAAAAAAAAAAATTAAAACTACACAACAATGGACATATAAATTAAACATTATTAGTTAATAAAAAGGTAATTTTTTTATCAAAAAAAGAATATAATTTAAACAAATTTTAGTCAAAGATATATAATTAAAGTAAAATAGAAATTAAAACAATATTTTTTATTTTTTATCTTTTATTAATATTTTAATAAGGGAAAAAAATAGTGTGTGAAAAATTCACGCTAAATGAATACGATCACACCAAATATAGCGCAATAGTTTTCATCGCACTATTTTAGTGCGAAACTTTAAAGCCTCTTTAGAGCAATTTTTAGTGCAAAACTTGCACTAAAATAGTGGGATAAAGCCTCATTGAGGGTCTATTTATTTGCACTATTGTTAATATAATGATTTCAAACAAAAGTAATGTCATATGAAAACGCCTTCATGAAAATGCACAGAATGCACTTTCTAAGTCCCTGAGTCCCCCAAGTCCCTTTTGGGCTCAGCAAAATACTAGACCATAACAAATTGCAAAACGAAAAACATGAGGAAAGTAATCTTACATAGTCAAGTAGATTCTGTTCATCAACGTCTAAAGCAAAAGTCGAGTTCCTTTGGCCACTAATTAACTCCAAAACCAAAACCCCAAAGCTAAATACATCTGCCTTTACTGATAAACGTCCATGCATCACATACTCTGGAGCCATATATCCACTGTCACAAGCATTAGATAAAAACCAAGATTTAGATAACAAATGAAAAACACATGAAACTGCAAAGTAGCACAAGGTGACATACTTGGTGCCAGCCACACGGGTATTGACATGTGTTTGGTCTTCTGGAAAGAGACGAGCCATTCCAAAATCTGCAATCTTTGGTGTCCACTTATCATCGAGCAGAATATTACTTGCCTTTATGTCACGGTGAATAATACAATTATGTGAGTCTTCGTGAAGGTAGAGCAAGCCTCGGGCTATGCCACATATTATATCAAACCGTCGCTTCCAATCTAGTTCTTCCCGTCTATTGGACTCTGTAAAAAGATCATAAGTCATTATCAGTACGGTAATAAAATATAGTGCCATTAATAGCATGAATAATGAGGTAGTTTAGAAAAAAAGCAGGATTAGTCTTCCTTCCATTAACAGCTGGAACACTTATTGTTTCTTAAGATGGATGTACAGTTCAGAACCTTCTTTAAACTAAGGCGTGAAAATTCATCTAACCCAAAGTCAAAGTCTGCACAAAGTTTGGTACCAAAAACACGTTCTAGGTGTGAAAGAGGGACAAAACTACAAAGAGCAGGGCTACAAAGACCAACTTTGTAAAGGCAAAACGACATTTAGAAACTGGTAATAATTTATGAAATATAAATAAAGTATGGTTTTGGATGCATACCAACCCGAATAAATAATCCAAGAACTTTTGAAATGTGATGTGAGAAATTAAGCTACCAGTGGAAAGGAAGTAATTCGCCAAAAACATCCCACAATCTAAAGAAATTGTGACTTTGTTGTTTAATAAAAAAATTCAAAAGATAGAAAACGGGTCTGAGCTCAGATACCACATTGTTCCTTCCTACATCGTTTAATTTTACAAAAAAGTTATGGGGGTTAGTTCAACTTGAAAGATTGTGTATCTTTGAAGAAATCAGCCTCCTCAAAATAATTAAATATGTGAAAATGCAAAGAGTTAGGCATTTCCCAATATTCTCTAATCTAATAAGAAACAACACCTTGTGCTTTATAAAACAACCTATCATATCCAATTAATATTTGATGTAGCAGCTTTATAATACATTTATTAAGTCACGGTCGTTTTTTATTTGTTGCTTGTCGTTTTTATTTGTTTAAATATTAATCAGATTGTTTGTTTATAATGCTGAGTTGGAATATGCCAATGATTACAAGTAGTGCTCATTGGCAATACTGTTAGAAGGCTATAACTACTCACGCAAAAGGAGTAGGAGGGACAATTGTTAATTTCCTCAGTTTTGTATCTCTTGTAAAGACAGTTTTCCTTTCAATATTACCAGAGAAGCAATCCACGAATTGTTCCTCAGTTTTACCTACCTAATTCCTTGGTTCTAATTTTTGATTCTTTGAGCTTCCTGAGTCAATATTTGTGAACAATACTCCACATCAAATACCACAAAACAATCATTTAAAAAAAAATCACCCTATTATGTGAAAGTGAAATTAAAGAAATGGAAATTATAGCACTTACTGAAGAGAAGCTTGTCAAGACTCTCATTGAGAACATACTCGTAAACGAGTAGCTTCTCAACTCCATGAACACAATAGCCCACCAAATTTACTACATTCCTGTGCTGAACTCGCGCCAACAACTGTGCCTCAGTCCTGAATTCTTTCTTCCCTTGATTTGAACTCTGTGAAAGTTTCTTTACAGCAATCTCTCTCCCATCATCCAGCTTTCCCTGAAAACAAAACCCTCTTAAAGTTAAAATGCCTCTCCAAAATCTCAGAGAGATTGTCCGAAACCATAGAATTTCATTTCATTCTAAGGAGTTGAAAGGGTGTAGCTACAGAAATATTAAATTTTAGGGCAATGAATTAACACTTATAAAGAAGAAATGAATTCACGAAGGCAAAATGTACTATAGAACAACAAAAAAAAATCTTTAAGTGACATTACATTAACTGACTTTATCTTTTGGTGTAGCTTCTAAGCAGAAGAACAACAAGATTTTGCAGTATTCTAGCAGGAACTTCCCTCATTGAATGTTAATGTTAAGCTTTCATTTGCCGAACCCAATAAACTAAAATTCATAATTTCAAAGAAAATAGATTAGATGAACTTGAAAGTTGACAAAGTCCAGCATTAGTTGTACAATATGACTGAGTGCCTATGGAAAATTTGAACTCATGCCTCCCCGAATTTTTAGTCAAACGAATTTCTTCACACTTTAAAAGCCAGAAATTGAACAAGGATTTTTTTTTTGAATACCCAAATACCCAGAAAATAATTCTGAAACCAAGACCCAAATACCCAAAATAAAAAACAGAACGAGTACATATAGAATCAAACACCTGTTAAAACTTGAAAAACCCAGATAATTACCCTGTAAACGGGTCCAAATCCACCTTCACCAAGCTTATGAGTTGGATGAAAATCTTTGGTTGCAGCAACCAGAGTTTCAAAAGAGAATTGCTTCTGCTCCTGTTGAGCTAACTTCCCCCAATCCTCTTCAGTCTGCCCCTCTGATCAAACATTCAAAGAAAGAACAAACATAGTTCTAATGTTAAGAAAAAAGGGGGAAAACATACACTAGAAAATTAACATCTGGGTTTTCTTACTTACCCCTGCTTGTAAGAAATCTGAAGGGCTTCATGAGATTTTTGAAGAAATTGTTGGGTTTGGTCATGGTTCTTAGCGAATTCTATAATCAATCCATGAAATCTTCTCCAGAAACTAATAGAAAAGCAAACAGAGAATGCGTACAATTTGGTATTGACGGTGGTCCAAGAATACGATTTGTTGATTGTTTGTAGACCTCCTGGGGTCAATATTACAATATCTGAAGAGGTATGTATACCTGGAAAAGAATCGTTTATTTTGCAAGGGCCCCAAATATGACTTTCTTGGTCATTTCTTCAATTTTTAAATAAGAAAGAAAAGTCAGATGAGAAGTTAATAGCGACACCTAATAGTCTTTTGACTATGCAAGGCCAAAAACAAAATCCATAAACTGTTACATAAGAGAAGCTGCGCAGTAATTTTTACATTTCTTTTTACTTTCAATTTGGCTTTCATTTTAGCAAAGAGTGAATGTTTTGGTACTAACTAATAGATAAATAATTGGGGGTAAGTGCTACTACATGACTTGGTTGATGCAAAGTTGCAAACAAACAATACGCTGCAAAGTCGAAGTATAACATTAACCATTTTCTGCACTCATTCCGAGATGTTATAAGTCAGTACTAGAATAAGCTAGTTAATAGATTGTAGGCAGCTGAGAAAAATCAAATGGATTTATTGTTAGTTACTAACGATTTTTTTACATATATATATATAAGGTTGGTAGTTTGAATTATGGGTGGATATTTTTTTAAAAAAAATCAACTAATTAATTCAAGTCTAAGTTCAAATCTAACTTATATTTTTTTAGGTTAATTTATCTATATTAGTTTAAAGAATATTAAAATGATCTTACCATATAGGTTGGGATTTCTAAAATTAAAAAATCCTATAAAATCAAACTAAACATCTATCTTTAATATATATTAATTTTTTAATTATTTATATATATAAAATATAAGGTTTTTTTTTAAATCGAAGTGTGTATTCAAATAAGATTGTTATAAACTTTAATGGATTTTAAATTTTTTTAAAAATTTAGGTATATTAGTTTAAGACTTTCTAAAAACTTATAAAAATTTAATAATATTCATTTAAATTTTTTTAAGACTTTTAGTTTATAAAGTTTATACAAATTTAAGATATTTAATTATTAGTTTTTTAAAATTTACAAGATTTCAAACATTTTTTTTAATGTATAAACAAAGTTTACCGTCAATAAAATCTTTTCCCATCAAATCTTTGACCTTTTTTCTATTCTTTTTTATCTTTCACTTTCTCTTTTTTCTCACCTATTGACTTAATAAATTGGTTTAGAAATTTTTTTTAATTCTCACTTACTAATATTAAAAAATATTATTCTTTCAATAACTATTATTATTAGAGACCAAAGATTTCGCAATAATTAAAAAAAATAAAAATAGCATCCTTAAAACTAAAATCATAAAATAACACTCCTTATGTTTTATTTAATATATTATTTTATTTTGAATAGCATTCAATTGGATGTCATTTAAATTAAACTACGTCCATTTAGACTCATTTAATGTTGAACCTTATCTAATTGTGTACCGTTCAATATTATTGAATAATTTTTTATTATTATAAGTTTTAAGAATGTTATTTTTTATAAAAATTTTAATTTTTACCTTAAGTTAAGTTGTACACGTGTCTCTTTTTAATAATGTAAGCCACCGTTATTTTTATGAAAATTTTGACAATTAAAAGAAAAGTATAAATTTTATTAATTTTTTAAATAAAATACATAACAACATATTGAATATTTTTTATAATTGTAAAAAAAATATTAAGAAATTATAAAATATATATGGAAGTTTTTAAAAGAGTATTAAAATCTATAAACTTTTTAAAATTTAATATCTATCAAAATCTTCCTAAAATATTAATCGAATACACCTTTTTAAGTCTCACTCTCATTTCTCGTCTACTACTCTCGTCCCACACCAGTCACATCAATGGCAACGCATCCAACTTATCTTCCAACTAACTGTCTCATCGTCAATAGTGCCTCCAACCAACAGTCACATCGTCAACTTCTTCTTTAACCAAAAATATCGATATTGAGGCATCAATTATGCCTCTAACGCTATCTTCTCCTCCAATGCTATCATTTCCTCCAGCAATGTCTTCTCTTCCAACGCTGTTTTCCATCAACTATTATAGGTTTATTTTATTTTTTATTTTTGTACGATCATTTGAGTATTAATTCATATTTATAATCATATCAATATTTCTATGTGTTTCTTTGATTGTGTTTATAGGGGATTTTTTATACTATTTTATTAGTTTTTATTTGGATTCTAACAATTTTCTTGTTTTATTTCAACATAGATTGTTCTTTAAATAGAGCATTTTATGTTTAGGTGTGTTTTTTTAATGAGAATGCAAATATGGAATGATAAAGCACTAAAAAGACATTAGCTTCATTAAAGTTAAGGTTTTACGTTTTGTTTTTCACTTAGTAAATATATTCAACGAGATATTGACTTTGACAAGATAAGATGAATTTTGTAGGAAATAATACACGGACAAACAATTTAAGAATAAAATTATTTTATTAAAATTAGAAATATAAATATAAATATATATATATATGTAATTTAAATAAATAATAATCGAGTTATGTGTATCGTACAGTGTTCTTAAGATAATTCTATCCACTAACCGTAAGTGATTGAGAACGAAGAAAACTTATCTTCTAAGATACAACGATTAAACAATAATAAACTTATACCATAATTTATTATTCTATAAAATTAAAGTTTTCAAACTCTATTAAAGTAACCTAATTATATATAGAAAATATACAATAAAAAAACAAAAATAAATAAAAATTTATTTACCTTTGTCGTCTCACTTTCTCTATTTTCTTTTATTTTCCTTTTTACCTTTTCTTTACTTTTTTCTTTTCTCATCCTATTCTTCTTTTCTATTTTCTACTTATTTTTATTCTCATTTTTTTTCTTAGTTTTTTTTATCTATTTATAAAAAAATTATACAGAAATGGAACCAAAAAATTGAAAATTTGAGGAGAGAAACAAAAACTGAAATTGAAACAAAACGAAAAATTTCAAAAATAGACAAGAAAAAAATAAAAGAAAATCTTTAATTTAAAAACGAAAATGAATTGAAATCAGAGGTAACAAAAAATTAAAAGATGATTTTTTTATCTAAAATCATCAAATCAAACTCTCTCACAAAGAACTTATAAGTTAACTTGAATGTTAATTTTTTAAAAGTCATATAGATCAATTAAGATTTTGAATTTTTCAAAATCTTAAAAATAAAAACTACTTATAAAATAGTTTAAAAATAAATAGAACAATTTACTTTCACAAATCCCTCTTATGTTGCATACTAATGGTGTGACTTGGCCAATATCTCAAAAAAATTATTAAGGTGGTTAAAAGTTGTCTCGTATCTGCAATATATCAATGCAAATGGTCTCATGTCGTGGTATTGGTATGTTATTTGTATTCAAGGTTGTTCACGTTGTATTTGCATATTAATTAACACAATTAAAAATTAACTTATTATTATATATTAAAGTTATTTCAGTGATTTTATTTTTAATTTTTTTAAAAAATATATATATAAACTATAATTTTAGATAGGCAAAAAAAATATTTTTTTGCGTTATAAAACAAAAAAACTTATATACATTACGTAAAAGGGATTAAAAAACCACTAATTAATAACTCATATGATATTTTTTGCAAACCTAGTTTTGAAGTCCATGATCAAACTCTATTAAAGATGTGTACGTAATTTTTTGTTAAATGAAAAATGAAAAATAAAAAATGAAATGAAATTTATAAAAATAATTATGTTATCAAATTAAACTTAAAACATATAAATAATTTATTACCAATTAAATTATTTATAATAATAAAAACGATTGAATCTTTAAATTTATAAAATAAATAATATTTTATTAATTTTTTTCTTAAACAACTACACTATTCCAATACAATAACTAAGATTTAAACCTCCACGTAATCTAAATAACCAAATATACTAGATAAGCTGCAAGCTCTCTCGGTAGAATCGTGTTTGCATTCGTCTTTGTATCAAATCATGCCGGGTTAGAATTGACACAAATAATGCGTAGTTATGTTGACAATTATTGATGCTCGTGGAAAATGCAAGTAAACAAATCACGTTCAAACTTGATAATATAATAAATACCAATCTCTTAACTAATTTCTCACGCTTTGTAGTTTGTATTAGTCAACCTCAGAAGGCTGCTCAGATTTCATTAATACCTTAAAACTATCACTAAAATAAAAGAAACAAGGTAAATGTTGTAGATTTTTAAAGAAAAATTATAATTTATTATCTGACGTAAGCTAATTTTAAAAAATTATTTAAAATACAATAGAAGTTTTATGTCATTTAATAGAAGTCTTAAATATTTGTTAAAATTTTTTAAAAAATAACATCTTAATAATATTGATTTTTATTTTTTTAGTTTAAGTTAAAATTTTTATGATTTTATTTAAATAAAAATTTAAAATTTTATCCAAATAATAATATGATAATTGATATAAATATAAATTAAACTAAATGATCAATCAAGTAGGTTACTGATAAATTCATAAATTTTACTTTTTTCAATTTCCTAATAGAATAAACAATTCTATTAATTTTTCACACCTAACCCACTATGTACATCCTTAATTAAACTACTTATTTAAAATAGGTATACCAAGTTGGTATTTTTGGAGTCTTTGGTAAATTTAACGTTTCCAACTTTTTTATTACTTCTCGATTCTTAATTATGGTGTGTACCGCCCCCCCCCCCCGAATACTTGTATGTTTCTCTATTAACCGGTTAACCCTTTGTAGTTTCTTCAACGTACTCGTTTTTTTTTTTCAATTTGTTTACAAATTAATCAAATTTCACGTTATTTTAATAAGTTAATTTATTATTCAATTGATAAATCAAAATTAATATAATTAATTGGAAAAAAATATTTATATTATTTAAAATAAATAAATTTGTATAAACATGGATAAATAATTATAATATAAAAATTGTAAATATTTAAACTAATAAAAAATTGATAAAAATAAAATTTAAGATAATTAATAAAAAATAATAATTTTATACGTTATTTAAGATAATTAATATTGTATAAAAAAATTAATTTAAATAATTGTTAATATTTTAATTACTAATAATTTATTATTTAATTGATAAAAAATTAAAATCTTAAATAAATTATACAATAACTAAAAATAATAGTAATTATAACTCTAAAATATTTAAATAATTTTATCTAAAAATTTGACGTGATTTAGACTTTTATCTAAAATTATTTCCATATTTTAGAACTATGACTACTATTTTTCTTAATCATTGTATAATTTATTTAAGATTTTTATTATCTATTAATTAAATAATAAATTATTTATAATTAAAATATTAAAAATTATTTGAATTTTTTATAATTAACTATTTTAAGGCTTATTTTATATTAATTAAGTGATTATAATTATATATTAAAAGATTATAATTATTTATCTTTTTTATATATAAGATTATTTATCGGAAAGAAATAAATAATTACTAAATGTCAAACTAAAATTGTTATTGATATAATATTATCTCAAATTTTTTATTAAATATTATGTATTTTATGTAGTGTTTGTAGTATCCCACGACAAATTTCTTAATATTTTTTGTATTGTTATAATTTTTTTGAGAAAATTGTAGTATTTTATTGAAATTACAGACATATATTATAAAATAAAGTTATTTTTTATAATTGGACCTATTTTTATGATTGATAGTAAAATATATAAACATAAAAATTTTCTTTATAGTAAACTATATAATCATAAAATAATAGAATAAACTCGTGAGTTTGATTACAGCGGAGAAGATAAAAGTTTTAAATAAATTATATAATAATTAAAAAAATAATATTTATAATATTAAAATATGTGAGTAATTTTATCTAAAAAATTGTAACGTATGTTTTAAATTTTTATAAGTAATATAAATATAAATATAAATTAATAGGAGAGAAACATACACCTAATGTAGAGTTTTTGATTTAAATAACTTTATTTTTGATAAAATAATTAATTTTTTAATTAAAAATTTATAATTTTATATTAAATTATATAATAAAAAGATAAAAATATGTTTAATTTATAATTTTAAAAAAATGATAATGAAGTTACCATTATCATATCTTCGACCACCCATAAACACCTCCAATGATCCTATTAAAACTTCTAACACGTTATATTATATATATTATAAAAATTATGATAAATATAACTTATTATATTTGATCCCTATCAAAAATTATAATAAATATAATATATTTATATAGAAAAATTAATATAACTTATTATATATAAAAGTAAGTAGATTTTACGTAAATTTCTATGAAAAAAGGGGGTAAGGATCCATATAACAAATATCTACCACTTGTAAGATATAGGTCCCTACATAATAAACAATTATGAGACTTCCATGCTAACGAATTTTTTTCCAACACTCTTCCATGTAACAATTTTAATAATATTCTACAATTTAAAATCCCACAAAAGATGTATCGGGATTCAGGAACAACGAGGATCCAAGACAAAAAAGCAAACAACATTAGCTTAACAAGAAGCTTGAACCATTTTCCTCAATCGGATATGGTAGTCTCTTTGGTGAAAAAACGGAGTAGATGGTGGGATTTTATCTATAGTATCCTGATTTTTTCTTCTTTGTAATTTCTTAATTCTCAATCCCATTTTTTTTCTTTCTCTTCTTATATAAAAAAAAATCAAAAAAAAAATATCAATCAAATTTTTAATAAATAATAATTTATTTTTATTATAAATAAATAATAATAATCATAATAATTTATATATTTTATTATATTAATATTAATATTATATTAGATAATATTTATATGTAAAATTTGTGATATAATATTTTATATTTGTATTATATTTCGTAGAAAGTTAGATAGAGAGTTTTATAATTCTTTTTAATAACTTAATTATTTTTTATATCATAATTATTTATAAATTATCAAAATATTTAACATATAATTTTTACTATACGCATAAATTTATATTTATTTTATTATAAAATAATTTTTATTTTATTTTTTAAAATAAAATTTTAATATATGATATGATAAAAAATATTTATATATTTAAAATTAATTATAAATTTATAAGATATTAATATTTTTTATGTTTATAGTAATTATTTTTTATAAAATAAGATTGATGTATTTTTTTATTTTTTTAAAAATAAAATTGATTAAAAAATATGCGGTTAAATTATAAGGTTGAAGAGTTTCTCCAAAGGCCAACTCAACCAACCAGAAGGAAGCTTATGTCACGTCCCGCTCAAATGTCCCTAAAAATCCAAAATAAATGATGGTTGTCTAAAGGATCTAGACTATTCTATATAGAAAGTTCTAGAGTTGCCTAGAGAAGTCTAGAAAGGGCTAGAGTTGGACGGACTCAACTCAAGCTTGAAGACCCTAGAATGTTCTAGAGCACGCTGGAGAGTGTTAGAATGGGCGGGAATATTCTAGAGCATGCCGGATGGTTCGTGAAATGTAGTAGCCGTTGGAAGCTTACAGAACATCCCGGAACGTGTATGAAGAAGCTAGACAAACCTAGAAGACTCTAGAGTTGGCTGGAAGGTCCTAGAGCCTTGTGACATATTGTACATAAATCTAGAACACTCTTGTACATTCTAGGTTGAGAATGATCTAGAAAGTGGTGACATAGCCTTAAGCTTGGAGCCACACTATAAATATACCCATTAGTCTCCATCTGTAATCAACTTAGAGAAACTTGGGAAATCCTTGAAAATCCTTGGGAATTCTTAGCATCTTGTAACATAAACTCTCTCTAGAGCAATACAAAGCATTATTTACAAACTCTCTTTCTAATCTCTTTGGAGAATTCGTTCGGGAAAAGGCAGGCTTAGTGCAACGAACCGTGCTAAGTGCCGCACGATCGCTACTTAAGAATTTAAGGTCGTGACAGTTGGTATGAGAGCTTTCGGTTGAAGCATTTCTACCTTTGGCATAATGAAGAACGTTGCTCCATCTACACCAAGCGTTGATGTTCCACCTATGGAATGTGGGCACGAGGAAACACGAAAACCATCAAAGGAATCTCGAGCCAAGTCGAAAGACATGCTTTCTAGCTTAGAAGCACGAGTTGGAAGTGTGTAGGACAGCTTAAGGGAGTTGTTCGACCAGGTGGACAACTTAGAAGAACGTTGCAATGGCTTGGAGGCCTAGGATGTGAAGATCCATGCAGCGGTCAAGATGTCCCTTAACGAGCTATACGGTGGGTTAAGGCAAGAGATTGATGGGTTGAAGGCCGAACTTACCAAGTTACGAGATCTTGTCCAAAGAGAACTTGCTAATGTGTTGCATAGAGTTAAGGATATGGGTGGTGATCTAGCTCTATGTAAGCGGGCTATGGCCGTGGGAACTAGCACAACCATCGTCATTGAGGGCTAAGAGGGTGGATGTTCCCAAGCCTAAGACCTTCAATGGTGTTAGGAATGCTAGGGAAGTGGAGAACTTCCTATGGGGGCTGAAACAATATTTTGAGGCTACTCGCATAACGGACCATGCCAACAAGATCCGAACTACTGCCATGTATTTGTCTGACACTGCTATGTTGTGGTGGAGACGGAGGCATGAAGATATGTAACGAGAGGTTTACATGATTGAAACCTTTGATGATTTCAAAAGGGAGTTCAAAATGCAGTTCTTTCCTGTAAATGCTGAGGAGGAGGCAAGGGGCCGATTGCGACGATTAAAACAAACAGGTAGCATAAGGGACTATGTGAAGGAGTTCACAACCTTGTTGCTAGAAGTCCCCGCCACATCTGACAAGGATGCCCTATTCTTATTCATGGATGGTCTCTAATCATGGGCTAATCTAGAACTTAAGCGACGTGGTGTCCAAGACTTATCTTCGGCCATCGCGACTGCGGAAAGCTTTATTGACTACTCCACAAACAAGGAGAGCTCAAAAGCCATAGATAAAAATTTTAGTGGAGGAAAGAGTGGGGGAGGCCATACCAAAAGTCAGGGTTCCAAAAATCATAAAGACAACTCCTCATTCAAGCCACGAGACAAGGGGAAGGAAAAGAAGGATCAGAGTGCCTCGAAGCCCCGTGTGACGTGCTTCATTTGCGACGGACCGCATTGGGCACGTGAATGTCTGAAAAGGAAGGCCTTGAGTGCCTTAGTTGCTTCCACTCAGGATCAGAATGGAGGTGAGTCGGACGAAGGTGCAAAGATGGGTTCTTTGCGCCTACTTGGTGCATTATAGAGCGCCCCAAAGACCCCTAAAGGCTTAATGTATGTAGATGCAACCATCAACGGGAAGGTCGCCAAGGCTTTGGTCGACACAGGTGCATCTCACAACTTTGTTTTAGTGGAGGAAGGAAAGCGACTCGACCTTAAGGTAGTCCATGGAGTGGGATCTCTGAAAATAGTTAACTCAGCAGCACTACCATTGCATGGAGTTGCTCGTGGGGTTAAGGTCAGTCTCGGTGCTTGGACTAGCCAAGTGGACTTATCGGTACCGCCCATGGATGACTTCTCGATTGTATTCGGTATGGAGTTCTTGGGCCAGGTTAGAGCTTTCTTGGTGCCATGCTCAAACTCTATGTGCATCATGGATGGTTCGAAGGTGTGTGTGGTACCGACAGAAAGGACCACCAGACCTACTACCCAAGCTCTTTCAGCGCTTCAATTCAAGAAGGGATTGAAAAGGGACGAAGAGAGTTACTTGGCCATCTTAAAGGAGTACGATGACGAGGAGGCATCACCAAAGCCAAGCTTACCAACAGAAGTGCAAGCTGTCTTAGATAAGTTCCAGGATGTGATGCCTGAGGCATTGCCAAAGCGGTTACCTCCAAGGAGGAAGGTAAACCATGAAATAGAGTTGGAACCCGGCACCAGGCCACCAGCAATGAGCCTCTATCGAATGGCGAACTCAGAGTTGGCTGAATTACGGAAGCAATGAATTGCTGGATGTTGGCTTCATAAGGCCCTCCAAAGCCCCATTTAGTGCCCCGGTGCTCTTTCAAAATAAGAAGGATGGCTCGCTACAGATGTGCATTGACTATCGGGCTCTAAATAAGATAACGGTAAAGAACAAGTATCCTATCCCTCTCATTGTCGACTTGTTCGATCAATTGGGGAACGCCAGATACTTTACAAAATTGAAGAGTTTCTCCAAAGGCCAACTCAACCAACCAGAAGGAAGCTTATGTCACGTCCCGTTCAAATGTCCCTAAAAATCCAAAATAAATGATGGTTGCCTAAAAGATCTAGACTATTCTACATGGAAAGTTCTAGAGTTGCCTAGAAAAGTCTAGAAAGGGCTAGAGTTGGACGGACTCAACTCAAACTTGAAGACCCTAGAATGTTTTAGAGCACGCTGAAGAGTGCTAGAATGAGAGGGAATATTCTAGAGCATGCCGGATGGTTCGTGAAGGATGTAGTAGCCGTTGAAAGCTTACGGAACATCCCGGAACGTGCATGAAGAAGTTAGACAAACCTAGAAGACTCTAGAGTTGGCTGGAAGGTCCTAGAGCCTTGTGACATATTGTACATAAATTTAGAACACTCTTGTACATTCTAGACTGAGAATGATCTAAAAAATGGTGGCATAGACTTAAGCTTGGAGCCACACTATAAATAGACCCATTGGTCTCCATCTGTAATCAACTTAGAGAAACTTGTGAAATCCTTAAAAATCTTTGAAAATTCTTAGCATCTTGTAACATAAACTCTCTTTAGAGCAATACAAAGCATTATTTACAAATTCTCTTTCTAATCTCTTTGGAGAATTCGTTCGAAGAAAATCAAGCTTAATACAATGGGCCATACTAAATGCCGCACAATCGGTTGGGTTTCTTTATTATATCTTTTACAAATAAACAGTAAATAAGAAAACAGAGAAACAATAAAGAAGAAATCGTAGAGACATGTTTCAATAATCTCCTTTTGGGGTTTATTACTTCCACTCTTATCCGAAGAAAAGTGTGTTAACTAGAGTTTTTGACCATCCACTTCATCACCCAAACACTCCTTTCTGTCAAGAGCAACCAAAACCCCATTTTCATGGTTGTCACTGTCGCTGGGAGATTGTGCATAAGCTAAGGAAGTCCCTAGGGTTTTGTGAGAATGGTGGATTAGAGATGAGGATTGTACGAGATGTGGTACCTTAGAGTTATGTCGTTGTACTCAACTTCCATGTCTCCTTTGTCACCGGTGATCTCTCTCGTCGCTAGGATTTATTCGCAGGCATAGTGAAAAGCGAGAAAGAGACGGTGACAAAACTGAATGGCTCAGGCAATAGAGTTATTAATGGATCAAAATCCTATAAATTGTGTAATTATTAAATTTAATTGTATATGTTTTCAATTAAATTTTAAAATAATTATCTAATTTAATTAGACAATTTAATCAAATGAAAATCATATAATTTTAATTTATTAAATTTAACAAATATTTAGTTAAAATTAATTAATAAAATTTAATGATATTTTCAAAATATATAAAAGTTATAAGAAGATATTATATATAATTTTTAATTAATAAAAGATCATAATAACAAATAACTAAAAATTATAAATTTTATTTGTATTGATTATTTGATTCTCAATGATTTAGTCGTTTGCTTGTAATTATTGCAATAAACTTTCCCATTGAAATTTAGGATCTAATTGGTAAAATATTATGAAATACAAGGATATCTTTTACTTTATAAAACTTACAGAGCGAAATGGAAGAAACTTTTTTTTTCTTTCATTTCAGTCAATTGGACAGAAAATTTCTTATTGCAATAATTTTGTTACATAAATAGTTAATTAATAAAATTTAAAAGTAACCACGTTACACTACACTAGCAAATTTAGTGTAAAATAAGATTAAAATATCGACACTTGAATTCTACGAAAATATCAAAAATATATTTTCATAAAATTTAAATTTTTTTTAAGAAAACTATTAAAACTTTATTAAAATCAAAAACTTTATTTATAAAACTTTATATAATATCAAAGTAATTAATTACTTATACTTTAAAATTATTTTATTATCTAATAAATATATTTTATTAAAATGATGACATTTAATTTGATTAATAAATAAATTAATTAATTTAAATATTATTAAATAATTAGTTAAAATCTAAAATAATTATTTAGATTATAATATTATTATAAATAGATACACTTAAGTGATATATAATAAAATTTAAATTATATAAATAAAAGTAGTAAATCAAATGTAAAAATAAGATATAAATAAAAAATATACGTGAAAATAAGTATAAAATATTTTTTTAAATAAATAATATTTTAGTTGAAGATAAAAAACTATAAATAAATAAATTTAAATATAAATTATTTAAAAATAAAAATAAAAAATTAATATGAAATTTTTATAAATAATATTTATAATATTTAAGATATGTTAATAAAAAAAATATTTTTTTTAATATTTTCTTAAATAATTTATCGATAATATCTCAATATTTTTGATTTTTTTAATATTTTAATTAAAAATATATAAATATTATACTTGAATATTAAAATATATAATGGATAATATTAACGATATCCTCCCTATTTTGATCTTCGGTGCCAAATAGAAATATTACCTTTTGTTGTTGAGCTCGAGAATGAGAATGGTTTTATGTGCTGATATCATACCAACAACACTATTAATATTTTTAATTTTTTTTATATATTTATTTTCTCTATGTTTAAAAATCTATTAATTTTTTTCTTCTTCTCTTATTTTTTCTTGTATACTAGAGATAAGTTTTTTCACTTAATAAATTTTGTTAGATAAATTAATAATTTTTTATTTTTTATTTTATATAAATAACATAAAAAAATTATGTGATTTTTTAATTTCACATAGATTTGAATCCCAGATAATTTTTCATCTAAATCTAATTTATGGTGACATTAGACATATATATTTTGATATATTTTGTCAAGGCTTTTTTATATATCTAAATTTAAATATAGTATTATTATTTGAAGTTTGGTTACGGTTCAAAAGTTAAAAAATTCAAGATTTAATTTTATTTAAATTTTATGATATTATTAATTTAAATTAAACATAAATATTTTTCACTACTAAAGAATATTATTATAATCCTTATAATATTTTTAAAAAATTAATATTTTTTATTTTAATATTGGTGTAATTTTATTTTAAATAAATAAAACTTATTTTTCTTAAAAAAATTATTAATCTTTTTAAATAAAGTACGTCTGATTTGATTAGTTTTTCACATGAAATATTCATCTAACGATAACTACATCTAGCTAAGTCACATAAATTGAGCTTCCTAACAATTTGCAATGTATGATTGTTAAATATATAACACATGTTGTATTGCAATACCTAAATGCACACAATTTTGATTCCATATTTATATTCATATAAATTATATATTATAAAGGTTTTTATAAATTTCTTAAAATATAAATAGATTTTTTATTTTTAAAATTATTTTATTATATATATAACACATAATTAATATAAAAATAAATAGACTTTTATAACATCAAACTTTAGAGTTTTTTATAAATATGCCATCAAACTTTTCATTTATTATTTTTATATTATTAAATTTTAATTTATTACAAATATACCATTATTGGTTAATTTTAATAGAATGTAACGTTTTAATATGTGTAAAATTTAAAATAGCCTCACGCTCACTTATACCAATAAACCACACTCTCGCACGAATCCACATTTAGTAAATTTTCCCATACCAACTAACCAATGAACCCATCCATACGAACTCACCTTTCGTATCATTGACTTCAACGATATTCCTAGTCAAAACCAACAAGGTGCCTTAGCCTTCGACATCTCATTCTTCCCTAACCTCAACAAGCTCTTCTTTAATGAGCTACCTCAAGGTCCAAAGCGACTTCAATAGCAATAGCCAAACACAATGCTAAGTCAATCTACGCGTTGAGATCTTGCACGATTGTAAGCGTCTCCATCAAAGGCTACAAATATGATGGTTTAGTAATATGAGACGACATGATAGTAATAACATCAATACAAGCGAATTGAACGATAGAGTTAAGGTCTCAAAGACGATGAATGACAATGGAAATCATCTTGAAAATGAAAGGACATAATGTATCGACGTAAGAGTCAGAGAGGGAAGTAAAGAGATTAACACATTATTTGTGAGTTGGAGATTTAGTGGAAGAGTCGATATTGTGTATACAATTAAGAAAAGTAAAGAATTGTAAATGAGAGTTTTAATAATTGATTGGAATTAGATAAATATTAGAGCTAAGGTGTAATAGTTTATTTTGATAGATAATGACTAATGTTAATGGGTTCAACGAGAATGAAGTTGGTTGGTGTGGATAGGTACGACGATATTTTAGGTTTTATATACACACAAATATTAATTCTCATTAAAATTAATTATTGATGGTATAAAAATATATTTACTCTTAAAAAATATAATATATGTCAATCACATGGTATAAATATAATTTTTTAAAGATAATTTTTATAAAATTAATATACTTATTCTATTTAACTAAAAAACTACTATATTAAATTACAACTTTAGTAAAGTTATGGTACCCCTACTGCACTATACCTTGTTGTAACATAGTTATCAAAAATATTTTCTTTCGCACTTTTGCCAAATATAAGAGAGAGAGGTGATGACTACCTCACCTCGACAATCATTGCCATCATACCGCCGAAAGCCAATCAAACCATGTTAAAGAAATAACACGAACGAATCCATTATAAATGCATGCTGGGTGGTAGAAATAGACAAATAAGTAAAATAGCTATTCTATTTTCTTTGTAATTTCAAAACTTAAAAGAGGTTATTTTTAATCAAATAATAATTGATGTGATTTAAATTAATAATTTTAAATAAAAAAATGATGAATTTTATTTCCAAATCATGAATGAGCCATAATTTGAAAAGTTAAGAATTATAATAGTAGGAATTAAAATTTTAAAATACTTTAATTCATTTGAAACCATTTTTGCTATGTTTTGTTAGATGAAATGAAATAAGAATTAATTACTTTCATTTCTGTGTTTGATTAGGCTGAAAAATGAGAATAAAATAGAATCGATTCCTAAAGGAAAAGGAATTAGAATTTTTTCTCCCCTTTAATGAATCATGATTATATTTCCATCTCAATTTTTTTTCCAATTTTACTCTAACTTTAAACCCTAAATCCCAAATTCTAAAACCTAAAACCTTAAACCCTAAATCCCAAATTCTAAAACCTAAAACCTTAAACCCTAAACCCTATTTAAAAAAAAACTTTAACCCTAAACCTTAACCCACAAATATAACCCAAAACTAAAAACCATATTTAAAAAAATAATAATTTTAATCATAAACCTTAACCCATAAATATAACCCTAAATCCCAAAACCCTAAATCATATTTAGAAAAATAATAATTTTAATCATAAACCTTAACCCACAAATATAATCATAAACCCTAAACCTCAAATTTCAAATCTTAAAACACAAAACCTTATTTAGAAAATAATAATTTTAACTCTAAACCTTAACTCATAGATATAACTTTAAACCTTAAACACTAATTTTGAAACCTTAAATCTTATTTATAAAAATAATAATTGTAACCCTGAACCTTAATCCACAAATATAACCCTAAACCCTAAATCACAAATCTTAAATTCTTAAACCCTAAATCCTAAATCTCAAATCTCAAAACCCTAAACCCTATTCAAAATAATAATAGTTTTAATAATATATTTTCTTTTTAAGTAATAATTATTTAAAAAAATAATGATATCAATAATGTATTTTATCTGACGAAAAAACAATAATTAAATTATATTATTTAAACTTTACTGAATATAAATGTATTAAGATAATATACAATGTTTTTCATTCAATTCCAATTGTAATCTAAACACTGTAATACGTATTTTTTCTTTGATTCCAGTGATCAAATAAAAAAAATTATTTCCTTTTCATTCCATTCTCGTTTCGATTATGTGAACTAAACATCAACTTTGGATCAAAGAAAATAATTTCAAACCGACCCTAAATGTTCTTTACAGCATTATTTGGCTAATTTATAACAATAATTGGAATGCATGAGAAAGTGTCAATTTAAATTTTTAAACAACAGCTAGTTGATTTTTGGATCCAACAGTTTCAAAAATTCAACTCACAGTTTCAGAATACCTATATATATCATTACGTTGTTAAAGAAGAGCCTCTTGTAATCATTCTGTCTTCTATTTTGGAAGCTTGCCTTTGAGCTCCTACACAAGTCATAGCTGTACATGTTATGAACAAGCCACTTTTGTAAATTTTCACCAATTAATTATCTTATTTTAGTTTTTGTCGGCACTCACCAACCAGGATGACTTGTTTATTCTTAAAGCTAAATCTGATATTGAAAGCAGTATTTGTTTTCCATTTTTACATAATATTTTCCAATGTTCCCACCCCTCTGTCATAATCACTCAAATTAAAAAGAAACAACAATTAAGTAATAAATAAATAAATAAAGAAAGAAAGAAAGAAATCCAAGACAAATATTAGTAAACACTCCTCACTTTTATATACATATAAATGGATACAAATGATTCAACTTCCCCTCTCAAATAATAAACAATCCCATCATATAATGATGATGACGCAGAGATGAGAAAAAAAGAAATAAATAAAAAGGAGTAAATACCCTTCAACTTTCCTTCCACAATTATTAAAAAAAAAATTAAAATATTTCCTAATTCTAACTGTTTAATTAAACTCATGCTATGGACCTGGCACTGGAATCTTTATTGGACCAATCCAACTTTGCAAGCTAAGCCTTTTCTCAGAATAAACTGATGACATAATCTACTGATAGACTAAACACAGACATGCTCAGCATCTCTTTCTCCAGAATAATTGTGATGTCTACTACCCACAAATATTTGGGCTCAAAAGGAAATAAAGAAAAAGAAAAAGGTAAACTAGTTATAGTCACACCTTGTTCACCAAACTGATTAAGGCAGGAGTCTCCTTCTCCATACAGGGACTTAGTATTGAACTTTGTTGAAATTGCAGAATTTGGGCAGCCTTGTGTGATTGTATTTTTTACCAACCATGTTGGGGTTTTACTTGTATATGCATCTTTTCAAACAACTATTTGCAGAACTCTGTATTTTACCAATAACACAGAATTAGTTAACAATACGATGATGCTATGTCACTAGCAATTAAGGACTAATGAAAAGAAAACAGAAGTGTTATTACCTATTAGCTAAGCTTCTTTTGAATGATATAGTTAAAGCTCAACGAAATTCAAATCACACCATCTCCCATATTTCTTGTATGAAGTTCAACGCTTCTTAGATTACGAAGATGATGTAAAATTTCTTGAAGAAGAATAAGCCCTTTATCTCCTTTCCTCAAGGAGCTGATACAATGCTTTAGAAATTCTCTATCTTCTTCTAGTGCTTGTAGTCTTTCGTAGACACGATTTACCTCCTCCTCGATTGAAAGTTTCTTATTTTCCCTTTCGATTTCTGTAATTGAGAAGTTTGTAAAGACTTTATCAGAATGAAATCCATCTTTGTTTCCGTTTAAGTCTACATCTTCAGTTTCTGTTTCAGTGGCATCGAAAAGTGGAAGAAGTATCTTAGCCTTCGCATCCATTATTCTCCTCACTTGATGATGCTTTCCATTCATTTCCATCAAATGGCCATTTGCAACCCCATTTGCCTGGTTTCCAACATCCAAATGTTCACGATAGCCATTTACATTTTCTGTATGAAGACACTTCATAGGTCTTGTTTCCTTATAAAGTTGTTCCTCCTCATCGCTAAGCGTACACAGCTTCTCTTCAAGCACTCGCAGCTGATCTAGAATGGACAACCTCTCTTCTTCAAAGCCAGACAAAGAATCCACCAGATATAGATCTGCATCAGCTGGTGTATTTTGATTGCTAACATCTTCATGGCTGTAAAATCCATCTTCTTCTTCCCTTGCTTCATTATTCAAATCAATTGATAGACAATCACTATCTTCAGCATTACTACAAGACATAGAGGAAGTTCTGCAATCTTTCATTTTCCTCAGCATCAGTTTTTCCTTTGCCTCATATTCTTGTACCTTTTTTCGATACATTTCGAGTTCCTTTTCGAGTTCTTGCTTTTCTTTCTCCCTCTTTACCATAAGCTCATTCATAAGCTGCAAAGCTTCCTGGTCGTACTCAGACTGCTCTTCCATCATTCTCTGGTACTGCAAGGCTTCCATTTGCATTGCAGCTTTCTCTTCCTGGATCCTGTTTATCATTGCCATCGTCTGGTTGGCTGCTACTGCAGAAGCACTCCTCTCTTCTTCCAGCTCTGCATATAAAGCATACAATGCCTTCCTTTCAGCTCTTAATGCTGATTTCAGTTTCTCATTAGTCAGAACTCTATCACTTGCATCAATATCACTTAAAAAACTTCCATCCAATGACTCTTCCGTTCCTGATTCTTTTCTCTCAAGTAATAGAAATTTCTTGGGCAAAAGGTGTAAACTATCTATAGAAGTATCAGGAACTCCCTCATCCTCAACCTCATTAACTTTAGATGCTAAATGATCACTCACAGCTTTCTGGTTTATTTCAACAGAAAATGTTTTAAACTCTCCAAACTCTTCTTCGGCTTTCTCAGAATCTGACATTGAAATAAGAACCCATATAAACAAAATACAATGAACTATAGGTAGGGAAGGAGTAGAAGTTGATGCTTACCATGATTACTGGGATCAATGTGCAAACCCAAAGTACCAGTAGAAGGGTCTTCTTGTTCAGATGGATATGCAGGCAGAATTTCTTGAGATTTTATACCATCATTTGATTCATGATCAGGAATCTCTGTACCTATCGAAATTTCAGGTTCATTGTCATCAATTCGCATATGAATATCATCATCAGATTCTTGAGATTTTATATCATCCTTTGATTCATGAGAAGGAATCTCTGTCCCTAACGAGATTTTGGGTTCATTGTCATCAATTCTCATACGAATATTTTTGGAAGGGAAAAAAAAAAGAACAGAGAAGTATTGACAAACAAATTTTGATGCAGAAAAAAATTGAATGTAATCAGAACAAAACACTTATTATTTACTAATATAATAATATCAAAGCAATCTCAAAATGTACCTTGTTGAACGTCCAGATCAATGTCTTCCTTTGTCATTGCTCCATTTGCTTGACAACTGACTTTATCATCACTATTAGCTAAAGTCTGAGTTGCTTGAGGTGTAACAGCTTGTTGAAATTCCCATGTTAATGAATCTCCTTCTTCCGTATGAACAACCAAAAAGCTTTCACTCTCACATAAATCTGTTAATTCAACAACTGAAAAATTGTTCTCTCCTGAACATTTCCAAGTCTCTTTTACTTCTTCAACTTTTGGCCTAACGTTCATATCAAAGTCCAATATAACACCCTCAATGTGTGAGTTCCCTACTTCATCAATTTTGTGATGAATAACATTATCAGTTGTGATTGAACTTTTAAGCTCAATTGGAACCAATCTGTAATCATCTCCTTCAATGTAAAACTCGAAATCTCGAGGTACAATTTCTGGACAGACATCGTTCCTGCAATGAACTTGATCTTCCTCAGGAAGAACCAAATTTTCCTCTTTATTGGGTTCTTGGGCATGCTCTTTTTCTATCAAAAAACATACTTTTTCCTTTTCATTAGCTTCAATTTTCCTGCAGCAAAAGTCAGAAAAATAAGAACCATTCTGTTTTGCCTCCTCTTCTCTTCTTCCCAAATCATCATCAACATCCGAGACCATCTTGTATCCCCCCTTTTCTTCAATTACCTTTTCATCTTCTTGATGATAATTTGCAAATTCTGATCTGCTTTGATGAGAATGATCACCTCTCTCAGACTTATCATCAAACACATCATCTGCAATCAAAATCCCTTTCTGGGTATAATCCAAAACTTCCAAAGAAGGCTTGTTACATGTACAAGGAGAGTAGAGTTTGTGCTTAAATTTCACACCACAGCAAGAACACTTCAAATTCTCCTCTGCATTCTCAATACCTTCAGCAATTTGCTTCGTCCATGGAAAGAAATCAAACTTCTTTGACCATTCAGAACAATCAGGCTGCATAGAGGATGAGCAATCCTCACACATGCTTTGAGATTCCACCAATTTCTGATGATTCAAACAAAAGCCCAGTTTAGAAATCTCAGAGGCATGAGCTTCACATACGAGATCTCTATGAAGATTCTTCTTTTTCCCAGGTTCAAAGATATGATCAAGCCTCGAACACAAAACACAAGGTCTTTTAAGCCCAAAATAATTACAAAACTTTACGATGAGATACGAAAAGATAGAATTGAGAAGTAGAAGAACGATCAAAATCCATTCAAGGATTGCATATACAAGAATAAGAGTCATATTGTTTGTATTTCTATGCAACATGGTGGCAAACTTGTTGGCAGCCATTGAAGATGCTCTATTTCCAGTATTAACAAAGAGAAAAGTAAAGAATCTAAGAGATGGTGATGAAAAAGATTATACAGAGAAAATTACATTTAGAGATGTTCAAAAAAGAGAAAATAAAGATTATACAAAGAGACATAAATAGTAAAATATGTAGATACTAGGGCCACTACGGAGTGGTATTAATTTGTTTCAGAAAGACAGTTTGAGTTGAATAGTGCAAAGAAAAAAGAAAGAAATAAAAAATCCAGTTATCCATAAATATTTTATTATGTTAATGATAAGATACAAATACTCGACTAGTCGTTATAATTATATTACTTAGATTTAATAATTTTTTTAGCATTAAAAAATAAGATATTAATTTACTAACTTTTAAAAGTAAGTGTATGATAATTTTTAGAAAAATTGTCCTTTTATTTTTAATTTTTTTTATTATGAATATTTATTGAAACAATTTTTTAAAATAAAAATTCTAAAAATAAAAAAATAAAAATAAAAACTTAAAATTAATTATTTAAACTTCTACTATTATTTTTTCAAAGTCAACGAATTAAATTATTATTAATAATTATTAAATCTAAATAATTCATTCTCAAAAATTAATGAATTTTTCAAATGATTCTTTCAAAGGAGGAGTAAGAATTGTTTTATAAATAAATATATATTATATTTATAAATTCTTATTAGTTGGTTACTTGATAAGATATAATAATATTAAATATGATATTTGGCTTCATATTTTAACATATTTTATTTTCAACATTAAAGATTATTATTCTTTCTAAAATCGCTGAAAATTTTGCGTAGTTTGAACGTTCATTTGAAGAATTGTGCGTTGAGTATTTTTATCAATCGGTATTACTGGGAAAACCGCTTGAAAATTGATGTGAAGCAATAATGATCATACTCAGAAAATATATTTCAAATATTTTATTTAATATTAATACTATAAAAATAGAAATTATAATCACAAAATAAAGCGAATATAAAAAATTAATTAATTCATAAAATATTATACATATAATAATTTATTTTTTTTATTAATAATTATTCTCATAATTATTTTATCATTTTATATTTTAACTTTATCAACATTTTACACAAGTCATTTTATGTTTATATAATTTAATGTATATAATATTATATATTAATTTAATAACAAGTAATATGGTATTATTTATTTTAAAAATATAATAGGTATTTATATTTTTTTAAAAATATTATTATATTTATTTTTTATTTTATTAATATAAAGTATAGAAACATCAATGTTTTTAAAACACTATAAATAATTTTTCTTACTAATATCATTAATCAATTCAAAGGTGCTAAACCTAAGTAATAGTAAATTGATTTGATTCTAATAAAATAAGGATTTGTTATTACTTTGCTTAAAATTTAAAATTTAAACTAGTGACGTGACGTCAACAAAACGAGTTGGGCAGGGAAGCTATAATTATCTCCGTTTAAAGAATTACGAGGTGAGAGTTCAATGTTAAGCATTTTAAAAATCATTTATTCTCTATTTATAAAATAAAATTAAAATTAATCCTATCCGAGGTAGCCTACAACAACAATCGAGGGATGTTTGGATTTTCTTTAAATTTCCTTCTTCTTTTTTTACATATTAAATTTTCTCAAATTTTTTCTTTACTTGTTTAACTAAGAATTATTTAATATTTAAATACCATTTTTAGATGTGTGAGAGAAGGAGAACAAAGGAGTAAAATCAAAAAAATGATCCAATATATTAAAATTGGTTGGAATGAAAAGTAAAAAAAAGTTATTTAAATTACCCATATATTTTTAAAATATCTTTTATTATATTTTATATAGTAAAATATTATTCCATAAATTTAAATTATCATTTAATGGGTAATTTTTATAAACAACATAACTTAAAAACTAATTTTGTAAATAAGGGTATTAACCGAACTTAAATTTTATCAATAGAGTATATATTTCATTAACGAAATAAAAATATAGATAATATACATGTAAAATTGTGAAAATAATAGAATTAATAATACATAAATGAGTATAGAGATATTGAATCCATTTCTATTATCAAAAATAGGTGTCGAAACTCTTAGAATATAGAAAAAAAAAATTCTCAATGGCCTAAAGAATGTGAAGTAGTTAAGCTTATAATTGCTAATGAGAGTTACAATTTTTAAAGTAAAAAGCATAATTATCAAAGTAATTTAAAATTATTTGGGGTTATTAATATTTTTATTTTTATTTTTACATCATATTTATTATCAATTTTAAAAATGATTTAATATATCATTTTATCTTTAATACATTTAGTTTATGCTATTGACTTTATTAAGGGTGTTTCCTATCATTATAAAAATTGATAACAAAATAAATTGTGACAATTATTTATCTTTTAAAATTGTCTAATAATTTAATAATTCAATATATTTTTTTAATATTTTTTTGAAAATATAAAATTTTTCTTTGAAAATAGAGCAACTTGATAATTTATCTTAATCTTCTTGTATCAAGCAGTTATCCTTTTCTCTTATTTAAAAAAAAATAGTTATCCTTTTCTTTTCCCAGTGATCGAAACTGCTTTAAAAATTAAAACCCATTGATGAAGGAAGCAAAAAAAAAAAAAAAAAAAACCTAAATAGCTATTCAATAGGGCTGCAAAATAGTGTGGTAAGGCCCATCAACCACAACATATGAACTGGAGCACCACTGTTAAACTATAGAAATCGATGGGGTGCCCACTTCGGATCCAAAGGCTCAATTTTATAGGAAAATCTTAACCTATGCTTTCTCTATTTTACATTTGTTTGTGGTTTAATTAGTAAGATTTTTATCCTATTATCATAAATTTAAATTTAATTTTTATTTGTACAATATTTTATTTAAATAAAAAAAATATTTTAATGTAACCTTTTGTTTAATATATGTTAGGTGACTATTAAAATAAGTAATTTTTTAAACAAATTATTGATGTGTAATTTCCTATTATGTAAGTTAGAACGAAAATGGTGAAGATATTATTGTCTTTTAAGATTAAAATATTTTTAATATTTTTATTTTTTTAAAATTAATAAATACATAATGATTCTCTTGTACAGAAAAGAATAAAACAAGAAAATATATTTTGACATTAACTGCACTAGAGGCCTTCTTGATAGTGGTACTTGTGGTACAATAGAGATTAATTACGTTTATAAAAATGAAATAACATCATACTTTATAAACTTAATAGATTTCTAAAATATTATTTACAACTAAATAAACTAAAATATACAATTTTTTAAAACTAATGATCGACACCAGATTCAATTAATACTATAATTAATGAAGAGTTACTCATTGAACTATATTCTCCTCCAATTAAATTAATTATTTTATAATAAATTAATTGAAATTTATTGATATAGAATACTATATTATTACATATTTCAAGAGTAATAATTAATCTCAAAGAGAGTTTATTATTTTATGAGTATATTTTTCACCAATCAAATTAATTATTGGATAAATATTTATGTTTTTTAAAAGAAAAAATTAATTTTAAATTTAAATTTGATTAATATAGATTACACCATGAATTCGGTGTGCACTTGAATTCTATACGGTTTAAAGTGTCTCTCTATCTAATTTTGTGCTTGTTTTGGAATGCCTCAAAATTATTTCCTTATGGTGCTCTAAAAAAATTATTAATAACAAGACTAGAATTTGAAGTTGCAATAATGATATTTACATTAAACTTCAGCTCAATAAAAAAATAAAAAGATAAAACTACAATTCACACCCTCCGAAACCAGGTTATTGAGAAGCTGAACCAAGATGCTCAATCCAATAAACAACCAAGATAAGATTGAGCCCAATGTTATGAAATCCTTGAAATTTTGTTGGATGAACTACAGGATAAAAAGAGAGAAACAACTCAAAACAAAACTACACTGATTTTGAATTGTATCAACTAGAGATTCTTACATAGCATACTTTTACACCAAGCATATACTCCAGCAAAAATCAATTTGTCACATGGACCAAATGCTAATACTCACCCCTCTAGACTCACTCACAAATATTCAAATCAATTTCATCACGTAGATTAAACTTTTTATCGATGTTCACACATTACAGCAGGCTTGTGCTTCCAAACGGATTATTGGTTTGTTGGGGAGTCACAGTTGTAGTAGTAGGAAATGCCCCAAATCCTGTATCACCAAAAGGGTTGGTTGGGTTTGTTGGACCCATTAGTAAATGCTGCTGCGGTGGAAGTTGCGGTTGATAGGTAGGTTGATAATGGCCAAAAGGATTCGCCTGCTGCTGAGCCATTGCCGCCATTTGAACTGCAGTAGGAGGAGCAAAACTATTTGACAGAGCAAATAAATCTTGTGCCTCGAAAGGATTCGGGGCTGGTGCTCCATACACTGGCTGCTGGGATGCTCTATATGCCCCTTCATCATACAGACTACTCAGAGTAAGCGTGTCTAAACCACCAGCCTGAAATTAAATGGAAAGGTAAATGATAAATAAATTAAGACGACAGTGAGAAAGCCCTAAACATAGCTTATCTATAAAAAATACAGAAAGAAGGAAACTTTAGCTGATCTTAAGACTTTCATGTTTAGATCTGTAATTCTATGCTTAGCTCTGTACCATAGCTTGCCAGATAGTCCCTATATGCCGACATACATGTCAGAAGAGGATGTTAAAACGTTATAGAGAAACACAGAAAGGACATACCAATTGTCTCTCATTAGCTGATGATATATTGCTACTTGGGGTCGTGACTAAAGCAACTTCCCATCCAGTAGGGTCGAAATCCTTCGCTTCAGCAGCATTGGAATTAAATGTTGGAGCTGTGTTTGCAAAATATGAAATACTCACCTCAAAGGAACTACTAATAACATTGTGGAACAATTGGACACATCAACACAAAAAAGCAATATTCTTACCAGTGTCAGTTTGTACTATGGCTAGAGCCAAAGCATTGCTTTCCTCAATTTTGGATGCACCCGGAGTGTCAAAACTTAAGCCCTGAAATCAAAAGGTAAAACAAACAATTCAGAAAAAAAGAGAGGAAATAAATAGGAGAAACAAAATGTAAAATAAATTAAAAAACGGCTGAAAGTAAATAGGAAATTTGAACTGATAACCTACCAGTAAATCTCCAGTTTCTGTGATGCTTTGGGGAGGTGGAGGTGCAGGAGCAGGAGCATGGACTGCAGTCTCAACATTAGAAACGGCAACTGGTGGTGGTTGCTCAGGCTCATCACTGGGTAATTTGCTTTCTTCAGGGGATGTTTCCTCTGGTTTGTATGTTAGTAGAAGCTATTCACAATGATCAGATATTATTGATACAGCACTTGGTTCCGGTGATGACATTTGAAAAGGCTTAGGACGTGTAACAACTTTAAAACAAGGGATTTGAAAGAAAGATGGAGTATATTTTCTCCCACATGAAGAAAGTGACTTACCATGGGCTCACTTGGAACAGTAACAACTCGTGGTGCCTCTCTAATATACTCTTCCATTGTGTTTAGAAAGGATTGTGGTGGCTGAATAGTGTCAGTAAATAGCTTGATTAACTAGACGATTAAATAGAGAATAGATAAAACAAACCAATAAAATTAAGCAATACCTCTCTTAAAACAGGAAACTGAAAATTCCTGGCAAGTTCAAGCCCTTTGCAAACTTCGTAGAAGTCAGAGAGGCTTGAAGCCTGCAACAAAAATATAAGATGAAGTCTATAGAAATTCCCTCTTGTTTGAAAGCTTTTTTTTTTTAAATTAAATTAACAATAAGATAAAAAGTCTCATGACTCCAGATGTCATCACCTGCTGGCCAGCCCGTTTATAGATGTCAAGGGCTTTGAGAGCTTCATGTCTTGGCATCTCAAAAAACTGAAAAGGAATCAGATTAATAATAAAAGTAAAATTTTGTTTGAAGTAAACAGTAATGAATTCCAAATAATAAAGCAGGTTTACCTTATCAACAAGATTAATTATTCCATCATTAATTGCACAATATGTTTTAAAGCTCTCTTTCAGTACCTGAAAGTTCAGTTATCTCATGGTTAGAAACCCAAGTGAAGCCAATTACTTGTCATTAGCAACAATTTGTCTAGAATAGGACAAGGATGAGAAGCAAGGTCACAAATCCTTTTGGTAAGTTTAAAACAATTACACATGCAAAATATACTGAAAAAAAGAAGGAAAAAGTCATTATGTGAAAATTACTACTACAATTTTTATAAACCCAAGTACCAAACCAGAAAACAACCAAGTTAATCCTTTTTACTTAACAGCCCAACATCAGTCACATAAACTTAATGAGTTCTTTGCAGCCAATAATCTTGGGAGGGAAATTAGTATATTATCTGTTTATCTTATATACTCATCTCTTGCCAGATATTAGTGTGTTTCTTTTACCCGCCCAAGTAGATTAGGTGTGAGGTTGAACTAGAATATTTTAGGTTATGCCTACAGTTAAACTGGATTAGTACATGGATCCAAGATTATGACTCCTTAAAATTATCATTTGAAATGATAATACCGGGACCCTGAGAGGTCAAAAAGTTCAAATTTAGGGAGATATTGGTGCTCAAAAGTCTAAAAATTCCAGGAACAGTACACAATAAATTTCAGAAAACAAGCTGTTTATAGGTATTTCACTCTATATCAAACATCATTTTATATACTTGTAAGCATAGGGGAAAAAATGTAAGGGTTAAAAAATAAGCATGTTTAATCTTCACTACATAATTATCAAGAAAGGAAATTCCCCTTATACTCCAAATTTTATCAACAGAATGGAGCATACCAGAGCTAGAGCATACTGTATCACATAGTTGCCAACAGCCGCTCCTTCTGGCTGTATCAGAAACAGAATACCAATTTACTTAAGAAATAGTGATGCAATACAAAGAAACAAGCAACCCAGGGGGGAAATATATATATAAACAGAATAAGCAACAACTGAAGAGACAAATATGAATGAAAAGTTGATAAAATAAATATTACCTTACAACCAATAAGACGATAAAGCAGTTGCTGCAAAGCAGGCAACTGTTCCAGAAGTTCTTCACTATCCAATTCCCTTGTTCTACTGTATCCCTGCCAGTTAAAAAAAAGGAGAGGAAGAAAAACAAAATTATAAGACTTTGAGTAATCAGCACAATAATCAGTCAGTCCCAGACACATCAAAAGAGGCAGTCCATAGATCCATTCAAGTGTAACATCACATCCAATGCATGCGCCTTTCATAATCAAAGGTTATGCCCCTGAAAATTGATATTTTAGCACTTAAAGAAGTAATTTAATACACAACGTACATCACAAGCAGCCGATATGTTACTTCTAGGAGTCATTCTACGGTTCTACCTTACATCTTATGTAAATTACATTCTCTTTTTCTAAGCTTTAGATTACATTAAAGACTATCCTCGTTGTTAATGCTAACGACCAACTTATGTAAATATTTTGGAATCAATGTGAAGTTAACTTGTGTAACATTCTACTCTACATAGGTGTCGGAAATACCTAATCTTCTTTTCAAAGATAGAATCAAAGAATAGGATTGCTTACTTGTTATTCCATGAAATGGCTATTCCATTTCCATAACTTTTCAGCTTTCACACAACAGATTGTGCCTTCATAATATTTGTGACCACGTAAAACCACCAAACAATTGTAAACAAACTATATAACCAATCAGAGACTTCAATGATAAGCAAACAAAGAGCGCAAGAGAGATCAGGGGCACAGCAAATGGTCTCAATTCAGAGAATGCAACTATAACTCTCCGAAAAGAAAGGAGGGGTATAAATGTCATAATAAAGTTTCAACTGTCTCCATGCATGGAATACCATTCATCTAATAAATAACTTTGACCTCAGATTAACCAACAAATTGATAAGAATCCTTTGACATCAGCATGTTTTGATACCAAAACACATTATTACAAAAAAAAAATTATTTCACTTTTACTTATTCAGAGCTACTGCTTCAGAAAATCTCAATGAATGCATTTTAATATTCTCTATTCTTCCTTTTTTTCTCTTTTCAAAATAAGTGATCTCATGCGGATGCTTTCTAGACAGTTCTACAGCAGTAATTGTGACTAATTGATTTATTTCAGGCATTAATAAATGTCTGTTACTCCTTTCTTCTATAAAAGTAACATCATTAGGCAACTTAGCTGTTACTTAGAAGTATGGTCAGTAAAATGGTTGAATACCTTATCCTGGCCTTGAGCAGCCCTTGGTATACGTTCGGCTTCAATGTCATATTTGAGAGACTTAAAGCATTCGAGCCGTTCCTCCAAAAATAATGCATAAGTGCGCACCCACGCAGAGCAGTCCCAAGCTGAAAAGGGAAAGAAATGATTAGGAAGATCCAAAGCCAAATAGTGCTATTTGCTACCAGTAACAATACAACATAATGGAAGCAGTCAATCAATATTGATCCAAAATCTGATTTAAATCCCATATAGCACCTATGAGTACATAACAAATGTATTAAATCGATTCTTTTTAATGAATAGATCCGATCACAACTTCAAATATTTATCATATATCGTGATACTCCAGATTTTCGTAAAGGCTGATTCTTTTGCTTTCAGCACCTATTTGTTCTTAATTATAACCTTAGCAGTCGGATTTGGATTTATAAACTTATTATGATTCTAATCAGAATATTCAAATGATTTTTATCAAAATGACCATTCATCTATTGTTTTTCATGTAAATAGGGGCAAGAAAGCTCTATGGAAAATGGGGTTTTTTTATGATTAAATTTCAGTTAAAAAAACAAAATTAATGTATGCGTGTGAACACAAACACAGCTATTGCATGATCCTTGTTGTAAATAATAAAGATAGTGATGGTAGTCAAAAGGAAACCAAAGCGTTAGGAAGTTGAGATTACCAATTGGACTTGAATCATCCTTGAAATTAGAAAGTTGAAGAATGCGTGCTCTCAGTGTGAAATTCAAAAGTTCTTCTCTGAAAGTAGGATCACCTTCCCTTAATGTCCTATGGATGACAATTAGTGTTTTCAAAGCCACCTACAAAATAAGGAAATGCATATGAACATTTATATGAGCAAAAAACCAGCAATAAAAGGTCTCAATATCTTTTAGGTTTTAAACCCTGTAATACAACCTCAGCAAATATTGGCTTGGGATTCAAAATTAAGGCATGTTGAAAATATACTTATATAATATGTTTTCGTGGTAAAAGAAATTAAGCCAAAAACAAATACAAGTCCATAGTAACAGTAGAAATTTAATTGGACGACTTCAAATCCTTGAAATAATTTGCGATTTAAATAGTACAGTAAAGCCAAAGATATCAATAGAGGAACAGAATATAGAGTGACTCCTAAGTCGTAACCACTCTTATAGTAAAGAAGACTGTTAACCAACATTCTCACATTGCCCATAAGAAATGTAAGTAACCCTTTATCCTTGATCATGTCAAAAACGAAATATGAAGTCGAACCAGTTTTAATCTTAACTATTCCACACTTCATTGCACCTTATATCTTATAGCATCTACATAAAATAACAGCAAACACAAAAGATCGAAGGGCAATTGACATAGAACATTACTTAAACCACATATCAAGTAAAACATACCCATTAATGATCATACAGCTTGAAAAAAGGCAACATAATCAAAACCTAACAACGCCACCACAGATATCAAACCCTTAATCAATATAAGTTTTTAGCATACCGTCCAATTATGAGTCTTGGTCAATCGTCTATGAAGAGCATGAATACAATAAGAAACATCAGCCCGGGGCCGAATAGCAGAAGTGGCAATCAGAATTTCTGCACAACAAAAAAACAACAATCACAAGCAATTTACCCAAAACTCAGCAACCCAGAAAACGAAAACCAAATAAAAATGGATCTGAGAATACAGATGAGATACTTCTAAGGTGTCTCTCCTTGGGTGGGCACTCAACGTGATTGGTAGCTTTGACTATGGCCACATCCAAATCCTATTCTTAGAAAAAGAGAGAAAATAAAATAAGAGAAAAATAAAATTACCCAGAAATTCGGATTAATAAAAAATTGCAAATCATACCGCGTAATCACTGTTGACATGGGCAAGACCGACTTTAGTGGAGTCTTTGAGAGCACCATAAGCTTTTCTCCAAGTCTGAAGAGTGCCCATTTGTAATCACAACCACCTTCAACGCTCAGATCGATCCTATTTCTCTTTCTATTTCGACCACAACCCAAATTACGAATGAAACTATCAACAACTGCTCGCACAAGCGACGTGGTTTTCAAGCCTTGATTCCCTCGATCTCGAATCTCGATTGATGAGAGAAAAGAGAGAATGTGTGTACAAATTGCAAAAATGGAAAACTTGGGGTCAGTTTCTGTTTCTGGTGGTATTTTATTTTTATTTATTTAAATATATTTTGGGGAATTTTCGTAGTTGATTACTTTTCGCCCGTAGAATTCAAAGTCTTTACTCGTTGGCTGTGGTCAGGAGTCTCCATACGATAACATAATGTAAATATAATACGATATAAATAAAAATATATCAATAATTTTTTATATTATTAAAATATTTTATTATTTTTTAGTATTACAAATAAATAATAGAAAATTTTGATATAATTAATGTTAATTATAATATAAATAATACAAAATAAATTTAATTAGAAGACGAATAATACTGCGATCGTCGCCTAACTGTGATATTCCTGCTTGGCTGTAAAGCCTGTAATGTTGTTTCGTCATTATCATTATTTTATTTTTTATTTTAATTATGTGGTACCAAACAAAAATTTAATATAAAAGAAAAGAAAATCTTGTAATTTCTAATTATATCTATAACACTCCTCGAGTTTGAGTAATATCAAAAATGTTTCTTTATAGGGGCATAAAAAACCAGGAAAAAATGAATTGAATTAAAAAATTTGATTGCATTAAACACTTTAATTTAGTTACATATTTTAGCACCGTTTAATTTGTAAATATTAAAAATTGGTTAAATCGAAAACAATAGTTTTTTTTTATTATTTTACAATAAAAATAAAAACAAATAAATATTATTCCAATTTATAAGATTCAAACTCAATATTTATAAGATAATATTAATTATTATTTTATTGATATTAAGATTTTATCTTTACTATATTTTTTTACTTAAACTTTATTTTAATTTAAAAAAATCATCAATTTAATATAATTGGTAATGTCTTTCTTATTTTTCTCTTGAACTCTTGAATAAAGTGATTCACTATTCTATTGTCAAAATCTTCACATCCAAGATGAATGTATCCTGTCGTAACCTTACCTCAAAAATACCTTTTTATGGTGAGAAGGGACACATTAAATGTACTACCATCAAGATCAAAAATCAGTACATTCTTTTCACTAACACTAGTAGTTTTCTTGTCCAAAACATAAGTAATGGTAGATGCACTTGACTTATTGATGATATGCATAACATTGAGACTAGCAATTACATTAACATCCTTAGTTGTTTTGCAACTGAAATCCTTAAAATGGTAAGAAATACTTATTTTACACAAAATCAAAGCATGAAATGGAAACCAAGACTGGAAAGAAAGCTTTCATTTTTACATAGGGATATGTGTTCGTTTCATTAACTAAAATCAGAAAAAAATAATAAAAATAATTAAATCAATGGGAATTAAAATAAGTAGATATAATGACCAAAATACCCATCTCCAAACAATTAATAATGTGATTTTTTCCCTGTTATGAAAAACTTTCATGTAATACCTATAATATTAAAATAGTTTTGATTTATTGCGTTTTATAAATTTTTTATCATAATTAGGTATTAGAAAAGTATGATCCCAAAAAATAAAAATATTAAGAGTAAAATTGGAAAATGTTAGAAATAATAGAGTAAAAATCAACTAAACAATTATGAAATTATCAGGCAAAATAAACTATGCAATGTAAGTAAAAGTGTTTGTTACTCTTTATTGATTAAAAGAAAATAACGTGATAATTTAATATAATAATAATAATAATAATAATATTAACATGTAATTAATTATAAAAATATCAAAAAAATATTTAATTAAAAAAATTAGTTTTTATTTAAAAAGGATATAAAAGATATCAATATTTAAATTGTGGTAAAAAACAAAATATTTAAATAATATGATATACCCGTAAGATACCAAACTCAAAAATAATACTCAAATATTGAGTCATTTTGACAATTCGGATTACAATATAAAGTACAAACTTACTTTAATTTGATACTATATAAATTAGTTTTTAATTATAATTATTTATTTTTTTATCTTATGCATTAAAGATATTGAATTTTTTTTACCATTATACATAAATAAATTAACTAAAGATTAATTTAAATTTTTTGATAATATTAAAAGAAATATGTGCATTTCACACATATGAATAAACACGTAGAATAAGCATTAACATTCATCCATTACATCCTTCCTAATTAAAGATAACCATGTTATTTTTGTTTAAAGTTTTAAAAATATTATTTTAAATAAATTAAAAAAAATGTTTAATAAAAAAATGATTCCCTAATTTTATCGGTACACCCGAGTGGCCTATAAATTGGTTGTGATTTTTTTTTTAAAAAAATACAATCCCACTATAATAGATCCCGAAGCATATTTAGTCATTCATAATTTTTTTTCCCATAAACATTCTCTTGGCCTTCCAACAGTTTCTACTGTTAAGAATGTCCTTTGTTTAGGTTTTATACTCATTTAGTAGTAGTATTTTAGAAAAAAAAAATATATTTTTAAGTTATTTGTTTGTTAAAGATTTTACAGGCAATTGGGATAAAATTAAATTTTTATTTGATTTTTCTTAAATATAATATAACAGTATATGTAATACATATATATTTGTATTTTTTAATAAACTATTTAATGAAACATATTTTAATTAAAAATTATTTAAATTTTTTAACAAATTATTTTTATTAAACTCAAATAAAAATTTCATAGTCTAAAGTGTGATTTTTGATATTAAACAATGAAAATTTTATTTAATTTTTATTAAATTTTTGTTTAAATTTAAAAGAAAATATTTTTAAAAAAATTGAGTAATTTTTTTAATTACATTAATTTTTTACGTATATACACTTTACATATATATCATTCTATGTTTACGAAAATTTAAACAAGAAGTTAACTTTATCATTGTCTTATATATTTTTTTTACAAACAAAATGACTTAAAAATACATATTTTAAAATAAGATATGATATAAATAAGAAAACTATTTAAACATTTCACCATTTAAAAAATATATCATTTTATGTAAGTTTTTAAGTAAACGAAAAATAAATTGGTTGGATATGAGATCAAATTATACTATATTTTTCTTTTTTTTAATAATATTGAATAATATTTTTATCGAAATAAAAAATAATAATTTATTTTATATTACATATTATTTTAGGTCATAAGTGATATAAATTTTTAAATATGTAACATAGATTAGAATGTGTTATTGGAAAACGAATACTTCTAAAAAAAAGTTAAGATTTTATAGGTGATGAAAAGGGAAATTATCCCAATAATCATGTAATTTTTAATATTATGTATTTTTATTCCACAATTTTCAAATATAACATAGATTAGAATGTCTCATAATTTGAAAATGAATAATTCTAAAAAAAGTTAAGATTGTATGGACTATGAAAGAAAAAATGCATATACAATTTTATTAACATTATTGCAAATTTATAAACTTCCAACGATACACCAAACATCACCTTCTTAGGTTGACATTAAACTAAAACAAACATATAGTAATTATTGTATAAAGTTGCTTCCTCTAGCCTAAACCTAGTCCTATACACTAAAGTACCCTCATCTAATATCCGCATAAGAACCACCAAGCCAAGTACATTATAATTGGGTTTGGTTCATCCACTTCTATGTCCTCTATGTCGAACTTGTTAAAGAACAAAACCAAATAAATCATAAATTAGCGAAAACCCACTAGGTTATTCTAGAAATAATGGTACCCCTAAAAAGAACCCTTGGAGGAAATTTTATAGAAACAGAACGATGAGCGGTGGGTGAAGGAAGTCGGTGGCAAAAGTATGACCATCATCTCAACTCTGTAATTTCTCATTTAACATAGTTTATTAGATTTAATTGTACTTATCAATAATATTGCATCATATTATTTGTGTTAAATTTCAAAGAGATAGATAGACGCTGATCCAAAAAAGACGAGAGGAAAACTTGAAAGCACGACGCAGCTACTTTACAAAATCTCATATAGTCTCTGATTCTGATTCTGATCAAGATCCAATTCCATCATTCTCTCTCTCTCTGCCTCTCTGCGTTCACAACAAGGTCAATACTGTCCCTCTGTTTTCCCCAATGCCTTTTCCACTTTGTTAACTGATTTGAACTTATTCATTTCTGATTTCTGTTTTTTCCTTACGTATCTCCCCACAAATGGTAGAAGTATAATTCCTCTGTTCTTGTAGGATCTCTTTTTGTTACACCATCTCATTTAAAACTGAAAAAATAGAAAGAAAGAAAAAAAGTTTCGATGTTCTGCACCTATTCGGATGGAAATGAAGCTTTTTGTTATTTATTGTTAGAAAGGAAACAAAGGAACATTGATCTTTTCTTCCTTTCTTAATTTATTTTGTTCAGCAACGAAAGAATTAATAAGACTTGTATGAAACAACGTACTGCTGGTTCATGCAAAATGTAACGATAAAGCAAATACAGCCGAAGCTAAAGACATATTATGTTCCAGGTTCACCTGACAATGAAGCAGAATGGACCTCGCACCAGAGAGCTGAAAAAGAACAAAAGAAAAGATGTACATTATTGAGACTTAGTATTTAAGGATAATTAATATATTAGGATTAAAGTGTCATTTTTTTGTAAAAGTTGTAGTATTAAAGAGTATATTTTAAAAATTACGGTATTAAAATGCACATTATTGAGAAGTTATAGGATCATAGGAGACATTTTCCCAGTGATTTTACCACTTTTCAAAGAACTTATAGTAGCCAAAAAGAAAATGTTGATTTCTATTAATCCAATAAGGATACTATGAAAGATTGTCAACCTTGTTATTAATACAGATCAGCAGTATCTTCAATATGATTCATCGGTTCTTAACAAAGGCATGCATGTTCACAATACAAGCAAAACATCATAATTCAAATCTGGCTTTCTTCAAAAATTTAAAACTGGAAAATATTTTCTTGCATGTTGAACATGCCGCATTTGCATGTTCTCATGTTTTTAACCCAACATAAATGACAATGATTCTTTTCATTTTAGTCACAACTCGTGACATTAAAATTTCTAAAATTAAAATTTGAAATACATGAAATTTGAAACATAATACCTATGAGTGCGAGGTACCAGAAACAATGGCAAGCAGTCAACAATATCAAAAGGCTAAGTGAAATCGCTATATTTACCATATATGTAATCTACGGTTGTCTTCAAACAATAAAACAAAAACAGTATCTTACATTTCTTGGCGAGGATAAAGTACGGGTATGATACTTTCTCAATTGCTTCATGTCGGTAAAGTTCTCAGCAATTGAAGTGCCCGCGTCCAATTTGGTCTTTGTGACAGAATGATTCTCCTCAATATCGGCACTGCTCCAGCAGCCACAATTGCTGATTGATTTTCACTGTCCATGCTCAGATTATAAAGTATTGCTAAGCCAGCTTCAACGGTCCTGTCACTGCCTTCATCAATCAGTTTCACCAAAGTATATATTCCCCCCGCCGAAGCGAGGGCTCGGGTTGAATCAACGACACCTTCAGAGATTATTCTGTTGAGTTCTATAACAGCAGCTTCCTTTGCTTCTGGAGAGAAAGATGTTTTGATTTGCTCTACGAGTCTCGGTATTACCTCATAGATAGTTACTTCCATGTTAACTGGATCCTCCATATTTGGTTTGGGACCGTGAAGAGAGCTCAGTTTAACTAAGCAAGCAGCGACCCAATCTTTGTAGTTAAGAGGAATACCAGACTTCAGGATGTCACGGAGCAATATACTGATAGCTGCAGAATTTATGCTGCCAGAGAACTTTTCAAAATCAAGTAGTTTTATCAACAATCGTGAAGCAGCAGAGATAGCAAGGCCAGCTTCTTCTACTTCAAGGGCAAGTTCTTCAGGCTTCTTAGTCTCCACAGCAGATTCCACATCTTCTAATCATGATGTAAAGAGCAAATCAAACATCTGATACAGGCATAAGACTATTCTGATTACCAAAAGCAAAAATGAAACCTTTATCAATTAGAACCTTAATTTCCAATTGGTACATACATGATGCAAAGGTCATCATAACGATGTTGAAATATCCCCTAATACTCGAAATATGTTTTAGTATTTAAAGCACCATTTAAGGTTTGATTTGAAGGAAAATGGCATTGACATCCATTAACACATCACATAAGGGACTAGAAAAGAGAGACAATACCTCACTGATCCACGTCTTAACAAGGGCATATGCATTTTAAAATTGGTATAGAACTAGTGCACTAAATTTAAACTTGTTGGTGAAGCACCAGAGTCGATCATGGTTTAAGTAGTCAGCGCAGGAACAGTTGGGGAGACTTTGGATTTACATTTCAAAGTTTTTGACTCAGGGAAAGGTTTTTCTTAACGAGAAAAGTGAAGGAAAATACAGAAAGGCCAGGGCAACGTATGTCGTCATCATTCACATAAAAAATAGAATGGAGGCAAGCTCACAAATTATATGTCAATTCATGTTACCTAGGTGGGAATTGAAAGGCAAACACGAAGCATCTCCCGTACATTGGAATAATAGGTCCAATAGGAGAAGAAGCAGAAGGAATTACGCATCAGTAAAAGTTATTTAATCCCTAGCAGCATTCGAGTACATTAAACACCTAAACCAATAAAAACTGTTTCGATCCATGGGCTAATTGCAGTTTCAGCAACTATGTGCAATATGAAATCATATGATTCAGGGAAAATAGTTATAAACAAGGAAAACATAAAGAATAAGCATATTTTCAGTTTTAGCTAATACAAGTCGAGATCACAAGAAATTGGATCGGGTGAATGATAATGTCAGAATCAAAGAGACAAGGAATTCTTCTCCTTTACCTTTAAGCACATTTTGTTGGAGAACAGCCTTCAGACCCACCTCAATATCTGCTGTCATCAACACATCCATACTTGGATCAATAACTGTAATGAACTCAAGTATGGAGGCAGCTTTTCTTTGTAAATTTGGTGACGGAATCTTCAATATCTCAATGAGGCGAGCAATGACTGCTGAGTCCAGCAAATATTCCCTGCACACTCCTCCAAGTTATATCATATTAAAATGGAATTTTCAAATAGGATAGACTGACCATCAAGATAAGACTATACTTAAAATTCTAGTAAAACTCGCAAAAACTAAAGACAGTAGGAAGGCATTCATTGTACATACGTTTACACACACATATGCCCTATGACTAACTGGATAATGTATCTTATATGGAGTTTCCATTTTTTTCTTTCGCTTTTTAAAAGAAGTGAAAAAAAAGAACGGAAAAAAACAAAGGAGAAAGACAAAAAACATGCCTGAAATTTCTTTTTGATACATCTACTTCAGACATGTCTCCAGTTGTTCCTTTGGAAACACTAGACATTTTTTGGGCATCCAATCTCTGTTTTGATCCATTAACTGGTCCATCATAAAACTGAAAAGCATCAACATGATTCGTAAGTAGGTTGAAACCGTAAGCTATAACATCACACCAGAGCAAGTAAATAACTGACCTTTAATCTCATTTCTTTTCTTGGATCTAACATTCGAGCAAGTGTGCCCAAAGTCTGCATTCAAATAATGAAACATTTGATCAGAAAACCATAGCAGTGTTTACGACCCTTCCAGATTATTTGTGCTCAAGTAAAAATGATACAATAACAAAAAACCTTTTCCAATAGGTTTCCAGAACTCTCTGGCTGCTTCAAAGTGCTAAGTAAAGGACCTATAGCACCTTCAGCTTCAATAACCTGGCATACATTATTGCTGCATGAAGAAAGATATTGAAAAGTTAATGCATACTATTTTATTCCACACATCTCAATACACATATACAGTTTAGGAGCTGTATGCTTAGCCAGACCATTTGAGAATGAAGATTCTCAATTACAACTGATGGAGCCTTTTGTATTGGTAAAAGACAAAAACACCCATTGCTAAAAGGCAGCAAGAGCTGACGTGTTTTATTTAGCAAAATCAACCATTGCTGCAAGGTTATGGATTGGTGATTTCGTACCCAAAATTCAGAACGGGTATTTTATTTAGGCAAATGCATAAAAGAAAGCATCACGTGTGACGTGTTAACATCAATATTAGGTCGTAGATTTAAAACACTATCATAGCATAGTAATGGAGAAGTGAATGAGGAAGCAATCTCTGCCCTATATCTGCTTTCTTGAGTCAGACTTTCCCATCTCACCCATTCAGAATGGAGAAGTTATCATCACCTAAACATATCATGAAATACTTTGGTTTCCTTATCTATGATTTGGGGAAGAAAATATTTTTCTTTACCCATTAATTCGGTTTCTCATACGCTTTTTTCACATCTTTTAATAAAAAACACCAGCAAAATATGTAGTCCATAAAGCAAAATACCTGACAGACAATTTCTCCAAAGATCGGCATGCAGCCAATTTGACAGAATGATTTTTAGAGTCTAAAAGCAGAACTAAATGCTTAACTGCCCCAGCCTCCTTAAATGATATTCGCATTTGTTCATTGATACATGCATCAGCAATAGACTCTGTGGCTCTAGACAATGCTGTCTCATCCTCAAGTCCAAGAATTAGAACCAAGCGAGCTACACCATCCACCCACGGTAAAAGTGTAAGCCGCTGATCAGCAGACTCTTCAGTTTTTTCCTGCCCGTTTTCAATTTCAATGGCCCCAATACGAGCCAGAAATTGTTGTTGTGTCCGTCCAACTACTGCGTTCATCTTAGCTTCCTCAATATTCACATCCTTGCCATCAATGTTTAAACCAAGTAGTAATTCAGAGGCACCATATCTTGAAGGAATTTTAGAATTCCGTTCGATTTGAGTACCATCCGGTAAACTAGGCCACAAATACAAACCTGGTCTGAAGGACTTATAAGCAGCTGCACCAATCATAGGGACAGGAACTAAACCTTCCTCTATGACAAGAATTCTATAGTATTCATCTTTACATAATTCCAACAATGCATTTCTTGCCTCCTTTCTAATAATTTGGGATCCCTCCTCATTAGTCTTTAAGAACTGTGCCTGCAGTTATATTTAAAAAACTTAAACCCATAATACATCAAAATAAAATGTCAAAAGTAGGGATATGGCAATACTTTTGAAACTGAATAGACTAATGTCATCTATTATAACTCAAATAACATTGAAAAATAAGCACATCCACTCATTTGATCCGTTGTATTAAAACCCTTCATTTTAAAACAAGTCATACCAATTTTGGTATAGCACTGGCCTCGACCATGATGTTATGGTTTACTGGACTTAGTGCCAAATTTGCCAAAACTCCTCCTGCTGCTTCCTTCACCTTCATGTTCTCATCATCTAGAGACTTGATAATTATGGGCAGTATGTCAGCATTAGCAATCTTCACTCTAAGCTTCTGATCAACTGACAAGTTCCACAAAGTGGCAAGACATTGTTCCTTCACCTGAAGATATTGTGAGAAGGTATTACTCGCTTTTGTATGAGAAAATATATGTGTAGGAAAAATCCCATGCTGGGACACCCATTCAGTACCTCAGAAGTCAAGGAAGATCGACTTATTAAGCCAGCTATCTCTTCAACAGCTCCACTTTCTGCCACCAAATCCTTGTACGAATTAACCAAAGATATCGATCGTAAAAGACCAGCAGCTGCTTCACATGCTGATCTAGACTCTGATCTTAGTAGGTTTACAGTGAGATTTACGCAGCCTGGAAACTTCATGATGGCATCAATACATTTCTCCCCTCCCAATGAATATTTCCAGAGTGTCACAATTGCCTGTTCTCTATCCAAAGTATCATAGTCTAGCCCAAGCATCCGAGTAAACAAGGCAACATAATTGTCACCAAAACTAGAAGAGTCCTTTATTTCTTTGGTATCCTGAAAGCCATGGAACAAGAAGCATTACTTGCAGCCTGGTCAGAGGTGGAACTATGCTGAAGAACATTAATGTGTCTTGACACAGAATTATGATCATTTCAAAACATCTCGGTAGTGCAGTAAGAATACAGGCCTAGAAATAATTTCTAAACCCCAACTAAGTAATGCAAGTCCTCTGATCATAAAAGTTATCAGAAATACCAGAACTCAAGGGCTCGTTTGGATGTTAGTAGCCTCAAGAGAAGTGATTTGAAATGAAGTGGTCTAGTCATAAGTTGTTTCAAGAGAATCATTTAGAAGTTTAGCATAAAATTGCTAAAAGTAGTCTTGGGTGACATTTTTGTCAAAAGTTGTTTCAAGGGAACCATCTACAATGGCTATTTCTACTTCAATAGTTGAATTCATAATGTTATTTAAGTAAAATACATTGCAATTCAGAGTTATCTTCCAGCATACAACACGGCACGCTTTAGCAAAGGTCATAATCTATACAGAAAATACCAATTTTTCATTTGAACAATTGAACAACTAAAAAAGTAAAAATCTAAAAGCTAACTAAACAGGAAAAAGAAACAGTAAGATGACACTAGAACAAAACCCACTTTTGCAATTAAGATAAAAAAAAAATACTAACTGGCAATGGATAATGGTTACAAGAGTAAACCAAAAAATTTAGATGGGCAATGCCCATATAACAAATAAAGAATTTCAAGACTTACAGGAGTAGAATGATGTGGGTTGGCATCAACTGAGCCACCATCATCACTGCTGACCCTCGCAAGGACAGCTCGGTTAGCGAGTGATTGGTGGTTGAAAATTGGAAAGAGTATGGGCCTTCTTATCTGGGTTCTTGTGGTTTTTACTTCCATTGACTCGACATGGGACTTTGACAGCACGGGTTGGAAGAGATGGGGAAGCTTCAAGCTCAAAGTTGCTGGCACTGATAAACCAATCATTTCGGGATTTTGTACATAGAATAAGTAAATCAACTAGAAAAATACGAGCTTTGATGCCGATAAAGATATTGTTTCACTGATCTGATAGTATTGGCTTTGCCCAACTTCTATGGCGTCGAGATTTTTCGTACAACCGTTTGGGTTTTTCCTCTTGTTTTTGTTTTGCGAAACTGTTTTTTGTAAGGTGATTTTATCTAAATCTTAAATTTAAAGTGACATATTTTTGTATAGATTTATTTTCGTTTGGTTTGAATTCAAAATCAGAATCGATGAGAATAAAATAGTATGAAAAGAAAACAGTATTAAATAAAAAAAAATTAATATTACAATATTTGATTTATTATTGAAATAAAATAAAATAAAATTATAAATTATCTTAATACTTTTATATTTAATAAAGTTTAAATAATATTATTTAATTATTATTTTTTTATTACACAAAATATATTATTGAAATCATTATTTTTTTAAATAATTATTACTTAAAAAGAAATATATTATTAAATTTTTTTTTTAAATAGGGTTTAAGGTTTTGAGGTTTAGGGTTTAGAATTATAATTGTTGGTTAAAGTTTAGGGTTAAAATTATTATTTTTTTAAATAAGATTTAGGGTTTTAAGATTTAAGATTTTGAATTTAAGACTTTAGGATATTGGATTTTGGGGTTAGAGTTTAGTCTTTTGTAATTTGAGGATTAATGTTTTAGGTTTTGGAATTTGGTATTTTAGAATTTAGAGTTTTGAGATTTAGGATTATATTTAAAATAAGAGTAAAATTGAAAAAAAAATGAGATAAAATATAATTATGATTCTTCAAGATACATGAAGAATTGTGATTCTCTCTCTTACAAGAATCAATTTCATTTTTGATTTATTTTTCAATCCAACCAAATGTACAAATGAAAAAAATTAATTATGATTATTTTTTATTTCCTCCATCAAACACAACATTAATGTTATTTAGGTGTTTTTTATTTTTATTTTGATATATTTTTAATTTATTTCTTAAAGACACGATTTTATGATAAAAAGTACATAGAATTATAAAATTAGTTAAAATTTAATTTCACTTAATCATACAATTTATTTAAATAAAAATGAATATTATAAATACTAACATTAAAATAATATAAAATGATGTTTATATTAATATTATATTTGGTTATGTATTTAAATTATTCAAATATTTTTAATTTTGATAAATTAATTAAAAATATATTTTTTTAAAAGAAAACATTTACTCACTTAAAAGTCCAGAAATATTAGCATGATTAGAATGTACCAAAACAGACCCTACCTAGTCTCTACCAATCATATCAGATCAGATATAAAATCCCATCAAATATTTAAAATAAATAAATCAATTCACGTTTTGGTTTCTCCAAGGAAAGCCAAGCATTTTCTGCCATGAAACTCAACTCAAAAGGATAAGAAATTAATAGAACACAAACACATATATATCAAGAAGCTCTCTAAAATGATGAGTTATTGCTCAATATTCAACCAGCAGCTAATTCATATCCCCAAGGCCCTGCCTTCTTTATGCCTCTCACAGCGTTCAACTCCTCTCTCCATCACTTATTCCAAACACAATACTCACTCCTCCATTACCAAACCCAAGATGAACATGGTTAGTTTTTCATTGCTGGTTTTTTTATATAAATTAATAATTTTTTTATGGATAATCTTAATATTCGTGTTATTTATTCATATAATTTGATGATAATTTCCCAATATTAATTATATTCGTTCTTACTGCAGATTGTGGCAAACATTTTACATAAACCAATTGACAATTTACACCAAAAGCAATTTAGTTTGGCTATTCAAGTTGGAGCACTTTTGACCTCTGTGAGTCACAAACTTTTTTATTATTTAAAATTATTTTGATTTAAAGCACTTAAAATAGAGTTTAGTTTATAATCCCTATATGGGCTGATTATATCTTAGAACGTATAAAAGATAAGTGGGCACATTTTTCATTAAAAGGATCGGTGATAACACAACGTTTACAGAGTAAATATAAAATATTAGGTAAATTAAATATATTATTGAATTATTTCATAATATATTATTTAATTTTATTAAATTTTAAAAATAATATTAAAGTTAATAGTGACACAATGATAAATCTATCACTAGATTTTTTATTAATTGTATAAATTTATCATTAAATTTTTTATTAATCATATAAATTTATCAAATATAACGTTTTCATTAAAAAATAACACAATGGTATATTTATCATCAAATTTTTTATTAATTATACAAACATATCAAATATAACGTTATCACTAAAAAATTACACAATAGTACATTTATATCACTATTTATAATTAATTGATATTTTTATCGCTTGATATAATTAGATTTTAAGTTTATAATATGTGAAAATTTAATGGTATATTTATTATCTTACCTTATAATATATATCTACTTATCTCTTATCCATTTAAGTTTTTGACAACACAGTATAGCCCAAATTTTAACCATATTATGAAAATTTTATATATCAAAGTAAGAATTTAACTAGTTATGTAATATTTTTAACATGTGTTCAACAATTTATTTTTAAAAAATAAATTCAATTATTTTTGATTAATTGTTACTTGAAGCTCTTGTTAACAGTTTGGGCAGCCTGCATTGGCTGTAACTGGAGTTAACGATGAGGAAGATTTCACATTGGTTCTTATACAGTTAGGAATTGTTGCTGTTTTTTATTTCCTTCTTATGCCGGTTAGTATATTTCTTGATATATTTCATCTTCTTTTTTTTTCTTTTTTAATGAATTTCGTTTTTCAATTGAAACTAGGTTTAGGAAACATTTTCAAATATATATTATTAAGATTGTAATTTGTGAAAAATGAATTGTAGCCAATCATCATGAACTGGTTGAGGACAAGGTGGTACAAGAGAAACTTCTTCGAGATGTATTTTCAGTTCATGTTTGTATTTCTCTTCTTTCCGGGGTAAGTAGCTGTTTTTTAAAACGATTAAAACAAAATAAAAAAAAAAAGACAAAGTATGACGTTGTAAAATTAAATCTCAATCTTACACTTATGGCATAGAAATTGTAAGATACCCACTTGAATACCACTATTATTTTAAAAATCCTATAAAATAAAATCACTTAAATTTCATTATCTTTAAATATATCTTTCTTAAATAATATAATTGAATTAAATAACAAATTAATTATATTAACCAAACGATGAAAAAAAAAATGAACACAATTTTAAAAGATTTTACGTAAGGTTTAATCCACGAGTAAAGACGTGAAAATAATTTACTATTTCAAATGATATTTACAAAGTGGATATAAAACTTTCAAATATCTTAAGATTCTAATACACTCAATGTATAGATTAATCTCTAACAAGAACAATCACTAAATATGTTATCTTTTAACACTATGAAACTCTAAAAATATGAAATTCCTACATTATAGAGGTACAAAATACCGTTGCAAAACACATTTAATTGTCAAATTACTCATCATCAAGATTTTTTGTTATGGGTTTTGATTTTTTGTTACGGGCTTTAATCCAACATAAGACATTGTCCAAGGACTTTGTTTTATTTGCAATGCTAGCTCAACATGGGTCACATTTTTTCAACAATTTTCACCTGGGGTTATTCTCCTTATTTTGCCCTACCCATCTAGTATTCAAACTTGATAGATGTTGATTAAGTTCAAACAACTTTTTAACTTGATTAATGACAACATCTTGATCAACAATCGAAATTTCTATCACTAACCACCAACTTTTCATCACGTCGAAACATTAATCCAACATCTATGGTAATCTAAATGTACCTAGAAATCACTTCACAGTCTTTCAGTATCTTTTATGGGGACTACACATACTTGCTTACAAAACTAATGGCTTGTGAAACATCGAATTTTATTATGAATTAATCAAATAGCTTATACCATTGTTTGAAAAATTACTTCAAATCATATAACGTTTTGTCCAGCTTGTAAACCTAATTTTTTTAACAACAACTTCAAATACATCTAGTTGAGTCTTTACGATTTCCTTTTTCAAATTACAATGTAAAACTTTGTTTTTGCACCAACTTGAACTAGTTCCAAATCAAATTTTACATTTAAGGCTAATAACCTTTGAATAGTAGAATGCTTCATAACTGAATAAAATACTACTATAGTTAATGCCTATTTTGAACATAACTCTTTGGTACTATTTGAGAAAGTTCTATAAGAGGGATTACAACATATGAGGGTCTAAAGGTTCTCTAAAGGTTCGAGTCCTTGCCTATTTATACAACAAATACAATCCACATAGCCAAGTTTGATTGACCTAAGTATATGACCTATGGTACATATTAAGCCATAGGTACTATTAGAGGTCTGGTTTAGCCTCCTAAGGTTAGGTATACCCTAGTAGGTTTGAGCATATGGGCTAGGAATGAGTAAATTGAGGAATATTTCTTCACTAAGGGGTTTGGGCTAGCTCATGGCTAATCAGTTTGGGATTTAGGCTAACTCAACGATCTAGGATTAGGGCTAGTTGACGGGCTTATTGGTTTGGACTTTAGGCTAGCTTGCGAGCTCATCTACGAGCTTGACATTCTAGGTTTAGGGTTGGATAGGGGGCTCATAAGCTTTAACCATGGATTAGTCTACGATCTCAAGAGATGTTTGTCCAAACAACTACCAATGATAGTATGACACAAATAACACCATTGTTTTGTTGTCAATAGAAAGTTGAGATAACTCTCATGTCTCATTCTTTTCAAGAGATTGCATTTACTGTTTCGTTGCACACTTCCATTGTTAGCACTCAAAATTGCTAGTGAATTCTTTGTAAGTAACCAAAACACCATCATTCACTATTAATAATGCATATGCTCCCAAATTACAACTTCCAAGCCAATTAAGATTACAAATTTTTTTTCATCTTTCTAATTGCAAATGGATATTATTGATGTTAAGATTCTTGGATAAAAACCTCTTCATCATCAATTATTGTTAGTGTTTTTGTATTTCTCCACAATTTCAATAGGTCAATTGACACTTTTCTAACTCCACATATTGTGAAGTACTATTGATCTACTTATCCTTTTTAGACCATTCCTTCAAAAGAACTTTTCCTTCGAGTTTAGTTGATGGAAAGCAACTAATAAAATGAGATGCATATATAATGATCTCAGTTCAAAATATCTTGCTCAATCTAGCATTGGATAACAAACATCAAATTTTCTCTAATATCATTCAGTTCGTTCATTCATTCTAGCACTCATTTCATATGTAAAGTATTTTTCATTATGAAGTATCGAATAATTTCTTCACAATGACATACTTTTAATTATTTTTGCTTCACTAAATTGTAAAAACATTCATAAGTATGTCCAATATATATGTCTTATAATTTGGTTGCTTTTAAATCTACATCTTCTCTAAAAGTTGTAGTTGTTACGCTAAGTGTACTTCATTATAGATAGTAAAGTTATTTTTTCTTGTAACTTCGATCACCACAAGTGCTCTCGATACAATCTTCAAAATTTCACTTTTCATAATCACTATGAGACCTTTGATTCTAAGGCTTCCAATGATATAAGATTATTTTTCAAGCTCAATACATACCGAAAATCTTTCAAGACTTAGTTGATCAATCATGAGTTTTCAAATGAATTGTACCTATGTTTGTTATTTTACATTATCTATATAAACAACTCCAATATCAAGCACTTTAAAGTTGATAACCATTCATCGTAGATGTAACCCAAGTCCAAAATTCACTCAATAACATGACATATCAAAGACATGATAACTAAGAAATAATCTAACTCATCATCTTCTTGATCTATTATGCAAGCATTGAACATTGTATTGTCCTTATTTTTATTTTTTAAATTAAAGACAATTATTTTTCTAATATCCTTTCTTAAGATAAAAGACATTCATCTTTGAAAATTCTTGCTTTTTGATCTATTATGCAAGCATTGAAAATTGCATTGCCCTTATTTTTCCTATACGACTTAGGACGATTATTTTTTCATTGCCCCTTCTCACAATAAAAGGCATATCCATCTTTGGCAAATCTTGCTTTTGACTTTAACTTGTCATTCTTTCTAGGTCCATGGATCAAATAGTGACTTATTACTGTCAATACTTCCTTTGTATCTTTATAAACAACTTTGTCATTTTTCATGATTTTATAATTATACAAAATAGTGTAAATTTCATCAAAAGAAACCTTATTCTTTCCATACAGTAAGTGACGCTAAGTTATTCATAGTCATCAGAAAATGAATTCAACAACATTAAGGCTATCTTCATTGCCAAATTGCTCATATAAAATGAACAAATAAGCAAACAACTTATTGGACAAATTAAATGAATTAACATAATTATTCAATGACATACTAAGTGTGTACGTGAACTTGTAGAGTTTATTCTTCAAGAAAAGATAATTAAGGTCTTTTTAACTTATACTTGTCCCCCAACATCTTCTACAATTTCTTTGCTAACCTTTCCTTCATGACAAAATATATTTTTATCTTTGACGAGACACAATCAAATAGTATCACATATCTGATGATTGAGTTTTGCCTTATTTTTTTCATCCATGTCTTCAAGTTTGTCCTCAAGAGCATGATCCAACTCTTGTTGGCACAATACATCTAATACCTTATGTTGCCACATATCAAAATTATTGATACTATCAAATATTTTCACCTTAAATTTGCATTTATTACCGTAGTTCTAATTGGTACTGACGAAGATGGTGTCAGTGTTAGCACCATAATATATTAAGACTCTTACATACTTCTCTTCACAAAAGAGTTCCACAATAATACAATTTATCGAATGTGGATCAAATAGACTTGGATATCACTTCTTGTGTAGTATCTATCTAAATACTACTATTTTGAGAAAGCTCTCAGGAAAAGACTGAAGGATCACAATGGAACCACTTAAATTTCGATCTCTTTAGACAAAACTTTCTTAAATATTAAATATCTAATATAGTAATAAACTAACTACATTAACCAAATGGTAGAGAAAAATAAATAACAAAGTTAACACAAAATTGTGCGTGATTTAGCATAAGGTCTAATACACATTGAAAACAGGGCGAATAATTCACTATTTTAAATAGTGTTTACAAAATAGATACAAAATTTTCAAATACCCCAAAATCCCAATACAGTTAATTTATAAATTTATCTCTATCAAAAAAGAACAATTACCAAATTTGTTAACTCTAACAATAAGTTGCTCTCTCTCTCTCAAATGCAACTCTAAACTTAACTAATGGGATGTTTTTCCAAATGTCAATAATCCCTTTATAAAAATACAAAATATTGTTTTAAAAATCTATTCAATTATCTTAATGCAACCTCGTTATTTGTGGACTTTAATTTAATATAAGGTATCCTCCAAAGATTTTGTTCTATTAGTAAAATTGGCTCAATATGAGTCGTATATTTTTCAATAATTTGAGTTTTTGATGTAAATTTGGTTTTTTTTGTTTCACGAACACATTTTTTTCCCTTGCATGCCCCCTAACAAGTTGTATAATTGTACAACTAGAGTTGCAGTGTACATCTTATTGTGTTATATAGTATTGTGTGTGTTTATGTGATGTTGTTCAACCCAATTCATATAGTTCTTAACATTATGAACAATTTAATTTTTTTAATCGAGTTATTTATTTATAATAGTAAAAAATCAATATTTTAAAAGCATAATAGTATTAACAATGAATTTTAAATAAAAAAAAAACAATTTGTGCTGTGTCCTTGTCATGTTACATGTTGTAACTCAAATTTCCACCCATACATTGCTTGTTGTACAATTTGACAACAAAGAGCACATTAAAAAATATTTTTGCTAAATATACAGTGGGTTTGTAAATGCTTTATTATCTACATGATTTAAAATTCGTCATTTTAATTTTCAGATCAATATGTAAGCTCATCTTGTGAGCCATTAAAATTTTTCATGTTAATCTCAACCATAAAAATTTACTTTTGGGAAGAAAAAAAAAATTTAATAACCACACCCAATATACATGGTGGGTAATAGAGATAACATGCAAGATTTGTATGTTATAACTTAAGTAATATAGCTTTTCTTTTTTTCCTCAGTGAACTATATAGTATGTGTGTGTTTGTACCAAACAATAAAGTTTGTAGACTTTATATGATTCATTTGTTTTTCTTAACATTTGACCTTGTGTGTGTAGGGTACTTGTTTGGGCACCATTTCTCAACTTCAGGAAATTCCCAAGAGATCCATCCTTGAAGTATCCTTGGTCTAAACCAGAAAATCCTGATCAAATTAGAAATTCCTTTCCAAAATACCCTTTTGCCAAACCTGAAGATTACTCATGACTCTCTTGAAATGGCAGCATAAAAATCTAATCCACTCTATGATTTATTGAATTGAAAGATTCCATGCCAGTGTCATTGTGTTTATAACAGGGGATATATATAATTATTCCCACTCGAACTTCAGAAGTAATGAGCCTCAGTTAGGGCTCAAGGACCTTTTTTTGTTTTCTTTCTTTCCAAAGGACACGACCACATTTGAGTATACACCATGGATCGTTACCATTTGTGTTCGTTTAATAAAGAGTACTTGATGTATGATTATATATATATATATATATACCAGACATCTCACCATCTTTGCCTTGAGGATCACCAGTGGAACATGTTAACTAATTTAAGCATTTAAAATATTTGAGTTCGAATCCAAAATATAGATAAAAAGTATTCATTGTATCAATAGTTTGAATTTGAATTTGAGTTCATTCAATCCAATCCAATAGTCCATAAAATTATAAAATTTTCACCAAATCTAATTCAATTGTTTTTTTTCGTTAGATTTGATCTATTAATTAAATAAATTTGACTAAATAAAATTGATTTATAATATTTTTTATGACATCTTAGTCTTTTTTATTATTATTATTAACTTTTAATATTTTATCAACAATCAACATTTATTTGATGTAATACTAGGTAATAGATACTATGTTCAATATTACTAAGTAATAAATATTATATTTTTATTATAAGCTTTAGAGTTATTAATTTATTTAATTTTCCTAAAAAATATACTGCATATATAAAGATCCCATTTGTATATTACTTAGGAGCAGGACCGACATTGTTTACCCATATTCTTGAGCAAAATGATGGGAACAATAAAACTCGCAATTTAAGTACAAAAACTCGCACCCCTGTATAAGTTATAGCGTATGGTTATTAAAGCTGTTATAGAGCATTATTAAATTAGAGGCAGATTAATGAAAAGTACCAATTAATCACTAATTGTTAACTAAGATAAGTATGTTAATGACAGCACAGAAAATTATTTTTCTAGGTCAATTTACCCATTCATCCCTTTCCCTTCGAGAAGAGCAGGTACTAACATCTCAAGTCTCAACTTGAGGGAACCATGGCTACAAGCCTTACAAATGTATCCATCCATTGGCACTGTATTGTAAATGTCATAGTGAATAAAATGAATTAACTTAAAGGGTACAAAGGATATTAAAGATAACAGAAAATTCAAACCATTCTAAATCTTTGAAAAGCATGGACCATCATCTATGTTAGTTTTGCTACGAAATTTGAACTGAGTAAACACTCTACTTATCATTCTCTGACACCTTATTTGGTGTCAAATAGACTGCTTTGTCCATGCCGATGTGATGAATGAAAAACTAATGCTTCTCACCACTATGTAGAGTCATTGCACTTAGAAAGATTGGAGGGAGCTAAGGGTCATTGACAGTTTGTTCCAATCCAAAGACTCCATGCCTGGGGACATCACAGCAGCACCCACAGCCAATGCAACAGCTATAAAAACCATGCTTTTCATGCAGCCGCCACCTCGTGATGCCCTCCCCAATATCAACTTACAATACTTGTTTGCATCCTTGATGAGTGATTGTTTAGAAGCATCGGTACCACTAGCTAATGCCTTCTCATTCTGCAAGTAAGAGAAGCATTTTATTTCAAGAAAAGGGAAAAATGGGTATTCAAGGAGTACAAAATATGTTAAATCAAAGAAATACTTCAGGTAACTAGACTAAGCATTTTTTTCGTTTATGTAAACAACAATAAGTTTGCTTGAGGTTGCAAGCCAACTGATGGGTAGTTTTTAATCAAACAATAGAGTATGTAGAAACAGTGAAAAAAGAGCAAAAAGCAAGTACCTTTTGCCTAAAATTCTTCAGAGTTTCCCTCAGAGGATCAAAAGGGGACAATTTTACAGACAGGTCTTTCCACTGTTCATAAAGCTTCCTAAGAACAGCTACACTTAGTTCTTGGTTGTCATCATACACCTTGTCCTGTTCACATTTGAGGGGGAAATTGCATACCATTCTTGTATGTAAAATGACAATGCCGATAGAAGAAACTGAAGGAAAAAAACATATTAAAAGAATAACAGTAGAACTGTTGATCAGATATAGACTAGCTTACCCACTGCTTGTAACAATCAGAGTTTTGGGTCAAGCACCAAATGAAAATTCCAGATGCTTCATTAACTAATTCAGGACTCCCTGTAAAAAACAGGAATGTATCAAGCTAATGTTTTGTCTCCACAATTTCGATAATTTATAGAAAGAAACTAAAGGGATTAAAAGTTGAATATAGGTAGCATACTTTTTTCGGCTGATTTGATGGCAAAACCAAGTATTTGCTGGGAAACTTGCTTCATAGCTTTGCTCCCAGGGGCACCAGCAAGAGCAACCTCTTTCAGGGTAGGGTATATGGCTTCAAACCTCTCTGTAGCCTACATAAGACACAATATTAAAAATAAAATAAAACAATGATTTGATACTAAATAAATGCATGCAGCTTTATAGTATTCACCTTTACTCTAGCTGAAGATGGTGGGAAGGTAACTTGCACTAGTGTGTCAAATGAAGAGGGCGGCAATAAACGTTCACCTTTCCTGACAGCACCATTCACCAAAATGGTACGAGCTTTTGGCATAGATATAATCCTGCAAACAGACAATTAGACTTCCGTATAGCTTGTGCATATAAAGAAAAAAATTAAAAATAAATAAAAATTTGAGACAGCAAAGCTCAGGTACCTTTCCACTAGCTGTAAAATCAGATCTCTTGTCTGTGGATTATTAGTTTTTCCACCACTGACTAAAGGCAAGAGGTTATGTGACCACGCATACAACCCAACAGCCAAGTCTCCCTGGCATGCCTACACAAAGTATTTCCATATGTGCTTGAGAGGCAAAATATTGGGGATTTTTTTTGGAATAGGAGGGTAGAGACTATGATTACGGTTGTTCTCGAGAGAAAACCATAGTATTGATTTTTTGTTGTTATCAAATTACCTGAATTATCATCCAAACAATAATTGGAAGCTTATCTTGTCCTTGGTACTTCAAATTTTCCTTCAATGTTGGCGCAATATTGATTATGACATCAGGTCTTCTCCGTAATACCATTGCTACAACAACAAATATTGCAACCTGGTGTATCAACAAAAGTGAATTTTGTATCAGATAAGGACAACTCATTGGTTCCTTTTATGATAAATGGAACGATTTCAGCAGATAGACAGACTGACAGGGAAATAACAAAAAAATTAAGAAAGGCAAAATGTAAAGAAAATTCCCAGCCAAAGGGAAAAAGTTAAATAACATCTAAGCTCTGATCTTTATTTAAATTTAAACAATAAAGCCCACTTTTTGATAATTTTCTATTAAATAAACTACAGTTGTGTTGTGTATTTTAATCCTTCAAGTTTAAAAGGCATAATTATATTTACAAATAGTTTTATTTCTCAGACGAGAAAAAAAAACATCGCATAGCATATAAAATAGATGTTACCTTTATTTAAATTTCAACAAAAAGCCCACTTTTCGACAATTTATCTATTAAATAAATTACAGTTGTACGGCTGTATCTTAATTCATCAAGTTCAAAAGGCATAATTATATATTTTGAACTAATTTTTACTTCTCAGACAAGAAAAACAAACATAGCATAGCATATAAAATATATGTTAATTTGCTAATATTCATTCTTAGGTTTCCCATCCTTAAAAAAAAGACCCAATTTAAGAATGCTATTATTCTTAAATAAGACCCTGCCAAGGTATAATACAATAAGTCAATAATAATTATGTTTCAAGTTGCTAGAGAGGATCAAGTTACTCATAAAAACTTGCCATACGAACAGAAAATAATTAAATATAGCATACTTCCCCACAAATATCATGAAAAGCTTTCAGAGTGAGACCATGTGCAGTATGTGCTCGTTTCTTTCAATAAGCATTGAGACAAGTTACACGTTAAATAATAAATGCCATGCAGAACCCTGAGCTTACCACTTAGGATAGCAATTTATGTTCATAAGAAAAACAAAGAATGCTACACTTCTAGAACCAATTCAAGTATACAAAACCCTTCCAACCTATCTGCAGCACCATGGGCCCGTTTCTTTTGTTAAGCAGTGCAGTGAGTTACAAGTTAACTATCAAATGCAATCATACTCAAATTCACATAGGACCAATAACACTCAACTTACCTCTCAGAGTAGCATTTTCTATTTGTATGAACAACATGCTTATAGAAACAATGTTATATAAGATATGATATTGATCACTCCAGTACCTCTCAGCCAATGAAATACCTCGTATGTCCTAGAGTTTTCTTGGAAAGTGTTACTAATATTGCACTTAAAAAGCATTTCATTGGCTTGGAGTAATGTTGTCTACTCCAAGAACAAGCAATATCATCTTATATACAGAATGGAAAACGTCATAATGATTATCAAATTATATCAACCACTTTTAATGTCATACAACCTTGTAAGAATCTTTTTCCTTATGCCAAGTCATTTTGGCCATTCAGTACAATAGTAGGTCGAGATAAGACATTGACAAGAATGAGACTAAAAGTAGGTGTAAAGATGTGGGAAAATAAACAAAAGAAAAGCCATACAAAGTATTAAAATACCTGAGATTTTGATGACACATGTTGAACACTCTTTTTAGATCCTTTTCCGCTAGGTTGCTGGCTTGTAAAGTCCATGACAAGGCTTTCTAAACACCACAGCACAAAAGAAGCAAGCGCCTCAATGGAGTGCTTGCCGATCCATTCAACTGAAGTCTTATAGACAGGCTCAGAAATATGAGAAAGAGGGATCTGTTGGAAAAAGTATGCTCATTAGTATCATGACATCAAATTTCAAATAGAAGTTTAAAAAAACAAACATACAGAAATAATCAACTTCAAAGCTAGGAGTATGATCCCAGCAAAATTTATAATAATGAATGTTTAAGTAATACAACGCAAAAAATGCAAAAAAATAACAAAAATGAAGAGGGTAGGAGTTTTAAATTTTGAGCCAGTGATCAACGTAGGAAATGATCAATCTTATACCAGAAGTTAAAATCTAGCAACAGTATCCAGAGTAACACATAAAGATATTTTACTCAATTGTGTCTACAGAAGATAGCACAAATCTAATAGGATTAACCGTTTGTTCAACTCTTGTAATATATTTTTACTATCAGCCCAAAACTAACAAAATTATTTCTCAATAATGAAAAGTTGATCAATCTCCCCAGCCAAATTTTTCTGCCAAATTTACAAAATATACGATAGAAAACAAAAGGGCACAGTAGAAATAGGACAGCTAGAAAATAAAGATAAAATAAGTGCAGTCCATCTAATCAACATCAGCTCAACATTATCAAATCGTACTTTAGTTCTTTTAAAAGATCCTATTCAATAATTCCAAGTCAAACTCTGCCAAAAAAACCTCTGAAGTCCATATATTAGTGCTACAAGTTTACTAAATCCGTACAACTACTTGAATGATCATAACATCGCCATTACCATAAATATTGTTTACCACAGACCTAAGAGATGGGGAAAAAAATCCCAGCGATAATGCATAAAACTTTCTAGTACTTTATTCTATAACAACTGCACAAACAATGGCTTCTACGATGGTGAACACACCTTAAACCTCTATTATCAATGTATCATGCTATCATTATCCGTCGATCACTATGCTGGACAAAAGGCAAAATATGATGCAGGCTCCATCAGAAGATGGGTTCATGCTTAGCCTCAGTGGCAGATCCAGCATTTGAAGTTAGGAGTAACACCATATAAATAATAAAAATAGTATTAATTATTTATCGATTAGTATTTGTTTCTCATAAAAATGATATTTTACTTATCTTATTTGAATATAAATATTTTCCGATTATAATGAGTTATTGAGTTATAAAAGCTTAAAACTTAAAAATCTAGGAGAACACATTTCAATTTTATGCATGTAAGTATCTATAAATTTATAAATATTACACTAAATGTCCTCTCACCTACCCAGATACACCCTTGCTTAGCCTCTCATGTATTCGTATTGGGTAAGAGCAACGCACACCCACCACAATAAAAACCATTTTTTCTCTGTTAGAAGGCACGTCACATTATTACATACACTTTATGAAAAGACAGGCGAAAGAACTCATATAAAGAGAAATACATACATGCACAGTTTTAATTTTATGCTTCACCATGTAAAAGTCAAATCTCGCAGAAACATTTACAAAGACAGAAAATTCCAAACTCACATCGACCATCTTAGCAACCGTTGATTCTCTCAGCATCTTTATCCAAGGAAACTGAGCTGCGTTCACAGCCGAAAATGCGCGGCCAAAGTAATCCGCGAATCGCATCAACTGTATTTCGTGCTGTGACTCATACGATCCCTACACATAACAAATATAAATGAAAATAAAATAAAGATAAAGAGAAATAGAAACCCAATTTCTTTTAAGCCAACAGATCAAAGCAGATCACAACAAAAATCGAAATGAACTCACAGTAATATCAAGTAGAAAAGCCGAGAGATCGTCCGGATCGATCTTTGCCGCAGCCTCAGATACCGTAACCTTCGGTTTCTTCGGCTTTTTCTGCTTCACCTTCTTTCCTTCCTCGTGCTTTCCATTCTCTCCACCCACCTCAGCATCGTCGCTATCTTCATTACCTTCGTCATCTGACCGATCTTTCGATCTAGCAGGAGTACCGCTAGGAATCGCGTCATTAGCCATCCTCTGAGCTTCGAGAATTCTCCGGCGTCGATCCACCGACTGCTGTTCCAGAGAGCGAAAAACATTATCGGCGCCAGCGAGTGAACCGTTGGGAGGAAGCTTGACCTGATTATCTGATGAAGCAGAGGGTTTGTTCTTCCTCTGTCGCTTTGGGTATGTGACCTTTTGCCAACCATGGTCGTTGCTCGCATTGGTATTAGCAGTGCCATTTAGGGTCGTTTTAGTGCTCTCATTCTCGAGAGCTGAATCGAAAGCCACCTGATTTTCCTCCATGATTCGATCAAATGTGATTCTTTCAAGAACTCAATTTAGTTTTCTCTCACTTTTAGAAAATCTGAGAAAAGGGGCAAAAAGATAATAAGAGAATGAAGGGAAATAAAAGACGGAATCTGAATTTAAATCGTTGACCGATGAACAATTACAGAATTGCCATGTTCAAGGTAGATTGTGATTGATAATCCTAGCAGTAAAGTGTGGACTTTTTGTGCATCAATTTATTTTGAATTATTTTGTAATTATCTGTTATAAAAAATTTAGTTACTTACTAATTACGAATCAAAATAATTATAATCTCTCCTCAAAATGTAATAATTATTATCTACCACAAACTTTTTTTTTTATCCCAAAAAAATCATACATTAAACTTTTAACGTATTTTAAAGAATTAAAATTAAAGAATAAATTAAAAAGAAACATTAATAAAACATAGATATATTACTGGTGGCTTGGTAGGTGGAGAAAGTTAGTAATAGGTATGTGCTGTAGCCTGTATTTCTTCGCTCTTTAACTGATTGTGTACGAAAAATACTTGTACATTAAAATACTAATATGTATTATAAATATATTTAATTTATGTTTAATTCTATTTTACTTGTTATTATATATTTTTTAAGTATTTTAAGTTATTATTATAGCATTTAAATTTGATTATTTATGTATATATATTTTTAATAATAATTATGTAATATTATATTAATATATTAAGTATACAAATATTACTTATTATATTGTTAAATTTTGCATATTTTTAAAATTAATCATGATATACACATGTAATGTGCATATTAGCAACTAGCAACAAATAAATGGTTATTTAATAAATAATTAAATTATCATTTCAACTGATAAAATCTAATTTTACTTAATTGCATAATTGAATTCAAATTTACAGCTAAGATTATTTATGTTTAAAATTTAAGAGACATATATAATTAAACTATCATTTCAAGTAGGATTTATGGATAATCAAGTTACCATATTTTAAAAGTTATAGTTAAGATGTTCTTTGGTTTACCTCTTTTTATATACAATAAAATGATTGTTGGGTTTGACAAAATATTTATTATTATTATGTTTTAAATTATATGATTAAAACATCAAATATTATTTTTCATTTTTTTAAAAAAATTATCCTATATTTAAAAAAAAAACTTATGCAATTTTATTTGCATTATGAAGTGAGACTCACACAGTTAATGTTTTCAATAAGTAGGATATGTGCGAGGTGACATTCATATAATCATGCTATATATTTGCAAGATAGATTGAGATTTCAATTATGTTTTAGATTTTTGAACAATTTATGGATATTAAATACTATATATAAATGAAAAATATATTTTTAATTATATATTTATATATTTTACTCTCAAAATAAGTAAAAAAAATTAAAAAAATAGTTTGAAATTATGTTAAATAGATACTAAAATTAGTTAAATAATCTATATTATATATATACATATTAAGCATCCATCGATCAATGGTTAAAACACACAACTCTTACTCGATGTACCTCAATGTACCTCAATGGAATATTCCGAGAAGTTTATTGAAATTTGTTAAATAATTAAAATAAAATATACTTTTAATTTAAAGCACACAACTCTTACTCGATGTACCTCAATGGAATATTCCGAGAAGTTTATTGAAATTTGTTAAATAATTAAAATAAAATATACTTTTAATTACAATATTATAATTTTTATTAAAATATTAGTAATAATAAATTTTAAATTTTAATCAAAAATAATTGATTTCATAAATGAATATATATATATATTTAAATGCACGTGCGTCACATGTATTTGTTGTATTAAAATTTTAATAAATTTTTTATTTTAATAATAGATAAAATTATATTTAAACTACATTCCTTTAATTTCAAAGTGAGTACACTAATCCCTAAAAAATAAATAAATAATTAAAAATAAGAAAATAATAATAATATAAATACACATGAGAAAACTTTACCAACAATTTAGTAAAAAATTATCATAAAAGAATATTATTAAAAATATTGTTTGTTTGAATCAAACTTTCATGAAAATAAATTATAAGTAAAATAATAAATATGAAAATATTTTCATATTTAAACATAATTAAGTTTCATGAAAATAAATTACAAGTAAAATAACAAATTATTTTAAATATGAAAATATTTTTATATTTAAACATAATTAAGTTTTATTATTACTCATAACTTAATAAAAATAAAATGTATGTCCATAAAAATATATTAATAAATTATATATTTAATGTTATATATTTAATATTAATAAATATTGAAAATATAGTAAGAGGATTAAATATATAATAAAAAATTATAGACTTGAACAAACAAAGATACATATAAAATAGGAATATATTATTATTATTATTATTATGAGAAACTTTTATTTGGAATAAAATTAAAAAAAAAAAAAAATTAGTCAATTTTATAAACATTTTATTAACTATATTCTCATAAAAATAATTTTAAAAAAGTTAAAGAGGAATGAAGAAATATATATATATATATATATATATATGCTTTTCTTACTTCTTTAATGATAAATACGTAAGTTTTGAAACTATAACTAATGAAAATCATAAAATTTAATTTATTGATTTTAAGATATAACAATGATTATTATCTTTTATTTTTATTTTTTTTCGATTATTGATCAATAATTAATGTTATGTTAATTTAATAACAATTTAAGAAAATAAAAAATAATAATTTTAAAACTTATAATAATAAAATATCACTCCAATTATATTAAACGATGTTTAATTGAAAGAAATTTAATATTAAATAAATTTAAATAATCGTATTTGAATTTAAACGTCATTTGTAAGGTTATGTGTCATACTTTACAAAAAATGAAAAAAATATAAATTGATTATATGAGATGTTATTTTTATGATTATTTTCAAAATTATTATGTTTGATGTTTTTCCTAAAACTTTTAACTTTTAAAATATAAATATATATTTAAAAAAAAACAACTTCATTTAATTATCATACATATATACGTAATAAAAAAGTTATTGTCATCCTTTAAAATAAATTTATAATAAAATAAATGTGAAGATTATAATCTTTATATAAATTTTTAACTAATAGATTAAAATTAAATATAATTATATAATTATTATCAATAATTTATATATAATTAATTTATACACTACCATCTAACAAAATTTATTAATTTTTCACATGTTTACTTTATAGTTTATACATGTTAATAAAGTATATTTATCTAATATTTTTATTAAAAGTAAACTTATTGATTGATTTTCAAATATTTCGTAAATTAAAATAACAAATTATGAGATTCACGTGGTTGAAAAGTTAACAAAATAATAGCTAAATTATTTAAAAAAATATTAAAATAATTTACATAGAATACTAAAATAATAAGAATTATAGTATCCGGAAAAGATACACTTTAAACAAAATCTATTTAAACATGACCAAAGTAAAATTAAGAAGAAAAAATAATAAAAATAATATTATCAAAATTTATAACCATAAAATAAGACACGCTTATATCCATTTTGTACATTTTATTATTAAAAAAAATATGACGCATCATTTAATATTAGATACCGTTAAAATTGAACTACAATTATTTAAATATGCTTAATATTAAATTCTATTTAATTAAATATTGTTTAAAATTATTGGGTGTTATTTTATTATCATAAATTTTAAAGGTGTCATCTTTGATAATTTTCCAAGTAAAAATAGTAAAATAAAAAACACAACATACAAAATATAGAAAAACTTAAAAGAATAATAAAATTATCATAAATATTAAAAAAAATGGATATAAATAAAAGATTAATTTTATTAACTACAAAATAATTATTTATTTTAATATTTAAAGTAATATAAATTATCTATAAATTATTGTAAGTATGGACTATTTAAAAAAAGATTAAGTTTATAGTTTTTTAATTTTTTAAAGATAATTATGTATTTAAAAATAATAATTGATAAATATAATAAAAGAAAAACATAAGAGTTTTAGTGATAAAATAAGTTACAGATAAGAATAAATATATTATTTAAAATTTTATTTTATATATATCTTCTATAATAACAACAACAGTATACGTAATTAAAATAAAATAATAGACAAAATCATCTAAAATGAAAAATAATACATAGAAAAATTCATAAAATAGAGTAAATAGATTTTTCTACCACCGAAATTTTAAAATTATTATAATAATATTATCGAATTTCGATTTATTAATTTTATATCATTAAACTTTATAATTATTACAAAAATATCATTCATTTATAAAATAAAAATAAAAAAATTTGACAACAGTACACAAAAAGTTAAAATTGTGTAATTCAATACAAAAACATTTTCTCCAACAAATTTTAATTCCCAACCCATCCAAAGGAATTAACAACACTACACACTACACTAAAATTATTTAAATAGAAACAATGTAAGTAGGACACAAAAGGTAACTTAGAGTTAACTCTTTAAAGTAAATATTTTAATAGCATATTAATAATTTTTAATTATATTTTTATTTTTAATTAATGTTATTTTTTAAGTGATAGTATAAATTTTATTTTATTTTATAGATATAAATTTAAAAACTTAAAAGTCTACTCGTTTTTTTTTTCAAGTTTTTGATATTTTTTTAATAATAATTTAGAAAAAGAATTAAAAAAATATAAAACAGACTACAAAGATAATTAAAGTCAAAATTTACAAATGGAATGAAGACTTGCTTGCAACATGATATGCTAAAGAATATTCTTGAGTTTTCAAGAAAAATGAAGCAAAGATGTATTTTGTACTCTTTGAAATAGCAAATGATAAATCTTTTTCATCTGAACATTGATTCATGATAAAAACTATTCATTCATTGTGTTTATCGTGATCAAGTATCATAGATATTGGGATTTTGAGTTTGCCAAAATAAGAAGAAGAAACAACAACCACCACATCCAACCAAAGGACTTGGTCGAGTCCTCCATCTGATCCTCCCATGAAGAGTGAGTTCTAAGAAGATATAACCAGCTAAGGGTGCTTTTGATTGAATATTTTCTTATGTCATAATTAATGTGTCAGATATTATTGATTAAATAATAAAATCTAATTTTTTTAATTTATAATTAATTATCATATTAATAGTAATAATATCATAGAAAACTAGAAGACAAGATGAATCTAAACTAAAAATACTCAAATGCAAGATTATGAAAAATATATCATTAAAAAGAGAAATTGTTTTGGGGAAGGGGGGGGGGGGAGCTTTGGAGAGATTACTATGAATCTTCCCCCAAGGATATAAGTTTCTATGTTTTCCACTATACTTCCTAAGTACACTTATAAAAATAACAATAATAAGCATAAACTTTTTATCAATAATAAGATAAATAATGCTTTTAATGATAGATATTGCATGTAGAAAGCATGTTATTAGTCAGATTGCTCTTGGAATAATGGATACAATCAAATTATAAAATTAGAATAAAACAAGTAAGAAATAAGAGTTTAATTAGCTTCTTAAAAACAATGGGATTTTTCCCGTTCTTTGTTAGGGTAAGTATTTAGCTTTAATTAGCATAAAAAGTCATTGCTTTGTCTGATTTGAAATTATAATTTAAATTTAAAATAAAATAAAAAATCTTATTGCTAAATTTGTAAGTGCACTACTAAATATTTGATGGCATTCATTACCAAAGAAATAATAAATGCTCTGTAAATGGTTGATTATTTTCAATAAAAGTCTTTTTTATGAGTTAGGGACTAAAACCAGCCCATGTGATTCTGACGGTTGAATTTATAGGCATCAGAAGTAAATCAACTATAATAAAAAGTTTCACAAATTTTTTTTTTACGGGAGTAGTAAAAATTTAATACTTAAATGTGTATTTTTGCCATTATTTTTGGTACCTTTAATACATTATTAAATGTATATGTTATTTTTTTTAGTAGAAAATTGAACACCTTGAAAGAAGACACAGAGACCTTGTCAGTTCTGTAATACCTTCAATCGTGTGAAATAACATCACTTATTTTTAAGACATGATTTAGACATTGTACAAGCATATTTAATAAATCATAATAGCCACTGATTTAACATAATTAACAATAATTAGGTGATTTGTGCTAACTAAATAGGGATTTTTTTTAATTTTATATTTTTGTTATATGATAACATCACTATCATTTTTATTAATAAAAAAAGAAATTCTTACGAATGCTTCAATTTTCATGCTTTTTACGTATTTTTCACATGTCAAGTTGTCATTGTCATATACGCTATAGACGCATTTCATAGAATTCACAAATTTTCTAATCATGCCCTGTCGAGATGTTTTCATTTAATTTTCACTTATTATCTTCATAAATTTTTATATTTCCAAATAAATAAAGAATAAAATTAAATAAAACTAACTTTCATCTTCTACTAAACAATCTTCCTTACTTGAGCATATGTGATCTTATGCCTCATATCTTCAAGTTGATACATATATAGTGAGATGGAGTCAAGATGTTATCTATTAATATAACTTTGTAATTGACAGAATTTTGCAGCCTCAACCTAGGGGAACTTTTAGCCTATCAAGTCTTTGTTCATTGTGTTGAATCTTTTTGTTTCCAGCTGTATTTATGTACTCTTATTTCAAGGATATGTTATTACTATTTACATTAAAATGTAAAATAATGAATAAAGAGATTTTAAACCTGTATCTAACAGTTTTTGGTAGAAGAATAACATTTCAAAGAGAGATCAGAAAGATATGTCGAAACAAACAGCAGTTGGTAATTTTATTGAAGGGAAAAATCTAAAACATTACAAATTTATTCTCAAGGCAAAATCCCATTCTGAATAAGAACAGAACAAACTTAGATAGAAAAAAGACTAACAATCTTCAATGTTTCATCAAAATATGATACTAGCATTACCGATAACACAACCAGAAGAAGGGAAAAACAACAATCGTTACCAACCATATCTTTAGAAAACTTTATTTTAATGAGAGGAAATTTTGAGTTTGAGGGGCTTATTGATCCATGTCTTCCAAGTCCAAGTCCCTCTTCGAGATAAGGTAGACGCTGGTTCTTCATTCTCTTGCAGTTTCACAAGCTGTGGCTTTTTCCAAAGCATGAAATTGCGTGTTCCTTGCGATCCAATTGTGTCCCATGAATGCAGAGCTGCATAATCAAATTTCCCAAAACAAACAAATTATTATTATTTTTTAATTTACAGAAACACATAAAAAGGGTATTGAAAGAAAAAAAAAACCTAAACCAAAAAAAGTTTCATACTTCACAAAAAATCGACATAGGTATATATATTCAATAAAAAGCTCTAAACAGTCAAAAACCAATGCAAAACTTCAAGTTTCACACAAATAATCAACATGGGTATTGATAAAATTCCATAAATCAACAAAAAACTCTAAATGGGTTTTCAAAATTTTGGTTGATTACCATCTGTACCGGAATAGGGGCAATAGAGGAGAAAATCGTTGATATCAGAACCCAAAATTGGAAGACGACCTTCACGAGCGTAAGATTTCAAGGCAGTCTCAATTACAGCAGCAACAAGCTCTTCTTCGTTAACAACAAAACGGATCGGACCCGCACTGCCCAAGACATTGACGCTAATCAATAGTCTATTGCCCTTAAAATTCTGATTCTTCTTCGGCTTGTAATGCAACATTTTTTTTTCTTATCTTTTCCTTACCCAACAAAAATTGAACGAAACCCAAAATTTCTAAATCTTCAAAACAAAATCAAAGATTACGAAGAGAGAAGAAAAGGGTATTATCGAAATTGAAGAATCGAAAGAAAAAAATGGTGTTTATGGGTCGAGACCAAAGCAACGGTAGTACCAGCCTTCTTTGCAGGAGCCAAAAGCAAAAACAGAGGAAGCTGAATGTGGAAGAAGAAGATGAGCGCTCACCCTTGATTTAGAAAGGGAGCGCAAACAATAGGTACTGCTAAAGATTTCTACCATTCACAAACCGCTGGGGTTTCGATCTATCTTTTCTATAATGAAAAAATAAGAAACAAGGAGAAAGATTTAGAGAATTGTAGAGCTTTGAGATATTAGTTTTTGGAGACTCTGCTAACTGGTGATCTTGAGAAGAGTCGTCTTCGTATATAAACTGAAGGGGAAATGTTTATTTTATTTCTTTTGGGATTAGGGTTTCGCTGTATATTCTCAAACTTTAATTAAGAGGAAGAGGAATCATATTTCAACAAGAAGTACGGTAAGATAACATTTCTCTCTTTTTCATATATATCACGAGATATAACAATTATATTATAATATTAATTTCAGATTGTATTTAGGGAAAAAGGAATCATATTTCCACCAAAGTACAGTGAGATAAAATTTCATTTTTCATATATATCTCTACCATATACAATAACTATCACATTTATAATAAATATCTTATAAAATTTGTGCAATCATGTAAATTGGGTTATATAAATAAAATTTCATTTTTTAAGTATATCTCTATCATATATAATAACTATCCCATTTATAATAACTATCTTATAAAATTTATTTATGCAATCATGTAAATTGGGTTATATATATATTAGGGTGAATAGATTTTTTTGTCTTCAAATTTTGTCCTCTTTAAACACAATATCCTCAAATTTAAATACCTAATATTTTAATCTCAAAGCATTAAAAATAAACACATAAATTTTAAAATATATTTTATCTCGCATCAATTAATTAACTAATCATGCATTTTTTTAACGCTCAATGCGTTTGTCGTATGAAAATTTAGTATGTATATTCTATTAAAAAATTTAAGAACTTTAAAGCAATTTTCATAATTATTTAAATGTATTTGATTAAAATTTCATATAAATTTTTAAAATTTATTCATAAAGTCGTTAGAGATTTTTATAAATTTTGATGGAATTTTTAAATAGTAATACACAAAATAAAATCTTTACCGTGATATTTCAATAGATTTCGAAGAATTTTAATTTTTTATTTATTTATAATATTCTCTCCATCTTTTTTCTTACAATAAAATTAATTAAAATCAATAAAATAACATCCAAGTCATTAAAAACCAATGTCAAGCTTTAACATCCATACAAGTTTACAAATACTTTAAAATTTTATTAAAATTATAACGAAATAAAAAAATATGTTAGTTAATAAAATATTTAACAGTTATTATTCAAATTGTATGAATATAATACATTATTTTTATATAAAATATAACTATAGTAAAAATATATAAATATATAAATATGAGTATAATTTATTTAATTTTAAAAAATACGTTATTAAAAATATTAAGATATTATTTGATTTTTTGTAATAATATAAAATATCAATAATATATTTAATATAAATAGATCATAACTAAAGATAAAATAAATATTAACATTAAATTTAATTTAATTTTAATATGGTTTATTTAATAGTTTGATAGATGATACTCATCTCTTTTATTTTAAGTTAATTATTGTTATTTGATATTAAAAAATCATATTTAATATCTTTATTTTTTGATATATTTTATAATTAATTTTTTTTATATAAATAGGTCATAAAATATCTTAATGTTTTAATAAATTATAAAAAATATAAATTAAATATAATTGATAGCTGTTTTTATTATATGTTATTTTATTATTAACATAATATTAATATACATATTTAATAAAAAAATAATATAGGGAAAAGTATTTTTTATTTATTATTAAACGGAAAAAATAGTACATATATACAATATTTTTTTTTTAGATTTTATAATATTTCAAAAAGTAAAATTATTATTTTTTAATTCATATGTACATTTATAATACGAATATAATATGTAAAATTATTAACTATGTCAAAAACACGTTTCTTAATATTAATTTACTGATGTAATAAAAAATTTTAATTTTGCATTTGTGTGTTAATTTTTAATGGTTTATTGACTAAAATATTTAGTTTTTATGTTTGAAAACCTTTTGCGTCAAATAGAGTAGGCTTTGGCTATCAAATTATAATATATATATCAACGGAACCGGAGCATACAGGTATGGGATGTTATTAGTATTATTTAATTTTTTATATTATATATATAATTTTTTAATTATAATTTTTTTTAAAATTAAAAATTAAAATTATATTATATTATTTTAATAATTTTTAATTAAAATAATTTTTATTAATTAATTAAATAGCTATTAATATACAAAACTATAGCATGCTAAAATTAAAATATAATATGAAACTATTTAAGAAATTTAATATTTTAAAATAAAATTATTTAAATATATATAAAAAAATTGAAAAAAATTAAAAATTAAAAAAATTAAAAAAATAAAAACAGTAATAATTAATAAATATTAAAACATTTTTTTAAAATAAAAATTTCTTATTAGTTAACACTTTACCATTTGTTGGATAATTTTGTAGTATAGTCACAAAATAGTTTTAATTATCAATAATATTATAAATTGAGTTGATAATTATAATATAGTTATCTTAAAGATATAAATATTAAATAATTTATCTTAAATTATATTAAAAAAATAATTAAAAATAAATATTTATAAAACTATAAGAATTTAATCACATGATGAAAACAAATAGTTAGATTAATTATTTTTTAAAATATATTGAAGTATGTACACCATTATAATAAATTGATTATAAAATAACACTTAATCTTATAAAATATAATCATAATTAAAATATATTTTTTTATATAATATTAGAACGAAATCATAAATCTCTTCTAACTTATCAAGTACCATCCTATCTCAATAAAAATTAATATCATCAATTATATTAAAAGATTATATTTTAATTACTATAAATAAATTTTTTATGAAATAATATAATTTATTCATAATTATTATTTTTTTAAAGTAATAAAATTAAGTATTTTTAATTTAAGACTCAATACATGAATCAAATTTGCAAATTGAATTTAAGTATTCATAACGATTTAATTTTAAAATCCAGTATGATAATTTTTCTAACATAACATAACGTGCCTTTTTCTTCCGAGACTTTGCTTCTATAGTTTTTTTTTAATATTTGTTACGTCATCGTCTTTTTTTTCTTCAGAAATTATGAGAATAACTTCAACTTTACGACTTCAATTTTAACAGCGAAACAAAAATTTTGTTTAATTAAAATTAAAAATAAACAAGTATAAATGAGTTCTAAATATAACAAGCCCAAAATGGAATAAAAATTAATGACTTCTAATTAGTAAGTATAAATGATAATTTTTTTTTGTTCCTTCTTTCATCTAATGGTAAAATTAATTTTTTATTAATTTCAAATTATATATTTAAATAATATTAAATAATATTTAATTTAATAATATATATGCTTTTTTATCAATTGGATTTTTCATATAGGGTCATCGGCGAGTTTCACATTTACCTATCTTTCTTATTTATTTTTAAAACTTTTTAATTTCCAAAAATTAAGAGTTAATCATTTTCAAGTCAACATTAATGTATCTAAACGCATTTTAAAATAAACTCGAACAAAATAAATATATTATAATAATAATGATGAGCCAATGCGTACATCTTGTCCAGTACGCCTCTTTTTTTTTGTTTTTTTTTTTGGGGGCCTAATTGTCTGGCTAGGCTTGATTAGGTTGTGATTTATTAAAATTTCGTCCGTACAAATAAGGTTGGAATATCCTTCTTCATCTAAATTTTATTCTTGCTTTTGTTAGTCAATGTTTTTATTTTATTTATTTTTTGGCCCTTTTTCATTGCATATGTAGAACATGAGAACATGCAGTTTCTTAATATTAAATAAATTGGAAAAGAAAAGAAAAAAATATTTTCTTCCATTGACATATATAATATATAAATGCAATTCAATACGAAATGTTCAATGGTAAGAGCTTCTGCATCTATAATTATTTATTCAAAAAAATATCATATATTATGCAAATATTTTTTCTAATATCATATATAACTATATAATTAAGCATGTGAGTTGCAATAAAAATTTACAATTTAGTTAATCATGTGCTAATTACCGACTGTTTTATAAGGTCGTGATCTTATCATTCAATTCTCTATATAAGTTATGGAATTTTTAAAAATTATATGTCATTGAATATATATATATATATGATTATATGATATTTAATTATAAATTAAAAAATAAATTATATTATTTTGATAATTAATTATCTACTGTGAATTATTATTTTATAATTTGGGTTATAAATGAGGGCTTATAAAATTTAGGAGGAAAAGTCAGCATCATTTGCCACCATCGGATCAAGCCTAGCTAGACAAGATGTACACGTTGGCTCGTAATTATTATTGTGATATATTTTCTTTTGTTCGAATTTATTTTAAAATATGTTTAGGTACAATAGTGTTGACTTGATACCATTTCATGTTTAGGCCAAGAAGAGTCCAATTCTTTGGTCTCGTTTCTATGTCATTAATAATTAAGAGACTTGTACTGAGTAACTTTAATAAAGTGATAAAAAAGTTCGGAAGAAAAATTAAAATTATTTATAATCTTTATGATAATACATTTTGTAACAAATATTATTATTTATATTCATAATTTAAAAAAATTAAAAAAATAAGAAGTATGTTTATATAATTATTACATTTATATTTATTTTTAAACTAAAATAATAATTATGGTATATATGATATTTAAATATAATATATTATAAAATAAAATATATATTTATTTATAATTTAATTTAAATAAGATATAGTTAATTATAAAATCTGTTAATCTAAATATTATATAATTTTTAATTTAATTTTAACACAATTATAAAATTATCGATAAAATTTGATTAAAATCGAAAAATACATATCAAATTTTTTAATTTAAGTAAAATTAATAGAATTATACTATTAGCAGTAGACTAATAGTATGGTATCAAAAGTTGTCTCACCTAACCTATCCAAGAATCAATGGTGCTACGTATTTCAGGATTGGGCTTTTGGTATTACGTACTAGTAACTCATTTTGAATATAACATCTACCGACGTGGTTTACTCCAAGTTAGTAACGCAAGCTTCTTTTTTTTTTCCTTATTCTTTTTCTTTTTTACATTTTTGTTGCAGGACGATCGATGAAATAAATAATCAACTGCCATTAATTGTTTCTGTACATTTTAACAATAACTTTATATATATATAAATTATTGTTACTGTATTAGTTGTTAAGTTTGGATATGCAACCGATTGATTCAGGACACATGAAAATCTTTTAGAAATAAACTCGCTCACCTAAATTTGAAGAGTGACAACTGTTTCACCGTTTCCATATATGAAAAGTTAAGAAGGAAAAAACAGGTAATGCCGTAATGAATAATATTGAAGCTTATCTAGAATCAATTTGGAATTGTATGCAATATATGTGTTGTCATCTCAAAAAGCACACCAACAACGTGGACTACGTCTGTAATTCCACTTAGCCCATGCTTTTGTGATTCCCAGAGGATGTATGGATTCTATTTAATTGCAACTTCTATTTCAAATTGATAAAGTAATTTTAAAAAATTTACCCATCTTATTTTATTTTTTAATTTTTTTTAAAAAATATAAGTTAAATATAATTAGAAGGAATACTTAATACGATTCTTACATTTTTTACACTTATTAAGAAAAAAAATTGTATGTATAACTTAAAAATAATTTCAAGATTCAAAAAATTTAAATAATAATACTTATTATATTCACCGTTATTATTTTTAATTAATGCTAGTTAACTTAAAAACTTATGAATTTCAAAAGTATTGTAGAAATTAAATAGAGTGAAAACATTATAAGAAAATAAGAGATTTAAAAAAAATGAACTAAATTATACAACAAAATAATAATAATAATAATAAAGAAACTATAATATGAAAATTAAAAAAATAAAGAATTAAAAAAGTAAGACAAAAATGAAAATATAAATCGTGAAAAATTTAAATAATATTAGAATTTAAGTTCTTGTGTTAAAATTTAAATAACTTTAATTATTAAAGTATTTATTTTTAACCTGTGTAAGTAATATATAAAGAGAAACAATATATAGCTAATAAGTATATAAAATAATTATTTGTCTATTTAAGTGAGTTATCAAAGGAAACGTACAACTTTTTTAATCAAGTCAAAATTTAGAGAGTAAGTAGTTGCAGGAACCACATGAGTTGATAGAAATACGTACGTGTAAATCCATGAATATAAAGCAACCCAAAGGAACATAAATAGGATTTTTCTCAAAAATATAAAATATTATCGATTTAATAATTTATTTATTTTCAATTTTGTAACACATCACAGAATAAAGAGTTTTTTTTTTTTGTAGTGAATACCAAGGTGTTGAAGAATTTAATAAATGCAACAAATAAAAAACATAAAGTTATGCAATTATAATAAGCTTCAAGCTTCCAAACAAGTTTAGTCACGACGTCACTATTCAATAATCTTGAATACACCTCTTGAAGAAGTCCTAATCTAAAAGTCTTTGCAATTCTCACCTTGTGATAATATGATACCACATGTTAAAAAATTCTCTAGAGACACCTGCTCTGATTAAGCTTCTGACACTTGGTGTCGGTGGCATCTCTCGTCAATAATCGTAATAGAATAATTTTGAATGTGTTTTGCTCAATAATAGTATTACCACAAAAATGGATAAATAATTTAAAGAAACAAGCTCTTGATTCCTCAAATGATTTAGTCAAAAAAATTTCTCAATTGATATATGGATAGAGTAAAAACTCTTGATTTTTTTTCCATACCAAAAAAAAAAAAAAAACAGAGAGAGAGAGAGAGCTTGAAATGATGTTTAAGATGTTAAAGAATATCTTATATATTGTCCAAGTGTATTTACGTGCTTCTTAAAAAAAAATTAAATTATTTTGTTCTTCTTATTTTTTATGATTTTTTTTTAATTTCCGCACTTATTCTCTTTTGGTAAAACTACTTGAAGTGAGAAGGGACATAAACTCCTCTCCTTTCTAAAAACAATAAATTTTGGTTTAATATTTATTAAAATTTAAATAAATTACATATATATATATAAAATAGTTTTGTATCTTATCTTGATTTTTATCACTTAAAACATTACAAAGTCAGTAATGTAAATATATCTATACTTAAATAAAATACACATAATATCATAATGTCTCTTATGAATTAAAATCCTCTTAATTTTTCTCCTTATAATTTGATTTCTTTACCATTTAAATTTTGATATATTTATTTTAAAATTTGAGATCAATTTAAAATTAAACTTTAAAACAATAAAAAAATATAAAAATTAAAGTATTAGAATTAAAAATAAAGAATTAAGTTATAAAAAAACAAAGAAATTAAAGTGAAAATTAAATAAAATAGAGAAACTATTACATATACCAAAAAAGCACCAAAGTGTGGAAGGTAAAAAAAATCATTCATATAATTTAGTCTTAAAAAAAAAACTATATCTTGTTTGGGGATCTTATGGTCATAAGCGTTTAACCTCACGATCTGCTTCGTCGTATGTTTTGTAGGTCAAATTCATAATTGTAAAAAGCCAAATGATCACGATCTGCTCTTATATTTTAACTATTCATCAATAGAGTTATTAGTAATGTTGATAAAGTTGATGTGTCAGTATACATGAATAATACAGAGTGTATAGTGTGAGGTAGGTGTGTGCATTCAACTTAAAATTTAAATTTAAATTCATAACTTCATTTTTTAAAAGTAAGAATCGATCTAGTTTAATAAAACCTATAAACTAATTCAAATCAAAACTTTCGAATTATGTTGGATCGAATTTTAGTATTTTTTTAAAAGATTTATTTTTAATAATTAAACAACTATTTAATTAAATATTATATTTTAATAATTAATTAAAATTTAAACATAATTTTTTTAAATAATAAATAAATAAATAATATATATTCAATTATTACTTTCAAATATTAAGAAAAATAATATAAATATTTATTATTTAATTTCGTATAAAAATAAACATTTAATTTAAATAATAAAAATGTAAAAACTAAACCTTTGTATTGAGAATTGGGATTGAGAAATTAAATAGGGTTAATAGTCTATGATAAAAAAATAAGGAATGATCATCTGAAATTTAGATAGGTAAACTACGTTACTGCAAAGTAGGAAGAGAAAAACCATTAATTTTATTATATATATTTTTTTATCTTTTTATTAAATAAAATTATTATATTAAAATAAATAAATAAATATAATATAAGTATTTAGTTGATCGATTACTGCCAAAATTTTATCTCATAAATAAGTTATGCAATTTTTAAATTCAAATTCAACCAATCATGATTAAAAAATTGTATAAATTGAATTAAATTATTTGACTTGGATAGCATCAGTGAGTAGTAAAAAAAATACTATTTTTCTCTAAAAACACCGTTCTTAATTTCGATTGATTTAAACTAATGACTAATTTTTCACAATAATTATTTTGTAAGCACAATTCCAAATTTAATTTTTTTCACTTGTAAAAACAATAAAAAAATTAGTCCACTAATGAATAATTTTTCACAATAATTATTCTGCATGCACAATTCCAAATTTAATTTTTTCACTTATAAAACGATGTTAAAAAAAAGTTAGGGAAAGTCAATTTAATATTTTGAAAACATTTTGATTAATGATTTTATGCAAAATTGAATTTTAAATTTGAGCCAAAATAATAACTTAAAGAAAACAAAACCATGTAATTTTTTTATTGTAGAGATTAAATACTTATTGTAAAGATGATCAGCATTTTTTATTTTATTGGAAAATGAACCATGTTATTATTAAAGTATGAGAGAAAAAGATGACTTAACGATCTCTCAATTTATTGTTTAACATGATATTTATTTGTATATAGATGATTCTATTTTATGTAAACACTAATGATATTTTTTTAAAATTATCAAAATATACCAAATATTTATAATGAATCATATAAAAGTTTTTCATTAAAGTGGACCAGCATGGTTCAACCGAATATACTTTATATAAGCTCGTTAAAAATTCAAAATTTGAGTGATAATTATAAATACATTTATCATAATTATTTAAAATTAAATCATATCTTTAGATTTATACTATGTTTGTTATCGTTAGTCTAGTAAATATTTAATTTATATAATTTTATATATGTATGATAGAGAATTCAATTATATAATTAGTTATAGTAATCAAGCATGTTACAAGGTGAATATATTTTAGATTATTCTTATATTAATATTGATATTGGATGTCTTATTTAACGAATGTTTGCCTTGTTACCAGAAACACATCAACGTCTCCATTGTTATAAATCAATATTAATTAAAATAATATATAAATTAATTAAATAAATATAATTAATTTTAAATATAAACATATACGATTATAACTGTATCAAAATCAAATTTATTACTTTATATTTGATTAATACTTAAAATCATTGATTGTACAATACTAGCGAATAACAGAACAATTTTTTTTTTTTTTTTTGCCATTTCTACCCTATCACATGCCATTGGACGATGCAGAGTTTGCAATAGTCTTAATTTGGGTCGGAGCCAAAAGTCTCGGCTAAAACAGAGAGATTTTAATTAAATTCAAGCTTAATTTTTTTCCCTTCATATTTTACAACTTTTTTTTCTTATTATTTGATGATTTTATTTTATATTTTGATAATTTATTTTCTCTTACAATTTAATCAATTTAATTTTTAATTTTTATTATTTTTGTCCAAAATTTGATATTAATTTAAAATTAACTTTAAAAAAATAATAAAAATAAGGTGATGAAAATGTAAAAAATAAAAATAAAATGAATAAATCATTAAAAAATAAAGGATTAAAATATAGAATGTGAAAAATTCAAGGACTATATTGTAATTTAGCCTTTTAATTAAAAAAAAAAACCATGACGCAACTACACAATCAATTATATATAGGAGTATAGTTTTATCATTTATGCTTGTTAGCCTCTTCACGTTATATATAGGAACATGTTCTTTCCGAGTCTTTCATGGTTGTAAGGCTCTTCACATCCTCTATCAAAGTCGGACTAGGATACTCAGGTGGTTTTTTTTAATATATATATATTTTTAAATTTTAATAATTTATTTTACATCTAATTTAAAGATATTAATAAATAATAATAATACAACTAATAGATTAAAAATATATTACTTAAATTTAATAAATAAAAATAAAAATAAAAATAAAAATAAAAATGAAAATAAATGAAAAGATCATATTCCACCAAAATGATGAAATGTGTGAAACACATGTTAAAATTTTGCCCTAAAGTAGAGTGCCTTGAATGTCAAAGGGCAAAAAAGAAAGAGAATTAGTCTAAAGCAAAAACAACGCTGAACCAGACAACTTTTTCCACAATCAGGTCCTAAGAAAGTGAAGTGTTCCAATAGGTGAGAATAGCGTGAGAAAAGGTAAGCCATCAATCAGCTAATTGTGACTTTATTTCTTTCAAATTGTATACACCACAAAGGAAGATTCTTTTCTAATTTTTACGCACCACTAATCCACGAAAGATTCTTTCCCTCGTGGTTAAAGCTTGCTTTTGTTCCCTATGATTTTTGTTTCTTTTTGAACGATTTTGCGATCAAATAATTGAAACACATAAGCATATATAATATGTCTGTTTCTCGGATTTGATCGCCTATTTGATTATTAGGTGAGGATATATTCATAGTTTATTAATTCCGTCGAGAAAAAAGTAAAGAATAAGAAGAAGAGATTGAGAAAGAAATTGCAATGAACAATTTGTTGGGACTTCTCAGAATCAGAGTCCAAAGAGGAATCAATCTGGCAGTTCGAGATACTACTTCTAGTGATCCTTATGTTGTTGTCACCATGGCTCAACAGGTCTGTCTCCTTTTATCTATCTCTTTTTTATTTTATTTTATTTTATCTGACTCTTTTTTTGTTAATTGTGTTAGATTTTGGATTTTTTCCCCTTTCCTTTGCAGTATATTTGGGATAATGATTTCTGTTTCTTCTATATAAATCCCATATTTTTAGACACAGAAATTTCGTGAAAAATGAAGAGAATAAAGATGAAAATAGTTTTAAATACTGAATCTGGTGAAAATATATGAATTTTTGCTGGGTACTACTATTCATCTCAGCTGTGATGTAAGACGACTTAGGTATAGGATTTAGATTGGATAATGATAAACCTTATGTGAAAGTAAAATACTTTCACAAATTGTTATTATCACAAATTTGGTGTTACCGGTTGTGGGATAGACGAGATGATACAGCATCTCGTTCTATATGCATCAGGTTGTGGGTTTGAGAGGTGAAAATGTACGTAATGGTTGTTATGACCTCCCGCTTTGATTCACGCTTCTTGCCAGCTCATAACTGACATCCTTTATCTAGCCTGTTAAGTATTTTTGTCCTACATCAACTAAAAACAAAACAATAATGTTGTTTATAAACTTAGACAACTCTTAATTTAATGAGATCTTATTGGGTTAAGTTAGTCATGAGTTTCTAACATGGTATCAAAGTTGGGCCTAGTCTCTATGTGTTTAGACCTTGGGTTCTACCATAGTCTCACCATGGTGCTAATATCCACCTTTGTCCGCCGTGTAGAGGAAGGCTATTAAATATCCTTGTCCCACATCGATTAAGAACAAAACAGCAATGCTGCTTATAAGCTTGGGTAACCCTTATCTTAATAAGATCTTATTGGATTAAGTTAGGCATGATTTTCTAACATAATCGATGATCTGATTGATGAAACGCCGTGACCATCCCTCCCATCCAGTGAGATTTTAATTTCCTGACCAAAAAGAATAAAATTAGGTGTTAAATTTTCATTGAGTTCTTGCTAATCAGTTGTCGATCCATCGCTCCACTCCATTTATGATATAACAAATTTTGTGATATGTAACACTACTCAATATAAAAGGGGTAAGAAGATTTTGACACGGTGATATTGGGGGTAGATCGCAAACATGTTTGGCATTTTCATTTTTTTCTTTTATGTACTGTTTGGTGCAAGAAACATTAGGTGTTGATTCTAATTCTGATTTTGAATCAACAGATTGGATTAGTATTATGGTTGTTTGTGTCCCACTTTTTATTCTGATATTTTTAATAAATAAATTGATACAGAGATTGAAGACTCGTGTCATCAAAAGAGATGTGAATCCTCAGTGGAACGAGGAGTTGACCCTTTCTATAACAAGTCTCGAGACTCCAATTATTCTTGTAAGTAATATTTCACTTATATAGAGTCCAATCCTGTGTCACTTTCGTTGTGCTATTGCATATGCTACTAAGATATATGTGTTAAGTACGTGGACAAAAGTGATTGAAAATGTGAGTTTTATTGCATAAAAAGGCAACAAGAGCTAATGTGCTTGTGTTGTGCAGACCGTGTATGATAAAGATACATTCACAGTAGATGATAAAATGGGAGATGCAGAAATAGACATTAAGCCCTATGTGGAATGCTTGCAAATGGGTCTTGAAAACATGCCAGAAGGCTGTATTGTCAAGAGGATCCAGCCAACTAGGGAGAACTGTCTTTCTGATGAAAGCCATTGTGTTTGGACCAGCGGAAAGATTGTGCAGGACATGATTTTGAGGCTGCGAAATGTCGAGTGTGGCGAAGTCGTCGTTCAGATTGAGTGGATCAATCTTCCTGGTTGTAAGGGTTTAGCAGATTTTACTACTAGCTCTTGAATTTACCTATCTGCAGTTCTTGATCTTTGAGTTGTCATGTTTTGCATTTTGACACTAGGAGTCTCTACTAATATTAATATGTATAAACGTTAATGTTTTGACCTATATTGTGTATATTATGTACTAATGAGTTGCAATATGTTTTCCTTTTACAATTTGTTTTCCCAGCCTCTAGTTCAATGTAAAGTCTATTATTTACTAAAAATATCTTCAAGTTTTGATAGCTTCTCTTTGAAAGCAACTCAAAGAGTGAAGTGGGATCCAAAAACTAATAGAAAGGAGTACAAGATTCTTAGGAAAAAAAATATTCAATTGAATAATCTACTTTTATATAATTAAAAAGCTTCAAAACATTTTATAGAGCTGTTGGTTAACTAGTAGAAATTAAGATCAATGAAACTAGTCTTATTATTATTATTATTTTAAGTTATTGATTACCGATTATTCTAAAAGCTTAAAAATTGACCAACAATTTATTAAGACTATGTTTAAATAAATAATAATCATCATGTAGTAATAATCATGTGACTGGCTGTAACAAAAATCACAAACTAATTATCATGGCATATGGTCGTGGTTTGTTCGTTTTTTCCCTCCATCGAGAAAAGGGGGTGTCAAAACCATCTGCTACAAATAGACAATTTTAACAACTAGAAGCTTTTTAAAATATCGGCCGTGCATGAACAAATAAATTCTTGTCGTAAAGAGTTTTTCAATACTATATATAATGATAACATTAAATATGTATTTTAATAATTAATGTACTATAAATTATATAAATTATAAGATGTACTTTTTCAATTTTTGCTTAATCTACTATACTCACTAAATAATACTTCTTGAAATTAAAAAATCATATGAATCAAACCGTCCACGTATAACAATACAAGTAATAATATCAAGAAGTATTTCGATAAAGAAAGAAACAAAAATATAAGAATACAACACAATTTTATTAAGATTTGTTTAATACCAACCTACATCCACGAAACATTTGAGTGTCTTTATAGCAAAACTAGTTGGAGTGTGAAAAAAGTCTGATGATAGATCTTTGTTATGAAAGCAATTTACGGAGAATTTTGGTGAGTATAAAAAAGATTTATGTATTCTTTGTTGACGAAATATTGATTTTTTTATTTTAAGATTAAATGGTACTTGGTATTCGATCATATAATTTAAAACTAAAAAGAAATAAATAGCCTTGATGTACTACTTGATATCCTGTATGAATATACGTTGGTAACTCATCCACCATGATCATACCTTTAACATTATTAATCCAATCTTAAAGTATTAAATTATGAGTAACCTCATTATTTTTACAAAAAATCCACCGAGATAGAGATCATTGAGAAGTAACATACTAATTCGTGAATTGCATATAAAACATCATTGACTTCTAAAGACATTTGTTGCAATTCATTAGGATTGAAGCCATCAATAATCTTCTTCTTATCTCCTTCTACATATATTGGTTTAACCTTGGATTGTAAAGCATATTGATAGGAGGCTTAAAAAGACAAAACTTATGCAACTTTCAAGACAAAATAATGAATGAGTTTGCACAAATATAACAAAATTGACGATAATGATCAAAACAACAAAACCAAATTTAGCAAAGCAATTTTGCCAAGAGGCATCATGAAATAGTTGTACCGTCTAGTATGAATATACATCCATTGGTAGACTTTGAGTCTTTTAAATCAAAAATTTAATTTGTATAACTGTATCCTTCTAATACAACTGGATATCTTGTGTAATTCAGTCCATAGTTATATATATATCTTAAGTATCTAAGTAGCCTTATAATACCTTTTTAGTAATTATATTCTGGATTATTAGTATATCTACTTAGTTTACTTACATAATAAGCTATGTTCGATCTTGAATAACTCATCAATTACATAAAACTTTCTATCATTCTATAATATTCTAGTTGAGACAAATTCTCATTTTTATTCTTAGATATGTATAGATTTATATCTATTGGTATTCTTATAATTTTAGAATCACCATTGTTAAATTTCTCAAGTATTTTGTCAACATAATGACATTGACTTAAAATGAGAACGCTTAATATCCTTGATATCTTAATTCCTTGATATCTTAATTCCTTGAATTACATCAGCAGGCTCTATGTCTTTCATATCAAACCTTGAATTCAATATAATCTTAGTAGATTTTATCATTTGATCATTACTGCCCACAATTACAATGTTATCAACGTAAAGACACAAGATAACATGACCATCTTTTTTGTCCTTGACATATATGCATTTGTCACATTCGTAGATTTTAAAGCCATTTGTTCTCACGATATTATCAAACTTTTCATGCCACTATTTTGGTGCTTGTTTCAAGTCTTATAAAGACGTCATCAATTTGCAGATCTTTCCTTCTTGCCCAAGACATGAAAAATCCTTGGGTTGGTCCATGTAGATTTATTCATCTAACTTTTTATTTAAAAATGCTATCTTTATAATCATTTGATGTATTTCAAGATTTCATAGAACGACGATAGTAATTATCATCCTTATGGATGTTATTTTCGTTACAAGAGAATAAGTATCAAATTAATTAAGGTAATGTTGTTTGTATCCCTCAATTACAAGCCTAGTCTTGTACTTTTCAATTGATCTATCTAATTTATGTTTTCTTATGAAAATCCACTTGAACCCTAGTGTTTTACTACTTAAAAGTAAATAAACTAGTTGCCAAGTGTGATTTTACATAATTGACTCAATTTCACTATTAATGGCTTCTTTCCATTAACCTTTAGAAGAATTCATAGGGTCTTTATAGGGTTGAGGTTCACTTCTAGCAAATAGGTCAAAACATCTAGAACATAAGAAGCTTCTATCCTAGTCCCTTTGCTACATCTAGGTTCAACCTTTTTTTCATGTTCTTTATTTTAACTTTTTTCATTCATAGTCTCATACATTCGGTTAGACGAACTTGATTCTCCTTGAGATTTACCTAAAAATACATGTTCAAAGAACGATGCATTCTTTGATTCTATTATCATGTTATTGTGTATGTTTGGAATCTTTAATTCATACACAAGAATCGATTAACATTACTATTATATGCATATCTAATGAAAATACAATCTATCGTTTTTGGACTTATCTTCATCTTCTTAGGTATAGAAAAATACATTTTCCTTAAATAGTTTATACGGTATCTTATGTGTCTTTTTTGAGGTACCTTATTTAAAAAGTAGTTACTTGACAAAATAACCAAGTTCTATAGCAATCCATAACTTAATAGCATTGCATTCATCGTTTTTTTTCAAGCTTGAAATATGAGAAAGAAAGCCATCGAGTCTTTCTTTCTTGAATCCTTGAGAACATCTTCTTTTACTTAAGAAAGAGTAGTCTCATTTTGTGATTCAATGTACCCATTCTCTACAATATCTCATGTATCATTGACACCTAATAATGCCTTTATCTTAATGTTTCAATTATTATATTTCCTTTTTGTAAAAAATGAAACTTGAAAGGGAGTCATGCCATTGTTTGTCATCTTCTTGGACTCTTAATTACTTAAGCTCTAATACTAGATTTTTGAAAGGGATGATTTTAAGGAAAAAAATTATGAACAAGCTAAAGGGAAAGAGATTTAAAAGAAGAGATACCAAGTAAGTTATTTTTCTCAAACTTGCTTATAAAATTACTTAATAACTTGATTACAAATGGTCTTAGAAAAATTCTATTTATAAATTAAAAAAAAATATTTTTTACAACTTATTATCACTTATTAAATTACTTATATTAATTAGTCTCGTACTTATAAAATATTAAACATATTTACTTGTATTTATTAGTCTTATTTTTATTAAATCATTTTCTACTACTAGTAACAATTATTGATATAACAAGTAAAATTTAAGATAATTTAGAAATAATAAGTAAATTTTAAAAATAATAAATTAAGTTTAATTTAAATAAGAGTGACATTATGTTTTCTTAGTAGATAATATCAATTTATTTGTTATATCAATAATTTATTTGTTTTATTTCATTGATAACCAAACACAAGTAGTTTTTTGAAAATCACCTGATAGTTTAATTAATTGAATTTATCTAATTCCACCTATTTTAATTTTCTTTCACATAGAGGAGGATTATCATTGAAGTAAAAAACTATATATATAACTTTGTTTTCTTTCTATATATACTTCTCAAAACGTGTTACTTGAAGTGGAGTGATCACATGTATAATTACTTAGGTTAAATTTAATCTTTTGTTATATCAAATTCCATTCATTAGATTGTTAATAAAAAATTCAATTATATATATATTTTAAAAAAATGAATTACAGATATGGGATTTCACATAGAATGATATTGACGTTTGGTGAATTTTATAACGTATGTTTTGATGTATTTTGATTAAAATATGAAAAGATAAAATTATATTATGCATATTTACATCAATTTTACACTCTTTTAACAATTGTATGTTTAGAATATCTACTTTTTTTTAAGTGCGTAACATATTTTATATTATCTAAGTTTATTAAAAAAAATGAGTATTGAAAATTAAAAAAAAAATATAAATTTGTAAACAGTATAATCAGTAGTTGAAAGAAGTTTGACGAGTGTGCCAAAATAAATTTTATTTGTAAAATTTATTCAAAAAGCAATAAATATCTCAAAAGTGAAAATATTAAAAAATTAATACAAATTTATAAATTTAAAATTTATTTTGAATTATTAATATTTCATAATATGTTTCAACTTACTGTTTATTTTTTCTTTCAAATTTCTCAAGTTACATATTGAAAGTTTTTATAAATATACAGTAACGATAAAATTTCAGTTATATATTTATATAATTTTTTAATACGATTTTTTAAATACATTTTTTTCCTTCCATATGATACACATGCTTCTGACAAATGTATTAAATCTTTACCGTCGAATTTCGACAACTTAAATTATATTGTGAGATAATATAAAACTCAAGTTTATTTTAACTAATTATCCAAAACCAATTACAAAATTCCCTCCCATGCGCCACACGTGCTTATCTAACAATAAACTCAAGTTTCATATGATTATCATTTTAAGATCTTATATTAATAAATATTATTATAAGCATATTTTTAAAACCATATTAAATAAGTATTATATTTAATACATATTTATAATCACAAAATTAAAATATTATACTATTTATAATCACAAAATTAAAATATTATACTAAGAAAAGAAAAAAAAGAATTATTAGTTATTTTGGGATTAGTACTACAAGTCATAAAGTTTAAGAATTAGTAATTTTTTTCCACATGTTTGATAAAAGATATTCTTTTATAATTCTCCAAAAATAATTTTTTTAAATAATTTTTTCTATAAAATATACATAAATTTTGAGTAATTATTTTACGCTTAGGTTTAACTTTGTATAAATTCAAAAATTATTTTACAAAAATATAATAGTAAAAATATTTGTTATTTTAAATTGTTTTATATTTGAGGATAGTAATACAAATAATAGTAAGTAAATTTTAGATTTAAAAGTAGGTTTAACTTTGTATAAATTCAAAAATTATTTTACAAAAATATAATAGTAAAAATATTTGTTATTTTAAATTGTTTTATATTTGAGGATACTAATACAAATAATAGTAAGTAAATTTTAGATTTTTCTTCTAAAGAAAAAGAAGAAATGAAGGGATAAGAAAAAAAAAAGAAAACAAAATTAAAAAACTTAAATAAAAAAACCTGTGAAAAAGAGTAAGAAAAGAAGCGTAAAAATGAAAAAAAATTAAGGATATAATTATCTTTAAATAAATAGGATTAGGGGTGTCCATGGTCCGGTCCGGTCCGATTTTGTCTAAAAAAAATTTAACCAGATCGGACCGTTTGACATATAAAACGGTTTTGGTCCGATTTGGTTCGATTTTTTTATAATTTAATGAAGAATAATGTGAAATTTTTAATATATTATTAAATCGATTCGGTCCGGTTCGAACGGTTTAAAATTAATACAAATCGGACCAGACCGTTTGATTAGTAAAATTGTTTGGTTTGGTCCGGTCCGATCCGGTTTATGGACACCCTTAAATAGGATTATTATTTATAATTTTACAATGTTATAATGAATTGATAATTTAAATTCTTTAAAAATATAAATAAAAAAGTTATCAATTCTTAAACTTTAGTATAGATACGGTACCTTATCCGTTACTGTGCAACATCAAGTAATTTTTTCATGTTCTTTTCTTCACAATGTGGAATAAAGCTTATCATATTTTATTTGTTTTTAGTTCATATGTTGTCTATTTTTCTACTGTGTGAATAAGTAAAGTAATTAATAATTAATACAATCCTAAGATTAAAGCATTTAATAGTAATTTTATGCCATTCTATTTTAAAAATATAAAACTTTCATTAATTGAAGTATGCCTTGCTTCTGGTGACGTGCGCTTTTAAAATTTCACAAATATAAATCAAGCCTCAAAGTTTTGTTCAAAACCCAAATCTTTGAAAAGCCATGATTGGGTTTGGCCAGAAACTGTTAGTTTCTGTTCGGAAACTCTTTGAGCTCTCCTCCCAATCACATCAGTACCATCATCACCGTCAGTGTCTTCATGATCCCACTGAAACCTTGAAGAAAAAAATTGCAGAGTTGAAAAAGAACCCAAAGAGGAGGAACAACGGTAAGAAAGACCAGGTTTTTGTAGAGGTTCCTGAATCAAAATCCTATCTTGACACTGCGACTTTGCCCATGATTTTTGCTGCTGTTGGAATAGCTCTTTTTGCTAAGCTCCTTATGATGGTACGTTTCTTTTCAATTTAACTTCTGTGTAGCTTAAAAATAAATCCTCCGCATTCCTCACCACATGTTTGCTAAATGTCTCAAATGAAGTTGTTTTTTTTTTATGAATTGGGTTTTGGATAAATGAGAAATGGAAGTCATTTTAATGCCAATCTTTGATTCTCGTGGTTCTGATGATCCATTACCTAATCATTTCGGTTTTGGCTTGTTAATCCCCTCATTTATGGAAAAGAAGTTAACAGGCAACAGATGATTATGACAATTTAAAAGTAGTACATATGCCGTGGAAGTTCATTTATGTAACTTCTTGCAACAAGAGATACAAGGTTTAGTGGCTGATGGGATTGGTATTTGTTGGCAGTATGATGAATCAAAATCACAAGAAATGATTGAACGTAAGATTAAGAGTGCTCCTGCTGCACAAGGCACAGTTAGGATGCTTAACCGGGAAGAATGGGATGAAATTCGCGAAGTTAGGCCAAGGACTCCATTTGAATCCAAGCTTGCCCGTCCAAATGCAAGAATAAGAACAGGAGAACCTTTACACATGGTGAGATGCAATTTACACTCATCGCTTAATTCTGTATGAATAATATGCATGGATAAATTTGTTTCTTCCAGTTGTTCTCCAACTGTATTGTGTTCAACCTGATTTTTCACATATCATTATGAAAGTGTGGGTAAAAATAGTTGAAGCTTAATGAGACCAGTTTCCTTACCACATTGTGTACCCAAACCAAAGTACCTTGTGTTTCGAAATGACTGTTATTGTCAGCAAGGATCTCAAAATTGAATGGCTTTAATGTTTTACATGATTTGCATTCCATTATCCATAGTTTTGATACATAACCCTTCAGCTTGGCAATCTCTATTTATCTTTTGTTGTTAAGATTGCTCTGCAATTATAGCCATTGCATATGTGCTGACAACAGGGTTATGATTAGTTATAATGTCAACATTACATGTATAAAACATAGCTGTGTTTTCCTCGGATTAACATCTGAAACATATATTACAGTGTCTGAAGCCTGTTTTACCCCAAAAATAAGCTGCAATAAAGCAACATGTTTATATTGTCCTTAGCATCTAGTGCAGGAATATAGATTTATAAAAATAATATTATTTATTCTCTTAATAGCTTAAACTTTTACTACTGTTTTTTTTCCAACAATTTCTAATATGGTATCAGAACTAGAGGTCTGGTAGTCAAGGCCAGTAACTCCAATCGTTGAATTGTAAGGGCTTAACATTTATGGTGCATAGAACCAACACTTATAAAGAAGTGATAGATGTGTAAAAGTATTATTGACCTTGTAGTGTCATCAGTCTCAAAAGAGATTCTTTTATCTCTTTACATGTAATTGACTTGGTAAATTTATCATGTGTTGAGTTGTTATTATGCAAATTTTCTATTATAGATTCACCAATTATAAGTAACTCTCATTCAACCATATTCTCAAGATATAGCAAAGAGCAATTCATCACAAATTTGTGATAAGTACAGATGACGTGACATAATCCTACTTGTTATAGAATAGTGAGTTGAACTGCACCATCTATTAATTATGTACCACATCATTTGTAAATCTTCACATATTGTGATAAAAAGACTTTCCCTATACAAAATAAAATGGATGCTATGTCACTAATGCTGGAACTTTCTTCTGCAGGACGATGTGAAGGATTGGACAATTGATGTCCTCACAGATGCATTTGCCCGAGTTGAAGAAAGCCTGAGACAAAATTCAAAATGACTTTTTTTTTATGTGGCTGGAGCCTAAGCCACTAAATATGTCCACAGGGGCACAGGGGCAACTTTTTTGGTCCTAAGCCAACGGTTGAGAGGGCAATGAAATATTCTGTAATCAGATAGTATTTTTCTCTTTGCTATAGAGTTTATAGCTGTTACCAATTGATGTTCAATATAAAGATTGTAATTGGGCAACTGGTTGACCTTTATACAGACCTTTAAATAAAAAAATTCTATTTAATAAAAGTTGTAATATCATTATAAGTCGTGATATTATATATGCTAGTTAATTATAGGTAGAAAAAAATAAGAATTAAAATTTATGAATATTCTAATTTTGGTGATGTCATATCAGTGTTAAGTATCATAACTTGTAGAATAAAAAAGTGTTTTTTTTCAATAAACACTACTCTATATTCCTTTATTTATATCTGCCATGTGAATCAACATTGAGTTCAATGGTAATCGGAAACTTAGAGGATTTTTTATTTTTTATTTTTATGAACACTACTCTGTATTCCTTTATTTATATCTTCCGCATAAAGCAAGATTGAGTTAAATGGTAGTTAGTGACTTAAAGGATTAGTTTTTTAAAATAAAAAATAGAAATAACACTTTAAAATTTATAATATAAAAAATTAGTACATATGGTATATAATTGTCATATATTAATAATATTATTAAAAATATATAAAATAACTTATAATAATAAAAATAATCTCACATTAAACAAAATATAATTAAATAATTTTTAATATTAAACGATCAATTTAAATAATTTTTAATTAGATGACATCTAAAATAAATTAATGTGTCATTATTTTTAATAGTAAAAATATATAAAATAAATATATGAGATGTTATTTTTATGATTATAAATTTTAAGTTATTTTTGATGTTTTCCAAAATTTTTTTAGAAAAGTATCGTTAAGCCTTCCATGTATCGTCGTATTGGTTGTAGACCCATCTTTTACATTGTATTTAAAATGCTTTTAAATGTAAGAGACTCGTTTTATCATCAACTAGGTTATTAGCAAAATACAATATATATATATATATATAACTAGGCAAAAGAATCGAATGGATGCTAGGAATTAGAGTAAAAATTAACATCACAAGGAATTAGTTTAGCTTAAAAATAATTAATTAACTTCAATATTTTTTTATCAGCATTTATAAGTCAAAGTTTAATATCTGCAAAACCAGAATGCAAGATTGTACTGTAAGTCATAAAATTTCTTTGCATATTAGCAATCCATAAACTAATCAAGACATCAAAATGTCTTTGAAGCAGATCAATGAATGACAGGCTTTAGGGGATGAGCTCTCATTTTTGACCAGTCAAGTCTTGAATCAAGATCTTCATCTAATTCTCCAACAATACTTCTACAAAAGTTAAGACCATAATAGAGATTGTCATGTGGCATGGTAACACAATATCCATATATATAATAAAATAAAAATAGAAAAAGGAACAAGCTTGAGAGAATTACATGTTATCGCCTCTAATTATATACAATCCCAACACAAGTTGCTGGACGCCTTCCTGCAAAACAGGGTAAATGGAGAAGTTAACAACGGGAAAAAGAAAGCAGGGAACCGACATTGTTCTCTTTGAAACATTTAGGCTCCGTCTAAAATTATGTTATTAAACACAATACTAGACTACCAGTTCTTCACCTGAAGTAGGGAAAATCAAATATAATAACACTGTTATGCCGTAAAAGAAAAACACAGGGTTACATCATTTCCTATGCTTTGAAAAGATTAGTATTGCTGAAGGACTGATAAGGTTTTGATTGATTGGCCATAAATCACAGTTTATTCAAATTGTGAATAAATTATAACTGCTAAAAAGTAACAAGATCCAGAAGCACTTGTGTTTTTTTATAAGAAAATACAAAAAGCACTTTCTTCTCTAGTATTTCATTACAAACCTTTGTGGAGAAGACACGCTCATGAGATTCATCCAAAATTATATTCGTAGCCTGATCGAAGCCTCTCAGAACTCCCTTAAGAATACAACAAAGTCCAACTGATTGGTTAGGTACAAATATTACATTTATCTGTGAGTGTATGTCCTAGAATGAAAGAGAGACTCCAAAAAAACCATACATCCTAAGTTCTTATACAATCAATTGCCAACAACTGATACTGTCTGGTATGCTAGCAGCTCTGCTCCTACAAGCTCCTTCACTCTCTTATAATTTACAAAAAGAAGAAAAAGAAGAACATTCATTGAGATAGTATTAACATACCACAATATTGCGTCCATCGTTTGTGATAACTGATATGGTTTCTTCATAAATAAGAAAAAAATATAATCAGAAACTAACAGGAGAGAACGGCAGACAGGAAAAGCAGGAATTAATAATAAGTGCTAAGCATACATAAAATCATTGTGGATAAAAACTTTCCCCAAGGTTATGTTTGGATCTCAGATTTGCATGGGAAAAAGTGATGAGGTAAATATGAGAGGTAAAAAGAAAAAAGAAAAAAAAAAGATGGAAGAGAAGTTGGAAAATTTTCAAGAAAATTGCTTTGAACTCTTTTATTCGTAATGTACTAATCAACTCATAAACAACAAATTGTATTATTTCATTCTTTCCTTTTTAATTTTTACACCTGATATTTTCCACACCATTTCTTTCCCATACAAATCTAAGATCCAAACATAGCAAAAGTACCCATATAAAACAAAAAAATGAATGAGTTGTTACTCAGATAATAGTTGTAACAAAATTATAAGGTCCCCGATTTTTTTTTCCTAGGATGGAACATCTGTTGTCAAATTTTCCTGTTTAAAAAATGTCTAAGCAGGCAATGTGCACTTATTATTAGTGTTATCTTCTTCTCGGTGTTTGTCTCAGAGAGGCACCAAACATCATAACAGCGAAAAAGGGGTATATACAAGGAGCAGAATAACTAAAATAAGGGATTAAAGAGAATTTCACATACGATCTACAAGAGACTCAAGTGTAGGGCCACCGGACATATTGCAGCTTCAATTAGCGTGAATGGTAATGTGTAATGCGATAAGGAAACAAATTGATGAGTTCTTCAGAGTCTAAGTAAACCTGCCAAACAAAATGGAATTCTTACAAGAAAAAAATAGCATACTAAAGCTGTAACTCTTAAAAAATCACAACTTTAAAGATATCGAAAATGTAGATCAATTAGGAAAATTGAAAACTAAAACAAAACACAAGGTAACTCTGACAGAACCTGCAAAGATGTGTTTCACAAAAATTAAACTGCTTGAAGATAGCCAGGAAATATGAAAGGAATCAGAATTCCATAAATTCAAAGAAATCTTGATATGCAAAGGTCAAATACAGACAGACACAGAGGGAGCATTGTGGAAGCAGTGACAGAAGATTAAATATTGTGGTATGCTGGGAAGCGAAGCAAATGCTAGCTAGAACTTCAAAGATCCGATCAACAAGTATATTAAAAAATTGACATAGAAATTGTAAATTTAAGTTGAAGAAATTGACTAATCTTCGTATTAGAATTGAATTCATTGATTCAAACCCAAAAATATTTCATTAAAACTAAGAGAAGAAAATCTGAATAGAAAAGTTCACGCAATATTCATTCTAGTTTTCTCAGCTCACATTCTTCCTATTTGTAGCTAAAAACTCCACTAAAGACAAAAAGGACTACAACAAGCACAAGGACAAATATGACCGTAAAGTTCCCTAAACAACCAATAATAAAGACTAAGGACAACAATAAAAGTAATATAAATATACAAATTATTTATAATGTACAGAATGCTCCTAAACTTCTACATCAAAAACACAAGTTCAATTAGCTCAGAAACTAGTAGGAAGGTCATCTGTATTCCTAGGTAAGCTATGTTGAAATATCTCAGCCATAAAATAAATCTAATTCTCATTTGAAAGTATGAACATTAAGATCCTACAATTGTAATTAAAATCATAACTTCTCTTTAACCAAATGAATGACTTTGAAGTGAAATGAGTTGCTGCACTCAAAGAGGCATGAAATCAAATGCTGCTTAAACTATTTAATCAGTTGCAATCTAAACGAAGAAAGGTAAATTACTAACTCGAATTGAATAGAAACGAACAAAAAAATTCAATTACGAACTTAAAATCTAGAATAGCCCGCATCAACGATAAACCGTCAATAAAACAAGCATTAGTAATCCGAAAAATAAAATCCTACAGGAATTCTCAGCTAAGCATTTCAACAAACAACTTATCTGCAGAAAACAAGTTACCAGGGTTGTCTCAAGATTTTGTGAGGCCCTAGAACGCAATTAAAAATGACACCCTTGAAATGAATTAAAAAGTTGATAAAACTAGCTAAACAGTACCATATATAAAAGGTCCACAATTCTAAGCATAAAGAATAAAACTGAAACCAATAAATCAAGATAAGGCAGAGAGATAACCTATTACAAACTAATAGCCAACTAAGAAAATACTTGACGGGCAAGAAGAAAGGGAAAGTGAACTGTGGAGACTATTGTCCGGCGGCGATGGAGCTGGAGGATACTAGACGGCCAGCGTTGGCGTGGAAAAGGGAGAAAATGAAATTAGGGTAAATGGAATCCAACATATACATTGGAGCTTTTGCGTTTTGTTTTTTCATTAACTTTTTTTTTTAATTTTTAACGATTTTTTTTCAACGATTTATATATATATATATAATAACATCCAATCGAAAAAAGCATATAAAATCAATATAAACCAAACTCTTTAAATTATATTGAATTGAATTGGGTATATTATCTTTTGTGTTTTAATAATTTTTCTTTTTTAAGTAATCATCGATTTTTTTTAAATATTTATTTTTAATAATTAAATAAATAGTATATTAAATTTTATATTTTAATAATTGATAAATTATAATATCAAATAATTTTCATTTTTTTCAAATGATAAATAAATAAAGATCATATAATTCTAAATTGAAAAAAAAAGAATTTATTAATTAATTTCATATTATTTAAACAATAAATATATTAGATGTTAATTGAAAAAGGAAGGTTTGCGAACGGAGCTTAAAAAATTACTTTGTTTTACTTTTTATTTAATGGATTATTATTATTATATATATAATATAATATAATATAAATATTAATTTGATAATTTTTTATCAAAATTTTAATATTAATAATGGATATAATTTATTTTGAATCAATTTTTTTATTCATAAATCTAAATAAACTTAATTACAAATAAAAAATTAAATAATTAAGAATGAGTTAGTGTTCTTTATATATATATAGAGAGAAAGAGAGGTGGATCAGATTTATTTATTTTTAAACACCCTTAATATTAAAGAAATTTTTGGTGGATTGATATTTCTAGTGTAAATATTATTATTGAGCAATTAAAAATAATTTATTAAAATAATATTCAATTTTTCTCCCTTCTAAAAATAGGCTGTTTACTTGTGTTTAACTGCTTTTTTTAAAAAAATATTATAGTATTATATTATAATTATTTTGCAATATTATGATTTTTTCAAAAATATTATAGTATTATATTATAATTATTTTGCAATATTATGATTATATTAGAGTATGTTATTATGACTAGATTCTTAGTAATAGCTCCACTTAAGTATCGAATGCATTGGTTTATTAAAAAGATTATAAATTTATACTATTTGTTAATAATTTGTTCATATATAATCAAGTTTAAAATTATAATAATTAATTTTTGTATATTCTTGTCCCTTAATTTTTTTAACCTAGAAATTCGAAACCTTAAATTATGGCTCACAATTTAAAACTCAAATTAAAATTATTTGGTTATTATGCATAAATACTCAACTTTATTTGGTTATTATTCAATCTTAAAGTGGTGATGCGTATAATATTTATGTCACTTCGTTTATGAAACGTGTTTATTGAAATTGAATTGACGTATGAATATGGTGGTAATTTTTGAGTGCTGGGTTTATTTGAGTCGAATTAGTTGAATTTAAATTGATTTAATTTTAACTTAAATTAAAATTAATTTAAACTAATGAAAGTGAACTCAAATCCAATTCAAAAATAAATGGAATCTATAAAATGATAAAAAAATAACCATAATCGTTATTTATATTTTTTTAATTAATTAATTTTTTCTATAAATAAAAAATATTTTTAATAATATTACAATTAATTAGTACAAATAATATAACACCCAATAACAAAAATAATAAAATAATATTATAATAATTAATGAATCATAAAAAAAATCAATGATATATTATTATTTAAACATTAAGATTTAAAATAATATATATCATATTTTAAATTTTAATAATTTCAAGTCATAATAAATTCATAATATTTTAAATATTTATCACAAAATTATAATATTTTTAATTTAATTTTAAGTTAATAGTTTATTTTAAATTCAATTCGATTTTTTTAAAAAATATTTGAATTAATTCAAATTTAATAAGATTTGTATTTGATGAATTTTTTATTCAGATTTGATTTAATTGAATTATAAAACAAATTGTGAAACAATGAAAATAAGGATTAAGGTGGCGTTTGGTTCGTGGAATGGAATCGGAATCGGAATGGAATGGAAAGGAAACAATTTTGTTTGGTTTAATCACTAGAATCAAGCTCAGAATCAGGATTATAGTGTTTGGTTTGCCACTGGAATGGAATGAAAAAAACTGTAAATAACCTTAATACCCCTACATGCTGTAAAGTTCAAATAATGTTATTTAATTATTATTTTTTCGTCAGACAAAATACATTATTTTTCTAAATAAGTATTACTTAATTAAAAAGAAATATATTATTAAAATTATTATTTTTCTAAATAGGGTTTAGGGTTTTGAGGTTTGGGATGTGTGATTTAGGGTTTAGGGATTTAGGATTTAGGGTTATATTTGTAGGTTAAGGTTTAGGGTTTATGGTTTTAGGATTTGGAATTTGGGGTTTAGGGTTTTGGGATTTATGTTTTAAGGTTTAGGGTTTAGGGTTTAGAGATTTGGGGATTTGGGTTTTAGGGTTTTAGGGTTTAAGGTTTAGGGTTTAGGGTTTTAGGATTTGAAATTTGGGGTTTAGGGTTTAGGGTTTTGGGATTTATGTTTTAGGGTTTTGGGTTTTGGGATTTATGTTTTAAGGTTTAGGGTTTTAGGGTTTAGGGTTTATGGTTTAGGGATTTGGGGTTTATGGTTTAGGGATTTAGGGTTTAGGGATTTGGGGTTTAGGATTTAGGGTTTAGGATTTAGGGTTTTAGGATTTGGAATTTAGGATTTAGGGTTTAGGGTTTAGGGATTTAGGATTTATGTTTTAGGGTTTTGGGATTTATGTTTTAAGGTTTACGGTTTTAGGGTTTAGGGATTTGAGGTTTAGGGTTTAAGGTTTTAGGATTTTAGGATTTGGATTTAGGGTTTAGGGTTTAGGGTTTTGAAATTTTGGGTTTAGGGTTTAGGGTTTTGAAATTTTGGATTTAGGGTTTAGGGTTTTGAAATTTTGGGTTTAGGATTTAGGGTTTTGGAATTTTGGGTTTTGGGTTTTGGGTTTTGGGTTTTGGAATTTTAGGTTTGAGAATTTGGGATTTGAATTTAAAGTTATATTTTAGGTGAAGGTAAAATTGGAAAAAAAAAGTTTAGATGAGAATGTAATAATGATTACCAAAGGTGGGAGAAAGAATTGTGATTCCTTCTCTTTTGGTAATCAGATTTCATTTCGCCCTACATTCCGTCCAACCAAACACACAAAATGGAAGAAATTAATTCTGATTTCATTTCATTCCCTCCAACCAAACGTGAGTAAATGAAAACTATTTAAAAAATGACTTATAATAACTTGTCAAATAAAATAAGTAAAAGAGTTAAAAGTAATACTTTCACAATCAATTGTGTTAATTAAGGTAAAGTAATACTTTCACGATCAAATTTTTATTTATTCCAATAAACAAAACAATCAAACATTTACGTGCACACGTACTTATACATGAGTAAACCTCATAACTCACATAAATGTGCAGTGCAAATGACGTTACGTACTTAAAGCTTAAAGACAATTTGCTCCCCAACGTACAAATTATTTAGTTGAAGTAGTTATTCAACCACAAACTTATTTATGTAAAACCATAACACCATTACATAAGGAACATTGATTACATATTAATTTAGGCAAATTACATGACAAGAGAAGATGATCCTCTTAATTAGGCCTTGAGAAGGTGCTCATCCATATTTTTAGTAACCATTCCTATGAAATCCAGGTACTTATTTGGAGTAGGGACATCCTCGTTCAATTTCTCATATTCAATACTAAGTTTAACCAAGCTTCCTTGATCGCTACTCTTTGGAATTGCTTGATATGATGCCTTAAACACCTTGTACTTCTTCATAGGATCTCCATCCAACCCAACAAAGGTCACTTTTTTATTCTCATCATCAAACTCCGTCCTTGCCTTCAAACCCTCCTTTACACCATCATCTATATGTTTTTAAGATACATTTCCCAAAAAAAAAAATAGAAAAAAATTAATTTTACAATTTTGGTATTTTATATGAATAAAATAATCATTTAGCTAGTCACCTTAAAAGTGTCACGTTGGTTCATTTGTTTACACTTTCGAGATTGTTTAGTTCCCAATAAAATTATTTAGTCACCCTATTGTAATAAAATTAAATTATGAAAAAAAGTCATTGATGTCCTTTTGTTTAGGTGTTATGTATTACTTATTTATTTTGTTTTAAAAATATGTGTGTAATTCTCTTTGTTTATGAAATATATGTTAAATAAGAATAAAATTATTATTTTTATCTAATTTTTTGTTAAATATAATAGAATAACACATGTAATACATACATGTTTATATTTTTCAATGAACATATATCTAATGAACATATATCTAATGAAATAATTTTTAATTAAAAAATTATTTAAATTTTTTAACAAATTTTTTAATCAAATTTAAATTAAATTTTTCGTTGTCTAATTTATAATTTTTGGATATTAGACAATGAAAATTTTGCTTAATTTTAAAAGAATTTTTTTTACTCATACACATATTAAAAAATATAAATATATATATGATACATATATTAATCCATTATGTTTAATAAAAAAAATTGATGAAAAATTAGGACATCTTTTTCACAAATAAAAGAACTTAAATAACGTATTTCATAGAAAAATACTTAAAAATATCTTTTTTTAAATAAAATGAATAACTAATATATTTAACTTAAATAAAGTGACGAACGTAACTTTTCGTCCTAAAATTTTCATAATATTTTTTTATATCTTTTTTGGGTATATACTTTATATTTTTTTAAAATATTTCTTAATTTAAATATTATATATAATTAAGATCCTTTATTTTATTTTCTCCTATAACAATATTTATTTACTAGAAAAAATATTACCATATATTTACCATACTATCACCAATAAAATTATAATAAACACAAATTTAATTCTAACAATAATTACTTACAATTAACTAGTAACTTTTTAATTCAAGATTTCCTCTACCAACAAAAATGGAAATTAAGGACGTTATATTAAACAAAATAAAACACATAAATATATATATATATATATATATATATATATATATATATAGTTTCTTACCTGCAGGTGTATATTTCCATGTCTTAATAGAGCCATGAGTTTGAAAGTCACCTTCATGGAGCTCAACGTGGTGTACATTACTTGCAGAGATGTTGGGGACTTGATGGACCTGCTTTCTGAATATGTTATAGAATTCATCAGCATTTGACTTGATTTCTACTTCCATCTCAATTTTACCACTTAGACCCATTTTCTATATATAACTCAAGAAAAATGCTACTACTTAAATGTCGACTATATATATATATATATCTTAGAGCTCCTTCGTCCCCTTTAAATATTCACTTAAATGAGAGTGACTGAGAGCCGAGGAGTAGTTGATGCATTATTAGAGGTGTTAATATGTATTCGAGTTTGTATTTTAATTAATATTTTCAATATTATATAAAATTTAAATTAGTTTTAATAAATTTATTTTTTATGATGATAAAAAAATTAGTAATTAATTTTTTTATCAATATGTTATGAGTACTTAATCTGGAAGAACACAAATTTATACTATGTTACATGTTTTATTTATATAGTGATATATTATATAAATATTTTAAAAATTAAAAAATTAATTATTTTTATATAATGTTGATTGATAACACAATATAATAAGAATAATATGTGTGTAAAATTATATTCATATTTAATATTTCTTATGATTGATATCAAGATCCATTCATCGATAGTCATCAAATCTACCACAAGACTCGTGTAGTCATGTCACCGTCTAATAATGCACCACCACAAAGCCATTTACTCACTCTCATAGCAAACGCGTAATTTTTTATACAAATCAAACGCATTTATCATAAGAATTCAAATTTCATATTTTTAACATGTGAAACTAATCAGGGTGGAATGTACGTGTGGAGATAAAAATGATAACTTATTTTAATTAATTTTTATTAAATAAATATTTATAAAATTATAAATATAAATAAAATTAAATCACATTTAAATTTTAAATTTTAATACTCAATATCTTAATTTTTTTTAATAATTTTAATATATTTTACTAAAATAAAATATATAATACCTTTTTAATTAAAAATAATTAATATTATTTATATTATAAACGTGATATCTTTATTATAAATTGTGACCAAATATACTTAAAAATAATCAATATTAAATAATACAATTTAGATCATATTGTAATTATCGAAATATTTGGTATCCACATTGAGTAATTATATGTTGTAATTTTGGTGTCGTTTGAAATATTGTTAATACTAATCGTTTGGTGTGATCATTTTACTATCTTATAACATGTTCTTACATATTGCGAAGATTTTTTCCATGCAATCATTTACTAAGATATTTAAGTTCGGGTATTATCTATAAATCTATAGATTTGAAACGATATGTTCTCTAATATGTCTTTGATAACAACCTAATATAATAATTTTGATAAATAATCATAAAATATTTTCAAATCATAAATCCAAAAGATATGATAATACAATCTAGTTATCTGCCATGAGAAAAACAGAGTACATATTCAATTGTAACATTTATAAAACTAACCCCACTAATGTGTTGATTGATATGAATAGGCCAAGATACATAATCACTAATATCCATCATAAGCATCCTTAAATAAATATAATTTTACAAATGCTGAGGGTTATTAAACCAAAAATTATTCTCTTTAATGTTGGTGACAAATGTATCTTTATCATATTTCTCTTTGTTGGAAACTTATTACCCTTTCCTTCTCTTATTTGGAAAGTTTACACTTTTGTCGGTAACAAGTCATTTGATACCTCTATACATATATCATGATCAATACTATTGAAAGGTATCATAAATTACATATACAAAATAAAATTAATGTATAAAGTTTATTTAACATGTCAAAATAATTTAATATTACATTTTTAAATGTGTTATCCCATCTCATTGAAACAACACAAGGTTACAAGGTCAAAAAATTGGGATTTTTTCTTCTAAGTAAGCGAACGTAGGGAACTTATCATTTATATAAATGGTTAAACGACACTCTTTGTCGTATGACCTGTGTACAATAACTTTATAATTATTTTTCAACTCCCTGCTATGTATGAAGCCATTACTATATGACATTGTTATTGCAAGTGCAAAAACACATATAGAACAACTTAACAATTTATTTCTTAATAAAAATTCTAAATATATACAAAATGTAAAAATAATATAATATACCACTTACACTCATATACTCATCAAATTCTCATAGTGGAGGATCAACATTCATACTGTTAGATGAGTGTGAGGATGCAGGTGTTGACATGGAAATCACGTACTCTTGCTTATTCGACACAGTTGAGGGATTGTATTGTTTCCCATTTTATGAATATTTAATTAGTCATCCATATTCATTATCATTGTAGGCATCTCTTGGTTATCCTTGTACAATGTAGTAAACTCGAGAAGCTTTTTATGTTTGAAATGTAATTGTTGTGATTGATTAAAAATAATATTAGGTTTATTAGTCAAAATAAGAGGTGATTAATTTAGAAAAAAATTCATGTGAAGCGACTTATCATATTGTTAAAGATGGAAGTGTTTAATATTATTTGAATAAAGAATAGGAAAATTAGGTAGTTTAATTTTATTGAATAAAGAAAGATTTGACATATAAAATGAGAATTTGAAGGTTATAAATATGACTTTATTTATTTATTATTAATCATCCTAAAAATAGAGAAAAATTTATATGAGAAGTTTTTGAGTGAAAGAATTTTGTGTGAAAATTCTCTTAGATTTGTAATTACTCTTATCTTTTGGAGGTAAATTTGTAAACTTTCTTATTTTTTTAAAGCAAACTCTAAGTTCCCACTATTAAAAATTGGTTTCAAATAATTTTGGTAAATTGTTATATCTTTAAATTCCTTTTATAGCTTGCAAGCACTTTTCATACATTTAAAAAAAATTCATTAATAAAATTTAGTGGATTTGGATTGATGAAGAAATTAAAAAAAAAATAGTCCATTTTTGTGCACCGACAGAATAAATCATGAAAGTAAAGTGATGAAATAAACGAATGATGTATTTAAAATAATTTTATTTTTAAAAAGTGATTTATTTTTTAAAAAGTTAAAAATGGAAAGCAATTTTAGAGGGAAAGAAACGAAAAATGACATTAAAAAAACGTGACCATGTCCAACAACTTATTGTGACCTACTAACTATGCATGTAATTAATATATATCTTATCATCTTCGATCTTAACTCCATTATATATGGCTTTCATTATAATAATAAAAATACAAAATTCCATTATGGCTTTCAAAGCTAGGGACCTTTAGGTCAGATTGAAAGGGTAACAAAGATAAGATCTGAGCATAACTACAGCATCTTTGTGGGGCACAGAGATCGGGTATTGTACGTTTGTTATTACCAAATATTACAGCTTTTCTCCATAAACTACTGCACTGGGCCTCTTTGTGGTGTGTGGCTGACAGTGGCAGAGCTAAAGATTCAATTCTTATTAATATTTAGTTAAAAATAATTTTTTTAATTTTTAATTTTTATATAAATATTTTTTTAACTTTTAATAAAATTTAAAGATAATTTATGATAAAGAATTACACTTAGAACTTATTTTATTTTCATAAATTAAATATAATAATAATTTTAATTTACGTTTGTAAAAAAATTAGTTATTTTAAACAAATTTTGATGATTTTAATATTTTTTTATTTTTTTAAAACATTTTCATTTTCAAATATCTCTTAAGATGACATCTATTAGTCGGATTTATTTCAATTCAACTTAATTTTATCGGATAAAAAAACTTAAAAAATAAAATTGATAAAAAATATCTAAACGTAACTAAATTGTATAAATTTAAAAAATATGATTAACGTAATAAATTCGTGAAAAATAAGATCAATAAAATATCATATTTTTCATTCATGATGTTAGAAATAACTACATTTTTTGTATTATTTGTAGATTAAAAAGTGATTAATTACTCTCATATTACAATAAAATTAATTTTTTATTTCTGAAACTTATTTATATTATATATATTCCATCAACTCCTCTATGGAATATATGTAGTAAGATATAATAGAAACTTTTCACTTTTACATTGATAATATTGTTTTGTTCGAGTTATATTAAAAATCATATACCCAATTACATCCTGATGCGATTAAATTTTTCGAACAGCAATTACAGGACTAATCTAGCATATGGTTTGACAATTTTTGCAGGATTAGATAAAATACGAAAAAAAAAAGTTTCAAATTATACAACGCATATAATTAAAATGTTAAATATCAATTATTTTTTCCTAATACTTAGGAAATTTATTTATTTTCAAATGATAAATATAATAACACCATGAAATTACACTTTTATACTATGGATAAGTTTTAAATCATATTTATGTAATGTTTTATTAATTGTGATTTGTTTGTTGTTATGATAATATGATTCTCTATTTTCATCATTGTAAATACAAGTTCGAATTTCGTTTTGTGTAATATTTTTTTTATTTAATAACAAAATGGACTTGAAAAAAATCACACATGATTATCTCACACAACAAGTATTCTCACACTATGCTCATCACACCAAGCAAACATCACAGGATATGAGCAATAGATCAAACATTCTATAATTAACTCACAAAGTGTTAGGAATATCATAGCTAGAGCTTGAGAATATGCTCATCCATATCCTTAGTGACAACATTCATCAAATCCAAGTATTTATTTGGAAGAGGGACATCTTCTTTTAGTTTTTCATATTCAATGCTCAATTTTATCAAGCTTCCCTCGCCCTTTGGAATAGCTTGATATGATGGCTTAAACACCTTGTAGTACTTGTCCATCAAATCTCCTTCCAACCCAATAAATGTCACTTTCTTATTTTCATCATCGAACTCGACTGTCTCCTTCAAAATCTCTACTTCACCGTCTACATTTATAATAGTTACACATGAATCATAATAGAAAAGCTTTAAATTACCTTTTCTATTTGACGTTTAAAGAAGTACTATCAATTTAGCATTCCATGGCCATTTTTTGTTTAAAACTCTACTTGTTACCAACTTAGCTACTAATCTACACAGCAATCTGAAAATTTGAAAAACACTGGGACAAAATTAAAAGAATATTCATAAATGGTGTTTTATTTTTTACTTTTTAACGTAGTATACATATGTTTTTTTTCCTATAACATAAAAAAAATATGTTTTTCGTATATTCAAAAATATAGTTTACATATATATATTTTTTAATAACTTAAAAACATATGTTTTTTTAGAGATGATTAAAATTCAAATCAAATATTTAAATCATATAAAAATAAAAGTAAATTAAAAATTTGGGATCAAATTATTACATCTGCCAAACTTTGAAGTTTTAACCTGAAACTTCAGGATCGATCCTTCCTAATATATTTTGAAGAGATAAATTATTAAATAAAAAATATCCATCTTAACAAAGAGTGATACTTTACCCAAAGTATGAAGTTCTAACTTAACATTTTAGTGTTGAGGCTCCTGACAAAACCGTAAATAAACTTCATATAAAACAAAACCAAATGATTTTTTTTGTGGGTAAAAATCCTATGAAAATGCAGTAATGAAATATTAAAGAAACAAATTCAATCTAATAGATTCTTACCAATTGTATATTTCCAAGTCTTAATGGAGCCATGAGTATGATAATCACCATCATGCAGCTCAATATGGTGTACGATATTAGCTGAAATATTTGGAAGATGATAGACCTGGTTTTTGAGGAAGTCGTAGAAATGTTCAGGAGTTGCCTTTATTTCTAATTTTGATTCAATATTACCACTTAGAGCCATTTTCTATATTCAACACTGTTAAGTCCCACGTTTACTAAGAGTAAGTCAGCAGTGCTGTTTATAAGTCTGGTCAACCCTTTAATTCAAAAGCTGGTTTTTGGGTTCAAAGTTAGGCTTGAGTTTTTAAGTTGGTATCAGAGCTAGGCTCTTAGCTTCTTCGTACTCCCATTGGCCCTTGTGCCGTAAATCCGGACCGTGCCGTAAATCCGGACTCTAGCCAATGTAGAGGGGGATGTTAAGTCCTACATTGGCTAAAAGTAAGGCAGCAGTGCTACTTATAAGTCTGGTCAACCCTCTAACTCAAAAACTGACTTTTGGGTTCAGAATTAGGCCTGATTTTCTAAGTAACACAATTGATACACAATCGATGCTTGAAATTTCTAATAATTTCTAATCCATAAATATTATGCTCCTTACCTTTTAAGTATTTGTGGTGGTGCATTATTAAATGATGACTTTAAGATTATTATGAATTTTTAGTTAAAGATAATAGCATGTGTTTTTCCTTAATTTTTTATCATTATGCTGTTAAGATTAAGATAATATAGAAATAAAATTGCTGAGAATGGAAAAACAGACGATGTGTATTATAATTGGTTGATCATCAAAATTCAGAAAACGAAAAACAGAGCCCGAACCACACTAAGTAAACGCTTTCTAGCTCTCAATAATTTACAATAGTATATATGACACATAGTTCCACTTTTACATCATTAGATAACGAAATACCTTTCTACTTGCAAGACGTGAATCATGTGATAATAATTTTTAAAGATTAACCATTATTTAAAATTCAATATTTTTAAGTCAATGAACGAGAATTCTTATATCATATTAAAAATTATTTAAAATTTAGCTATCATAAACACTTATAAAAAAAATTAATATTATTTTTATACACTTATCATTATTTATATTTTTTAACCACATGTATAATTTAAGATGAAGTATTAAATAAGTCTCTTAGATTAAGTTATTTGTATTGTTTATTCTTCTAGTTTAGATACAGTATCATTTTATCATTTAACTTTACAAAAATGATTAATTGAGAATAATTATATTATTTTAATAATTTTTTATTTAAAATATTATTACTTTCTATTAAATAATTAAAACGCGATCAAAATATAAGTTTTTAATAAAGATAAAAATAAAATATAATATGAAATACTTTAATAAAAAATAAACATTAATCAAATTCAAACGTTATTTAAATATATATTTTAATTTTTATTAAATATTAAAAATTAATAAATCATTAAAAAATAGTGAAAATTAACAAATATTAAAAAACGAATATTTTATGAATTTTTTCATATTAATTGTGACTTTATTATAGTTAAAAAAATTATATTTTAAACGCGTTTAATCACTTGATATAAAAGTAATAATATTTTAACAAAAAAATCATTAAAATAATATAATTTTTCCTTAATTGATCTTTTTCACAAAACTAAGGGATTAAAAAAATATTGTTTCTAATCTAATAAACTAAATGACATAAATGACTTAATCTAAAAGATTTATGTGATATTTTTCTCTACAATTTACTTTCACAATATTATGTATTTATATTGGTGTTGTTTCTTTATTTTTTTTGTCAAGTCACTCAAATTAAATTTTAGCATGCGTTTATTCCTTAAATTGTAAAAAGAAAATAGTTCCTCTAATTTCAAGAAAAATGGTAAGTAATATTAATTAATAATTATTTATTAAAATATTATTTCTTCGACCAAGTAACTAAAATAGATTAAAATTTGAGCTTTTAATAATGATAAGTGCATTTAGTATCAAAATTTTAATAAAAAAATTATTAAAATAATATTATTAATCTTTAATTAATTATTTTTTAAAATTAAAGAATTAAAAATATTTTTTTATAATATGAGAACTAAATGCACATTAAAACTTCTTCTCAAAAACTTTGGCCAACTCTTTTATCTAAATTTAAATTTATTTATTTTTTTATAAATCTATTGTAGTGCAATTCTATAGTATATATATGGTTAGTTTTTTCTTTCTTTCTCCGTCGTATTAAAGTCAATGTTATAATCAAAGGCAATTATAATTCAAATTAGATTAGACAAATACTATCAACATTACAAGAATAAAAATTAAATGCAGTAAAATAATTTATTTGTGAGTTGTAATTTATTAAGTATCCTTGTTCCACATCGACTAGGAACAAAGTAGTAAAATTGTTTATAAGTTTGGGTAACCCTTAACTTAATGAGATCTTATTTGTTTAAGTTAAGTCTGAGTTTCTAACATGGTATCAGAACTAGGCCTAGTCTCTATGTGTTTGGACTTAATTGGGCTCTACCACAGTCTCACCGTGGCGCTAATGTCTACCTTTATCCGCCGTGTGGAGGGGGGTTGTTAAGTATCATTGTCCCACATCGACTAGAAACAAAGCAACATAACTGCTTATAAGTTTGGACAGTCCTTAACTTAATGAAATCTTATTAGGTTAAGTTAGGCCTGAGTTTCTAACATAATTGATATGTATTAACTAATAAATAATTAGATGGTAGGTGTCCCTTGATTTCAATGATTTAAATGAAAATTTCTAATTTTCTATAATAAAAAAATAAAATTATTTTTCATTTAATTGTAATTTCACATATTAATAATTTTCCCTTTAAAAACCAATTATTTTGTGCTGTACTTATACATACTGCAACTGAGCACTAAAAGGTGATGCGATCGAGTATATAATTAGTGTGATTCCATCTCTTTCAGGAGAGTTTTCTAGCCAAATAATTGATTGGACATAAATATTATTATTATTATTATTATTTTTAATAGAAACCAACATAATTGATGGCAAAATAGGAGGAAACAGGTGGGGTTGATCATATGTTATATTTTTTGTGCATGATTAACCTAACCCAATTGAAATATCTAATAATTTTGTAATATTGTATTTTATCTTACTCTGATTTGACTTGTGATATTGATATGTGATTTAATAAGTTTTGATTCGTAATTTAATTACCATAATATTAAATATTGTTTGATATTAATAAAAATATTAAATTAGTTTCTCTCAAATCCATGATTCCCCGTGTTCCATTTGTTTTTAAAATTTAACTTCCCAATCCATATCATTAAGGTTGCACAGCCATGTCTAAATACAAACGTAGGCATAATAAACACACATCATTAAGGTGCCTATGGAAGCAAAAACACTCTAAAGCTTACTTTATGTCCATGTGTTAGACACTGAATCAAAAAACATACCATCTATTTACATTTACATGCAGATCAATAATGTTAACTTCAACCTAACTACTTTCCTCAAAGGTAGTTAGTTAGGCAATCACCAACCACAGTCTAATTTGTTCCCGATATCTTCATTTCGTTATGCCTTAAATTCCTATACACTTGACTTACACAATTTTTGAATGTGTACAACAATTAATTGGAAGCAAGACAAAAATTAAAAAAATTATATTAACTAACATCTTTAAAACTTACAATAATACAAATAATATCTAATAATAATGAGATTTAATTTAATAATATTTAACATTGAATATGTTTAAATTATTATGCTTTAATTTAAATAGTATTCAATATAAAATTATATATTAAATTTTTTAATAATAATAATATATGAACTAAATATAATTGTTATTATTTTTATATTTATAAATTTTAAGACGTGTTATTTTTATTATTTTCTTAAAAAATATTACGTTAGATCTGCAAATGAGTCACAATTCACTTGAAAAAAATATTAAAAATAAATTGAATATATAATCGAGATTAACTACTCTCTTAGTAATATAGTTAATTTTTTGAGTTGAATTCTCAAGTCCAACAAGTGGTATTTAAAGTTTAATTTACATTGTATAAACGGACTTAAGATGGTTTGAGATATGTTTTCGTTCAAAAATAATTATTAAATGTATGAACAAATTTTTATATAAAATAAATTAAATATATAATTAAAATATATTATTATTTTTAATATGATTTGTCTTTTAGGTTAGAAACAGACTACGATTCTAATGCTGTGGCGAGGGCCTCGGCACCGACTTTGAAAGGCAAGAATTAACTAGGTGTAAATAATTGCTACTACGATTATTGAGTATGAAAAATATAGGTAATCAATTTCTAACGTTTTAATAAATTTTCTCTAAATATTAATAATGTTCTAATAACAACGAGTCCTAAAAATTATTGGAAAATAATTCTTCACGTTAATCTCTTTTCTAAAATATGAGGGCTTGTTTGATTGCATAATTCAAAAATATTTTCGGTATTTAAAAATAGAAAATTACTTTTAAAGACAATTTAAGATGTTGGGTTATGTTTTCTAAGTTATTGTTTTATGAAACATATTGTTTTACAAAACAAAAAATTGAGAATAGTTAACATATGTTTTAACTGTTTCTAGAAACAAGTAAAAATAAAAAAAAGGGTGTAATTTCTACTTCTTCTTTTTTTAGAAAAAATGATATTAACCTCTTTTTTTCCCTCAAGTTATTTAATATTAAATATAAGCAAGTGATACTTAGTGACAATAATATTTCCAGTTAGTAAAAAAAAATTAACTACACTATACATTTCTTACAGAAGTTAAAAAAATATTCTTGACTACATGTTTAGCTATTCTTTAATAAAATATTATTATAAAAATTATTGTAACAATATAATTACACTAAATTTAATATAGTGTTTTCTACCAATTTTTTTTAAAAACAATTTGACTAAATAATATAATATATGTTTTTTTTAAATAAAATTTAAAAACAATGGCAAAACTACTAATTATTTTTAAAATCATTGGAAACTGTTTTTAAGTTATGATTTAAAAACAATTTTATAATTATGCTGCCAAACAAAGCTTATATCTTGTCCGGCCTAGGAATTATAGTTGATTTTTCAACTATTTTTAGAAAAAAATAACTGAAGTGTTACTGTTTTATTAAATAAAAATATATATTATAGATTGTATCTACGATGACAGATGACAAGATATGGAATTATACAACTTAAATTATAAATCAATTTTTAAAAATTTATTATTTTAAGTATTGAATTTAGAAATAACATGACTATTTTTCTACCTTAATTTGCTGATAACCATCATAAATTAAGAATTAAAAAAAAATACTATATACAAGCCAAGCCAACCAATACCTTCATTAATAACTTAATACATGCATACAAGTTATTTCCAAGCAAAAAAGGAGAAAGAAAACATCATCATGTTTATTTCATATATTTATATCATACAAAAGCAACAAGTACTACATGCACCAATATTAGTAGTAGAGAATACATATATAGCATACAGAGCTCAAGTAGTGACATGATCAAGGTAGTAAATTTCAATTAATTAATTCCCTTGAGAAAGTGTGATTCGATATCTCGGGTGAGAGTGATCATCAAGTTAAGGTACTTAATTGGATGAGGAGAATCTTCAGTCAATCTCTCATATTCAAGTGTCAAAGTGACTAAGCTTCCTTCACCCTTTGGATTTGGAGAAGCTTTGTAGGTTCCTTGAAAGCTCTTGTAAAAATCGAACATAGGTCCTTCCAAACCCACTAGTGTTGCTGCCTTATTTTCATCATCATACACCACCTTCTCCTTAAATGTCCCACTCTCCCCATCCTCTGTATTCACAAAACAAAATTAACAATTAACCAACATATATTAATTAACGAATCCTCATTCAATAAATACATTAAAAATTATTAATTTAATATTATATATATAGGATGTATATTGTGTAAATCTAAGAGCATCGAAAGAGAGCACTAAGGCCTCATATTCATTAGCATTTTTTATCGGTTTTCTGTCAGTTGGGTTAGTAACAATAGCTAGTGACGGTAATTTGTTGCTATCAAATGTGACGTTTGCTACTTAGATGATTAATTTGAAAATGAATGGATGATTTGCTATTTAAGTATATATAGAACATTTAATTTAGGTATTTTTGCTAGGTTTGCCAATCTTAATATTAATTAAGTTAGTTTAACTTTTGTTCAATGTAGTTTATTTTTTTGACGTTTTTTTTTGCCATCATTTGTAGCAGTGGCCATGTTATTATTAGTTTGTCAAAATCAGTCACTATCTTATTAATTATTAAATATATTATTATTTTAATACTTATTATTATCCAAATTGTTAAGTGATACAACAAAAGAATGAAGAGTAATTTAATCATTTTATTATTTATTAATTTCTTTTTTCTTTTTCTTATTGTTTTCTATCTTATCTTTTTCGTTTATTTGTCTGAATATTAAACTCTAAACGATAAATCTTAAAATTTTAAAATTTAAATCTTAATTATAAAGATTAAATATTAAACATTAAATCTTAAAATCTTAAATATTAACTAAGAATGTATGTAAAACTACTCTTCAATATAATATATAATAAATATTAAGAATATATAAATTTTTACATATTTTTACACATATTTGTTATGATTTGATTTGTGGTAAAATAACTATGAAAAGATAAAAGTTATTCATTTAAAAAAAAATTTATCCGGTACCATATTAATTATAAATTTATGTGTATTTTAAATTTTTTATTATATATATATATATATAAATTGGTATTTTTAGAGAAAAAAAAAATTAAAAAAATTAAATATTTTTATCTTATAATTTAAACTATATCGTTTTTAAAAATGAAAATATTGCTTTGTAATTAATAAAATTATATATATATATATATATATATATATAAAAGATAATTACATATTTTTTAATTTATATCTTATATTTTAATGTCTAGAATCTAAAATTTAGAGTTTAGATTTTAGGTTTTAGATTTATAAGATAACATGTAATGTATATTTGGGAAAATATTAGAATGCCACGATTAATTTTTTTAATAATAAAATAGACTAAGGGAATTATATTTACTTACTAATAATTTATAATTTTCAAATAATATTTAAAAAAATAAAATAAAAGAAATTTAGAGCTAGGGAAGACATGGTTACTCCCTGACGGTATACTTCTCAAAATTTTGAAAAGAATCGTATAAAAATTATTAAATATCATAAGAAGTGATTTGTGCCATGGGAAAGTACTTTCACTGAGAAACGGACTTTATGATTAGTTATTAGATATATTTTGCAATTCATATGCACCATCAGTCTTCACAACATGAAATCAAAAGAGAAGTTGACCAATATTTAGATCATTTATTTCTTCTCTAATCTTTATATTAAACTTGGTCTAATACAACAAAATTAAAACATGTTGATATATGACAGACACATAGTCATTACCTGTTACGTAAGTCCATTTCTTGATAGAGCCATGAGAGTGCCAGTCACCTTCATGGACATCAACACCTTTTATATGAAAAGAAGAGAAATTGGGGATATGATGGGAGTTTCCTTTAAACATGCTGTAGTACTGATCAGGACTAATCTTAATTTCCATTTCAGTCTCAAGCTTTCCTTTTAGAGCCATAAGTGCTTATCAGAGCAAAACTAGCTATATTATACTTAGCTAAAGGTTATGCTTTTGTTGCTTATACTTTTCATCCTTAAATACAAGTTTGTAAGGATGAATATGTTAATTACATGCTATATGGTTGTTTCGGGGAAGTTTTATTTATTTATTAATTTTTTTAAAAAATAGTAGATAATTTCTTTTTTGATAGAAAAAACATATAGTAAAAATAGTTAATTTCTAAATATATTAAATAATCAGATTGAAACTTAAAATAAATTATATTTCGTATAAGTTGATATTATAAACATATATATAATTGATAACGTGCTTCACGTCGAAATTAATTAGATGGGCCCGCTTAAGATAGGTACAGCTGTAAAGGAGAAGAAAATATATCACTCCGTTGTAATGAATAAAGATGGGCAGGATGTGCATGATTTGTGCGCGTTGTTTTTTATATAATTGTTTTCAATTTGAATTATAAAAATTATATTTGAAATCGTCCTAAAATTGTTAGGACTCAGATGGTATTTTACTCGTGTGCAAAGATTCGGACGATTATTAAAAAATAGTCAAAAAAATGATTTTTAATAAATCTTAATTATTAATTAATATATAATTTAATAAATATATTAATTAATTAATTAAATATAATTAATTTTAAATATAAATAGATATAATTATTAGTATAATTTTACCCATTATTTTATGTTTAATTTTTATTTAAAATCGTATTAATATATAAAATTTATCGAATAAAACTGAACTAAAAATACAGATAACTAAACCATCAGTTTTTTTTTTACCCCTTCTTAATAAGGAAGGTATTTAAAGAGGATAATGAGAAGAATAATAAATAAAAAGAAATATCAGTGATTGTTTTCTAAGCATTTTTAAGAGTTTTTATGTGTTTTTAATAATATTTATATTCTAAAAAGTTAATCTATTGTAAGGTAATTTGTATATTTATAAATTTATGTTATTATAATATTTTTTCAGAATTAAACTTTTTTATTTAATTTATAATATTTTTTAAAAAAATTTCTTTGTAATTAATTCTCTTTTATTTGTTTATTGGTTTTTGAATTAGGTATATTGTTTAATGCAATATGCTTTTTAATAGTAATGAAATTTAAAAAGAAGATAAAAGAGTTTGAAAACGATAATGCATTATTATTGTTGTTATTTTGAAATAGATCGTGTGCATTATTTTTCAGAGGTAATTATAGATAATTGTCACTTTTTTCAAGCAATTTTTTGTGGAATTTAAAATAAAGGATATTTAATTAAGATTTTTAAAGACTTAATAAAAATTTAAGGATATTGATTTAAGATTTTAAAAAACACTTGGTTTTGATTATTATATACCTAAGAAAATATATGTTCATGTTTTCATATCTTAAAGATTTAAATGAAGAATTTTTATTACTAAGAGAGTGATAAATGCACATAAATTAAAATTTTTGTTGTTATCGGAATGGGCAGTTTCATCTACCATCCTATCTGTATTTAAGATATTAATTAATATAGAATTTTTTATTAAATCTAATTCAATCAATGTTTTTTTTTTCTTTCAGATAATTCAATGAGAACAGTTAAATTTCGTTTTTAACTCGTAAATAGAATTTTGAAAAATTCTCAATTCAATCCATCATTGTAGAAAACCGGTTATGGTGGGAGTGGTTGGTTTTTTCAGATGATTAAAAAATAAAAAAAGTTGCGCACTTATAAATATTATAAGTTTATAAAAAATATTATAAGTTGACAAAAATCTTTTGCAGCATTTCTTGGCAAAAGATTTTTTATTTGAGTAATGATTTGTTTGGATATATTTAATCGATTAATAAATTACTCTCTAGAAAATGACATTTCCAAAAGAGAGAGGCTAAATTAAATAAATAAATACTTTTAAATTTTATAATAATAAAAATAATATCGTAATAATATTAAATATTTTTAAATTTAACGGAATAAATTTAGATATATAGAATTCAATTTAAACTATAAATATTTGAGCTTAAATTTTTATGATATTATGAATTAGAGATATTAGGTTTGTAATTAAAGTTTTAAATTTATATATAAGTAGACTTTTAATTTTAAGGAATTTTTAGATTTGTCGGCAAAAGATTTAAATTTAAAATTATCTTATTATTATATAAAAATGTGAATTATATTAGTAACGATAAATTCACATTATTTAATTAAAATGTGTCGAGTTGTGTGTGTTTTAACAATTTCTTTTTAAAGCTTATCTACTCTCCGTAAGTCTGCCCGTTTACAAAGGTAAATCACAAAAAAAAAACAATATATATAATTATATTACAATTATAATTAATATAATAACTTTTTATTATATATAATTATGTAATCATAATTATAATTATTAATAATATCATATTATCATCTATAATTTATCAGGATAAATAATCTTTTTTTTTAAATATAACTCGTATTACATATAATAACCATGCAAACTCTCTTTTTCTAATACTTCAACAAAAATTACTTATTAGAGATCAGAAGAACATTGAATTTAATAAAGCTTCAACAAGCCTGTATCTACCTCCTCTTCCTCTCTATTTTCTATCTATAGTACGAATTAAAGTATTGCACCAATTGAAATTGTGTTTTTTTTATCTCACTTATGTTTAAAAAGTTTAATAGTAATATGATTAAAATGAATGAATACTCTCTAAATGACAAAACGTGTTTTGAGATATTTTCTAGACGTAAAATCATAAAGTTTCGTTAAATTGTCAAATCAGGATTGTGGATCTGTTGAACTTGTAGTTATGGATCAAAATAGACAATCTCATACCACGTGGAGTAGATCTTACCTTTTTGTAAGCAGATGGACAAACTGTTCTGTATCAGTTGATATCAGAGTCATGACCCTATTAAGTCATATGAGTTTGCATTTTTATGAAAACGTAAGACTCATTAAGTAAGGGTGTATGATGCAATGTGTTTACAAATGTCACATATTACTTAGGAAAATAAGTAGTGATTTGATTATAAAAGATGAACACTTTCTAAATGACAAAACGAATTTTGGGATTTCTTCCTAAAAGTAAAGCTATGAGGTCCTATTGAATTGTTAAGTCATGATCGTGGGTTAGTTGAACTTGAAGTTATGGACCAAAACGGACAAATCTCGTGTCATGTGAAGTGGGTCTCACCCCATTATAAGCATACAAATAATCGTTATGTATCAATTATGATATAGTGTGTCTGTACATGTCTTACATTGTTTAAAAAGCTAAGTGGTGATGTGCTTATAAATAGTGAGTATTTTCTAAATGGTATAATGCGTTTTGAGATTTTTCCCTGGAAGTAAAGCCGTGAGGTCCCCCTAAACTGTCAAGTCATGGCCGTGAGCTTGCTGAACTTACAGTTATGGACTAAAGTAACAATCTCGTGCCACGTAGAATGGGTGACGTCCTGCTATAAGCGGATGTATTAATCGTCTTGTATCAGTTGGTATCAAAGCCATGACCTTATTGGACCATGTGTGCTTGCATTCTTACGAAGATGTAAGACTCTCTACATGGGTGGGTGTGATGTAGTGTGCATATACATGTCCCACATTGCTTAAGACGCTATGTGGTGATGTGCTTATAGGAGGTAAACACTCTCTAAATGGTATGACACATTTTGGTATTTCTCTCTATAAGCAAAGTCATAAAATCCCGAAGACGCTATGTGGTGATGTGCTTATAGGAGGTAAATACTCTCTAAATGGTATGACACATTTTGGTATTTCTCTCTATAAGCAAAGTCATAAAATCCCGATGAATTATCAAGTCATGACCGTAGATCTACTGAACTTACAGTTATAAATCAAAACGTACAATCTCATACCATATAAAATGGGTCCTATCTTATTGTAAGTGGACAGATTAACAATCTTGTATAAAAAACTTATCAAAATAATACAAGATTATAAATATAGCTTGAGAGTATAATAGAGCTCTCGTAAATTACATTCAGTACATTCAAAATGCAAGTGGTTATAATTTTTTATGGAGTAATTTTTTTTTCTCAATATATAAAATTGTATAGTTAGAACTTATTACTTAAAACCATAGAAGAAAGTTCTATGTTTTAAGTATTTATCAAATTAAAAAAAATCTATATTTTAAGCATTAAATGTTCACGTATTAAGTTTTGTCCACCTTCTGATAATCGATTGATAAAGTAAGTCTCCTTAGCCAAAGCACAAAAATATCATATTCAATTCTCAACTCAAATATACCATACCTAAAATATGTGTTTATCATTTTAACTTAATATATATATATATATATATATATTGAAGTCAAAGAAAAAAAAAAGAGAGTCATGTAGCTCTTCCAAATCTTAAGGGTTTTTCTCCATAAATAAAGCATACTTCAAATATATATGACCAGACTAAATAAATAATCTATAAAAAAAAGTTTTTACTTCAATTGGTTCTTCTTAACTTTTTCATTTTATTATTAAAAATCTTTTTTTACATTTTTATAGAATAATATTCTTAAAGAGTAGTTAAATCAAGGTCATTAATATCTGATAAAGGATATAGGATTAGAGGTAAGAAAGTGCACTATAAAATAGTAAAAAAAAAATATAATCTATAATGAATTTTTAAGTAATAAAACTCCAAAATTTAAAATCTAAGAAGAATACATGCATTTTTATTTTGTGCATAAACTTATTTATAATTATATATTTTTTTATACATAAAATTTTATTTGTAAAAGAAAGAGAAAACATGATCCCTTTCTAGTTTATGTACATATACACCCCTGCATATATCTACCGAAGAATTATTAGTTATTCCTTGATATAGTTGATATAATGGGGTCCATGCCAATAAGCATTGAAAATAGTATATTGTAGGAGGAGAGAGAAAATAAATATATTTTCAATTTTTTTATATTTATATTCATTGGATTAGGAACTAAATTTAGTTCAAAATTAATCAATAATTTCTCAAACACAAATGCTCATAAAAAAGTTAATAAAAAGTAAACTTTTTTTTATTTTGATTATTTCCTTAAAATCATGAAGCAAACTTTTCACAAAACACTATAATAAATATTTTTCATCATAAATATAAAATATTCATTTATTCAAAAATCAAAATACTAATCATATCATAATCCTTATCATGCCTTAGTTTATGTTATAATTCATTGAGAAAAGCACGCAACTTATAAAATATAAGTAGTAGATCGCAATAATTAATTATAATTTTATGACACAAAAATACTCTACATTGCTTTTTATATATTAGCTTTAATATGGCTTGATCAACAAAAAAAGATTTAATCTTATTTTTATTGATTAATCAAATAATATTTTACCTCCTAGCTAGTCTTCAGATATCAGAAATATTGCCGTGCATGGAAAATATAAAAGGGTTCAATGTTAGCAAAAATAATAAATAAATAAATAAATAATAGAAGTGTTCAAATTCATTGGATCAAGCCTTTTAATTTCCTTTTAAGGGGTTAAGTTGTTTATTGAAACATAAGTATATATTACACAGCTGTATTTTTTTTCTTCTAATTAAAGATACACAATATTAAGCATTTGGAAATGTACATTATTAAAAGTTTTTAGTAACTAATTTTTTTAAAAATTTAAATTATTAAGATGGAGATGACTTATATTATCTTTAATTTAATGATTAAAATTAATAAAGGTAGAGCATTATAATTTAATGATTAAAATTAATAAAGGTGGAGCATATTACCTTTAATTTTGATACAAGGTAAAACCTCAAAACCTGAGGAAGAGATTGAATGAAGAAAGGAGTTTGTGAGAAATCAATAGAAGATTCATGATTTAAGGAGTTTGACAGTAACTACATGAACGAGTTCTTTATATAGACAACTCACTAACAGCTTTTACTAACAAACTCATAACAACCTTTGCTATAGTGTACAAATAATAACAAACTAACAAGATTTTTAGTAAGGCTTTTGGCAATTATTGTTAAGAAAATTTTGAATTAAAATTATTGAAACTACTTTAAAAGATTATTTTATTTTATTATATTAATCTTTTTTTTTAATGTATTAAATGAGTTCGGTATTTTTTTTCTTCAGTTTCTGTCAAGAAAATAAAAAAAGAAGAAGAAGAAACAAACAGAGCGAAGGAGAAAAGAAAAAGAGAGAAAAACAAAGAAGTGATAGGAAAAGAAAAGATAAAGAAAATTCTCTTTTATTTTTTATTCAGAGTTAAATTCTTTTTAACGAATTTTAAATATTGAATAATAAATTATTATATAAGTTTATTATTATTTAATTATTATATATTAGTAAATAAATTTTTGTGTATTAAAATGTGTAGGAATCGTAATTTTAATACCTATCATAAGTGAAAAAATTATGATTGTTGGAAAAATCGAGTGTATTTTTCCTATTCTAAATAGTTATTATTCACTTATGATTTAAATTAATAGAACTCAAACTAACCCGACAAAATAATGCTATTGAAAATATAATGTTAAAATAAATTAAAACAGATATTAAAACAAAAATATTAAAGCAGAAAAATAATAACACCAGAAATTTAACGATGTTCGATATAAATGTTACCTAGGTCTTCGGGCGTCGTTGACCACTTTCACTATCTCCAAATAGATGAACTCCAAAATTATAATTAATTGGACAAAATTGAGCTAATCAATTACCCTTACAAAAGAAAGGAAGATTTACAAATTTTGGGATGTTTACAAATGGTGAAGAAGAGCTTTATTTATAACCCCAAATCCAACACTCATCTCCATTCCTAACCAATGTGTGACTTTTCTAATTTGCTCACTAAAGAGCTATATAACAAATCTCCACCTTAGCGACTTAGTGATTTTAAATTATTTATTCAATTACTAGATCAGCGACGCCAATGCCAATTCAGATTTACAAGATGTTAATCAAGTCCAGACAATGTTTGAACTTGATTGTTGTTACCACCTTCGTCATCATATCTGCATGATTCTCTGTCGTACTAATCTTCTGAACTAGTACTCCACCTTCTTCAATAATCTCTCGCACGAAATGATAACGAACGTCAATATGCTTTGTACGTGCATGGTAGACTTGGTTCTTTGCTAAATAAATAGCACTCTGACTATCACAAAACACCTTAATATGTTTTTGACCAACTCCCAAGTCTTCAAGCAAACCTCGTAACAAAAATAGCTTCCTTCACAGCCTCTGTAACTGCCATATACTCTGCCTCTGTAGTAGACAAAACAACTGTGGATTGCAAGGTTGACTTCCAACTGGTTGGTGCTCTAGCAAGAGTAAACACATAACTAGTAGTTGACCGACGCTTATCTAAATCTCCTGCATAGTCGGAATCACAATATCCGACTACACATTGACCAATGGTATTATCCTGTTGAAATACTAAACCAACATCTACAACATTTATAATATATCGTAGAATCTATTTCATAGCCAACCAATGTCCTTTACCAGGATCATGCATGTACTTGCTTATAACACCAACTATATGTGAAATGTCAGGTCTTGTACACACTATTGCATACATCAAGCTACCAATCGCATTTGCATATGGTACCTTTGCCATATATTCTCGTTATGCATCATTCTTAGGAGATAATTGAGCACTAAGCTTGAATTGAGGAACTAGCGGAGTACTTACAGGTTTTATCTATTCATTCATACCAAAACGTTGTAGTACCCTCTTCAAATATTGACTCTAGGTCAAACAAAGCTTCCTCTTCTTCCTATCTCTTCTCATCTCCATACCGAGAATCTTCTTGGCTTCTCCCAAATCTTTCATCTCGAACTCCTGACTTAGTTAAGCACATTTTAATTTCTGCTTGGCTCTTTGATGCAATCAACATATCATCGACGTACAATAGGAGATAGACGAAAGACTCATTTTGTAGCTTGCGAAAATACACACAATGATCATGTGTGCTTCTGGTGTACTTTGCTGCAACATAAACTAATCAAATCATTTGTACCACTACCTTAGAGATTGCTTCAATCCATACAATGATTTGTTCAGCTTACAAACCCAATTCTCTTTACCAACAACATTAAACCCTTCTGGCTGAGACATATAGATTTCCTCTTCTAAGTCACTGTGTATAAACACAGTTTTTACATCAAGTTGAACTAGTTCCAAATCAAATTTTGCTACCAAGGCCAACAAAATTCTAATAGAGGAATGTTTTACAATTGGAGAAAATAACTCATTATAATCGATTCCCTCCTTTTGAGCGTAGCCCTTAGCCACCAACCTTGCCTTATAGCGAATACCATCTTTGTTAGAAAATCCATCTTTCTTTGCATACACTCATTTGTAGCCAATTGCCTTCTTGCCTTTAGGTAGTTGTGTCAACTTCCATGTTTTATTCTTCTAAAGGAATAGAAGTTCTTCATCCATGGCTTCCTTCCATCTTTCAACTTCAGGGCTTCTGATTGCTTCTTTATATATGGAAGGAACATCATCATGCACAACTGAAAGTGAACAGGCCATTGTATTCTTAAACTGAGCAGGTAGGTCTTTAAAATCCTTGTATCGAGCAGGTATCTTGACATTTTGTCGTCATGGCCTATCAACTGCAATTTCTTCTTGTTGTTATGAAGGTTCTTGGGTTAAAACCTCTTCATCTGATTCATCTTCTGTCAATGGAGGATCAGCTTCTGTCTTATCTTCACTAACTGGATTAACAATTTTGCTTTCAAACTCCACTTGTTTCAGAGTTTGCTCCACCTGCTCTAAAGTGCCATCAATCTTCTTAGTTACCTTTCTCAATAATGCAAATTCATCAAAGGTAACATCTCTACTAAAGATTATCTTTTTCGTTTCAAGACACCATAGTCGATATCCCTTAGAACCAGAAAGGATCCCCAAAAAATGGCTTTCTTGGCTCTTGGGTTCAACTTTGATTCCGTTACATGGTAGTATGCAATTGAACCAAACACATGTAAGAAATCGTAATCTCTAGTAGGTTTTCCAGACCATACCTCCATAAGCGTTTTGCCTTCAAGAGCAGACGATGGTAAACGGTTGACGAGATGACATGCATATGTCATAACCTCAGCCCAATACTTCTTGCCTAAACTAGTATTTGACAACATACACCAAACCTTCTCCAGCAAAGTCTATTTCATATGTTCTGCAACTCCGTTTTGTTGTGGTGTTTTTCGAATAATGAAGTGTCGCACTATCCCTTCTTCTTCACAAACTTTCATAAATGGATCGTTTGTGTACTCAATGCCATTATCAGACCTCAAACGCTTGATCTTTTTACCAGTCTGAGTCTCGATCATCTTCTTCCACTTGAGAAAAATCCCCAACACTTCATCCTTCTTTTTCATGAGATACATCCAAACTCTTCTGGAGAAGTCATCAACGAAAGTGACATAATAATGTTTGCCGCTTATGGATGGAGTTCTTGTTGGCCCCCATACATCAGTATGGATGTAATCCAAAATGCCTTTTGTATTATGAAAAGTAGTGCCAAAGCTTACTCTTTTCTACTTCCCCAATACACAATGCTCACAGAATTCCAACTTGTCGGTTCTCGCACTTTTTAACAGGTCATGCTTTACTAGAATCTACAAAGCTTTTTCACCAGCATGTCCCAAACGCATATGTCACAGCTTGGTAGTTTCTAAATCTCTTTCTTCCTCTAAAACTGTTGCTGATGTTGTCCCAATAACCATACTACCAAGGTAGTAGTACAAGTTATTCTTCCGAACACCTTTCATCGCCACAAGTGCTCCAAAAGTAACATTCAATGCTCCATTTTGTATGGTCACAATGAAGCCTTTTGATTTTAAGACACCCACATCAATAAGATTCTTCTTCATATCTGGAACATAATGAACATCTGTCAAGACCCTGGTTGAACCATCTTGATTCTTCAAACAAATTGTACTGATTTCCAAAACTTTGCATGAATAATCATTACCCATGAAAACAACTCCACCGTCTAGTTCTTCAAAGTTAAAGAACAACTTCTTGTTAGGAGACATATGGAAAGTACATGCTGAATCAAAAATCCAATCACCAGGATGAGATGCTGTTGACGAACCAACTAATGCAAAATTTGAATTTGAATTGCTTTCAGCTACACATGCATCATATTGCACAAATTTTCCTTTCTTTCGCAGCTTCAGACAATTTTTCTTCCAATGACCTTTTTCATGACAAAAGGCACATTCATCTTTACCAAATCTTCCTTTTGATATAGATCTACCTCTCCTTCCTTTCTGTTGTGTTTGCAGACGTCCTCTTACAGATAATGCCTTTGCTGCTTCATTCCTGCTTTCTCTTTTATCTTTCTTTCTAATTTCATAACTATACAAAGTAGTACAAACTTCCTCAAAAGACACTTTATCCTTCCCAATGAGTAAGCTCATAATAAGATGATCAAACTCATCAGGATGGGAGGCTAACAACATCAAGGCTAAATCTTCATCTTTAAAAGTTTCATCCATATTTAACAAATCTACTACTAATTGATTAAAAACAGTAATGTGGTCGTTTATTGTAGTACCTGAAACGTATTCAAAATGAAACAACTTTTTCTTCAAATAGAGCCGATTCTGTCCACTCTTCTTCATAAACTTGTTCTCCAACGCCTTCCACAACTTACTTGTGGATGTCTCCTTTATGAACGTGTATTTTTGTTCTCTTGAGAAACACGAATGGATTGTACCACATGCCAATCGGTCGATATTTTTCCACTTTATTTCATCTGCTCCATCTGGTTTATCTTCTTCAATGGAGATGTCTAGACCTTGTTGAAACAGAGCATCTAGAACTTCGCCTTGCCACATGCCGAAATGACTGGTTCCATCAAACTTCTCTACCTCAAATCTTGCATTTATCATCATAATTATGCTTGACGTGGATGATTGGCCTTTGTTTGAAAGAAATTTTTCTTCCGCCATTTCTTCAAATTACAACAACTAGCAACTATATTCCAATAGCAAACAAACGGAATACAAACGAATGTCTAGGTAGAAACCTTCGGCTCTGATACCAATTGTTGGGAAAATCGGGTATATTTTCCCTATTCTAAGTAGTTACTATTCATTTATGATTTAAATAAATAGAACTCAAACTAACCCAACAAAATAATGTTATTGAAAATATAATAGTAAAATAAACTAAAACATATATTGAAACAGAAATATTAAAGCATAAAAATAATAATCCCAGAAATTTAACTAGGTTTAGTATATATGTTACCTAGGTCCTCAGGCGTCGTTGACCACTTTCACTATCTCTAAATAGATGAACTCCAAAATTATAATTAATTGACCAAAATTGAGCTAATCAATTATCTTAATAAAAAAGAAAAAGATTTACAAATTTTTGAATGTTTATAAATAGTGAATAAGGGCTTTATTTATAACCCTAAATACAATACTCATTTACATTTCTAACTAATGGGAGATTTTTTTAATTTGTTCACTAAGAATCTATATAACGATGACATAGAGTGTGATAAGTAGTATTTCATCTTTTAATTTATATATATATTTTTAATTTTATTCTTAATTATTTACAGACTTAATATTTTATGCCATTATCACTTAGCAACAGTATAAGTGGTGCAGATTGCACTAATCTCAGAGCGCGAAGAAAATATTGATAAGTATTATGTGTTATTACAATTTTTTTTGTATTATTTTAAGAAAAAGATGATGCTTTTGTTAACTCATATGTGATATTTTTAGAATAATATATAAAACTTTATATTTAATAAAATTAGAAGAAGAAAAAACTTGATGCAATATTTTCTTATTATATTGTAAATACACAAAATACTAAATTAGTTGCAACTGCCAAAGGCTTGAGCTATATCTAAACTGTAATTTAACATATATATATATATTTTTCTCTAAATATATATTTTAACATATATAAACATATATGTAAACTGCCCAAACATATATATTAGATATGTATCTAATAAATGTAATTTTTAACAATTTTTTTCATCAAAATCGAATAAAAAATTTCTTATCTAACATATGACTTTGACATTTATTAATCTAACACTGCTTTAACTAGTAATAAAATGATGAAATTGTGGTGAATATGATTAATGGTGGCTATTACACAGTAAAATTTTTGTTTAAATTTCATCAAAAAATTGAGTAATATTTCTCTTTTTTTAAATAAAAATGATTTTTCTTATTTTTTTACTATTCCATTATAATTTAACAAAAAATTGAATTAAAAGTTAAATTTTTTCATATTTTTTCTACAAAACAAATAGATATATAACATTTTTTTTAAATAAAAGTATTAAACAGTTACTAAGTCTTACGTAAATGTACTATTACAGCTATCCACCCTTGTAATAGTCTTCATAAATGAACTATATTACAGCTATCCACCCTTTTAATTATTGTAATTGTTCGTGTCATATTTGGTAATTTTTGTGCTTGTTAGTATCTTACTCGTGTTCTCAACATTCCTTCCCTAATGAATCTTGCTAGCTAGCCAGTGTATTGGGAACGAAGCAAACACAAAAGAGTGTATTAGCAAAAAGACATGCATAAAGAGTGACTTAAAAATCAGTGACTTTTAAGGACTGCGCCGGCGCATCCTTCTTCATTTGGGCGTCAATGGATTTACATGCATGCATTCATAATTAATTAAGCTTTAATTTCTTAATTCCCAAACTATATCCAAATATATTAAAAACAACATCATGATTAATACTATAAATTGCCTCCAAAATTTCAAATGTTTCCATCATCAAAAATCATAAGCATACTTCTTCAACTCTTATTTAATTTCTTCCACAAATATATATATTTTATCCAGGATAGCAAAATATGATGAAAAATCTCAAGTACTGCTTTGTTCACACACTACTTGTTCTCGTCCTAAGTATTTCAAACCTTTCCTATGCCAAAACAACATCTTATAATGTCCTAAACTTTGGAGCCAAGCCCAATGGTTTAAAGGACTCAACCGAAGCATTTGAAACCGCATGGGCTATGGCTTGTGGTTCTAGTGGTGCCTCTATGATATATGTGCCAAAAGGAAGGTACTTGCTTGGTGCTTTGGTCTTTGGAGGCAACTGCAAAAGTTATGATATAACTTTTAGAATTGATGGAACATTAGTTGCTCCAACCGATTATCAAGTTCTTGGAAAAGTTCAGAATTGGCTTAGCTTTGAAGGAGTTAGTGGTGTGTCTATCATTGGAGGAGCACTTGATGCTAAAGGAGATTCTTTGTGGGCTTGCAAATCTACTTCCAAAAATTGTCCTAATGGAGCCACCGTAAGTATAGTTACTATATATATATTTACTTGCTCCAAAAATTGTATCTTTTGGGCAGTAAAAAAAAAAAGACATTTTTTTAAATTTTACATTACATCAATAAAATTATAAGCACGAAGACTGTAAAAATATATTATCTTTAATAAAAATATATTTTAATCTCATATTTATTAAATACGATATTAAGTTTATTGATTTTATAAAAAAATATAAAAAAAATCTACTTTATAAATAATTAACTTATAATATCCAATTTATTCACTTAAAATTAGTATAATATAAGTTTATTAAACTTCTATTACTCTTTTTCTAGAGTTAACGGAATTATACTATCACACGTTAATAAGTTACAATTTAATTAAAAATAATAAAATTTAACTATCATTTTTTCAAATCAAGATTCTCAGTTTTTATGTCAATTTTGCCAAATTTCTCACTAAATTTTTGCCCATGATTTGTGGCTAATAAAATGGTAAACACTTGTTATTTTTCTAAAAATTCTTTATTAATACCTCATCTCCAATAACTGAAATAGAAAAATTAAAAGAGTAGTCTCATACTACTAGAAGCTCACCATAACTAATATTTATGTATATATATAAATTTAGTAAATCTATTACAGACACACGAAAAGTAAGAATAATTGACCTAATAACGAATATTCAATCTTAATTTCATGAATTACACAGCTTACGTACTCACAAAATCATTACCTAGATATTTAGTTGTTCGATTCCATTCTGACATTATATATCACTATGAGTGCAAATTATAGGTTGAAACCATCTCAAAATACTTTTAAATTTATTAAAAACCTAGCTCTATAGTTAAATCATAAAAAGTACTATTAATGAAAAAAAAATATTATTTATTCAAAAGCATATTAATTTCATAGAATTATAGATGAAAAATGATTTAATATCAGTTAATATTACAAGTATTTGTGTGGAAAAAAACTAAAACTTTCTATTATTAATGAATGCAATTACATAGATATTATTAAAAGTTGTTGATAAACTAAAAAAGTTTTATACATCATGTAAATTAAATATTTATAATTTAATAAATAGTATTATTAGATTTTAAACACAGAACTTTATGTTATAATACAAAGTTAAAAGTTGATTTAAAAATTATTTAGAAATTAACTCTCTCAAAAATTTAAGATATTAGAAGAATGATTAACATTATTTTTATATATTTATTGTATGTTATTTTCAAATACATATTGTATTTTGTTTGTTCAAGTTAATGCTTTATATGATAACAATAACAATAATAATGTGTGGAAACTAATATGAAAATTATGTTTTATTGTTAAAATGCAGACATTGAGATTTACAAACTCCAAAAACATTAGGGTGATGGGGATATTGTCATTAAACAGCCAAATGTTCCACATTTCCTTCAACGGTTGCAAAGATGTACAAGTTCATGGAATCAAAGTAATAGCTGCTGGAAACAGCCCAAACACTGATGGCATTCATGTTCAACAATCAGAAAATGTTCAAATTTTCAATTCGTTGATCAAAACTGGAGATGATTGTATCTCCATTGGCCCTGCCACCAAGAACCTATGGATCGAACGCGTAGCATGCGGTCCTGGTCATGGCATTAGGTACGAATATAATTCCTCAATTTATGCATATATTCATGTAGTGATCACTTCTATAATTATATGTGCCTAACCCAATTGGGTTAAAGACTTAGAATAGTGGTAGAAAAATCTAAACTGAAAAGTGACGTGTTTGATATCTTATTATATGGGTTAAAATTCTCATTGTCGTAATTTGACTAAAAAACCTGCTTAGCTTAATTAAAAGAGCATTTTTATTAGTAATTATACTTTGAGCAATTATAATTTCTATTCAAATTGTTTCTAATTCCATCAAATTGTGTCATTATGGATGTGTATTTTATAGAAATCGTGATAATCTGTAAAAACTTATTTTTTTTTTCAAAAGTAACAATAACCTATTAGACAGTGTAAATAAATGGTTATTATAATATTAAAATCTAATATATATTAATATTATATTTTTATATACATATAATGATATAAAAAATATTTTAAATTAATTTTAAACACATAATATATTAGTAATTATATTAAATTTTGTTTATTCTTACATAATTTTTTATTTTACTAAAAACATGTATTAAATAGTTAAAAAATTAATGTTAATATTTTAAATAATTTATAGAGTAAGTATTATGTTATAACATTTTAATTTTGAGATAAATATTGTCAATGTCTAATACTTATTATAAAAATGATAGTTATATTTTGGACTTATATTTTATAACAGTTTAGATTTATTATTATTAAAAAGTGATTACATAAGGACAAAGTAATTTTTATTTTATTTTTATTTTTTCAGCTATATTATATAAAGACTATTTTAACGTGAATAAACTGTAACTAAAAGAATTAAATAAATATATAAAAAATAGAAATGATTATTTATCTTTTCATAACAATAAGATTAAACTATTATAAAAATAAGTATAGGACCTGAATATATTTTTAAATGAATTTTAATAAATTAGAAATGTGATTAAACCATATGAAATTACTAAAAATTCATAAATGATAATTATTTCTCAAATCTATCCACAATTAGTGTGGAACAATTATGATTATTAGCTTAATCATTTCTATTCATGCGTGCATTGGTCCCTATGTGTCATGTCATATATGGTATAAAATTTGTGATAAAAATATATTTCTAACATAAATGATAATTATTTCTCAAATCTATCCGCAATAGTGTAGAACAATTATGTTTATTAGCATTATCATTTCTATGCATTTGTCTCTATGTGTCATGTCATATATGGTATAAAATTTGTGATAAAAACATATTTCTAACATAAATGAGTGTTCATGTGCATGTCCTTATAAGTATACAATGGTGGTCAATTTTGTTGCAGCATAGGGAGTCTAGCCAAGGATTTTGAAGAGGAAGGAGTCCAAAATGTGACTGTGAAGACAACAGTATTTACGGGCAGTACAAACGGCCTCAGAATAAAGTCATGGGCTAGGCCCAGTAAAGGATTTGTTCAAGGTGTTCGGTTTATTGATGCCCTTATGCACAATGTCCAAAATCCCATTATAATTGACCAAAATTATTGTCCTCACAATCTCAATTGTCCTAGCCAGGTATTATTATGTTCAAATCTTATTTAATATGTATAAAGATAAAAAGGGTATTTTTGTCCTTTTACTTCATTAACTTGTCATTTCTTTAATGAATTTTTTATGACAAAATGCGACTAAAATAAGGATTAATATATCGATAATTAGCAACATCAAAAACTTAAAATATAGAAACTTTAACTTTATAATAGTTATTAATATATTTTTCATATTGAAATAATTTTTTATGAACTTTATATGAATTATTGGAAATGTTCATAAATACTTTTTAATAATCAAATATATCAAGTAAAGAGGATACATCAAGAATTTTATGGATATTTTAACATAAGATTAAAAGTAATTATTTTTAATCTAGGTGTTTTAATTTTGAAGAAAAATATGAATATTCATATTAACATATTTTTTTTTATTTGATGGAAATAACAGACATCAGGTGTACAAATTAGTGATGTGGTATATAAAGACATCAGAGGAACATCTGCCACCAAAATTGCAATGAAATTTGACTGCAGTCCAACAAAACCATGCAAAGGGATAAGGCTTGAAAACATCAAACTAACTCACCAAAATGATATTCCAACTCAATCCTTTTGTACCAATGCAATCGGAGAAGCCTTTGGCTTGGTTCAACCCATTCATTGTTTTTAATTTTAAAATAGCAATATCCGTACTGTGCATATCGCTAGCAATTATATATAGCAATATAGCATGTGCGACATTCTTTATAAATTGAATGATATATGGTGTATATATACCATTCATTTGTACCTAGAAGCTGGACTTATGGTGACATGTATAAGAAATAAATAAGATTCATTAATTTCCGAAAAATCCTCGAGAGTAACGTTATATCACTTAATATTGTAAAGTTTTATATTTTAATGTCTAATTAATGAATAAAAATCTATATACTTAAAAATTTATAAATGATGCTTCAGAAATCTAATTTAAAAAATCTTAATATATAAACGATGTTTTAAAAGTTTAATTTTAAAAATTTATAGTACAAATTTAAATTAAAAAGAGACCACCGTGAAAAAGAAAATTTTATTTCAATACAACTTAATTAATAACGAGTTAGACAAAAAAATATAATTATAATTTTATAATAATGTGATAAATTTATAATATTCTATATAAAATATAGGATTAAGTCTTGATATTATCGTTATATGCATATTATTCGTTACAATTATATATGTGATAAAAAATAAAAAAGAAGTTAATAAAAATAATAAAAATAATACCTATTTAGATGTTATTTAATTTATACGTAAATCCAATAAAGACTTAATTATAATTTTATAGTCGAATAGTAAATGTAAAGTGTTCAATTCAAAAACATAAATTTAAGTCTTGATAATATTATTATATATATTATATTTAAAATTTTAATTTATAAATTTATAATATAAATTTAAAAGTCTTATATTATCATTATATACAAATGGTTATTTAAAAATCAAAATTTTTAAATTTATTAACTTAAAAGAAAAAACTTAGTTATAATTTCATAGTTAAGTGACAAGTGTAGAGTGACATATTCAAAAGCATAAATTTAAATTTTTGTATTTTCATTATGCAAAATATGTTTAAAAAATTAATTTTTTAAATTAATTATAATTAATTTAAAAATATTAATTTTATTATTATATATAAAAAATACTTTAAAAATCTAAATTTTTAAATCTATTTTAATTAAATATTGGAAAAAAATTCAGAGTTGAAACTCTCAATTTATATAGAGATAGATATTTAATAATAGAGCTATTCTATTTCCTTAAGGGCTCACCAATATATCAAAATTATTTATTATTAGTTAATCTTAATATGATTCGATCTAAATTATATTTAAAAGTTTTTAATTCAAATATGATATAATGATATAATCAATCCGAATAAATTGAATTTATTCGAATTGAATAAGATCATATTGATATAAAATTTATTTATAAATTATTTTTATCTATATAACACGACACACATAATATTTAAATTTTAAATTGGTATTTTTATAGCAAAATATATTATTTATAATCACAACTAAAAAAAAATTATAAGTATGTCTACACAATTATAAAAATATTATAATATTTATATTTATTTTTAAGCTAAAATAATGATATAATATAATTATAATATGTATAATATTTAAATATAACACATTATAAAATAAAATATGCATTTATTTATAATTTAATAGTAATTTACTTCGGATCAGATACAATACATTATAAAATCTATTCATTAGAATTCAATCTAAATTAGATATAATAAATTATAAAATCTATTAGTTAAAATTCGGTGCGGATCAGATACATCATATTATAAAATTTATTAATTAGAATATTATCTGGATCAGATACATTAAATTATAAAATCTATTAATTAGAATTCGATTTGGATTATATTGATCGAATTATTTACCAACTTACCTTGAAGATTATAATGGAGCCAATAAACTCTAAAAAAAGGATGTACAAAAAATATGTTGATTCAATCAATCCTTAAAATTCATTTGAATATGAAGGATTATGAACTGTTTCAATCTTATTGTCGGATTGGATTGGATAAAGAATTTCAAAATTCATGAGATATGGATCGAATTATGGATAAGTATTTAAATATGAATAAATTTGATTAGATCTACATATATTAAAATATTTATTTCTTTTATATTTTTGCATAAATTCTATAAGAATTTTTATTAAATAATTTTACCATTAATTATTACACAATAAACCATAATAAAATAATTAAATTAGATTATTTTTTTGACTTCTCTTATAATATTTACTTACAACCACCAATTTTTTCATATTATTTAAATGTTTATTTTCTATTTATTATATAATATACATAGATTTCTCAAATTCAAACAAACATGAACTTATTAATATAAAATCATATTATTGAACAAAATTTCACAACCACCATCCTTTTGTATTGTTGGACAAATTTTTTGAACTTCTTGTTGATTGTTGATCTTCGACTAAAGTTTTCAAAGTCTTCAATTGTAATAATATAAAATCATATTAAATAATATAATGTTTAGTTTTGGCTTGAGGGCACAATTTTAAATCGTTGTCCTTAAAATGTTATTTATCTTCACTGATTCGATAATGCATTAGGATTTAACAAATACATTTTCACGATACAATGAAACATATTGTTATCTATAGTATATACTCACGAAGACAACCTAAGAATACTTTTGATTTTAAAGAATACTTAAGATAATTAATATTTTAAATTTACATTATTTAGAAATTGATTTTATTTATATATAAATAGTGGTGAATAAATTTAAAGAGCATTGATTGTTTTTTTTTTCAATTTTGTATTGAACGTTTTATCTAACTTCACTTTCAAAAATAACTTAACGAAAAATATTATTTATAGATTGTTACGTAACCATTCACGGTTACAACATTTTTATATAAGTTGTAACTTTTATGAACAATTATAATTCATCTAAAAAATATGTCTATTTATAAAATGTCACAACTTTTTAACATAAATTATAACATTTAAATTTTAAAAGTTATAATTTTTTAACATATTTTTTATTAAAAGAAATATTAAATTATTGTAACTTTTTATCCAAATAATATAATAATTTTTTTTAAAAATGTTTTAACACATGTAAATTTTATAATTTTAAATTAAAGTGTATATCTTTTTAAAAGTTATAAAACTAAAACGGTTAAATTGAAAATAAATAAACTAAAGTTATCTTTTTATAAAAGCTATTAAATTCAATCCAAAAATAAAAACAATCGGTCATCGTCACTATTTTCCCGGGAATATGCCACAGTCAATAAAAGAAGATTCGTGAATCATGCGAATCTTCGCTTATTCGTTCTCATGTCCAATTGAAGTCTACTGCATTACGTCTTTCCACCCCCCTCCCTTGCACAGTTATAAATACGATCCAACTTTCTCCTTCTCTTCTCAATTACCTGAGTCACTTGGGTCAAAATCTTCCCAGGTTTTTCCCCATATCTCTCTCTTGTATCAAACATATTTTATGTTTTATAGGATTATATCTTGTATGTCATAATATCACTATTGATTTTTTTTTCCTTTTCAAATTATATCCCATTTTTAATGATTTATCGAAAATATATTTATTTGGGTATTTGTAAAATCAGAAAGCTGAATTCTTGAGTTAAAAATCTGATGATGGGTAGCCTAATTTGTTTAGGAGTGCAGATAAGAAACCACACATGTTTCCTTGAAACTTATGTGGAAATTATTTTTGAAAGCTTTTGGGCAACCCGGATTTTAGTGAACGACCAGCTTTGTAAGATCCTGAGGTTCAAAAGCAGGGTATTTTTACCTAATTGGTAGCATTGTAGTATTTTCCTTTTTAAATTAATTACTATTCATACCAGAAATCATGAATATATCCGGTGTATTTTATGTTGTGTGTTTAAATTGGTTACTACTGTTCATTGTTAAAAAAAGGCGTGGGCCGTAGAGTGAGATTATGGTTATCTTTTATCAATTATATTTCATTTATTCTCCAACTATATAACACGTTATTTTAATATAAAAATATTAACTTAACGTAATTTATGGCCAATTTTTTTTAAAATTAAAAAACTAAATAACATTATTTATAATTTAAGAAGTAAAATGAAATAAATTATCTAATGTAGAGATTTCTATGATAATTTTCTCTAAAAATGAAAACGAAAGTTATGCGCAAGTTAAAAAAAAAATGAGATTAGTACTAAATAATAATTGTTAATTGAGTCTCGTTAATCTCATTTTTCCCTTAAGATTGAGTCATGTCACTCACACATAACTTTTTCACAATATTTTTGGTCAAATGTCAGTGTAGAACTTTTGTACCCATTATAACATTAAGGTGTATATACTTATCATTACTCGTAAATGCTGGCATTTTTATTAATTTGTTAGTTGATTGCAATTGCCTTGTAGAGTAACAGACTCTATGGCATTTCAATAGCACTGAAGTGAGTTTGAGTCCCGTCATGTGTCCATATGTAATCTTTTATTATATGTTTTAGTTGACATCATGCATTCATACCTTCTTTTTGCTTTGAATTGGTACAGATTTTAGCATTGTTACCAAGTATTAGCCACTCTATTATAACTGTTGCCAGCAAAAGCTTGCTGGCAACCAGATTGGAAGCTAATGAGTCAACAGAGTACAGTTCACTGTAGTAGAGCCTTACAAGATGTGCATGGAGTCCATGTAGTGACTCATTCAACATTTTCACCAGAAGAAACTTGTAAAGATAGTGTCTTTCCTCAGTTAACTTCTGGAAGTTCAGCTATTGGAGTGAATCAGCAGCTATTTTTGCAGTGAGTAAAAATTACATCTTTGAAGTAATGGGATCATTTTTCTTATATGGTGTTTACATGTTTTTGATTGATTACTTTTATCAGAGATAAGAACATTAAGTAATGAACATAGCTCATACTATTTTCTGATGCCTGGAATTTCCTCTGTAACACTTGTTTTATGTTCTGCAGACCCGTATGGAAGCAAAGACTGCCATGTTTGAACCCAATCCATGGTTGCATTCATGGTGGCAATGGTACAGTTCTGAAGTTTCTTCATTCTTAACTTGCTATCTAGTCTCATAGAAATAAAGATAATTATTTCTCTAACAAAGTTGTCTATTCTGTTAGGTGATCAGAATGTTGCTGAAACTGTTGCTAATGTGATTACTTCACTACCTTTTATATTGATTGGAATAAATGCCCCTAGGTGATAACTTAATTCTGAGTTTTATTATTGATATAAAATAGGAAGAAATTTACTTATCTTATTTTTAATGTGTCATTTTGTGTGTAACAAATGGTTGATAAATACGTAAATAAAAAATTAATATTTTTTATAATAAGGGTTCACTCTTCCGACCATTTTTGTTTACATATTTGTCGCGTTAACGACACATCGAAAATAGGACAAAGGAATTAGACTCTGTAAAATATCATATTTTCTATAATTTGTTCCTTAATACAAGCTCTACTTGTAAATGTAGGAAGAATCTAAACAATAAGATATATGCTAATTCATTGATTGGAGTTGGAGTTGCCTCAAGTTTGTATCATTCTTCAAGGGGAAAAGTTCGAAAATATTTGAGATGGGCTGACTACACGATGATAGCAACTGCAACAGTAGTAAGTTATTCTTGCTGCTCTGGTCACTCATTCAAGGTTTTTTATACATTCAAACTTGTTGTTGCTGGAGATGCCAAAATCATCTTTACCGTTTTACTCGAAATCAAGTTGAATCATAAATAAATAAAAATTCCAGCTTTCGTGTGCAACATATTTGTTACAACTAGGTGCATGATTGTTTTCGTAAACGTAGTAAAATAGCTAAATTAGGAATTAATAGTCTGTTTTTTGCAGTGTCTCTCAAGAGCTCTCAGAAATGAAAACCCAAAACTACTGATGGCGGCCTCTGCATTATGTCTACCGTTCCAGCCTCTGATGGTTTCAGCTGTTCACACCGGTATGACGGAGGTTAGTTTCTTGCTTGTTATAAATTGTCAAATACGGAAGCGGAAGTTAGGAATCAATTTAGATTGTACAAATAAATAATGATAAGTTACGTGAAAATAATAGACAACAAGAAAATAAAATACAAAGATTTACTTGATTCGACTTTTCAATATGAAAAATTTACTTTATTAACGACTATATACCAAAGAAAATTCACTAATAATCAAATGAGAAATACAAATATCAATATCTAAAAGCCACTCAAAACCTAATCTCAAATATACCCATATCTCTCTCAACAAAAATATAATATAAAGTAAGAATACGGTAATAAATCTTGTAAAGAAAAGACCTAAATTACATACTAATAATATATTATCAAAAACAAAGATGACTAAAAGATGACTTGATTAATGAATGTGGTCTCAATATTGTGACTTTTTAAATTTCTAGTGATAGCCAATTTTGTTGGAGAGAAAGCAAATATATATTTAAGTGATTTACTTGACTATGAATTTTTGTATTAATTATCAAATCTTAATAATATTAGGAGTCTTTTATTAGAAACCAAATAAATAATATCCTAATCTCATCAGAAAACAACACATTTCATATCGATAATATTATTAAGAATAAAATTCTAATTATAATAGGATATTTTGAAGCTAATTAAATAACAAATCTCCACCTTAGCTCAAAATGAAACCAAGTTATTCAAATAAGAATCCTCCAAAATACCAAACATCCGTCGCGCCAAAGCCCCGAAAGGAATTACCTTAAGTCCAAACAACACTTAAACTTGTCAACATGAATATGCTTGGTCAACACAATTGTTAGAATCTCTCCTGTGGTTATCTTTTTTACAATAATACCACTATAAGGTATAATGTTACCAATGAAGTAATATTTGACACTAGAATATTTGGTCTTTTCAAGATATATATTATATGTTAAATATATCAAAATCTGACAATTATCAAATACAATAGAAATATTCTGTTGTAAATCCAGATTACAAACCAAACATTTAAAGAAAACAACTTTACTCGTTGCTTTTGCTACTGTTATATATTTTGTCTCTATAATAGATAAATCAACTGTAAACTATAAAACCATCTCCCAACTAACAACACAATAAGAAAGTGAAGATAAAATTTTCAACACAAACAGAGTTCATAAAACTAATAACACCACAACTAGTGTTATAACTCCTACCAAAAACCAAGCCAAAATTCAAAGTGTCAATCAAATTCTATTTCAAAGCTTCCAAAGAACCTTTGCTTATTGGCTATAAAACAAACGATGACACAATGTGAAATGTCAAGATAAATACAAACCATAACATACAACAAATTTCTAATGGTACTAACATATGGAATATCATAACTAAAGAACAAAAAATAAAGAAGTGAACCAATGCAAAGCCAATAAAGGTCTTATAATTGCCTTTTATTAAAGACAATACAATATGGTTGCTCCAATTGCTCCTCTACCATATAATTAGTATAATAGTCTAACTTGTCCATTAAAGACTAAATATAAGTGCCAACTTTCAGTTTACTTGCAGATCCACTCTTAAGCTCTACCTACTCACTAACACCATTGTCTTTAATTGTTAAAACATACTTCATTTTATTAAATGAAATATTCAACCCAAATGCAATTGACAAAGATCAAGTTACAATATAACAAGCATTGTAAGTTTTAGTCCAAAAAGATCTACCCAAAGTAGCCTGAAAGAGCATGCAACATGTTATTTTCAAAAAAGTCAAACACAAACATTCTACAACTCTACGTCGATGTAGTATACTACATATAATGCGATGTCTCACTATGCTACTTCTTTGACAAAACTCAACAACTAACTCTTTCAATATATTAAATCATTATCGATCCTAAAATGCTTGACTTTCTGATCACTAAACAAACCCCACAATCTCATAGTAGACATCCATGCCTCACTCATAGACAAAAACAAACAATATCTAAGAATGAATATGAGATGATAAATTTGAAACACCATTATCAAAAATCTTACCTTGAAGCTCATAGAGGCCACAAAGCAACTGTTCTTTCATAACAACAAAAGAATACTTACAAATTTTTAATACTTCACCTTTAGTTAAATATTGATAGCCTTGTAAGTCAAGAGTACTCAAAGATATTAAGTTTCCTTTCAAATCTGACACATGATGAACATCTTTTAAAGTTCTAACAATACTATCATGCATCTTAATTCGAATTGTATCAATACCAACAACCTTATAAGACATTATTTTCCATCAAGACAACACCTCTATTAACAAATTGATAAGTAGATCGACCAACCCCTAGTAGGTCACATATAATAATAGGTCACATATAATAAGTACAACCCGAATCAAGAATCCAAATGTCTCTAGGAGAACCAATAGATACTGATAGAACAACGTCATCATTAAAACCCGAACTATCTACACCACTACCAGCATCATGTGGATCAAAATATGTTATGACAGGCTTATATTTATCTTTGAGTTTAGGATAATTTGATTTCCAATTCCTTTCCTGATTATAATAGTTGCATTTATCTTTTTTTTTTTTGCATCTAGATTTACCTCTATTATTGCTTGAGCATTTTTCTTGAGTTTTACCTTTGACAAATAAACCACTACTATTGTTATTGTTACTTACAAACATCTTCTTCTTCAACACTCTGGAATTTAAAGTTATTCTAACATCATCCAAAAAAATAGTGCATTGCCTATATAACATGATATTAACAAAATGTTTAAAATAAAAAGGTAAAAAATATAAACAAACAAAGGCTTGATCCTCATCATCACCTTCTTCTTTAACTAATAGAGTCTGCATCTTCAAACGTCAAAGAGTAAAATCATTCTTGTCATTGAATTTCTTGATTTCATATTTTTTCGTCATAAGTCAAATTAAATCAACAGAAGTGCAATCCCAAAATTTGGAAACGAATCAAATAACTAAAATTGTAAAAAAAAATTCAAATGAATAAACTTGATTAGTTTAAAAAAAACAACAGATGAACCAGATGCTCTGATGGTAGCTTGTTATAAATTGATGAATGCGAAAGTGGAAATCAGGAATCAATTTAGATTGTACAAATAAATAATAATGTGTTACACAAAAATAATAGATAACAAGAAAATAAATAACATATAAAGATTTAAATTATTCAATTTTTTAATGTGAAAAACTTACTATACTGACCCGACACAACGAAAAAAATCCACCAATAATTAAATAGAAAATACAAACATCAATGTCTAAAAGTCACTCAAAATCAAACCCTAACTACACCAAAAGCTCTCTCAAAATAATAATACAAAGCAAGAATACAACAACAAATCTTACAAAAAAAAAACCCAAATTACATACCAATAATAGATGATTATAAGAAAAGACAAAGATGACTAAAAGATGACTTGATTAACGAATGTTGTTTTAATATTGTGACATCTCAAATTTTTGGTTATGATCACTCTTGTCGGAGAGAAGTCTAAATAAATAAAAATGTCCTTAAACTTGATGAAAGCTTGATATTTTTTTTTGCACGGAGTTTTCTAATTCGATTCTCCTATCTCAAAATATATTTTAAAAAATGTGTGTTATAGCACAATTTCTTTAGTTATACGAAGAAAAACAATTTAATACCTTTATTAATTTTTGTAGCAATTTTGTTTTTTTAAAAAGTTATAGCACAAGAATAAAAGAACAATTTTTTTTATTTTTTTATTTTTTCAATTATTATTGAGATATCAATTTAATATATTGTTTTTAAAAATGAATATAAAATTTATATAAAAAAATTAAAATTTCATTATTTGATCTTATATCGTCACTTTTTCATAACAAAATGATTAAATTGTTAAAAAAATAACAAAATGACTAAAATGTTCTAACTAACATAACGATCGTAAGTGTATTAGTCTCTTAAAAAAAATAACATTGGTTTTCTCTTTTGCTTCGAAATCCCAGTTCAATGGAAATTCTACTCCTGCATTTCCTTCACATTATATTTAAGTGCCTAAGTCATTCAATCTCAGGCCCAAAGTCGGTCATTCCTTAATATAAACTAATATCTTGGCAGGTAGCATTTGCAAAAAGAGCATTGAAAGATTCAGATCTAAAAAAGGCACATAATGTTCATAAGATGTCATCACTGCTTGGAGGTGTGTTTTTCATTGCAGATGATGTATTTCCAAAGACCCCATTTCTTCATGCTGCATGGCATCTAGCTGCATCTATAGGTGTTGGAGCCTGCAATAAGCTTCTTGAGTAGTTTTGCTCAAGTCCTTAGCTTGTTAATCTCAGTAGGTGCGGCTACGGAGAAGAGTGGACCAGCTTGGCTAAACCAACATTTCAAAAGTACCATTGGTGTAAAGTTCATGTGATGAAAATTAAGAACAGTGATATTCATGTTATATTAGGATATTAGGTTGGTGTCTTTTGTTAGGCTTATTCTAATAGTCAGCAACATGCCATATTCGTTGATGCCTATAGATATACAGTTAGTCACTTCTATTGTAAGAAGGGGTGATAATTTGTATGTGTTCGTGCCGTATTTATATGTACGTGTTTTTTAACCCAAATTCACTTAATTTTCTACTATTATGAACCCTAATTGTAATAACTATATTTTTCTCCTAAACTCCAATAATTCTCATATGTTCTCATTTTCTCCCTTATTCGTTTCCTCTCTCTTTCTCTCTTTCTTTTCTTGCTGTGTGATGTTCATTGGACGTTTTGGGATCAAATTATAAATTGCCGTTGGACCAATTTTTTTTGCATTTGAGTCATATTGAGAACAAATGAATTGAAAATTCGAGTAATGTCATAAAACATTTAACTAATTTAACAAAAATTAAAATATTGAACTAAATATGTTAAAATTTAGAATCTTTGAAGATTAAATTGTATTAATTGAAATGTCAGGTATAAATATGTATACACGCGCCAAAAATGTGTTAAACCTTGATTTTTTATTTTTCTATTTTTAGTTATAGTTTGCCCAAAAGCCACTAAAATCATTATCACACAGCCGTACGAGTCTGGTGGTCAATTATAATTACATTAATGATCCATAAAAAGACATGTAAATTCACTCTGATGTTGTATACACTAAGAACTTCAAAGCAACAAAAGCAAAACAAAAACGTATACATCAAGAACCAGTTTTTTAGCCCCCCCCCCCCCCCCCCCCCCCCAAAAAAAAAAAAAAATCAAGACCTAGCTTCAACTTTCAACTATTGTAACACCAGTCCAGCAACCAAAAAATAACTATTGTAAAATGAAAATGAAAATGCCAAAGATAACGATACAAAAATGAGGTGAAAGAAAAAAATGAACACCTTGATTTGGGCAGATGTATACAAGTTCATCTTGCGTTCTAATTTGCACAAAGAACAAGGATGTCAAGGTATGTGTTGCGTTATCTCACAGCAGCTGCAGCTTCTTCAAATGCAAATCACTGCTAGTCCATACCCAGGAAACTCCTGCAATATAAAGTTCATTGTTGCTATGTTTTCTTCCAGCATCATCATATACAAAATGTGCGACTCCCCGATCAAATTGTGTCCCGTGAAATAATCAGATCAATGTGAACTTCTCAGAGCAAAACCCTTAAACTCCCAAAAATTGGGTGTATGCTCTCCACTGATGGGAAGGGAAAAAAAATGAAAGAATTTTAACGCTAAAATGGGGGTCAACAGATATACGTGCTCACAAAATTACAGGTACAGTGAACACCATCAAAATCACGGAGTTGATGATGATCTCAGAACAGCAGTCTTGTTTATACGGCACATGCAATCTGGGCACGGGAAGGTATATATTGAGTCATTTGCCCTTTTCATTTCAAATCCTTTCGAATCACTATGAGACCGCACACTCAGCATTTGACGCTTGAAACTTTTCCATCTGGAATTGAACAGAAATAAATAAACACAGTGGTCTTCAGTCTATTTAAAACTAAAATACATAATGAACGACAATGATTGACAATCACTAATTCTTTTCTGATTCTTTTAGCGTACGTGCATGTTAAATCAAAGAAACTTGCAGCAATGTTAAAGAAATCACATACCCAATATTAATATTATCAAAAATTAATGCTAATTTGCGTTTGTCAGGCCTGATGGTCTTGGAGTGTCCACCATACAAGTATCGCCGGTGACCCATTAGAAAATGAGGGAAATTTCCTCCTTGGGTTGTCACAAATACCTCACTGTAAAGACAAACAGTGTAATCTATGGCTGCCATCCTGGAAGAATAATTCTAGTAGCAATAACTCAAGTCAAAACAGTGACACTACGTAGAACTATCATGACAAAAAGAAGAAAAAAACAACAAATTATGCAGACCTTGAATGGCGCCAGTTCCTCCTCTGAAGATAACATCTCTTTTGTCTGCAAATTCGGGAACATTTCTAAAAGTGGAGCCATTGTCTTCTCAGCATTGTATATTTTCCCCGATGCCAAATAGATAAATGTTCTTTTATCAAACCCCATTCCCCTGAGCATCAAGCCAACCTGATGAGATAAAAGAAAAGGTTAACGACCATGATTTCTGTAAAGAAGCTTTCTGAATTCATCAAATCCTCCATATGTAAAAAGAAAAGAAAGAAAAAAAAAATCACACATATATATATATAGGGATAGGATTAGTAGCCCCAACTTTCTACTTAATTTTTTATATTTCCGTATCACAATGGTTGAGATTTATTAAGGAGTGAAGAGATAAAAATGCCACTTTAAATCTCATAAAATGAGATAACACAGCATCTAGGTCATCCTACATAGCATATACTAATTTTCCATAAAATATTCCAAACAATAAATAACATTGAAGAAAAAAAGAGAGAGACAAAAAAACGCTGACACAAGAGAAAGTTGGGAATGTCTTGCAAAAAATTGAAAATCAATTCTCTAAAGACATAACTACAAGGACAAGGGCAATAATTATCGGCAACTACTTCATAGATGCAAGACTAGAGTGACCAAGTTTGACATGCATCATCAGTAGGAAATCTGCACACGAGGTGTGACCATTCCACTGACATGTAGATTTGAAAAAGGGTATATTGCACAATGTATCCCAACACCAAATCAATCCCACCCAAAGGAGTATAGTCTTCATCTTTCTTTGATCTTCTCATTGATTTTAGGATGCTTGGCTATGATATGCTATTTTTAGCAGTAAAATATGGCTGTCTAAACATTGACAAAACAGTTCAATTGTAGTAGTATTTTTCATAATATTTGTTAAAACTATACAGCTCACAGTCAGGAGAAAATCTCCTCCCCCCCTTCTTCAAACATCACATAGGCACAAAGGATCATCTTTAGTGTAATTTTGATGAAAATGAACATTAGGCACAAGCCACAATTGCAAGTATACTGAAACAGAAATTTTGAAGCAAAAGTAAATCATTGCAATAGAAAGTGTGGGTTCAACAAACTAATGCACAAATTAGAAAGAGAAATTACCTCTAAGGGTGAAAGGGGACACTTGCCATTAATTCTGATTGCACCAGGACGTATAACTCGGCCACGTTTTGTAAATTTACCCCTCCAACCTATTTCTCGTGCTGCTTCCATATCTTCCTTCTCCTGTTCTCCACCATCAAATACACAACAAGAGAAAGCAACCATGTCCTGCACAATGGATCCAGTTATTTATGATAGCAGCCAAAACGTAAAATGTTTTTTTTTTCCGTTACAGGTCACTATAGACACAGTTGCTCTAGAACACATCTAGTTTGGTTCTAACCTCCTCAAAGCGGAGATGCACAGAAATATATTTGCCACCATAATTTGCACTGTGTTCTTTCATTCTTGCTACTAAAGTTTCTCCCAGATTTAATATAGGTTTTGAAAATCTTAGAGCTTCATAATTTGCCAAGCATCTAAGCCGCTGCACAGCAGGAGGTGCATCGAATGACAAACGATTTGCGAAAGGGGAAATCCTTATGATCCTATATTGTTCAGAGGATGGAGAAAAGAAAACTTCAAGTGAGCTGGCAGCTGACATCACCAATTCATAAAATCACAGAACATTAAGCAAGCAAAGCAATAGTCATGTGATGTTAATTCTCACTTTTCTTCAAGAAGCTTTGGGAGAACCTCATCTCTATAATACTCAATGGGTGACCATGCTTTTATCCTGAAGTTGTAAACGTTGCTCATATTGTGGTCAAATCTCTCCATTATGTACTGTGGAATATTGTTAACAATCCGTACATCATTTTCCAATGAACTGGAGAAATACTCTTCATCATAGATGTCTTTGAATTTGCTGCAAAACAAACACCAAATTCAGAAGATGAATTCTCAATAAAAAAGATTATCATGTAAAAATATTAATATTATTATCATTTAAAACCATCCATGAAGTTTTGAGCTCTTTGAATAATTTGCACCAATGAACTAACATTTTAAAATTATAGGACCCATGAAATAATGGGATTGGGCAGTACCCTTTATCTCCCATATTCTTATTTTGGTTCAATTTAGTACCCAATTCATTCATTTGGTTCAATTTAGTACTAAAATAGTTTCAATTTGAAAATTTAGTCGTATGTCACACGTGACGAAAATTGAAGGGTAATTTTATTATTTAAATACTTTTATTTTTAAAGTTTTTTTTCTCTCTCTTTCTCTTTCTTCTCTCTTTTCCTTTTCTCAATAATATTAGGAGAGAGTGAGAAAAGATTAGGGGGAGAGGAATTGAAAGAGAGATAAAAGAGGGAAAAAAATAATAAAAATTTAAAAACCAATTACCCTAATATCACATGTATGACATATGACAAAATTCCTATATTGAATTTTCAATTTACATCAAATTGGGAACCATTTCTTAAATTGAAGTACTAAATTAGACTAAATCAATACTATGGGAGATAAGGGTACGAATAGAAGAATATGGGTACCATTTGGTAACCAGCCCCTGAAATAACTAGCAATAGTGGTATGCCAACTATTCAATCTTATTATGAGAAACACATTAGTTACATGTTGATGTCGGTGTTGCCATCTTAAACAATGACTAATTACTTCTTTAGATGCACTACTTTAAAAATGGTTCTAATAGAAGTGATTTTCTTAGAAGTTTATGCTAAAAGAGTTTGATAGAGAAGCAGTTAAACATTGGGCAAAAAAATATTAAATGTACACACGTAACCATTTGGCACCAATACTCTAACAGTGTTTTTACTTGAAATTACTGCAAAAACCCTTAAGCTATTAATTACAGTTTGATAAAAATAATATAAATAATCATTGAAATTTTGTAATTAAAAAAAAAAAACAGTTTATGTTATGGATGGATCAAAGTTCATTTTTCAAAACTAAGGGATTACTTCTAAAACAAGCACTTTAAAGTGCTTAAATATGGGGCCCACAATGTAAGTGCTTTAAAATTCATATAAAAAAAGAAAAGCACTTTTGTTTTTAAAAGACACTTTCAAGTAGGACATCCAAACCGGCCCAAAACTACTTAGAACTATGCCAAAGTTAAAATTATGTATATATACTTTTTCTCCAGCAACATTATATGACAGACAGAATTACAAACAAAATTTGAACTAAATATTGACAAACCTAGGGTCTCTCCAGATGCTATGGAAATGAAAATTGGGAATTAAAAGTGTCGCATTTAGATATCCTGCCACAGCAACTGCATTGCAGATCTGGAATTCATCAACAAAAAACATGTCAGGAAATAGTCAACAATGCTAAATAATCCAAGTAAACAGAAAATGTATATATAACAAGCATTTGCCAAAAATATATAACCGAAGTCCTTTGCTGATTTAAACCACCATTTGCCTCAATGTATATATAACCATTTGACTCAGGTAAACCTACAATCATAAACACGGTCATTTATCAGAAAATTCAACTTTAAGGAAACAGTGACAGAGGAACGCTAACAAGCATATACGACTTTACAACACATAACATGTAAGCAACAGGGGATATGCAAATATGATATGGAAAATATTGAACAATGGAAGAAAATTAAAGAAACCAGCATATATAATTATAAATGGAGGATTAGGTAGTAAGTGAAGGACACAGCAAAATCCATGATCCATATAATTATACATGCACTGTGAAGGACTCACTGAATTGGATTGACAAACATGAGCTCTATGCTGCATAAAAGAAAAACCAATATGAATTCTTAAAACTATTTCCTGAAGTTTTGAGATTCGAAGAGTACACCTGCCAAAAATATATCCTAAACAATAAAACTTTCACATGAGATTGAACCCACATAAACAGGATTTGGTCAAGTAATACAACAATAGAACCAAACTGGCTCTGCAGTTGGGATTGGGCAAAGGTCAAAGTGATGGTGGATAGAGAAGAATGGATCACTTCTACAGCAAGAAGCAATCTATAGCAGCAAAAGGCAGAGAAACCATATCTCTTTCTTTGAACCGGGAAAAAAAGAAGATATTTTAACTGATGAAACTGTAAATTAAAACAAATAAAACGAGAGTACAGTCAAAACTAAAAAGAACTGGTAAGCTTCCTAAACTAAACAAAAAAAACAGACATAGCTAATACCTCCAGATGACCTATTAGTGCATGGTTTCCATTCAGCGCCTTTATATGAATGTCTCCATATAGTTAAAATCTGCATTTTATAGCTCTCATCAACCATGAGAAGACAAAGCAGAATGCCATAAAGCTTAAGAACTACATATATATTAAATAAATTATGATTTATGAAACTTCAAGGATAATTGTGGATTATCAAAAGAAAAATGTGATTCAAGAAAACAAACAAAAGTAATGATTTTCAGTAACCAATTTGAAATGCAGAAATGCCTCAGTTATTAGAAATAGAACCAGGCCATCAAAGATACTAGTCAAACCATCATGAGGAGGAACCGAAGAGCTGGTAAGCAAAAACTTTCCAAGACCACAAAGCATCAAACATATAGATCATTTTAATACATTACAAGGAAGATAACAGTATCACACATATCTTCTATGCAGTTATCATTAATTTTCCTGGACATTAACCAGAGCATCTTTAAAATACAAAAGGAACAAACAGCCCCGTTTGACAACCCTGCCTACTTTTCTGTGCACTGGCTCCTTTGTGTGTTGTTTTTTTTTTTTTTGAAGGGGGGGCTCCTAAATTCAAGCCCTATATGCTATCTTTCTAGAATTTTCCACTTTGATAATACTATGTCCCCACAATTCAGCTGACTATATAACATCAAGTCTCATGATACTAGCATTGTGGCTATACTAGAGTATATTTAACTGATATGAAGATTACCTTAGAAAAATAGACGATTTATATGATTACAAGTTACAGATTTTATTTTTATAACTGTATGATGAAATAGTTAATTAATAACACAGAATATTCACCCTCTGTACAAGTTTAATTTATTAGATGTATATATTTACAGCTTTTTTTAGTAGGGCACCATCAGCTCTTGGTGTCAACTGCTATGTCTCCCTCGTAAATTAAAAATAATAGGGTCTTGCAGTGAATATTCATAATGGATGGGACTGGGAGGCAGAAAACTACCAATGAGGCATAAAAAAAGCTATAACAGTATCCTTCATCCGACATAGAGGTTCTTGAGACTGATTGTTGTAAAACAGAAGAACAAATTTATTCAGTTATACCAACCTAGACAAAAGACTGATATCAAAACAACAACTAAGAAGAGTTCTCCTTCTATTTAGATTCCAGGTCTTTACTCACAGCATTAAATGATATTAAAAAAATGTTTCTCGTTAGTTTCAATAAAATAATCAAACAAGAGTGATGGAAAAGAGAAGGATGCTCTTTGAAATCATTCCTTTATTCTCTTTTTCTTGTAAGTTCTATTCATAAGCGCTTTAAGGAAGATATCTTTAATGCAGGATCAAAGAAAGATACTTTCTTTTTCTTTCTTTATTTAGCATTATCTCTTCTCAAGTATCATTTCAAAAACTTTCGAAAACAAAATAAAACTGTGAAAGGTTCAGAATCGATCACCACGCATCAATAAATGCCAGAATTGAGTATTTACCGTTAGCAAGTACAAACAGAAAATAGGGTTGAATACATGCAATGCCTAACAAAACCAGAAGATCACTATCCTTAAATCAAACAGAAGAAGAAAAAAAAATTGAATCATTTTCAATCAAGATGCACTCAGAAAAATCAAGAATTGAACTAATCCAACATATACATTTCCAGTAATTCCCAAAATCGAATTAATTAAAGAACAAATCAAAATTCTAACAAAAAGTAACGAATACAAACCGCATCAGCAGAGGAGTTATCAGCATCCATCTCAGGTCGGAGCTTGGAATAAAGCTGAGGACTCCGATAGAGGGAGCCAGGAGCAGGACGGTGTTTGATAATGGGAACGACGTCAAAAGAGACAGAACCCATGTAGAGTAACATGCCAGAGATGTAGAGAAGAGGGGCAAATAAAAAAACGCCTTGACGGCGAATGAGACCAGACAGAACGAACCAAGTGACACGTTGGATCAGAGTACGACCCGGTGGGTTGAACCGGCCGGTTTTAGACCGACCGTGACGGTAACGAGGTGAACGGTGCGGCGAATTCGGAGGTGATGGGGTCGAATGGCCGCTAGACGGTAGCCGCTTGTTGGCGTGCATTTGGAACATAAGCCGCTCAATCTACGTCGTCATATGTAGGTCCGTCTTCTCTTATTCTTTCTCTCTAAAGGTCTTTGCTTGGATTGCTTCAGGGTAGAGAGAAGAAAAAATGAAGAAGAAAAGAAGACGAATAAGAGAGAGAGTCTCTATTGATTCGAAGTAAGGAGAGAGAGAGAGAGAGAGAGAGAGAGAGTGGAGGCGCACGTGCTAAAAGGATGAGTTGGTATTAGGCTGTTTAATTGTGATTGGTTTCCGATTGAGAAGAAAAGTATTTTTTGTTTGTGAATTCCAAGTGGGAAATTTGTGTTTATTTTTCATTTGCTAATCCCGCTTCACATTAAACTTTTCTTTTTTTGGTGTTTGACATATAATCACTGTTTTTCAATTTAGATTTATTTGATAATGACATTTTATTTATAAAAAATTAACTGATATGTTATAAATTTCCCAACATATATTTATATATATATTTTTTATAAAATTCTAATTTGCATCCATCTACTATTAAACTTTCTGAAAGTTATATTTTTAATGTAAATAAAAGTTTAATTTTTAAACAAATAATACATGTTTAATAAATAATTAAGAGTGTCAAGGATCTCAGAGGCAACTTAATAACGAAGCCTTAATACATTTTGATTTTTTTATTGATATTTTAAGTTAAAAATTAAATATGATAATAATAAAATTAATTAAAATTAATCGTGATTTAAACATATATAAAAATAAAATTCTGTTATTTATCAAATTTTATTTTACATAAAATAGTAAAAACATTCATGCTACTTAAAAATATATGTAGTTTTTATCCATACAAATTATAATAAATTTGTTAATAATATTTTATTGTATTCAAGTCATATTTAGTTAATGTATTGTCGTGTTTTGTGTTCATAAGTTGGTTGATATAATTATAAATTTATAAAATATTTTAAATAAATTATTTATAATAATAAAAAATTATAATATAATTATGTTTTGTATATAAGCGTGTTTGTTAGTGTTGTTGTGTTGTATAAAATGATAAAAGAAAAAAGAATTTTATTTTATAATTACATTTAAAAAGCATCCATTTGATTGGGCCGTTTTTAGCCCGGACATTTGCTTTGGAGAGTATTTGAGAGTGTTATTACCATAACACCACCCCTTTTATTATTTATTGGTTAGTTTTTGTTTAACCAAACATAATTTTAAAACTCAAATTATTACTATTATTATCATTATCTTAATTATATTTTATTTATTGCTACTTTCTAACAATAACTACATTATGGTTTAATTAATTATATCGTTAAAGGTCATTTCATATAATTTTAAAAAAATTAGTTGTGATAATATCATTTAACTTAATATATACTTTCTTTTAAAATAAATTTAATGGATAAAATTATTTTCAAATATCTAAAGTGATGAATGTATTAGAGAGGCATTAAGTTATTAATTACTATATATTTTTCTTCTTCTTTTTATTACTTACAAAATAAGATATGTTGAATATGAAAATAGAAAACTAATAACATAATTATAATTTCTATTTTTTTGTTCGCTTATTGTAATTAGTTTTTTTTTTCTCCAAAATAATTATATATTTTTTAAGGGCTCTTAGCTTCTTTTTTTATTAAATAAATAAAAATTTCACGTATAAGATTAATTTGAATTAATGATGTTAGAAATTGAAATTTATACCATCTAAATCACAAATAAATTTCAATTATGTCATTATCTTATTTACTTACAAAATATATTAGGTTAACATAATTAAAACTGATATTTTGTTAGCATTAATAATTATTAGTAATAAAAAATTAAGAATAAAAATTATAATTCATATTCTATTTATAATTTATTAATTTTTGTTAGTTTATATCTAATATAGATATCTTTATTAGTAATTTAAATTCTTTTTTGGGTAAAAGTATATCTTAGTTATATTTGTTTAAAAAAATAAATAATTATTCTTTTAGTACATTGAATAATATATATATATAGGTATTTTAAAAGAATTATAATTTCTGATCTTAAAATTTAAAAATATTTATTTTATTTTTAAGTATATTCTCCCTAACGCCCCAAGTTTTTAAATAATTAGAGCCCAAGACAAGTATAATGAATTAAGTTATTGATTTTTTAAGAACTTGAATATAATGAGAGGGTATGTAATTAAATTTTAGCAAAAAATTTAAATCTTATTTTTACAAATTAACCTTTCTATAAATAAGTATTTTTACATTCACAATACATTATACCAAAACGATCATTTTTCCTAATTTATGTTAAATTCTTTGAATTAATAAACGTGATCACTTATTTATCTTATATTTATTGTATTGTTTACGATTAGAATTTAAATATTTTTGTTTTCAATATTTTGATAACAAACTAACTATTTTATATTGTGAATAAGGGATTTAAAAGTATACTCACTGGCAGATCTCATTAGTCAGGAAGTTTTAAACTTATGAGACAAATACAACCAAGTTTTTTAGTTAGGCAAATTGGAGTAATTTAATTTTTTATTATAATAATTTATAAAATTATAAATAAATTATATACATAATATTATTTCATTTATCTTTTTACTCCAAATTTTCATGTTTAAATTTTATTACTAAAAAACATACTAATTTTAAAACTTACTTTAAAATACAATATAAATTCAATAATTTAAATATATTTATATTAAATTAAATATACTTAACAATTTTTCAAAAAAGAGACAAATGCTTATATATCATTTCTTATTGATTATATAATGATCCTCTTATATTAAAATTCAGATCCACCAGTAAACATGCGAATTACTTTTATCACTACATTATTAAATTAGTTGGCTATTGATACACAATGAAAGAATAAATATCAATAACATTTTTTTATATTTTTTCTAATAACATTTTAATCATAAGTTTGAACATTCTAATAATAAATGTTTAAAAACAGTTTAAAATAAAATCCATTGTAATAATAAATATTTCTAAAAAGCTTTAAACATAATGTTAAATTATGAATATTTATTCTTTAGATTAAAACATTCATAAAAATTAATCATTAAAAGAAAAAAAGCATATAAATAACATAAAATATTGATTAAATTCATAAAATAAAATGAAATAAATAAATAAATAAAATCAACAAGTTCAAAATCTTTTCCGGACTATATTTTTTTTAATTTTTCCTTTGTATTGCTATGTTATTTTTTTTAATTTAAGAATGTTTTATATTTATTTTTCAAATTATTGTATTTATTTAGATTACTACTTTATTATTATATTATAGTATTTATACATTTAATATAAAATCACTTTTTGTAAAGAATAAATCACTTTTTTGTCTTTTAATTTCAACTTACTTTGAAACACAACGAACTGTTTTTATAAAAATAATATTATCGCCTTTATTGATCAAAATATCTTTGTTTATTTGAATTTAAAATGATTTAAATAGATTAGTGAAAAATGAATAAAAGTGAAAGTAATCTCAAAAGTAGAAAAACTATGAATCAATAAAAATCAAATTAAAGAGAACTGATAATTATTTAATGGTAATAATATGGATACAATTACTTTAGTTATTACCACGTTCATAAAAATCTATGAATTTTTTTATTTTATCTATATTATTATTAAATAAAGTTAGTTTTAATAATATCAATATCTTGTTTAAAATTATTAGTTTTGACTAAATATCTAATATCATGATATTATCTTATATATTTAAAATAAACTTAAATGGACCATATATGCTATACGAGAGATGAGACAATTATAAATTTTGACAATCATGGTAAAATTATAAATGATTTAATTATTATTTCTCCCTTTTATACTTCTTTTCTTCTTTTTTGGTTTTATCATTATTGAATAGTGATCTTTCATTTCCAATGAAATTGACTTTCTTTGAGAAGGTTTTATTTATATTTACTTTATATCTAAAAAAGATCCACACTAAACAATGATGTATTTTTTGCATATATTTATTTTAGTGTGATGTTTATGCAAGTTTTGTTAATAATTTGTAATTTTTTCTTTAGATATAATCCTACATGTGTTACTTATTCATGGGAAGGTATGAAATAAGATTGAAGAGAAATTGGGGTCAATGTGTTCCCCGATTTTTTTTCACTCAATAAATTATTTTATCACAAAATGGTTAATAAAAAATAATAATAAGCATATATATTAGCAAAAAAATATTATAAAGCATATTACACAAAATTAAAAAAATATCAAAAACATATCATTTTCTTAGAACGGAGAACAAAAAAATATAAATTTTTAATAAGAATATTAATATGTTAAAAAAATAACAAAATTAATTTTATTTTACAACAACTCAAGAAAATAATAAAATGTCAAAGGAGATAGACACCCACAAGTTTTTTACTTGTGTCAAAAATAACAATTTAGTATCTTTATTAATTTTTAATAATTTAGTAATTTCATTTTAAATGTGGTATCATGATTACAAATTATCAATTTTTTTCTCATAATTTTTAATTACTATTGAGATGTTTATATCATATATTATTTAAATCATTTATCATATAACTAAATCGACTTTAAATATGTCCCAATATCAAATAAAATAAGTTATTTTTATTTAATTATAAATATAGATATAAATAGACTTCTACTTGATTGTAGGGAAGGACGACCCTCACCGACTCTTCTTTTAAAGTTCATAAATATTGTATTTCTCTTTTATTTACTAACACTTATTGCTCTAAAACTTTTTTTTATTTTAGTTACATCATTCACCCAACCTTTCAATAAAAAAATGAATAGATGGACAACCAACGAAAGCAAATATCAAAACAATTATATTTTTGAAAGAAAATGTCAAATCTTTATTAAAAAAGTAAATTTTAATAGGTACGTGGAAAAAGAAAGCAAAGACAAAAAAATCAAACACAACAATTTTCAAATAAATAGGTAATAAAAAGAAAATTAAAAACATCAAATCAAATAGATTTTGGATCAACTATTTTTAAAAATACTAAATTAATTCTTTATTAAATAAAATAAATATTATAAAGTAAGATTGGATTTTAGATTCATAACGTGGGGATTAAAAATCATACCACTTGAACTATTAATCACAAAATTATAGAAAGTATAGATGTTAAAAAACTAATAAAAAAAAATTAAATAAATATTAGATCAACTATTTATTTTTATCTTTTTATCTTTTTATCTTATTACTATATGTTATATATAGTTGTCTATGTGTTATTTTTTTGGATGATTTTTTTTAATTTTTTTGCTTTGATTACTGAAAATTTATAAATTATGTACCTAATTAACCTAGAGGGGTGAATAGGTTAGTTTTAATTTTATCAATTTATAATTTAATAACCTAAACAAACCAGGCAAGTATGTAATCGTGTGTAAATATAAGTGCGGAAATAAAATAATAACACACGATATTTTTAGGTGGAAACAACCTAAGCCACAACCATGACCTAAGAGGAAAACCACCGGTCCACCGGATCACCTAACTTTCCACTATGAAAATCAAATATTCAAGTACAAACTCGGTCTTATGATACCCTCCCTAGGATACTGCCATAATGTACTTTACTTACAAGCCCCTGCTCTGTTTTCACAGTTTCCAATATTAGCGTGAGCGGTTTCCAGACCAACGTTCCAATAAGCTTCCCATCAATTAGATACGTTTCTAAAGTAACTGCAAAATAGTTAGCACAAAAACACAAGTACCCGTGTGCGTTCTAGAATGGATTTAATAATGAATAATCTTAACTAAATGATTCAAAACATATGTCATTTAAATTAAATCAACTAGCAAATCCTAGACCAAAAAGATCAAATATAAGTTCAATAAAAATAGTTTCTTTAAAGATTAATAATCAAATCAAATAATTATGATATGACAAAAACAATTATTTCATCTAACAATTTAAGAACAAAAATAAAGAAGAAGCCATAAGAACATAATATCAAAATATCATAAAAATAATTAGGCTTATTAATCAATCAAATATAACCACCAATATTTGTAAAATAAGAGAAATAAATTAAAAAGATTAGAAGAATGCTCTTGTATAGTTAATTGAAACAATGAGTAATGAGTTTTATTTATAGGAAAAATTAAAACCCTTAATCCTATGTAATTGGTAGTTATCTTTTTTATTACAAATAAGATTAATAATACTCATTAATTAAGATAACTCATATATGATTGACAAATATTTTTTCTATTACAAATAGAATTAGTATTATTGATTAATTAAGATAACTCTTATATAAAATAGATTTTTTTTAAATAGATTTTATGCTATCTTTTTTGATAAAGATTTCAACTATAATTTAGAATATATCTTATCTAATATCTTTTAGCATATCTTATTTTAGAATATATCTTATCTAATATCTTTTAGCATATCTTATTTTAGAGTATATCTTATCTAATATCTTATTTCATATTTTAGCACTAAAAATAATATCAGATTTATAAGCATGTACTATTAAATGCATAAATGTAATCTTATGTGTCGTAGTTATCAAAGATATACCTGAAGTACAATTATCTGGAACTCGAGTATTTGTTTGGATTTTTTGATAGACTTGATAGTAGGCCTAAAAACAAATTTACAGATAAATATTTTGTCCACGAAAATAGTCAACACTCATAGTTCTTACAATTACAAATACTATTATTATTTTAGAAGATAAATATAAAAAAAATGAAATGGTGTTTTTTTGACTGTAACTTATTCTACGAGACTATTATTTTTTCTCATATAATTCAAATCTTTTTTTTATTCTTCTCTCTTATTTATTGTTTTTATTTTTTTTTAAATACATTATTATCATAAAGTGACTTTTAAAAAATAATAATGTAGGAATCATCTTAAAAAAACAATTTATACTCAAAATAACTCATGAATAATTGACACTATTTTAAATATTAGTATAAATCATTATTGGTAAATAAAATTCTCTTTTATTTTATCTCCAAATTTTCTTAATATATATGAAATTTTCATTATTTTTTACAAGGTTTTTTTTATATTTTATGTGTTGTATTTTTTTACTATTCTTATTTTTATTTTGTTCTTCTTTAAATGCATTTTGTTTGAAGAAGAGTTTTACAAACACAATAATACTTAATATTTTTAGAATTTTATATAATTTATTTTAATACTTTTTAATAATTTGGTTAATAATTTGTTAACATATTAAATAAGTGTCATAATTTATTATTCTAATTTATATGAATAAAATAATATAAAAATTAATCATTAAACTCATTTTTAAGAAAAAGAAGTTATTTTTCTCTCATATTTCACATATATCATTAAAGGAGAGATAAAAATATATATTTATTTAATTTTAAAACTATTTTTATAAGATAAAGTTAACAAAGTTTTTATAAAATTAACATATTTAAGGTTCTCATAATTTTATACCAAAAATATATTTAATATAATGTATTCTTAGTTTTTCAAATGTATTTTTATATGTTTAAATGTGAATAGATTTTTATTATGATAGATTTACTTCTCATAATATGATTTGAATATTTATTTTATTTTTATTAATATTAAATATAAAATATTAGGTACATTATATATTTATATTTATTTATTTTTTATTTCATTTATATTAAGTTATAAGTATCAAATTTAAGTATACTTCAATATGAAAATAATTCCATATATAATATTCTTTATCATCTTATTTATAATTTATTTTGATTTTTATGAAAGTCTAATTCAAATAAAAAATATTTTCAATAATATTAATATTTATTGCCCTTTTATAATGAATTTTATTCTATATTTATACTTAAAAATTTTGTCCATGGTGAGTTTGTATGTTTTTTCCTTCCTATTTTTTAATTTATAATTTATATTGTAAAAACTAACATGTTCATTTTTAATTAAGTGAAGCTAGTCTAAATATATTTTTAATTTTTAATTTTTTGATAATTGAAATAAAAATATATATAAAAATTTATTGAAATTTTAGTATAACAAATACACATGTGTATGCACTTTCACTTACTATGATCATTATAAAAAATTATTTTATAAGATTCAATTATAAAAAAATTATAATGTTACAAAAAAATAATAAATAATTAAAAAGTTATATTAAATGGAAATAATAATTTAATAATTTATCTTATTATCTTATTACTAGGATGTATATTTGTTTATGTGTCATTTTTTATTTTGGATAATTTTATCCTTCCTAATTTTTATTTGAGAAAATTTTATCCAACTGTCCAATAATAAATCTATTATTATCTAATGTTATAGTTATTTTAGGAATTTATTTTAAGAAGCCATTATTAGTTTAATATATAATACTAATAATGGATAATAATCTAATAATAATAAATGTTAATTTCGTTATAAAAGTTTGTTTTTTAAGATTCACTTATAAAGTATTAATATGTGATAAATATAATTATTAAATAACTAAAAGTTATCATTACTTAAATTTAATTATTACATAATTAAAAATCTTAAATATTAAAGAGTTGAATTATTCAACCTAACAAAATTTTAGAAGAATGAATATATTTTATCATCTCAAAATAAAAATATTTAACTTGTGTTTCGCAATACTTTGAACTACCATTCAATTTTTTTAATTTTTTTTGTAAGACTTCACAACTTAAACATATAATCCTTAATATCTTAAAATTTGAATTATTGTTTATATTTGTAAAATTATTTTGATTCATATTTTTAGAAATCATAAAAATTGAAAAATATTTATTAAAAAAACTATTAAATATTTTCAGAACTAATGTAATTTTTTTGGTACAATTTTCAATTTTAATTAATTGTATAATAATATGATTATACACTATTTTATATCATATTTATAATTTAAAAATTCAACATACTTGCAAAGAATTGCATTTGACTAGTTATAAAGTATAGATAATTAGAATAAATAGTAATTTTCAGTGAAGAATGGAGAATTTCATCCCAATCGTAGAAATTTTAGTATTAATATGAGATAATCTACCTTACTCCCTCGCCCACAGTTCATATCATCCATCTTGATTTTGATTTCATTCATCGTGAGTAAATAATCTAATAAATATGTTTATATTAAATTATTATTTTAATTTAAAAATAAATATAAATATTCATAATAATTTATTAATTATAAATATATATTTATATTTTTTAAATTTTTTTTAATTGTAATTATAAATAATAATATTTGTTATAAAAATATTAATTTAAAATTTTAATTTATGTATATCGTATTTTATATATAACAATAATTCATAAATAACTTTTAATATCAATCTCACTTTATTTAATTTAAAAAAATTATATTAAGATTCGTATTAGTTTAAATTGATTATATCAACGTATCAAATTATGATTAAAAATCTTCAAATATGTTTGTATCGAATTCTGATTATTCAAAAATAAATAGTTTCGATCGACTGCTTATATTTAGTTAATATATAACACCATTCTGCTTATTTTTTATGGTAAATTAGGTAATATTTTTTAGATTAAGTAATATATTTTATGTGATTTAAATTTAAAATGAAAGAGGGTAAATTTTACTTTCATAATTATGTTAATTAGAATGTTATGTTAAGTGTAAAGTGAGAATTGTGATTGTGAAAGAAAAAAAAATCTCAATTATAGTATTACTCTTTCATAAGTGCAATGAAAATGATAAAATAATATTACAACCCTGCTTTTTAGATTAAGTAGTATATTTATATGCACAATTAAACAGTAACAGAAAAAGTGAATTTTTTTTTAAATTTATCTCTTCTTAAAATGTGAGTACATATCTCAATCGCACATAAACAAATTAAATAATACTCACCATTATTTGGGAAATTACTTACTGTCATCCTTATGCATTGTGCATTGTTAGATTATTTAAGAATTTTCATAAAAATGATTTCTTAATCAATACTTTAAAAGTCATACCTTATTCATTTATTAATTTTTTTCATCCTTTCTAGTCAGAAGGCAACGTACATAAATTTTACTAAATATTTATTTTATGCTATAGTATTATGATGTGATGATAGGAATCATGTGATTGAGGAGTTATGGCTGGTGGGTAAAGCTTGAATCAATGGAAGTATTTTCATTTTTTATTGAAATTGAAAGCGACTCTAAAGATTCAGATCAATTGATTATTAAATAGTTTTTTGGAAGGAAATTTTATAAGGTACGCGACACTCTTTCATTGATGCGTCATCATTAACCGATTAAAGAGAGATACAGTCATAAAATATATAATCATAGGATATGACTGAATTTGAATAAAAGAAATATGAATATTCACTATAAAATATCATATAAACAAATAAATTAATTAAATAATATTTAATATTATGAGATTTAATAATAGAGTGAAAAAATTATTGATAGGTACTATATTTGGAACACGCTACCGTTGTGGTATAAGACCAAGGACGGACGGATGTCTATAGATTCTTATGTCATAGCTTAATTTTTAATGAATAAAATTTAATCATAATATTTGTAAAATTATGAATAAATTATATATATATAATAGAGTTATATTTCAATTAAATTTAAATTTTTAAAATTTAATATTTAAAAACATAAAAAAATTAAGCATATTATTATTAAAATGAGATATACATGATTAACATAACATATTTTTTTCAATTAAAAAAATAATAACTTAAAAATAATTAATATTTTTTTTATATATACGATGCTCATCTTAAACATAAATCTTAAATATGTAACAATCAAAACATATAATTTTAGTTAACCTGGATTACCATGTTAAATTTAGATCAATAATTATTTTATCCTAAACTAAATGTACTAAATATGTTGTGACATGTTACTTATGTAAGTACTTACTCTTAGTATTAGTTGTATTATAAATAAATACTATCTATGTAATAGATTTATTATTAAGGAATATACAAGAAAGATATTTTCTAGATTTTTCTCTCTACTTTCTTGTTTATCATTTTTTGTATGATATTAGAGACTTTGGGCTTCATTCTTTATTTTTCTAGATTCTTGATCATCTTAGCCTCGCGTTTTGATCTTGAGTTTTCTTCTCTTCATCTGCTTGAGAATTTTTTTATTATAATGACATAAGAATCTAATATTGGGCTAGAGACTTCAAATTCTGGTTTGATTCCTTCACTAGTGTCACCAATTGTGACAATTCCTTCAATAAACTTGTCATTTTCTATCAAACTAGACAGGTTGACTTACTTGTTGTGGCGTGAACAATTGCTTAGTGTAATAATTACTTACTGTGTTAAGGACATCATTGATGGTTTCCAAGTTGTGATGATGATGTTTTTTCCTAGAACCTTTGTGGAAACACCAGAATATGCAATCTGGAAAGGATTAATGGCACCATTCGTTCTTGGATTTATGGTTCAATCACAAGTGAAGTGTCTGGCTATTTGTATGGTAAGCAATCGGTTGGTGAGTTATGAAAAAAATTTCAAAATGTATTTGCTTTCTTTGCTCAATCTCAAATAATGGAACTTCGTCTTCACTTGTAAACAATCAAGAAAGAATCACAATCTATTGATGATTATGTGATGTCGATCAAGACTTTGGCTAACAATTTAGTCAGTGTTAATAAGACTATGCCACGAAAGGATCTTGTTCTATATGCTATTCCAGGTTTAAATCATCATTACAATCCTTTTGTTTATTCAATAACTGAGAATGCAAGCATTGTGACTATTGAAGAACTTTATAATCGAATATTAGTCTTTGAGAATTGTCTTAAACAATAAGATAAGGATGAAGAAAATCTTGTATCATAGGCTCATCTAGCCACGTTTAATAGCATGAATCTCCAAGGCTCTTCCTTGGGTATTGATGGTGTTGGTTTGATAACATATAAAAGTTTTGGTGATAAATCTCGATCACGATCTTAGAATAAAGGCAAAGGGCATGAGCATGGTCAAAGGAAACATATGCATTGCCAGTTTTGTGAGAAGATGAGGCATGCTACTTTTCATTGTTTCAAATTGAGAGATCTCTTAGTGGTTCTTACAAGAATCAGTCCAATAAGCCTCCTTTATTGGGTGTTAGATACTGGTGCAACTCATCATATTATCAATGACTCTTCTAGTCTTGGTAATCCTACTCCTTACAATGGTGATGATGATATTCTTTTTGTTATGGTTCTTCTACTTCCATTTCATCTACTGGTAATAACATTATTCTTATGCTTCATTCTTCTCTTCAATTAAATGATGTTTTACATGCTCATAAAGTAGCTTATAATCTTGTATCTATGCATAAGTTATGCAAAGATAATGCCATATTCATTGAGTTTCACTCTTTTTTTCTTTTCTATTAAGGACATTTGTACTAGGAAGGTTCTTCTTCAAGAACCACTTGATCAAGGTCTATACAAGTTTCTTGCTAGTGATAATTCATTCTTGATGTCTCATTTTCAAGCTTGTGTCTCTTCTGTTGGTCCGGTCCGGTTTGATCCGATTTTACAGTTTGGTCCGTTCCGGACCAGTTTATGGACACCTCTAGTGCTATATACAATAGAATCTATGCTTACACATCTGAGCAAAATGATATGTTTGATAGCCATATTCATCACGTGGTTGATACTGGTTTGGCTTTATTAGTTGAAACAAGATTTCCTAAACACTATTAGCCTTATGCTTTTCAAAATGTTGTTTTTGTTCTTAATAGAGTTCCTTTTTAGGTTTTGTCTTCTAAGTCATCCCATTTTCTTCCTTATAAGAGAGAAGTTGATTATCACTTTCTTAAGGTTTTTGACAACTTGTATTTTCCTTACTTATGTCCTTATAGGAAAAACAAATTGGATGTAAAGTTTGTTGCTTGTGTTTACTTAGGGTATGCCTCAAACCAGTATGGATATGATTGTTTTGATGTTACTTAAGGAAAGCTATATGTCAATAAGTATGTAGCCTTTTTAATACATTTTTCCTTTTCTAGCTCATACGTCTGTTTCATCTACTATCCCTAATCAGTCTTTGTCCATATATGTCCCTATTTTTGGTCCTATAACCTTTATGCCTATTAGTTCTCGGGTCATTCTTGTTGGTTCCAATATGTTGTTTACTTTTCTTATCTATATTTCTCAACCTGTTTCCCAGTCTGATTTTGCAGCTTATGCATTTGTTTCACAGTCTGAGTCACAATCTTTTTCTATGTCTTGTCCTATTCAATCTACAAGTCTTTTATTTGTTTATGATCATGTTAACTCTATCACACCTTTACCTACTTAATTATATGTGGTTGTAGAAGATGTTTTACGATGAATGTTTGAAAAGAACTCATATTTCTTGATTTTATTGTACTTAATTATAATAAATAGATTTGATTATATTATGTTTACATCATTATTTATGTAAATCTATATGTTTAGAATTACAGGTATATTTTGTTATATTTAAGATGTTTTTAGTTTCAAAATATATAAATTTGTCAACATACGAAAAACAACACTTGAAACACTTAATTTGTACCATAGAAGCTTAAAAAAGCAGGGTATGAAAGCTTTATATTAAGAATCAACCATTTTGTAAGGTGTACAAGGTAATTTTCAAGACAAATAAAGTATGTTACGAAGAAGAAATATGCGTGCTGCGTCACGTACTGTTCGATATGAATATAATTGGCACGTTGAATAACATGTGCCATGTTGTGAAATAAATGGTACCACGACAAGGCCCTCTCAAATTAAATTTGTACGAAATGAACGAACCTTGTGCCACAGCGGGGGAAAATGTGTGTTGCAACATGCAACGTTGATTTTCATTCCTGAAACCTTCTGTACACACATTTTTCTATAAATAAATATTTAAGTTATTAAGTTATATGTAGATACATAGATTAAAATAGTTATAATTTTTTTCAACCATCTTATTCTTTATTTCTTAGATCAGGTTTACTTTTATATATAATTTAGATTAGACAAGAGCAAATAAGAAACAATAATATGGAGATTTTTCATATCAAGAAAGAAGAATTATTTTTTGAAAATTAGGGATTACTTTGAAGATCAAGATCATAACTTTGAAGCAAGACGCACTATCTATTGTTGGTATTGAGATCTAATTTTCATTCTTATTTATTTTCATATTACTCTTTTGTATTTCTTGAATTTATTGATTTTAATTTATTAATCATATGATTAATTTTTAATATTTATGTTTGATTATTATAATGAGAATTTAGTTTCATTGTCATATTTGTGTAGATTATTTAGGTGAATAGTTTTAATATTTAATAAATATAAATTATTATTTTATTCAAGATTTATTACAAAATTTATTATTGATTAATATACTAACAATATATTTTTCATAATAGATTTAAAATATAAGAATTAGATTTCAGACATATCATATAGATATAGTTTAGATCGCTTGAATATGAGTTTAAATTGGTGATCTAAATAAGAGCTTCCATTTAAATGGTTTCTTAATTTCTTAGACATTAGGCATAATTTAATCAAATTAGTTAATGACCAAACCAAAGACATTAATTAGTTTGATTAATAAAAAAAATAACTAGAACGAATGCATTTTTTATACTAAAAAAAAGAATCAATAATATGAATTTATACTTAATTAACCTAAATAATTCTAACAAATATAGTTAACTAGCTAAACATTTCTATTAATTTTTCATTGATTTTTAAATATATATATATGCCTTAAATTTGTTTGGGTGAAATCTATCTTTAGTTATTTTTAATTATTTTATCATTGGTTTAATATTATCAAAAATCCAATTATTGTGATAGAATGTTTAGGTTTTATTTTCATATTTATTTTTAAGAAATTTGAAGAATCATTTAAAACCACATTATTCTTTTTTAGATCGACTTTGAGAATATACTTATCACTCATCATAAGTAATTCGTGCACTTACAAACTATTTATTAAATACAAAATTTATGTATAAATTTTCTAGTTTCTAATGTTCAATGAGGATAAGATTAAAGGTTGTCATCACTAAACCCAATCCCAAGTTTCTCTTGTCTCATTCATTTGTTTATAATATGATTGTTTGGAAGCCTAAGTGTTTTTCAAAAGCTAACAAGCATTAGGTGTGAAGAGATGCTATAGCAATGGAGTTTCAAGCTCTACTTAACAATAACACTTGGATTGGTTTCCCTAGGTTTACTTGTCAAAAATCATTAAGAGTTATTGGGGTTTTAGAGCAAAAGAAATATCAATTGGGCAGATTGATAAGAGGAAAGCATGCTTGATTTTTAAGGATCATTTGTAACCATTAACTTGATTTTGTCTCTTATTGTGAATTTTGGTTGGGCTGCTAGACAGATAGACACCAATAATACATTCTTAAATAGATATAACTATTTTGATAAGGCAATGACAAGGTTTTGAGGATTCCAACAAGCATGATTATGTATGTAGGCTCAAGAAGTATTTTTATAGGTTAAAGTAAGCTCCACATGCTTCGTATCATAAAATTAGCTTGTGTTTGCCGCATAATGGATTTCATAATGCCCCCATTGATACCAATTTGTTTATTAAATGGTGTGGCATTAATGTTATGTTGTTTTTTGTTTACGTGCATGATATTCTTATGACAGGTTCTAATCCATCTCTTTTTCAACAATTTATTACATATTTGTATTCTACATTTCCTTTGAAGGATCTTGGGGCTCTTAATTTTTTTCTTGGAATTGGAAATCATGCACACATCTAAAGGTATGTTTAGCAAAAGCATATTCATAATTTTCTTACTTGTGCTAGTCTTTCCAAGGCCAAACCATCTTCTACCTCTTTTACCTCAAAAAGATATTTGTCCAAAATTGATGATGTGTCACTCAAGTTGGAAGAGGCCACTCAGTATAGAAGATAATTGGTTAAGCTTTGTAGTATTTTTGCATTATTAGACAAGAACTTGTTTTTATTGTCAATATGTTGTGTCAGTACATGAGTAGTCCCACAGAAAAACATTGGTAAGTAGTTAAAAAAACATTGAGGTATTTACTTAGTGGTGTTAACTATGGAATTCAATTTTTGAGATCTTCTACTTTGAATATAGTTAAATATTTTGATGCAAACTAGGCTACATATCATAATAATAAGAGGAATATCGAAGCTTATCATGCGTTCTTTGGTGACAACTTAGTGTTATGCTCATCAACAAAACAAAAGGTTGTTACAAGGCCTTCAAAAGAGTCTGGATATAAGGCATTGACATTCTTAATAGATGAGGTAAAATGGAAATGGTCTTTGTTTAGTGAGATTGTGTTCTTTCTTAAACAACCTCCACTTTTATTTTGTGATAACATTAGTGTTAAGTATTTGGCATAGAATACAATGATGTATTAATAACTAAAATTATCAAGATTGATATACATTTTATACGAGATCAAGTGTTACATAAGAAAATGGTTGTAAAATATTATTTAGTCGAAGTATAATTGGTTGATCTTTTAACCAAGGCTTTGAGTCGCGACATTTTGAAGATCTTAGGTGCAAACTTATGATTCTACATAAACCACATGTTTAAGGAGGAATACTAAACATGTTGTGCCGTATAACTTATGTAACCATTTACTTTTAGTATTAATTGAATTATAAATACTCTCTATATAACAAATTTATTATTAAAAAACACATAAGAAAGATATTTTTCAAATTTGTCTCTCACTCTCTCGTTTATCATTTTCCATAAGAGGAATGCTATTGACACAATATTAAACTCACACCATTAGTTGCATACCATATGCACTTAAAATCACAAATTCTCCATTTTCGTAGCTAAGGGGGGACATGTTAGATACAAGTATTGGTGTGAGTGTGCATAATTGTGTGCAATTAGCACTCTGCTGCTATTTCATTCTGTGTTTCCTTTAATGATTCGATAAAAAAGAAGTGACATTGAAGCTTAAATTGTTTGTGTTTGCTTATCCTGAAAGAAAATGGAGCATAAAATTTTGATGACTTTGGTTTTGCCACTACATTATTGAAGTTGTATTTTCATATTTATTTCTTTACTTTAAAGTGAAGTGTGGAAGGCACTAGTTGGCGCACTAGAAATGCAAATTCTGATCACCTTTAAGACATCTTAATTAACCACCTTCTTGTAGTAATCAATGCAAGCAGTAGTGAGAATACATAATAAGCCGTTGTAAAGTATTTAAATGTTATCCTGGATTTTGATTTTGTTTTCTTTCAGTGGATTCTAATGTTATTTATCTTGTTTTCTATGTCTATATATTGGATGCTCCTAATGTTAGTTATGTAGGGATTCAACAAGTTGAGAATCAAAAAATTAACACAACAGAAGCATATAATAGGAACGAAAGAGATAAAATATATAAAAACTGAAACTCCAAGAAAAAATAACACATGATTAATTCTTTCTCTTAAATATATAAAAATACCCAAAATTTATTATATGCTTGTAATATTAATGATTAACACTTGTGTAACACTCCAAGAGAAAATAGCTCGAATTAATATGTTAGGCAACTTACACACTGTGACAGCCTGTAACATTTATATTAATTCTTTATCTTAAATATATTAATTCTTTCCGTAGATTATTAGTACATGATTTCTGAACTTGGATTACTCAAAGCATTATCCGTGAGTTGTTAATTTTTTTTCTTTTCTACAATTAACAAGTTTTCAAAAAGAGGTCTGTTTTGTTGGAATTAAATTATACTAAAAAATATAAACAAATTCTAGATACAAATATTTTATTATTGAAAGATGAAAATTTTATAAAATTTTGGACAAAAAGAAGAAATAAGAATATTATGAAATTTTGGACGAAAAGAAGAAATAAGAATATTATGGTAGAACAAGAAACTTTTTATTAATTGTTAGATTTTTGACTTGATACAAAATAAGAAAAATCATTGCTATTTATACTAAAATTCTCTCCTAACCAATGGTTAGATCATGTCAACACTTTTTTAATCTAATGGTCATAATTGACCTATTAGAATTATCTATTAAAATATCTAATTTCTAGATTTCTCTACTATTTTTTATTCTTAAAATATTTAGATATTTTCTAAGAGAATTCTAGAACAAGTGTCTAGAACTTAGGCTTATTAGACTTTAATATAATAGACTCTTAATTACACAATTAAAATAAGCATCTCTAAAGTCCAATATATTATTTGGGTTAAATCAAGTTTATTTTCAACATTCTTCCTTAAACTTGATTTATCATTCCAAGTAAGCTTCTCGATCTGATAAAAGTCTTTATACTTAAGTGGCTTGGTGAAGATATTAGAAACTTGATCTTGAGACTTCACATATTACACTTGCACATCCTTTTTTTGTGATGCACTTCATTATCTAATGGTAGTGAGTATCAATGTGTTTGCATCAATCATGAAATACTGAATTCTTAGCCAATGCCATACCGACTTTTTGTCAATATAAATCTTAATTGGATCTTCTTTTGACCATCCCAATTCTTTCAACAAATTTCTAACCCAAATCATGTGATAAACACATGATGTAGCAACTATGTACTCAACTTCATATGTTGAGAGAGTGACTATTGGTTGCTTCTTTGACATATAGGTAAATATGTTATCTTCCATAAAGGACACAAAATTGATAGTACTTTTTTGATCATCAATTTTTTTGGCCCAATTGCCAATACTATAAAAATAAGCTTGTAATTATTGCTTGATGAATAGAATAAGCCAAAATTAATTGTACCTTTGAGATAGCGAAGAATTCTTTTGGCAGTTTTGAAGTGACTAGTAGTTAGGTTCTCCATGTAGTGAATTATGAGTCAAGTAGCGTAGAGAATGTCAGATTTTCTGCATGTCAAATACCATAGACTTTTAACCAAACTCTTAAAGAGTGTCATGTCCATCTTTTATGATTCATCAAGCTTTGATAACTCGCTTCCAAATTATATGGGTGTAATAATTGGCTTGCAATCATCAATCTTAAACTTCTTAATGATCTCTTTTGAATAACTTTCTTGTGAGATAAAATTCCATCTTTTCTTTGTTTAACTTGGATGCCAAGATAACAAATTATAAGCCTAATATTAATCATCTCGAACTCTGCTATCATTTCTTTCTAAAACTCTTCAAACATATTTGGATTATTTTTTGTGAAGATCAAGTCATCCACATACAAGCATAGGATCAAGACATCTCCTTCTTTGATCTTGACATAAAGCGCATGCTCGTATGAGTATTTTGTGAAGTTATTCTCTTGTAAGTACTTGTTGATCCTACTATTCCATACCCTTGGTACTTGATTCAATTCATAGAGAGTCTTTTTCAATTTCAAGACTTTGTCTTCTTGTCCCTTGACAACATAGCCCATCAATTGTTCAATATAGAATTCTTCTTCAAGAACTCTATTTAGGAATGCTGGCTTTACATCCATTTGATGTATTTTCCATTTGTTCTAAGCTTCCAAAGAAATAATAAGTCTAATAATTTTCAATTAAGCAATGGGAGAAAATACCTCATCATAGTCGATGTTGGAATTTTGATTGTATCCTTTTGTAACTAGTCTCGCTTTGTATCTTTTAACTTCTCCATTAGCATTCTTTTTTGTTTTGTAAACCCACTTGACATTTATAGCTTTATGATTTTTTGGAAGTGAAACAAGCCCCCATGTATCATTATTCAAGAACTAGTCTCACTTTCATTTCCATTCTTGAGTGGCTTCTTTGAAGCTTACCGGTTCATAGTTGGCAAATAGATAGAAAAGTGTGATATCTTCTATCCTTTCAGTGTCCTCGTAAATTTCTTCAAGGTTTTTTGTGCACAATATGCTTCTTTCATTTAGAAATGATGGTGGTGAGTCTCCAACTTCTATTATTGTTGAATTAGGTGGAATGGTTGGCTCTTGTTGGACTTTCCTTTCTTGCTTTGTTATTCTACGTTCATTTTGTTCTTCAAAATAAGGTAAGAAGTTGAAATTTTAAAAATAAGAACCAAAATCCCTTTATCCTTCTTCGTTAAACTCCACATCTTAACTTATAATAGTCTTTTTAGTATTTGGATTGTATAACTTATAGCCTTTAGAGTTTGAGTCATACCCGATGAAGATGAATGCCTCACTTTTGTCATTAAGCTTGCTCCTTATCTCATCCGGTACATGAGTATAGGCTAAGCTTTCAAATACTCTTAGATGAGAGATGTCAAGCTTTCTTCTACTCCATACCTCTTGTGTTGTCCTTCCCAAAATGCTTCTTGTTTGAGATCGATTGGATAGATAGAGTGCACATACCACTACTTTAGCTCAAAAATCCTTTGGCAATTTCTTGCTTTTGATGATGCTTTATGTCATGTCGAGGATTGTTCTAATCTTCCTTTCTACTACTCCATTTTATTAGGGGGATCTTGGAATACTTAAAGGGCATTTAATCCCATTTGCTTCATATAATTCAAGAACTCCTTGGAAGTGAATTCTCCTTCTTAATCATATCTTATGGCCTTGATTTCTCTTCCACTTACCTTCTCTACTGTAGCTTTGAGCTTCTTGAATACTCTAAATACTTTGGATTTTGTTTCAAGAAAGATATTCATATCTTTCTTGGAAAATCATCTATAAAGAAATAAAAGTAATTACTATTATTAAGAGAGATTGACTTGATTGGACAGCATACATTGATATGAATGAGTTCCAATGGCTTTTGAGCTCTTGAATTTGACTCATTTGGAGAGCTTTTCTTAGCTGTTTTCCAAGAAAACATTCTTAACAAAGTTGATTTGGATGATTTATCCATGATAACCCTCTCACCATTTCCTTTTTGGACAATAGATTTAGTCCTTTAAAATTGAGATGTCCAAATCAAAGATGTCATAGCCACGATGCATATTTGTAGCAAGTTTTAAGACATTTTGCTACATTTTTTTGAATGTTCAATAAGAAAATCCTATTTATTGACATTGGCACCCTTAGTCATCAAATTATTTCTATCATCTCTTATTGAAAGACTATCATCTTTTGTATGAGTATCATAGTCTTTCTCTAAGAGTTGACCCAAACTCAAAATATTATTTTTCATATTAGGAATATAGTAGACATTTGAAATAAATTGATGTCTAAGATTCTTCAATTGGATTAAAATTTTACCTTTGCCTTTCACTGAGATCTTGGACTCATCACTAAATGAAACAATCCCAATCATCGACTCATTTAGCTCTACAAATATGCTTCTTTTTTACACATGTAGTTGCTTGCATCGGTATCAAGATTCCAATTTTTATCTTGTGTTTCATCATCATATTTATATGTTAGTAATAAAGTTCCATCATATTGACTCTTATCTTCCACATAATTGATCTTTTCTTCAATTTTGGTTTTTAAATTTCTACATTTTGAAGAGTAGTGTCTAAATTTTTGATAATTATAACATTAAACTTGAGATTTGACATACCTCGAGTTTGAATTTTCTCTTCCATAGCCTTGTGTTGAGCTTTCTCCTTACTCATAGTTTTTGGAATTGTTAGTGTTGTAATTCCAATCTTGTCCATGACATTGATCTCTACTTCTTCCTTGACATCGTCCTCTTCCACGACCACGATTTTATTTATCATTAGCCTTGAATTTTTTTATTTCTCCTTCAGTTGCATCTTGAGGAGTTGTTTGGTGACCCCTTGCTTTTTCTTCATAAGCTTACAATGACCCCAGTAGTTGGTCGATAATAATCTCTTATAAATCTTTTATTTCCTTAATTGTCACCACAATGTGCTCCAACTTTGAGTCTAGTGAATGGAGTATTTTCTCCATGATCCTCACATCTTCTAGTTTCTCATTGTTTATTTTCATTTGATTAGAAATGACCAAAACTTTTGAAAAGTAATCGAAAATGGGTTCAAACTCTTCCATATATAAAGCTTCAAACTCACCTCTTAGTGTTTAGAGACACATCTTTTTGACTTGATCAGCTCCTTTATTTGAGATTTGAAGCTTCCTTGGTTGATATTGCACTTAAAATCTTCTCAAAACCATCATCATCTAAAGCTTGATAGATGAGATAGAGAGCTTTCTTGAGTCTTTCAAACTATCATTTTGAAATTGAGATAGTGTAGCCTCATCTTGTAGTTCATTGTATCCTTTCTCTACAATCTTCCAAACATCATGTGCACTTAGTAGAGCCTTCTTCTTGATACTCTAATTATTATAATTGTTTTTTGTTGAGCATGTGAACTTGAAATGATGTCATACTATTAGTCATATCTTTTAATACAAGTGGAATTATGAAATTTTGACTACACGGATAGATTTAGAATGTTGAAATACATTTGGAAGGTGTTTGGCTTGATTCAAACTTGATCCAACTCAGCTCAACTCGATTCAAGTTAGGTTCCAACTCGACCTAACTCGGTTTGACACTATTCAACTTGGTGGTTTCTATGCAGCAACCTTCCATTGACACCTGGTGGTGATTTCAACCTTCGATTAGAATGATTTTTGTAGTGTTGTATTCCTTTCATCGAGAGCTTCGATTTGATATGCTATAGTGATATGTTTGGAACCACTTTACTAGCTATGATACCACTTTATTGGAAGATAAAAGCTTTAGAAGACTTTATGAAATTTTGGAAGAAATGAGGAAACAAGAATATTATAATCGAATAGGATACTTGTTATTAATTATTAAATTTTTGACTTAATACAAAATGAAAAATACCTCATCTATCTATACTAAAACTCTCTCCTAACTAATGGCTAGGATTATACTAACTGCTGCGTGTTTTACAACCCACAAAAATCGTGCAAGTATACACGGTCACAAGTAATAACATTAGTAAGTAAAGATCGATCCCACGAGGATTTGTTACTATAGTTTGTCGAGTACTAAAATTGTATCTCTCTGATTTTATCCAAAACAATCGTTGATTAATAAAAAAGTAATATAAGAAAATAAAAGAAATCTAGGATTGCAATTTTTCACCAAATTAATCCACTTAAATCGTGTTATTTTCTTTTGATTTATATTTTTTAGTACATTTAATTTGTCAACCGAAAACTTCTTTTTTTATTATTCATACATCTCTTTCGAGCTCCGTATAAACACACCTTGTTAAATTAATTTACTATATATCTCTATGAAAATTAAATTTACCGAGATTCATTACGTTCTAAGTTTTCAAATGGCCACACATACAATTAGGGTATATCTCTATCCTTCATCATACATGTCATTCTATTTACGAGCAATACACACACAAATGCCTTTCTCAAGTTTATTCATGTGCCACGGATCGTTTTGATAAGATTCGTAAATAATCAAAAAGCATTAAGAACAAAATAGAACGAACAAATCGAACGTCTTATAAATCTATCAAAAATAATTAAAATCAAGCTTCATAAATTTAGATCAAATGCAACCCTAGAAAAATTAAATTACTTCATAGAATTAAAATAAAAATTATAACAACTACAGAAAAATAAGAAGAAGCAGAAATAAAATTAAAACATCTCAATATGAAAATATTTGGTACACGCAGAACACAACAAAAGCCAAAAATGGCTTCTGCGTGTTTTGCCGTCCAACACACAAACACAATAAAAATTACAAACTGAAAAAACTAAAACACTCTAAAAACTTTCGAAAACTAAAACTAAAATTCTACTCCAAAAACTACTCCAACAAACTTTTTTACAACTAAAAACTATCTCCTATTTATAGTAAAAAAATACATCAATAAAATATTAAATTTAAATCCACGCGAGGGACATAAAATTGTGGCGAAAATTATAATTTAAACGTGTGGTGGGACAAAAAATTATATCGAAAATTGGATCGAAAAAGTGAGTGGGACGCTGCGCGTTTCTGTTTTAATTTTCTTCCACGCTGCCACGTGTCGCGTTCTGATTCGCAGACACAATTAGTGGGACACGTGGCAGCATCTCATTCGTTGAGGGGAACGGGCGCACGATGAATGGTCGCACGGGAGCCAACGGCTACAACACGGGCTTGATCCAGCGCGGTCGCGCTCATTGTAACATGCCACGTGTCGGAGTATGATTTGCTGAAATATTAAGTGGAACACGTGGCAGATTCTGGTTCGCGTAATAACCGGGCTCACGTGGATCGGCTGCACCGGAAAAGGGGCGCGCGAAAGTGGGGGACAGGTCTGCGCAGCGTCAGACGGGTGGGTCCCACTCTGCACGCCGGCATGCGCGGCAGGTGGGCCCCACTCGGGCACCGAGCCGTGCGAAAGAGAATTTCCCTGCATCCACTCTCCTTGGTCGGGTTGAAGTGCACGCGCGAATCTGAACCGTTCGTGCGTTGATCTGACGGTCCACGATGAAGCGTGGATGACGGCGCGTGGAATGTTTCTCCTGCGAAGAAAATAAACTTTTATTAATTTTATTTTCACCCACAAATATATTTCAAATTACATTTTAAACTTTGATTAATTGCAATATAGCCCTTTTGTAATTTAAATTAAATTTTACTCTTTTAATAATTGAAATTAAGCCCAATTTTAATTTAAATTATATTTTCAACTTTTATAAATTGCAATTAATAATACTTTTATTTGAAATTATATTTTTGGACAAAAATTTGTCATTTAAGAACGTTTTCGATACATTTTATTTAATTTTCTTAAAATTTAGAAAAAACAGTAAATCCTAATTTATTAAACTAAAATTAACTAAAAATAGAGAAAATCTAGCAATTATAATTAATAAAATAGGTGAAAATAACTATATAAAATACAGTTATCACTAACACATTTTTAATCTAAGGGTCATAATTGACCCACTAAAATTATTCATCAAAATATCTAATTTATCGTTTTCTCTACTATTCTATCTTCTTAAAATATCTAGATATTATCTAAGAGAATTTTATAGCAAGTAGCCTATTATACTTTAATTTAATTTACTCTTAACTACATTGATAAAATAAACATCTCTCAAGTCTAATACTATTTGGATTAAATAAGTTTATTTACAACATTTTATAACAAAATATTAATTTTTTTAATATTTATATCATAATAGATTATTAAAGATTAAATTCAAGTGAAATACTTGAATCTATTGATAACGATTTTCTACTATTGTAGAAATAACATGACAATTGATTATAAACGGATGAATACGAACGAAAGAGATAGATTGTGATTTTTCTCAATCAAATCGTTATAGTTTTTCAATGGAAACATCATCTTTCTTCCAAATAATAGGAAGAAAAATTATTTTATGATTTGATGGATCGAGGAATTCAATTAGAATTCTCTCTAATTAAGATTAAAATCGATAATTATTTAATAAGTACCTATAATTTTGAGTAATTTAGAGACTTATTAAAATTAGATTATTTAATTTCAGTAAATTAAATTAAATAATTAATATAATTAAAGAATGAAAGATATCTTAATTAATTTAATACAAGAAATGTGATTTCTGAACTGTTTGGTATATGATACTGTATTCTGCTTTCGTTTAAACATTTTCAAAAGCTGAATCGAAAACTGTTATTTTTTTTGGAAGCTAAAAATATAAGATGAAAATAATTTTTTGTTTTCACTTTTATCAATTTTGTTCTGAAGTTCTTTTAGATAATAAATTGAGCTTCATTGTGTTTGGACGATAAAATAATCAAAGTAAATGACAGTTTTTTTAAATAATAATATTAAATTTAATTGTATTTGTAAGAAAGAAAAATAAATTACCAAAACAATAAGTTAACTTGTCAACTATGAATAAAAATATCCTCATAGTAGAAATTGAGAAGATTTGTACTCGAATTTCATCTTTTTTATATGTGTGAATTAGGGGTGTTCATAAACCGGACCGGATCGGACCAAACCGTAAAATCGGATCAGATTGGACCAAATCGAACAGTTTTACTAATCAAACGGTCCGGTCCAATTTATATTAATTTTAAACCGTTCAAACCGGACCGGATCGGTTTAATAATATATTAAAAATTTGACATTATTCTTCATTAAATTATAAAAAAATCGAATCAAACTGGAAATAAAACCAGACCGAACGATTTTATAAGTCAAACGGTCCGGTCCGATTCGGTTAAATTTTTTTTAGAAAAAACCGGACCGAACCAGACCATGGACACCCCTAGTTCAAATGCCTAATTATAATTACAAAATTAAGGAAAAAAACTTGCCCGCCGCCAATAGAATATTCAAATTAACCACCCCCATAATTATTTCATCAGAATTTTTTTTTATCTAACTTATGTTTTTGTTTTTGGAAAATAGAATGGGATGTGGACAAAAAACGACATCTAAAATAAAATAAAATAATGAAGTGCACTTGATATCAGGGGATCGTTAGGATTAATATATAGAGGAAACATTATGCATAAATTTAATAATAAAAAATAATTTTAATATTAATAAATAATTATAATAAAATTTATATATTTTTTAATTAATCAAGTTATTATAAAAACGATAATGTATATTTTAAAATAAAAATCTAAAATTACATAAATTAAGTTATAACAATACTAAATAATTTAATTTAATTTATATATATATGGACAAAAAAACAAAGAAACTAAACAACATAAATTATAATAAATATAAAAAAATTCAAGTATGTGAAAATAATAAATAAGATCAATATTACATGTAATTATATAAATATTCATTGTTATTTATTTCATGTAGTTTAACACAGAATTTTTAAATTGTATGGAGATAATAAAATGTTAAGAAAACTAAACTAGTAAAATTTAAGAAAAACAAAAAAAATTATACCTTTAAAATTTATAACCATAAAAATAACACCTTTATGTTATATACATATATTTTTACTATTAAAAAAAATTCTAATTTATCACTTTTTATTAAACGTTGTCTAATTCGACGTTGTTCAAGTTGAATTATGATCTCTTTTAATATTAAAATCAATCTAATTGAACTTGTTTAATATTATTGGAGTGCTATTTTTGTCATTATATACAAATTTTAGGTATTATTTGATGTAATTTTTTTTAAAATTATCTTAAATATTTCACTCTACTAGAGTCGAGTCAATAAAAATTGTATAATAATAGAATAAAGGTGAAAAATATATGAAAAATATAAATAAATACACAATATAATAAAAGAAAAGAAAAATAATATTTAAATAATAGAAGAAGCATTGTTATATATTTTTATAAAATAAAAATTCACATTTATAAATACAATAATTTTTTTATCAAAAAGAAAGTGAGGGAGCACGTGACCCTTTTCCTTACATGTGGCTTTGCCTTTATCTGATTATAGAGTGTGATCAATCCTAAATTGTTAATGAAACTTGAAATTTTATTGATAAGAAAAAATATTATAAGTTCTCTTTTATTTTTAGTAAAAATATTGTTTATTTTTCTAACTTTAAAAAGGTATTTATTAGTTATTTTATTTATAAAAAATTATTTATTAATCATTTTACTTATAAAAAATAAACAAAAAAAATTTATTAATAATTTTTTTAAAAAAATATTGATAAAGGTATTTTCATCATTTATTTTCACTTTATCAAACAAAAAAAATTACAAACATAATTAGTGAATGTATTACCTTATTTTATCACACTATATAATTGAAATATTTTTGATATTTTTTTAAATTATTGAATGTCTCTTTTTAACATAATTTTTATAAATAAAGAGACTAAATATTATCTTTTTAAAATTAAAAGACTAATGCGAACTTCTACTCTTATTTATATCCATAGATAAAAAATAATGATAAGAGTTATGTTTCATTTTTTAAATATATTTTAATCTTATAATTTTTTAATTAAAATTATTTGTGTTGTTATTATAAAAAATAATATATTTAATAAAAATTAAAAATTAAGTTCTTACAATTATTTAAAAAAAATGTGATTATAGTTACTTCTGATTAGATTACATTTTTATATTGAATTGTGAAATTTTTATAATAATAAAATTAATAATATTTAATATAAAGATTATAAAATTAAAATATATTTTTATACCTAATAATATGAAATTTTTTCGATAAAATAATACATAGATATGATTATTATATTTCTTTCTTCAATAAAAGAGTTGGTGCACCAACCAAACACCAGACTTTTCCACGAAGCCTCGTCTGGACGAATATTTTAGATGAAAAAAAGACAAAAAAGCCCGTGTCAAAGTTTGTAAACAAATTAGACTACCATCGGTGACCTTTTGAGTTGCCTTCAACGACTATAATTTTGGACATGTTTGTGTTTCCCATTATAAATACCCCATAAGGCCACAACTTCCAATATATATATCAAATTACTAAACAGTACACTCACTAGCAAATCTAAAAATGGCAAAAATTCCCATTTTCTTCAAAACCCAATTCTTAGGTCTCACCCTACTTTCACTATTGGCTACAACTTTAGTGGCAAAAGCAGAAGACGATGAAAACTTTATGAAGAATTTATTATACAAGAAAGAAAAGCTCAGCCATTTCAAGTTCTATTGGCATGACATTGTAAGCGGTAAAAACCCAACAAATTCAGTAATTGTGAAACCAGCCACAAACAATACAGCAACTTTCTTTGGTTCTCTTTCCATCTTTGATGATGCACTAACTGAAGGACCAGAAATAAAGTCAAGATTGTTGGGTAGAGCTCAAGGTTTGTATGGCTTTGCTTCTCAAGACGAGGTTGCACTTTTAATGGCCATGAATTTTGTTTTTGTACAAGGAAAGTATAATGGAAGCACTATTACTATTCTTGGTAGGAACTCAGCTATGAAACCAGTTAGAGAAATGCCTGTGATTGGAGGTAGTGGGGCTTTCAGGTTTGCTAGAGGTTATGCTCAAGCTAGTACTTTCAAGTTTGACCTTGTTACAGGGAATGCCATAGTTGAGTACAATGTCTATGTGTTGCATTATTAATAGTCATATTGTCTAGTCTCTGTTATTATATACCTTTAAATTATGTATGTTTTGTGTTTCTTTAACTACTTTCTGAGATTAGTGGAGGTATGCTTATGTTATTTATTTGATAAAACAATGAAAATTGTCCTTTTTTACTTTTGTTTTTGTTATTTTTTTTTTACATTCACCACTTCTCGTATTGGTAAATTTAATGATATACTCTGTCCACCACATCTCACTAATTTAAAAAGTTTCAAATTATACTAAAATTAGTGAATTTATGATTCCCATGCACAGTCAAATGTCTACCATATTCTGCCGAAGTGATTTAGAGCTCGTACCAAGTGATTCAAAACCAGAGAGCAATAACTAAATAAAATAGCACAAGCAAAAATAGCAACCAAGCTTAAAATGAAAAATGTTAGTTTACTTAGACTTTTATCAAACACCTAGAGAGTACTAATAGTATCAATAGATCTCTGGCATTCCTTATTCCAACGGATGTAACAAGAAACATACGAAATCTTCACCAGTGAGACATCTTCTAACAAAGAAGATGAAATTTTTGTCAGAAGTGTACTGTCACTCTAATTACGGGTGGTGTAAGGATTTTTCATATTAATCGTGTTTTGTAACTTGATAGAAAAAAAAATTAATAAAAAATTATTAAAGTAATATAATATGTTTTTAATTGATTATTTTTAAAAATTTAAATAATTAAATAATATTTTTAAAAAAATTTGAAACATTAAATGATACAAATGACTTAATGTAATGAATTTCTCTTACATATTTTTATATAAAAAAGATGCTTATAAAAAAAAGAAGGTTAAAATAGATATTTTTACAAAGATGAATTTTTCTTGTTCTGATTAATTTCAATTAATTATGAAAAAAATAGGGATTGTTAAAAAATTCAAGTACGTGGAGTAATCATTTTAGAAATTTAATTTTTTTAATTGTTTCTTTCTTATAATAAGGCATGTATAATTATTTTTACAAATAATTTTATTCAATAATTTTTATATTAAAAAATAATTATATATAAATATAAAATAAATAAATTTATATTATTTTTATTGAAATAAAATTATATCGTGATAATATTATCATCGTATTAAAATTAAAATAAATACAAAATTTTTAATAAAATATCACCTTAAATTTTTATTTTAAAAATCTAAAATAATTGTAAAAAAAAATAAAAACTCCTATCATACTGTTCATGTGCTGCCTCATACTGCAATAGAAAGGAATAATCACGATAAAAGAATAAATATGAAGGTAAAAAAACGAGATCATTTATTACAAATAATTCAAAAAAAATTATTCATTATTTTTGAATATATAATGACATAGCATTTCATGCCAATGAATTTAATAATAGTGTAAATTTTTCTATGAAAAATAAATAATCAATAAAAAGTGGAGAAAGAAAATAATCTGATTAGTTGGAAGTATATAACAATTAATAATATATTTTTAAACAATTAATTCAATAAAATTTAAAACTTATATTTACAAAAAAACGTTAATATTAAAATAATTAAATATTTTATCATTCCTAAATTTCAAAAATATTATTCTAACATTAATAAATTATCCTAAAACATCTTCTTAGAAAAAGAAAAACAAATAACCAATAAAAAGTTCAATTTTTTTCTAATAAATAAAACCACCTCATTGAACATGTAAAAATAATTCCATATAAAGTGTATGCTTTGAATGAATCTCGTAGGCGAGAATCTTGCACATAAATAGTGATAGAATAGAATTATTTTAACACTTTATTTTATAAAAAAGCATAAAAAATAAATATGAGATTAACCGACGTGGAACTATGGTTAGTTGTGCAAGTGTTCACACTTGTTAGATGCTATTAGAGTTGGTTAGAGCTTGTGCGTGGATAGCTTATTTTATGTATATGTGTATATTAGTAACAACATAAAATGTGTAGTTAGTTAGATATTTTGTTGCATTTCATGATCAGTTTGTGATAGTATAAGTAGATAACATCACTTATAAATGAAAGCAAGAATTTCACTTATTCATTCTCTCACTTTTTCATCTCTTTTTTATCTCTCTAACATTCACATGGTATCAGAACAAGGTTTAAAAAAAAAGCTTTGTTCAAGCTCTAATAGTACACTAACCCATGCATGATTCCTTGAGCAATTCTTCTTATCTTTCTATGCATGAAGGTCAGAAGTCTCAAATGACTACATCTTTTGTCTCTCCCTCTATAAATCTAAGCCTTTTCAATTAAGCTTGATCGTACCAAGTTCTTGATTTGGAAAGAGTAAATACTTTTAGTCATTATTACTATGGTCTATAAAATCGTATTGATCATACTAATTCCTCCTCCTTAATTTCTTTTCAGTTTGACACAAAGCAATTCTATGTTTTTCCTAGAATAGAATGGATAGTCCGATTAAAATTTGGATCTATACCTCTATAATTTCAATTATGGTTTCATACTTGGTTAGATTAGGAATAGATGCTGAAATGTGGCACTAATTCCAAGTGCTTTTCTCAGTTTCCTTAGGTACTGGTGTCATGGATCTTCGTTTACAGGTACAAACCTTTAAGAAAGGAGATCTATACATTGAAGATTATATCTTGTGTATGAAGATGATTATTGTTCATCTCAATGTAGCAAGCCAGCTTATTCTAAATCATGATATGGTATTCTATATACTAAGAGGTCTCGACTCAAACTGGTTTTTAATTTAAGTAATTTCTTTTGTATTTTTCTTTTTTTCCTTTAAGAATTATTATTATTTTTTTGAAGAAAATATAAACAAGTCAAAAACTTAGTATAATGACTTTCACACTAATTATGAAGTAGCTTTCTCCGCTCATTATGATAACTTCATACATAACAGTAGATAGTCCTATCAAGACTAGGTGTATCTCTATAATATCATTTTAAAAAGTAAAAGATACTACTCAAACACAATCTTACAGTTAAGTTTAGCTCAAGTCCTAGAATATCATAAACTTCAAACATGACATAATATGTGTCCAATGAATATGTGAGTAAGTTATATATAGTTAATAACAATCACCATAATATAAAAAAAAAATATCAACACACAAGTCAAAATACTCATTTACATAATAAAGAATCAATCAAAATAAATCAAGTTATAGAAAATAATTTTTTTGTGATCCAAAATAATATTTAAAGTTTATTTCAATGTTAAAATAATTCTTCTTCTTTTATTATTAATTTTTATTTTTTTGTTTTTCAAGAATAGCAAATTTTAAATTAACTAAAATAAAGATAAGAGCAAACAACTAAACTAAAATTAAGAAACAATCAATCAAAGCAATCAAACTAACATATTTACTTAGGATGAATTAAGCACTCAAACAAAAATACCTACGTGAATAGGAGAGACAATCAATTGATCGAAAAAACAATCTTTTTCAACCCAAATTTTCATGAATTTTAGTTTCTTAATATCTTTAGATTTGGACTCAATTAACTTAGTTTTCATTGGTATATCCTTAGACTTGCCTTCATTTTACTTATTTATCATTAATGAAGATGCAACATACATGTATGGATCATGATAATTAATTCTAGAATTTTGAGCATGATAAACATTCTTAAAATGAGGAGATGTCACAAAGAAGTTATAATTAACCTTGATATGATATTTTTTACCACATTTATAACAAATAGGCATAAACTTAACAGTTTTTTCAAATATAGGTGTAAATATTTTTTGTGTGTAATAAGTAACAATAGTAGTAGGGTTAGAAGGCCTTACCAATGCATTACTTAATGTTGAAGGTGTATGAACAACACATGAGGAGAACATGTTAGAGGGTTTTTAAAAGCTCGATTATTTTTAAAAAATATGGTATAGTGTGCTCGTTTACATAATCAAGAATCTTGTTTAGTCTTTTAGCTCCAATATAACATTTTATATCTTCTTTAGATTGTTCAAGTTCCTACACAAGATTCTTGTTTTCTTATTTTATACTTGTAAGACTTTGAATTCAAATAATTAATGCATTCAAACAATTTAAGTTTTTTTTTCTAGTATTGAGAAATTTATTTCATAGGATTTTAATTTCTCATTCATTTTGGTTACTTTTACACTAACTTATCATTTTCCTTTTTATATCCTATTAAGTCCATCAACAATTGGTCAAGGCTATTAACATTAAATTTATTCAATATGAATTTAGAGTCATTTTTCTCATTATTTGAATCAATATCAAACTTTATGGGAGGGCCCACTAATTATTTCAACAAATGGCAGAAAGTGGTGTCACTACTTTTTGATTCAATTGGATGGATTATCGCTGCTACATTAGAGTTAGTAAATGTAACATAAACCATACATTCAATTTATTTAGTAAGTTTTTTTTTTCTTTTTGGCACACTTAGCTGCACAATGACCATAACCCATACATTCAAAATATTGAAGTCTGGTGGATATAGATTTCTTACCTTTAAAAATCATAGATTTGAATTCTCTTTGATTCCAATCCTTTGGATGACTTGATTGTCCTTTACTTTGTGGATTTTTTCTATTGAAAAATTTCTTGAGTCTCCTACCTATGAGTACCAATCCTTCATCATTATTGTTACCATGATCAATCACGATGGTTTTGAAAACAACATCTTTGTTTTTTGTTGAAATTCGAAATCTCATCTCAAAAGTAAAAAGTAAGCCAATTAGTTTCTCAATTTTGTTGGTGTTCACATCTTTAATTTCATCCATAGTAATGATATTTGTGTGGGAGTGATCTGCTAATGTATAAAAAATCTTTGAACCAATCTAAAATTTTCAATTATCTCTCTAAAATTAGCAAATGAGTTAGTAATATCACATAATTTAATATAAAATTCAAAAAAAGGTTTCGTGCTCTTCCATCCTAAGATTTTCAAACCTAAATCCTAGCATGCAAAGTTTTATTCTTTAACCTTTAAAGTATCTAAAACACATTTGGAAAAATATCAACATCATATAAATGACAAAATTTATCATCATACATAGTACTAAAGATAGCATAAATACCTTTTCAATTCCAGTTCCTACTAGTTTTATCCTCAATAGTCTATTCATTCATAGGTTTAAAAGTGATAACATTATCTTTGATAAATGTAAGTGGTTCCCACCCATAAATAATAGAGTTTTAGATACTTTTATCCATAGAACGTAAAAATACTCTCATACGAGCCTTCCAATATGAGTAGTTATATCCATAAAAGAAATTAGCATAGGTTGTATACGAATCCTTTCTCAAATGATCCATAACAAATTTTGAGGTACACAATAAGTATATCTAGTAACATACTCTGATACTAATTAAAAGTTTTTAGATACATATCTAATTAACCGGAGGGAATGAATAAGTAATTAATAAAAATATGTCAAATTGAAATTTTAAAGAATGTTAGACGTACAATCGCATGTAAATAAAATAATATAAAAAATAAAAATTCACACACAAATTTTTAGGTGAAAACAACTTAGGCCACAACAATAACATAAGAGAAAAATTATCGATCTATCAGATTACCTAATTATTTGCTATGAAAATAATATTCGATTATAAGACTATGACTCAAAGTAACCATCACAGATTATACCTCCAAGTAATCTACTTATAAGCCTCTCCTTTCTTTCATAGTCTCCACAAGCAAGTGTACGAAGCCATCCCAATGTTTTGATAAATTCAAGTCATACGATTTATCGAACCCGTTTAACTGACACTTAAAAAGTTAGCATAATAATACAAGTGCAAGGCATGTCCTAAAATATATTAAACAATGAAAAATCATAACTAAATGATTTAACACAATAACTTATGAAACATAAAAAATGTTTATTTATCAATCAAACATAACCACAAAATATTTGATTATGTTTGATAGATTAATCAAAGAAAAAATTCTAACGGAATATAATTATACAAAATAAATTCATAGAGAGAGAGCTTATGATCAAAGATTAAAGCAATTGCGGTGAGAGATTATGATGTATTCGGTTTGTTTAAAAAGTTACTTGCTAGAGTAGTAAGAATGAGAATAATATAATAATTGAAAGGTTTGACTTGGGTAAACAATTATGTTAAAATTGAAGTCTTCATTGCTCGATCTATCTAAGTCAAGCTCGATCGATCCAAGTAACAATTAAAAAAATACCGATAGATCTAAATCAATCTTGATTTATCCAAGTTAAAAAAAATAAAAACTAAGATAAGATAAATCAAATGTGATCAAATCTTGATTGACCTAGTCCTCGATTGATCATTCTATCTTAATTTTAAAATCAATGTGAGAAGACTTAGATTGTAATAGATTGATTTATCTTTTTGATTGATTTAGACATTATTCGATCGATCAAGTAACCTTTTTATTAAATGTTCATATATGTATAATATGAAATCTAACATACATAATAACATATTATAAATTTGAGTATATAAAAATATCACATTAAATTTGAGTATATTAAAATAACACTAATAAATCTTACATAGATAAACTTGAGTATATTTAAAAAAATATTATTTGTGAAATGTTGATAAAAATATCACATTAAAATGAATGAATTGATATTCATTTTACAAAAAAAAAAAAATTCAATTAATTGAAAAAATTATTTAATTTAACTTGTAACGGCGACTTTGATATATGAAAGGCCCTGATTAAATATTATGGTGATTTGAAGTACCAAAATGGATTACTCTACGAATAGCATACCTGGACACTAACCGTTTGCTCTTTTTTTTTTCCAAGAATTTAATGTTGCTTCAAGATATTGAAATTTTTTCAAAAACTAATATTAAAACTATCAAAAATGTTAAATATACATAAATTGTATTTATATTATTTATGATGTGAATTTGTGTACTTAGCATTCTCCTAAAATTTCATTTATTCTATTAAATTAATCTAAACCTTATTCAACCAGAGGACGTCTTTGACATTTAAATACGTGGGTCATTTGTGAAGAAATATAAAACTATAAGGATATTAGTGAGATGTTTTCCACTTGAGGATTTTTTCCAATTGATGATCGTAGCTGGAATTTGTCCTTACTGTTTAAAGAACTGTTAAGTACACATGCATATTCCATGTACGAAAACTCAAAAAAATTAATCTTATATTTATTTAAAAATAAATTAATATTTTCATTAATTATTACAGATCTATATTTATATTTTTATAAGTATATTATTATCAATAACTTATAAATAATGTTTGATAACTTTTGCAGTATTCTAATTTATGGTTAAGAAAGAGTTGGCGATATAGATGTAAATGTATTCTATCGTATTATCTTATTTCGATTTAATGTAATTTACTTATAATTTAAACTTGTCACGTTTTAAATAAATCTTATATCTATTGTAACATCATCTTTTCTTCTATTAAAATTTCATTATATTATTTTTGTTTATTTGTCTAATTTACATTGATTTCAGATAAATATTTATATCAAAATTTATCATATTTTAATATTAACCATACAAAAATAAGTTACAAAATATACTATGTGTTTATAAAATCAATTAATTGTAGCGGGACATCTCTTTCTAAAGGAATAATTAATAACACAATAATATTTTATTTATAATAAAATCAAATGAAATTATTTTTTCATATGTATTATATTATTTAATTAATCGTATTGATGCAAGTGCCATGTGGTAGGTTTACGCATACATTTTTAAAATATATATTGTAGAATCAAATCGATGGATAAATAATGTTTTATATTAAATGAAAAGATGGTAAGCTTAAGGCTTTTTTCAATTATTTAATTATATTTTAAGACTAATATTAAGATTAAAAAAATCTTTTTAAAAATAATTATAAATATTAGGATAATTATTTTTTTATTTTTAATTTATGAAAATAATTTTTAAAAATAATAACTAAATAGTTTATTATTTTTTAAAGTTGATGAAAATTATTTTTAACTATTATTTAAGAATTATTTTTGAAAGTTATTTTCATATTAAAAAAATCTTAATAAAATAAAATAAAATAATGAAGTGTACACTTGAATCAATTATAGATTGTGATCAATTCTAAATCTTAAATTTTATTTATATATTGAATAAAATAACGGTAAAAAATTAGATAAAATAATGATAAATAATACAAGACATAAATTAGTTTGTTGGTTGATTTTTAAATTATTTTATAAATTGATGTTATCTTGTTGATTTAAAAGATACATAACTTAAATCCATCTATTATCAATAAAAAATAAACCTTCAAATTAACTTATAAAATCGATTTGAGTGAGTTTTTTTACTTTAAATTTTTTGATTTATAATCATAATATGAGACTTAATTAAATATGATTTTAATATAATGTTAATCATACTTATTTTGTAAAAATTAATATCTCATTGAATATATCTATTAGGTGAAGAATAAACAAAAGGTAAAAACTTAGTTTCAAAGATGCTCATGAATTTATTTTTTCTAACCATACTATACCTGCTTTCTTCTATCAAATAAAGTAAATTTCTAACATTTTCATCACTTAAATAACCATACAGTGGAACTCTAACAAAATGCGTTTATGCACGTTATCTTCCTTCATATAGTTCAAAGTTTGAACTTTAAAGCAATTTTGATTCATATGCTTTGACCAACAAGCTTCTAACAGAAAAATAAATCACATGAACTAATTGTGACGGACATGAGAACTGAGTGAGAGAATGAGAAGAGTCTGATAGACGAGGGTGATAATTAGATTTTAAAATCACTTAATATTTTATATATACGAATAATTAAAAAATATATTTAACAAATTAATATGTAATGAAAGTAAAAAATTGGTTCAACTATGATTTTTTTTTTTTTGAATCTCTAATCGTTCTAATAAGATAAATTTTGATATTTTTTTGGACTTTATTTAGACTAACTAATAAAAAAAATAGTTTTAGTTTGATCTTAAACTTTAATTTTTTTAATTTTTTTTAATTTTAATTAATTTTAATATTTTTTTGAATCTATTTAGATTAATTAATAATAAAAAAATAATTTTGATTTGAATTTAGATATAGATTAATTGGTTAGTTTAAAAAAAATGAACATTTCTAATAGAGTTAGGTAAGTCTTATTTTTCTTAAATATATTTTAATTCTATAATTCTTTAATAATATATTTAATTCTATAATTCTTTAATAATATATTTAATTTTATTATTATAAAATAATTATTTAATATCATAATTATTAAAAATAAATATTTAATTTTCTAAATTATTTTAAAAATGTACCCATAGTCTCTTCTAAAGATAACAATTTTTATTAAAAAATATCAAAATTTTATATTAATAAAAATAATAATATTTAATTTAAAAATTATTAAATTAAAAAATATTTTTATATATAATAACAAGAATTTCATGAACTTGGTGATATAATATTACACAAATTTGAATATTATATTTCTTTCTTCGATAAACGAGCCGGTGCCAGACTTTTCCACGAAGCCCCGAATAAACAAATATTTTAGATGCCAAAGGAACAAAAAAGCCCAAATTAAAGTTCGTAAACATATATAATTGACCTGAGTCAGAATGATTTGCCTAAATTAATTTAAATTTCATCAAATCTAAGTAAATTTAAAATTTATCGTTACTATAATATAATTAATTCAAATTAATTTAAAATATAACACATAAATTTATTTTTTATCAAATAAATTAAAATTAAAATTTATTTATAAATTAATATCATATATAAAACACAAAATATACTATATTTAAATTTTAAATTAATATATTTATAGCATAATTTATTATTTATATTCATAATTAAAAACGAATTATAAAATATATATCAATCTGAATCTAAATCTAAATAAATTATATATTTTTTTATCTGATTTAATTTAACTATAAAATTTATTAATTTGATTTAAATCCAAAGAATTAAATTAAATTTTTTAATTTAAATAAATAAATAACATTATTATTCACTCAGTGATCTTTTGAGTTGATTTCAACTACTATAATATGGACATTTTTGTGTTTCCCATTATAAATACACCCATAAGGCCACAACTCTCCATGTATATCAAATTAACAAACGGTTACACTCACCGGCAAATCTCAAAATGCCAAAAATTTCCATTTTCTTCAAAACCCAATTCCTAGCTACTCTCACACTTTCACTATTGGCTACAACTTTAGAGGCAAAAGCGGAAGATGGCGAGAACTTTATGAAGAAATTATTATACAAGAAAGAAAAACTCAGCCATTTCAAGTTCTATTGGCATGACATTTCAAGTGGTAAAAACCCAACAAATTCAGTAATTGTGAAACCATCCACAAACAATACAACAACTTTCTTTGGTTCAATTTCCATGTTTGATGATGCACTAACTGAAGGGCCAGAAATAAAGTCAAAATTGCTGGGTAGAGCTCAAGGTTTCTATGGCTTTGCTTCTCAAGAAGAGCTTGCTCTTATAATGGCTATGAATTTTGTTTTTGTACAAGGAAAGTATAATGGAAGCACTATTACTATTCTTGGAAGGGACTCGTCTACGAAATCAGTTAGAGAAATGCCTGTGATTGGAGGTAGTGAGGCTTTCAGGTTTGCTAGAGGTTATGCTCAGGCTAGTACTTTCAAGTTTGACCTTGTTACAGGGAATGCCATAGTTGAGTACAATGTCTACGTGTTGCATTATTGATGCACATATTATCTATCTTTTTTTAAGTCTCTTTTATTATATACCTCTTAAGCTCATGTTATGTATTTGATATTGTAATAAAAAATCGTCGCTTTTGACTTTTGTTTAAATTTACTCACTTGCAAACGAATTATATTTATCAAAAACAAAATGACATTCACCACATCCCATATTGGTAAATTTAATAATAGCTTGGACTCTCAAATATCCACCCCATCTCGCTAATATTAAAATTATACTAAGATTGGTGAATTCACAATTTATTTTGAACGTCAAATAGAGAATTACAAATTGTATAAGATTTTTAAAGATAATATTAGAGAGAGAAACAAATTCTTTAAAACTAGTATAGAGGTATTAGTTGGAAATGTAAATTCTAAATAAAAAATAAATGATATCAATTTTAAGTCTTATTTTACGTTATTATTTTACATCATATAGAAAAAAATATAAATAGAAAATAATTGATTATTGGGTTTGGACCGCAAAGTATATCCATTTTATTTTTTGGATTTTTTTTAAATTACTTTTTCACTTAGAAAAAATAGTCATTATTTTTTTACTTATAAAATGACTCTTATTTTTCTTTACTTAGAAAAATATTTGTTTGGAAGCATCTCTTACTAGAAAAAGCTAAACTTTAGAGGTGTAATATTTTGTTCTTCATCAATGCAGTGAAGTTCCAAGATAGAAAATAAAGATTCTGGGTTGTTCTATCTTGAGGACAACGAGATTGTGTTTGCTTACACAAGTTTGGGTAGAGCCATGAAACGTCTTACAGAGAGCGACCTAGTTCGCGACTGAACCCAAGCAGTTCATTTCAATATATCAGTTATATTGTTCCTACATTGTTTTCACGTACTTATTCCAACAGTACCTATATATAGACATCTACATGCAACACTACTTGGTTGGTACGACTACCTTTGATTTCCACTGACACAAGAACATGCTTACTATCCCACGATGTGATCATGTTTGTACATATTTGAAATACCAAGGTTATTTTGTCATTTGTTGAAGTCACAGCCAACTCGACACTTACTTTTGGACTTGTATATGAGGTCTTGAGGACCTTGCTTATGAGTAGCACCCAAGTTATGAATACCTTAATAGGAAGAGGTACATATTGGTCCAATATCTTGTCCAGTGAAGCACCTCCTGATCGTGGCTACTTTGGTCCACAATGTCCAAACATTTAAGCAAGTTATGCAGTTACTTCGTTAGGGACCTCTTCTTAACAGCTAATAGATAACAAGGTCCAATACATATATAGTATATTTAAATATTAAGTCTCCAACTTTTTTACTTTGAGGAAAGGTAAAAGAATGTAGTATCATGATCGACACAAATTGTATGCAATGAGTACACAAGTATATGTATTACAAATAAGTAATATAATGATATGAAAAAATTGTTTCTATAGAGATTATGTTAGTAGAAACTAATTTTTAAAACTAAAAAATAGAAATCAACTTTTTTGTGTGTTTTTAGAAAGCAAAATTAAAAGAATAAAAAATAAATACAATAATTAATAAACTCAATATTGACAACTAAGAAGATATATGATAAAATATCTAAGAATATTTAATCTCTCAATTTTTTAAACATATGAATTATTAAAGTCCCCACATTGTAATTATCAATCAATTACATAATCAGTTAATCTAACTTAGTATGTATTTATTTATCAAGTAAACTATACATCATATGGTAATTAATCTAATCACACTCTCATATCAATTAAATTGTATACTACTTATTAAATTCATCAATTATGGATCATATAAATAAGAATCATACATCTCTACCTAGAAACTATGCATGTTATATAATCAAGACAAACAATCAAATAATTTTCTCAAATTTATTTAATTGCTTCTATAACTCAATTATTGGTCAAACAATTACTAACATAACAATTATATTAAATAATATAATTAAATTAAAATCACATCATATGTAGAAAAATATATTCATAAGATTATATATTAATAAATTAGTTATACATAATTTTGTTCATAAATCACATATTTTTCATAAAGAAAGACATAAAAATTGATTAAGAAAGGAGAAAAAGAATAAATACAATCAATCTCTTGAATTGTATTACTAATCTCCTCTTGAATCTCTAATAAAGTTGTATCTTTTTTAAAATTTTCTATATTTTTCTCTCTTCTTGGCACCAAAAACTGATAAAAAATTATTAAGGGGTTAAATTAGGTTAAGATGGAATTTAGACATTATATCAACTTCAAATCAAGGGTAGAGATAAAAAGGAAATTAAACAATATTGACCAATGGGATTGGGACATGTGACATGGGAAAATCACTAGATGAATTAGTGTACGACGTATGGCGGGTGGACTGGTCATGGTCAACGTGTGCTGAGTCAACACCATGTGGTGTACTATGATTCACGGATATGGATTGTGTGGTGCCTTGGTGGAAAGAATTGACGAATCACATGACTATGCATGGCCATGTGGTGGAAAGTATTGACGAATCAAATTAAAAATTGATATTAACTACATTCAGTCAACACCATGTGGTGTACTTGTTTATCTTGCACTTTTATTATAAGCACATTTTTTTGTACATCAATGAGTTCTCTTCTGGTTGCTAAGAATGGATGACCAAGTATGATAGGAATGTCATGATTCTCCTTTATGTCTAGTACAATGAAGTCTACTGGCAAGATGAATTTGTCTTCTTTTATAAACACATCTTCTACCACTATTCTTGGTATTTTAATTGATCTATCTAGCATTTGCAATGTTACTGAAGTGGGTTTGGCGTTACCAAATCTTAATCTCTTGAAAATTGATAATGACACTAGGTTAATATCGAAACCCAAGCCACACAGTGCCTTACCAAAATGGATGTTCCCAATAGTGCAAAAGATATCAATATTGCCTAGATCTTTTAGTTTATGTGGTAGTTTTTTTGTCAAGGATGGCACTATAACCTTCAATCAAGGTTATTATTTCATGATCTCTAAGTCTCCTTTTCTTTGATAGTATATCCATCATGAATTTCGTATAAGATGGAATTTGTTTAAATGCATCTTCAAATGGTATGTTTATGTGCAGCTCCTTGAAGATTTTTCAAAATTTTGAAAATTGCGTGTCTAATTTTTATTTTTGTAGTATTTGAGAAGAAGTAATGGTGGGTTTGTAAGGGTTGATTTTATTTGGATGAGTTATTTCCTTTTAAATGCTATCTTTATCTACTAATTCCTCTTTATACTTGTTAACTTCATCTTTCTTTTTATCCTTTTAAGTCTCATGTCCATGCTCTAAATTTTAACCACTCCTCAAGGCTATAACTTTACAATGCTCTTTACCTTATCTTTTTAAGCTTATAATTGTGTCACTTGGAAGGATAACTTGAAGCCTTTGACATATGGCTTGGGAGGATAACATGATTATTTAAACAATTATCAAACAAAGTGCTCCACCACAAAATATACAGGACACCTTTGAATCTTGGATATGATTTATACTCGTTGGAGAATTTTGAGACTTAAAAAGATTCACCAAAGATGATACTTGAGTTGTAAGTGTCGTGATATCATTTACTTCATACACTCCGGCTACTCTTCTTATGGATGACATTCTGTCCATTAACCATTGATAATTATTATTAGCCATTTTATCAAGTAAATCATAAGCTTGATTGTAAGATTTAGCTAGCAGAGTTTCATTAGCGGATGCATCAATAATGGTTCTTGTTTGAGCATTGAGACCACAATAGAAAGTCTGTATTTGGATCTAATAAGAGATACCATAGTACAAGAATTTCCTTAGAAATTCTTTGAATCTTTCCTATACTTCATATAAAGATTCCCTTTCATATTATTGATAGGAAATAATGTCATTCCTAAGCTTGGAATTCTTTTTTGGCTGGAGGTATTTCATCAATAATTTCTCCGCCAAATCATTCCAAATTGTAATGAAATCAGGTAGCAAAGAGTTTAACTAAGCTCGAGCACTGTCTCATAAAGAATAAGAAAAAATTCTAAGCCTAAACGCCTCATTGACCACACAATTTAATTTGAATGAATCTCCAACTTTAATAAACAATTTGAGATGTAAATAAGGATAATTTGTTGGTAATCTACTAAATTGTACAATTATTTGTAACATTTAAAATATCATTAGCTTTAATTCAAACTAATTAGCTTGAATGTTTGGCTTTATAATACTTGAATTCAGCTATTTCAACATAGATATCACATATTCATTCATAGATGTGTCTCTATCATCCATTAACAAAATATGATTGTTCAAATTTAACTCATTATTATTTATTTCAAATGGATTAGTCATTTCTTTTACTTGGTGACAATTTGTTTCTTATTAATCTTAAAATACGTACGATTTAGGGATCTAAAGGCAAAAAAATCCCCTTAGGGACTCTGTTCATGTAATAGAGCCAAATATATTTCTAATAGACTAAAAGCTAAATATGTCAAAAAAAATTTAAATAAATAACTAATAACTAAATAAATTAAAATTATGAAAAAATATAAAAATAAAACTAAAAAAAATTAAATTGTTACGTTTATAATCTCCGATAACGGTACCAAAAACTTTATCAACATGAATTGTGTGCAATTGTTACGTAAGTATACATATCACAAATAAGTAATATAATGATAAAAAAAAGATCATTTTAATGAATATTATGTTATTAGAAATTAATTTTTAAACCTACAAAGTAAAAATCAATATTTTTGTGTTTTTAAAAAGCAAAATTAAAAAAATTAAAAATAAATACAGTAATTAATTAACTCAGAATTTGCATATAAGAATATATATGAGAAAATATCTAAGAATACTTAATATTCTAATTTTTTAAACATGTGAATCACTAAAATTCTCTCAATGTAATTACCAATTAATTACATAATCAATTGAATCTAACCTAACATGTATTTCTTTTTCAAGTAAAATACACACCATATAATAATTAACCTAATTACACTCTCATGTTAGTTAAATTGTATACTACTCATTAAGTTCATAAATTATTTATCACATATATAAGAATCATATATCTCTACCTAAAACGTATACATGTTTTTTTAATCAAGACAAACAATTAAATAATTCTCTCAAATCTATTTAATTACCTCTATAGATCAATTGTTGGCCAAACAATTAATAGCATAAAAATTAGATTAACTAATAACACCGGATTGTGTAATGCCTCGCTGGAAAGGATGGATTAATCATGTGATGACGCCTGGCACACATGTTGACTACACGATAAAACTTGGAACAAATACTATGTCGGTACATGATAGAGCCTCCATCACCTGGTATACACAGTACGCTTTGATTGACCATCTTTGCTTGCATGACATCCACATGGTAATGACTAGTCAATTCCTCTACTTGTTATCATTCATGTCGTGTCTTCTGATTGTTTCTGCATTAAAAAATTCATAAAAATTTCAAAAAATAAAAATAAAAAAACTCCCTAAAATTATATTTTCACTCATTTTTACTAGAAAGTTCATATTTTAATATTTTAACCCCAAAAATACTACTTAATGAATAAGAAAAATAAATATTATGTAAAAAAGTGCGCTGTTGGCTTTACTTTTAGGAGCCATTTTTACATCCATCTCATTTTTTCCTCAATTTTTTAATAGCTTTTTCATTTTAAATGGTTGATAAAGAGTATGCTTTGTGATTTGAAGGTCGTCCTGAAAAAACTTTCTCTATACCTGAGCATATAATCTATTATGTTATCAGAAATTATGATAGTTGTGGTAAAGGGATTTGGGTTAAACATGATATGATGCATCCACTCGGGGTCAAGTTTTTTACATTCCTTACATCCACTTTATGGTCTTGAACCCGATGTAAACCAGTTAGGAAATTGAACCTACACTGTCAAGGTGATAGTTAGGTTCCAGTGAACCATGAGCATGTAGGTCACACTTTTGGTACACAAGGTCCTAACACTTCATCCATTTCTCAATACTTGTCAAGATCTGAGAAAAAAGAAAGTACACTGTGATGGTACTGAGAAGCTAACTAGTAGGAATAAATAAAAATACTAGATCCAAAGAGTACTAAGTAGTTGGGTGCTAATGACATGCAAAAAATTAAGAAGACCTACTATGTTCTTCTCAAGTTGGTTTGATGCTCATGCCTTCTAACCTCTTGGTTAATGATGATCCACCTTATGGGAAGTATATGCAACACGAGAAGGTGTTCGATCTGGTTGCAAGCTTAAGCCTAGATAAGTTGGTACCTTACGATTCTTCCGAACACCCCGTAAAGGAATCAATGAAATGGATGTACCTAAAAGTTTCCAACCATCTTTGACTTTCATCGATACAAAACAAGCTTATTCTCTCATGAAAGGTCAAATATGTAAATCTCTAAAATACTTATGTTATTTTATCTCTTACTAAAGTCAAAACCAACTCGACACTTGCTTTTTGACTAGTACACAAGATCATGAGCAAGAGCTTATGAGTAGAACGTCAGGTCATGAGTATCTTATTGAGGTGATGCACTTTTTGATCCAATATCTTGTCCGTTGAAATAACTCTTGATCGTGGTCACCTTAATCCACAATGTCCAAACATTTAAGCAGATCATGTTGTCTTCTCTAAAGCATGTCATATGATTACCTACTTGGACCTCACTATAACAACTAATAGATAACGAGGTTCCATACACAATATATTCAAATAAAAGTTTGATATGACTTATGTAAAAAGTTTAGTAAAGCTTATCCAACGTTTTCGTGATTTGTAGCAAAAATTATGACAAAGTTGTTATTTTTCATTTTTCACTTGGTTTTTTTGGGTCACATTTTTTTATGCATATATCCTTTATTTTGAGCTTTGAAGCTTAAAAATTTAATTATCTAAATGCTATGATGAGCGATGTTTGGGTTGGGAAATAAGGATGACAAAAATTTAAGTAAAGAGTGTGATGTTTGTGGGATGTTTTGTATTAGAAACTAAGATGAAAGGTGCTTGAGGGTGGAATTAATGCTTGATGCGTTTGAGAGTCTGCAATTTCTTCATAATATACTTAATTAATAAACTTTGAGGAAACAACAAAAAAAAACCTTGGATATTTATTTTATAAAAATTTACCTTAAAGTCTATATATTACACATAGAAGTAATTTAGAGCTCGCACCACTACCGACTCAAAATCAGAGCGACAATTAAATAAAATAGCATTAGCAAAACATAGCGATCAATCTTAAAATGAAAACTGTTTACTTGGGACTTTTATCAAATACCTAGCCACTACTAATAGTATCAACACATCTCTGGCATACTTATTCCAACGAATGTAGTTATAGAAACATATGAATGAGACATCTTCTAACAAAGAAGATGAAACTCTTGTTAGAAGCGTACTGTTACTTCAATTGCGGGTGGCGTAAATAAAAATAAATTGTAAAATGTTTTTTTTTTCATAAATTTAAATTTCACACCAACGTGATAGGATATTTTATCATTCCTTAACATTATTATTATACTAATAACAGGTATAGTTATAAATTTTGTTGATGATTGATTTATATTATATTTTTTAAAAATAAAAATGATACTATTAATATCAACTTAATTGAGATGTTACGATACATTTTTAAGTTTTGTCAAGCAAAATATACATTTTAAAAAAAATATCTATAAATTAAAATTAATTATTAATATTTAAAGTTTTTATCAAATATAAATAATAAATTTTAAAATAAATAAATAAGTAAAATTTTATCTTCTCAAATAATTTTATTATAAATCCGACAAAATTGGTACAATTTTTTTTAGAATCTTTTGAATAAATAAAAAATTAGAAATTGTTATAACCCTATCAAACTTATATATAGAGAGAGAGGAATAGATGCTTATAAAAAAACAAAAAAGGGGTTAAAATAGACATTTTACAATGATAATTGTTCTTGTTCCCATTAACCTTAATTAATTGAGAAACAATAGAGATTATTAAGAAATTCAAGTACCTTAATGTAATCTTTTAAGAAATTGATTTTTTTTAAATACTCATCTTTCTTATAATTAATTAATAAAATGTATATAATTATTTTCACAAATAATATTCAATAATAACAGTTTTATTTAATAATAATAGTAATAAAATACAATTATTTATAAATATAAAATAAATAATTTTATATTATTTTTATAAAAATAAAATAATATTGTGACAACATTACTAACATATTAAAATTTCAATAAATATAGGGTTTTTTTTAAACTATCTTCTTGAACTTTTATTTTATTAAATTATTTTATTTTAAAAAGTATAAAATAATTGTTAAAAAAATTAAAATTCCTATATGACCGTTCATGTGCCACCCCTGACTGCAATAGAAAGGACCCATCACTACAAAAGAATAATTATAAAAAAAAAATCAAATCATAAGGTACATGAACAACTCAATAAAACATCTTTTTATAAAAAGAGAAAAACCTAATAAAACCACTTGAGAAAAATAATTCCATATAAAGTGTATGCATTGGCTGAGGTTTGTAAATTTAACAACCCTTTGAAGATTAGGAGAAAATTTTAGATACATGATTAAAATTTTATATTAATTATTGATTTTATTTTTATTTTTAATATTTTTTATAAAAATAAAAATAGAAATTTAAGATAATTATGTTATATAATGTGTTCGTATAGTTATTATAGGGAAGATTCATTCAAAGAGTAGACGTGTATGCTTTTCTTTTGTTTTCTTTTTTGCTTTTCGATGTCAATTAACTGAATGGCATGGCCACCAATTATCATTTACTCTTTTTTGAAAGGAATCGATCACTATATGCTAGTTGGAAAATTTCATCCATACCACACCTCATGTCTATGTTTTACTTATCTTCGTATATTGTCTTTTAGGGTATTAGAAGTATCAAAATGAAGTTGTGGTACTTAAAATATCTTGTTAAGAAGATTGCTACCGACGTTTTTTAAATACATTCTTTTACTTTAATTTTTTTAATGATATGAATTATTTTATTGTAAAATTTAAAATTTATTTTAATACATCTTAAACTATGACAATAAAAAGGTTGAAGAATACATGGAGTATAAAACATTCCACTTTTATTAAGGGTGTTGGATGTAAGAGGTATTCTAATTATTTGATTCATTTAGTTTTAGTTTACTATATTAGTTTAATTACAAGAGATTATATAATTTTTTAAAATAATTATTTTAATTTTATAATTTTTGAATTAAGTATTTATAGTTATGTTATTTATGAAAGTTATATACTATATATCATAATTTTTTTATATTTTTGATGGATTAAAAGTACTTATTCTAATTATAATATGATTAAAGTATTTAATTTTCATAATAATAAGATTATTAGTAACTTAATTCATAAATTAGAAAATTAAAATGCTTAATTTTTAAAAATTATATGAATTCTGATATTTAATCATTTGATATTAATAACAAATTCTATAATATTTTTTTATCGTTTTATTAATATCTTTGTTATCGACAAAATTTTGCTATCTAATTTATAAATAAATATAATCTTAAAAAATTTATTTTTATTACAATTATATATCTTGTTAATATAAATATATTATATTTAAGTATAATTAAAAAATATTATAAATTTAAGTGTTTTTATTACAATTATATATCTTGTAGTATAATTAAAAAATATTATAAACGTAAGTGTACAAAAAATGAATGAGGTGATATTAATTTTATAAAAAGAATTCAATTAATTAAAAATATTATTTAATTTAACTCAAAAATGTTTGCCATTTTGGATTATGAAAGGCCCTAATTAAATACTATGGTTATTTGAAGTACCAAAGTGGATTACTCTCAAAATACCATATTTGGACACTAGCCGTTTTGCATTTTTTTTAACAGCCTTCCGAGAATTTTAAAAAAATTTAAGAGAATATAATTTTTTCAAAAACTAACCTTAAAAATTAGGAAAAAAAATATTAAATATGTATAAATTGTACTTATATTATTCGTGGTGTGATATAAAATGTTTTTTAATAATGAACTTATTCAATACAAAATTATTTTGACACTTACATGTCATAATTAATATAAATAAAATATTGATGTAAATTTATGTAATTAACGTTCTTAGAAGATTATACTTATTTTATAAAATAAATATTACTCTAAATCAGAGGACATCTTTGACATTTACGTACGTGGGTCAATTGTGAAGAAATATAAAACTATAAGGGTATTAGTGAAGTTTTTGGACATCATGATTATTCTTTTTCCCACGTGAACCGTTGAGTACACATGCAGTACGCAAAACTCCAAACATCTCATTATTAATTTATTATTCTATATTCACTTAAAAAAATTATTTTTTATTAATTACTGTTAAATTTTATTTAATTTAATAATAAATTGAATTTATAATAATAAATAAAAATTAATAAATATAAAACTCTGTATGTATATGTTAAGCCTATCACCCGTTTCGCTGTCTTATTTAATCTTTATTATTAAGATGACGTGTATGGCGATATAGATGAAACCCAACAATAGATAAATAATGTTCCATAGTAAATGAAAAGGACATTCTTTAGGGGCAAAAAAAAAAAAAAAAAAACAATACATGGCGATGAAACCAAACAAAGCTTTTAAAATATTATTTTTGGTTTAATTTTGTAACTATTATAACATATTTATTTAGTACAATAATTATAAATTTATTTTTAATAAAATAATTTTATTTTCAGAAGTATACATTCGCAGCTTTTATTTATTTTTATTTTTTAATATTAAATTATGGGTAATTTATATATTTTGATTGCATTCTTTTTATAAAAAATATATAAATTATAACATTTTAATTATATAAATTTATAATTTTATAAATAAATTATTTAATTTTTTTACTATAAAAAATATAAGTAATTTTAAAATTGTATGATTAAATTATATTAATTTTAAAATTTTATAAAAAACTAAATAATCAAATATCCAAATTACATAAACTGGTCTCTTCATTTGTTAAACATTTAACAGAACAGATTGATATTCCTTCAAATATGGAGTGTTGTTGTTTGATAAATGATAAATGGCCTCACTGTTTATCATCTCTTCACAAATAACAGAGAAGTAAAAACTTATGGTTGTCTTTCTAATGGAGTCTACAACCCTAATTCTACTCAATCTATTTCTCTTTTTTTCCCTTGTCCACCAAACACTAGTTTCTTCAGTCCCTCTCTTTCCCATAGAGTCTCTGCCCACAAAATCAGGCTATCTCCCAGTCAATCATACCACTGGCTCAGCCATTTTCTACACTTTCTATGAAGCTCAGAACTCAAATTCATCTCTCTCCAAAACCCCACTCCTCATTTGGCTCCAAGGTGGCCCTGGCTGTTCCTCCATGATCGGAAACTTCTTTGAGCTCGGTCCATGGCGTGTCAACTTTAACAAGAAGCCTAGTGAACCCATCGCTCTCGAACCCAATCCCGGATCATGGAACCGAATCTTTGGCCTTCTTTTCCTTGACAATCCGATCGGAACAGGGTTCAGTATCGCCGCAAACCCCGAAGAAATTCCGAGAAATCAACACTCAATTGCCAAACATCTCTTCACTGCAATTACTGGGTTTATTGGATCAGACCCATCGTTTAAATCTCGGCCAATTTATATTACAGGTGAGAGCTATGCTGGGAAGTATGTTCCAGCAATTGGGTACTACATTCTGAAGAAGAATACCCAATTGCCGGAGTCGGTTCGGGTCAATTTAGCAGGTTTAGCCATAGGAAATGGGTTGACTGACCCAAGTACTCAAGTGGGTACTCATGCTTTGAATGCTTACTTCTCTGGTTTTATCAATGATAAGCAAAAGAGTGAGATGGAGAAGCTTCAAATGGAGGCTATTGGATTGGTGAAAACGGGAAATTGGAGTGAGGCAACAAATGCTAGAAACAGAGTTTTAGGTTATTTGAAAAATGTAACAGGGTTAGCTACTTTGTATGATTTTTCAAAGAAAGAACCTTATAAAGATTATTTGGTTACTGAGCTTTTGAATAAAAAAGAGGCAAAGAAAGCTTTGGAAGTTAATGGGTCTTTAGTTTTTGAAGTGTGTAGTGATGTAGTGGGAGATGTATTACATGAAGATGTGATGAAGAGTGTGAAATATATGGTGGAGTTTCTAGTTAGGAAGAGTAAGGTTTTGTTGTATCAAGGGCAATTTGATTTAAGAGATGGTGTGGTTTCAACTGAGGCTTGGGTAAAGAAGATGAAATGGGATGAGATTGAAAAGTTTTTAGCAGGAGAGAGAAAATTTTGGAAATTGAATGGTGAACTTGCTGGATATGTGCAAAAATGGGGAAGCTTCAGCCATTGTGTTGTTCTAGGAGCTGGTCATTTGGTGCCTTCTGATAAGTCTTTGAGTTCACAGGCTATGATTGAAGATTGGGTTTTGGATAAAGGTGTGTTTGGCAATGCCCAAGAGGCGAGTTCTCAGTCAAATTCTCCGTCATCTTTAAACAAAGATTTGTTGTTGTTATAATTATTGATTTAAAAGGTTTTGATGTGTATCAATAAGTGCTTCACCTACAACACTCACCAATCGCACCAAACCTTATGAGGAAAAAAAAAAAACTTATATATTGAGCACACACGGACATGTTCTATTTTATTTTGGGTTGATCAATAATTTCTTTAATTAAATGGCCAATATTGTAGCTTTATTCTATATCTGCCAAATCTTGTTTTCTTCTTTATTGGGATTCTGTTCGGTAATCGCTATACATATATATTTTGTAAAAATTTATGTGGTATTAATAATTGAAAAAATATATGTATAAAAGGTTGATTTTATACACCAAAAATCTATTTTTAATAAATTTCGTATACATGTTTGTGAATATTAATAACAAATATAAATAAATACCAAAAATGAAATTCAAAAATTGGAACTATTTGAGACACATGTACCCCTCAGTCTACTAGGGCAATTTTGGACAACACAACATCAGAAGTTTGAGAAAAATGTTACGTCTTAAGTTTAGACAGAGTTTAACTCATTTAAATTCATTTATAACACATTAATTATCCTTTATGGCAAGAGGTTCTCATTTTCTAATAAGGTATTTTGTTTTTATGTTTATGTTAAAAGTGGTTTTTCATAGAAAGGGTTATAGGAAGAAATATTTATATTTCTATAAGCAAGCAAGAAATATGCTTTGTGATCCCTAAAAGTACTTATGATAATTTTTTTTCATATTTGATCTTAAAACATTTTTTTGCTATCACAAGTATGTTTACATGATTCTCAAAACAAAAACAAACAGGCCGTGAGTCCTACAATGAAATATATCCACCAATCACAAAATATAAATACACCAATTTGTGGTATATTCTATTACTCGAAGTTTTATCAAAATTTAAAGAAAAATACGTTGAAAATCAATATCAACCAAATAAATAGAGTAGTTGAAGAATTTAGAAAAATAAATAGAATGATTGAAAGATGTAGGAAAATAAATTTGATGGTTAAAGGATGTAAAAAAGAGAAATGTGTAGATAATATTTAAGTTGTTAGAATTATTTATTAGTTTTATATTTGTGTTGTGTAGATTGCATGATGAGAATTATAAATAACTTGCCTTATATTTGGTTTAATCATTCCATCAAAAACAAATAAGTTTTTGTATTTTTAGTTTGAGTGTGAGTTGAGAGCTTTATCTTTGAGTGTTTATATTTCTCTTCAATTTGTGAGTTGCCTTTGAAATGTGTTATAGTTTATTTTATTGTGGGTATAATATAAGTAGTTTGTTTACTTGTTTAGATTCAATATTAGTAAAATTTAGAAATATTAGTAAAATTTAGAATACAATTACTCAACAAAATATCCCACTAAAAAGACTTGATGAAAGCAACTTTACAGGGAAACTGATGAAATAAACAAGCCATTAATGCCTCAATGGATATGTAATCTCAATCAGTTTCTTTTATTGTGGGTAAAAATGTGAAAAGCCACCAGGTTTTGATATAATATATGGTTTTTTAACCATTTAAATGCATATACTTGTTGAAATATACAACCATAAATTATGCATGTATTTGAACTAATCACAAATGTATTGTATTTGCCTTTTTATATTTGTCACATAGTGATTTAAATGCTCCCTACAAATTTCTCATATGTTCCTTTATTTAATTGTTTGTCTCATTATCTTTATGTCTTTAAAAGTATTTTTAAATATTCCATGATAGTTTGAAGCTACTACCTGGAATTCTAAGTCCTATTCTTGGATTCATGGTCATTCCAAACGAAAAACTAATGCAATTGAATGAATTTTTAGGCTTTCACCTTCAAGTCGCATGTCAAATGAATTACTCACAAATTGACCTAGATGACCCAATTGAGACGGGGTCATGTTTTTCTTGTACCCCGAATGCCTTTACACCAGTCACTTAAAAACACCTTACTTCCTCAACCATAAGTGATGAAGTGAATCAAACGTCGCATGAAACTAACCCATTAGGGGATAAAACCAAAGAATCTAGTGTGCCTTTCACATAACCCATGGAATTAGACAAAGAGGTGAACTCTAAGTGAGTATAGGTTACTAAGTTTATAAGAGAAGGTGTGATCAAGGACTTGTCTAGTCTACCAATGGGTTGGAAGCACCCAAAACCTACCCTTATGATAGGTATTGATCAAAGAACGGTGTTCGTTCCTCCCAAAGAACTGCCCTCATTTGGGGAAAACATAATTCCATTGTAAAGTGTTTTTTTCTGGTAAACCCAAATGAGGTGAAAGTAGCAAGTTGAACGACATATTCAAATGTCGTATGTTTGTAACCCCAAAGCCTAGGATGACCTATATCATTACTCCAGGGTGCCTATAAATCGATCCATTATTTATGTAGCTCGTAAGAGGGCAAAACAGATGATCTGGAACCTCATAGCAAGATGTGTGCTTGATGTGAGTAACCTCATACGCTATTTGTAGAGATGTACTTGCTAACCTCTTCCCTTATTTTGTTTTGTTTTTTAGGTTGTGTTTATTGCCATGGATTTGAAATGAGATGCAGAGACTTGTCAGGAAACCTTTGAGTTTGTTGACCAATAATTATTTGGCTTAAAGGCTCGTTATGAAGTCATGGAATAAGAGTTGCGCATACTGACTTGACCCATGCACTTAGTCAACGGGATAAATATAAGGAAGCAAGGATGAACTGTGTAAACTAGTTGAATACTAGAAGTAGAAGGTGTTAAAGAACAGTGCCTGTAAGGATCCTATTATCGAAAGTACCATATCACACCCATTCTGACAAATAAAAGCCAAAATTGAATTGTGATTCTTTGGTTGATTCGTAATCTCTTCTTTTGCTGGATATAACTTAAACAATAAAACAATATGCTAATAAATTATTTCCCTTGGTTTGTATTTTTTAAAGGAAAGGCCCCGTATTGGTGGACTCAATACACTTTCTTAAGATGGGCATAACACCTTTTATCCTGCATCCCAAGTGAGGGTCCATTTGGCCACCTCCCTTAGTACTTGAGGGATATTGCATTAATTTTTCGCGAGCTAGGAGACATGTAAGGGTAAAATTAAATCCTACCCCTACATGTGCTTCCCAAAAAAGGGGTTCACTTTGGTGAACTCAAGACCCTTTCTTAGGATGGGCGACACACCTCTTATCCTGCATTCCAAGTAGAGGAGGTCTATTTGGCCACCTCACTCTTTACTTGGGGGTTATTGTATTAATTTTTTACCATATATGAGACATGTAAAGGTGAAATTGAATCCTACCCTTATATGTGCTTCCCATAGAGGGGGTTCACTTTAGTGAACTCAAGTCTCTTTCTCACCTCTTATCCAGCATCCCAAGTGAGGGTCCATTTGGTCACCTCACTTCATACTTATGGGTTATCACGTTAATTTTTTGCAAGATAGGAGACATGTAAGGTTGAAATTGAATCCTATCCCTATATACGCTTCCTAAATAGAGAGTTCACTTTAGTGAACTCAAGACCCTTTCTTAGGATGAGCGACACGCCTTTTACCCTACATCCCAAGTGAGGGGTTCTATTTGGCCACCTCACTTCGTACTCGTGGGTTATCACGTTAATTTTTCATGACAAATAAGTCATGTAAAGGTGAAATTGAATCCTATCCCTACATGTGCTTCCTAAAAAGAGGGTTCACTTTGGTGAACTCAAGATCCTTTCTTAGGACATGCGATATACCTCTTATCACGTATCCCAAGTGAGGGGTCCATTTGGACACTTCATTCCATACTTGGGGTTTATCGCGTAATTTTTTGTGAGACAATATAATGCATCTGAATTATCCAGAAATAGACTTATCATTTATCATTGTATCTTAAGTGAAGTTTCATACATCCCAAGTGAGGGATTCTATTATACCCTAGCTTTATATCTGATACAATCCTCTTGGAATGATCTCATATATTTGGTATCGACTTTCCCATGTTACGACAAAATTTTCATTAATAACTTAACTTTATTCCCCAACGCTTTTTGTAGGACCCAATCCTCTATAATGAAGTTCTTGTGCATAAAAGATCAATTATATGACATTTGAACTATCCTTTTTATGACTCGATCTGTATCATGGCATTCTTTCTTTTTTCTTCCGCTAATAAGAGGTCATTTTTTCTAATGTCGTTGTTACCCTCTTGTGTTATTCCTGACCGAATGATGGGTTCCTATATCCCCAATGGGATTACCACTTCCGTGGTATATACAAGAGAAAAATGGGCTTTCATTCGTTACCATCCTTGGGGTTTTTCTTATTGTCCAAAGAACATTGGGTAGCTCATCAACCCATTTTCCTCGCTCCTTCTAAGAACTTTCACAATATATTGAGAAGGGTTTTGCTTGATGACTCTACCTGGTCGTTTGCTTGTGGCTTATAAGGAGTGGAATGTGATAACTTATCTCTCATCTTTTTTACAAAAAGAAACCAATTGTTGACTTATGAATTGAAGGTCATTATTTATGACCAGCTCTCGAGGTAGACCATACTTATATATTATGCTCCACCAAATGAATTTATGCACATCAATTTCTTGGATTCTTGCTAATGGCTTAGCCTTTATCCACTTGAAAAAATAATTAGTAATTACTGTTAAGAATTTTTGCTGTCTTGGAGCAAGAGATAATGAGCCAATAATATCCAACCCTCACTTTTGGAACCGTTATGGGATAACAATAGACTTCAGTTCTCTACCCAATTGATGTGGAATACTAGTATGTCTTTGGCATTTGTCCCATTTTTTGACGTGATCAATACAATTTTTTTGAAAGTAGGCCAATAGTAGCTATGCTTGATGATTCTCGAAGAAAGGGTTATACCTCTTGAATGAGCTCCACATCATCCTTCATGTAATTCGCTTAAAACTACTTGTCCTTCTAGATTAAATAAGCACTTCAGCCATAGTTTGGCATAGTTTTTTTTAATAAAATGCCCCTTAGACAATGGTGTAATTCCTCAATTTTGTCATAACTTTGCATGCCTCATCCTTGTCAACATATATAATGTTGTGAATGAGATACTCTAAGTATGAAGCCAACCATGAGGTGTGTGTTGAGGAGTTGACACTTACCTGATTTTTATCCTCATCACATTCCTCTATTATGCTAGGTCCATGATAGGCATGACACGGGGATAATCCTTTTCAACTCCAAGCTCACTGTCCATACCAAATTAGCCAAAGGAGTATACATGTGCCTCCCTACTCTTGGTAATTTCTTGATCTAAAATGCTTTCAAAGTTGTTGTTTCTTTCTTTTCCTCCTGTATATAAAGCTCCTAAGAGGAGTATACATGTGCCTCCTAAATTTAGCTTAAAATTTAATGCTTTAATATTTTTAAAAATAAAAATATTGCTAATAGTATTAACCAAATTTGCTCCTAAAATATGACTATCTTAAAGTATTATTTTATTGATAAAGATATTATTTTTTATCATTCAAAATTTATTTTATTTAATTATAAAATTTTACAAATTTATAATATATTTTAAAAGAAAATTTAAGAAAATGTTGATCGAGAACAGGTAAATTGGAAAAGTAATTCCTAACTCATCCACCAAGAGGCATTTCTTATTAATTAGTGCCTCCAATAATTTTGGTACCTTTAGAGCAAATTGAAAACCCTACACTAATCCATCAAGATGCAACAACAACAACAAAAAAAAAAACAAAAACAATGTCAGTGATTGAGAGTTTCACTTTTTAATCAAAATATTACAAGAGAAAAGGTAAAAAATGTAGCATGCATGTTATTATTATATTTGCATAGCCGAAGGAACGAAAGAGAGCCCTTACATACTACAATATATATTATTTCAAACCAATAAATTTTATTGTTATAATATATATATTTGGTTGTGATTTTATTAAATATCATTATTTTATCTTTATTTTATTATCTTGGAACGAAAATTTCTAGTGTAATTGTAGTTTTACCTACCCATTTCCAGACCTGTTCTTGGAGAAGTAAGATGGGTTACATAATCCTTTCAACCAAATGATTCTATTTTTTTGACTTTTTTTTGCATATTTTTTAAGATTAGATTGCACAAATACGTGTATTAAGTGACCCTCCACCCACTTTTGGATTAATCTCAATGAAGTAATGATTTCGAGAGGAAATGAGACGATTCTAATGAACCTATTACAATATATATTAGTACAATATATATTTTTTATTATTATAAAAAATAATTTATTAATAATAATTTAATTTAAGAATAATTATTCAAAATTTAATTAATATTATAAATAAAATAATTTTTTATATATTTTAGTTGTAAAATTAACAAACAAATTATTGTTTAATATCATTATTTAATACTTAATTTATTTTTGAAATAGAAGTAGATAGGAGATAGGATTAACAGTAGAGGTTTTGGGAGTTTTACAAATAGTTATGTTCACTTCAACATCAACACTAACCTTTTACATTTTTCCCCCAAGGATTTGGCGTTGTAGGAGACTTAGAGAAATAACTCTATACTCAACTCCGGATTAGTAGAAATTTCTTCGAGTACTGAAAATGTTCTTGTTCCTGCAAATATTATTTAAGCAATTAATTAAATAGTAAGTTAAAAAATTATATAAAATAATACTTATAATATTTATTATTATTATAATAATAATAATAATAATACGATATTAATATTAAATTATATTTAATTGATTAGAGTTTAATATTAAATGTATCTAAGTAATCAAAGTTTACTTTAAATATCATATAAATTAAAAATGTTTAGAGTGAGTTTTTTCTTAGTAGCAACATAAGATATGTTAATTTTCTAACTATACACACTTGTTATTGAAACTTGATCTCCATATTTTTTATATGTCTAAATGTACTAAGTGTTGTTGAGTTATAAATTCATTGATAAAAAATAATATTTTTGCGGTTGAATTTTTTCAAGTGTGTTATAAATATTATTTTTGCTAGTCTTATTTAACTTTTGGAGTTTGATAAACTAACAAAATTAGCATTTTAATATTTAACAAATCAATGAATTTTTTTGTGTATCTCTAGCAATTAATTAAAGAAAAAAAATTTAAAAATGTTTTTATATAATGAGTTGAGGAATAACCATGTGAAGATGAAAAGACAAACATGAGAGCAAGAAAACTAGAACGCAAGTGAAACAATTGCTCAAAGGTTTTCCCATAACTATGGTCTGTGTGTGTTTTGTTTTGGATTATTATGATAATTAATTGAGAACTTATCGGCCTCCCATTATATATATATATATAAGGCTTAGATATTGGTAGTTCATATCTATTCAATTCATCTTTAATTTAAATAAAGACATAAATTACCAATCTATGTTGATTCCTCTTGCAGGCTAATTTAATTATATATTTTTATATACATTTCACGAATATTTATGTTTACATAGTTGCATAATATCGAATTATATGGATCTTATCTTAACTGTTCGTGTGCTTCCATTTGCGCAGTATCATTTGTTGGTTGTAATGATATAGTAAATAATTGGTTAAACTGTATTAATAATCTTTAAACTTTAATTAAATTTACATTAAGTTTACAAAAATTTTAAAACGTATTATTTGATTATCAAATCTTTAAAATTTTATAAATTTTTAAATTATACGATTTACTCTCTAAATTTTTAAAACTTTATACATAAATCCTAAATTTTTTATTTATAAATATATATTTTAATAACTAAATTAAGATTTATGCGTAAAATTTTAAAAATTTAGAGACTAAATCATAAGATTTAAATATTTAAGGACCTATCGTGAACTTTTAAAATTTTTAAGAATCAAATTATATGTTTTTAAAATTTTAAAATTTACTTGTAAATTTAGTTTAAATTTGAGAAAAATTGTTCACTTAAACCTAAGTAATTGGTAGTAGTACTATAGTCTTAGCTAGGTCTAAGTTAATATTAGTCATATACTAGTGTGGTTACGTGAACAAGGGTCCTCGGGTTATATGTATTGTATAAATATCATTTTAGTTATATGACAAACTTCATAAAAAAACATTAGTAATTTAATTTTAAAAAATTAAATTAATAAATAAAAATATTTATAACCATTATAACTTTACTTATAATCTTTATATATATATATATATACCTAGATTGTTGAAAACCCTAAACCTAACGTTTTGAAAACCCTACCTATAAGACTATCAAGTGTACGTTTATATATATATCTAACGTGTTAAAAAGCGTACATAAGACTATTAAGGGTACTCACACACACATATATATATATATAAACCTAACGTGTTGAAAACCCTACACCATTGAGTTTTGTCAAGCACAATTTACATTTTTTAAAAATTATTCATAGATTAAAATTAATTATTAATATTTAAAGTTTTTTATCAAATATAAATAATAAATTTTAAAATAAACAAATTTGATAGTACTCGTATATATATATATATATAAACCTAGCTTGTTGAAAACCCTGAACCTAACCTTTTGAAAACCCTACATAAGACTATCAAGAGTACATATATATATATATATATATATATATATATAAACCTAACGTGTTGAAAACCCTAGACCACTAAACTTTTTCAAGCACAATTTACATTTAAAAAAAATTATCCATAGATTAAAATTAATTATTAATATTTAAAGTTTTTTATCAAATATAAATACTAAATTTTAAAATGACCAAATTTGATAATACTCATATATAACCTACCTTCTTGAAAACCATATATATATATATATATAAACCTAACTTGTTAAAAAGCGTATATAAGAGTACTCATATATATAAACTAACGTGTTGAAAACTCTACACCACTAAGTTTTGTCAAGCACAATTTACATTTAAAAAAATTGATACATTTTTTTTTAAAATGTTTTAAATAAATAAAAAAATGGACATTTTACAATGATAATTTGTTCTTGTTCTGATTAACCTTGATTAATTAGAAAAGAATAGAGATTGTTAAGAAATTCAAGTACCTTAAAGTAATCATTTAAGAATTTTTTTATAAATTACTCATCTTTCTTATAATTAATTGATAAAATGTATATAATTATTTTCACAATTAATACTCCATAATAACAAATTTATTTAATAATAATAATATTATTAAAGCACAATTATTTATAAGTATAAAATAAATAATTTTATATTATTTTTATAAAAATAAAATAATAATGTAACAATATTATTATCACATTAAAATTGAAATAAATATAGGGTATTTTTTAAAAACTATCTTCTTGAACTTTTATTTTATTAAATTATAATGTATATGAACAGTTAAGTCAATAAAACATCTTTTTTATAAAAAGGGAAAAACCCAACAAAACCACTTGACCGAACCTGGAAAAATAATTCCATATAAAGTGTATGCATTGGCTGAGGTTTGTAAATTTAACAAGCCTTTGAAGATTAGGAGAAAAGTTTAGATACATGATTAATATTTTATGTTAATATTAATTATTGATTTTATTTTTATTTTTAATAGTTTTTATAAAAATTTAAGATAATTATGTTATGTTATGTTAGGTGTTGGTATCGTTATTATATGGAAGATTCATTCAAAGAGTAAACGAGTATGTTTTTCAATGCCAATTATCTTTTATTCATTTTTGAAAGGAACCACTAATGCCCATGTTTTAATACATTCTTTTATTTTCATTTTTTTTTAATGATATGAATTATTTTAATTCTTAACCTACGGCAATAAAAAGGGTTGAAGAACACATGGAGTATAAAACATTCCATTTTTATTAAGGGTGTTGGATGTCAAAAGTTTATTAATTATTTAATTTAATTAATTTTAGTTTTGTAATATTAGTTTAGTTACGATGTTTATATAATTTTTTAAAATAAGTATTTTAGTTTTGTAATTTTTGAATTGAATATTTATTATTTTGTTATTTATGAAAATTATGCACTATAAATTTTAATTTTTTTATTCTTTTGATAGATTAAAAATATTTATTTTAATTATTATAGGATTAAAATATCTAATTTTCATAATAATTGTTAGAAATACTTAATGATTGTATTTTATTCTCTGATCAAATGAATATACATGGTGCCTTTATATAGTAATTACAGGTAAATTAGATATATCTAAAGTAACTAAATATAGATATCCCTAAAGTAAATAGATATACAATAGAAGATATATATATATATATATACATTAATATATTACTAGATATATATTAACAATAATAAAATTATTAGTACTTAACTCGTAAATTAAGAGACTAAAATATTTAATTTTAAAAAATTATATGAACGTTGATACTTAATCTAATAATAACAAAATTAATATATTTATTCGGTAATAAATTAATGGTTATATAAGATATTTTCGGTTTTATTAGTACCCTTATAATTAACAAAATTTTGCTACCCAATTAATAATTATATATATATATATATATATAATAAAAAATATTATTCGTAAAAAATTAATAAAAAATATTATAATGTAAGTATACAAAAATATCACTTTAAAATAAATGAGTTGATATTAATTTTATAAAATAATTCAATTAATTAAAAAAATATTATTTAATTTAACCCAAAAATGCTTGCGATTTTGGCATATGAAAGGTACTAATTAAATATTATGGTAATTTGAAGTACCAAACTGGATTACTCTCAAAATACCAAATTCGGAGACTAACCGTTTGCCTTTTTTAATTTTTTAATTTTTTAACAACCTTCCGAGAATTTAAAAAAAATTAAGAGACTGAAAACTTTTCAAAAGTAATATTTAAAATTTTTTAAAAAATATATTAATTATATATAAATTGTACTTATATGATTTATGAGGTGATATAAGATGAACTTTTTTTATAATGAACTTTTCAATAAAAAATTATTTTGATACTAACATTTTATAATTAATATAAATATAATATTTTTAAAATATTATACTTATTTTATAAAATAAATATTACTCAAAATCAGAGGACAATTTTGATATTTACATACGGGAGTCATTTGTGAAGAAATATAAAACTATAAGGATCTTAGTGAAATTTTTGGACATCATGATAACTAAACATCTCATTATTAATTTATTATCCTATATTCATTTAAAAATAAATTATTATTTTTATTAATTATTGTAAGTTTTATTTATTTTAATAACAAGTTATATTTATGATAATTAATAAAAATTAATATAAGTATATATATATATATATATATAACTGCCCCTCCATGCGTGAACCGAAAGATATATAAGCCTATCACCCGTTTCGCTGTCTTATTTAATCTTTATTATTAAGATGACGTGTATCAGTATATTACAATCCATAAGATATAAAAAAAATTTTGGTAAATTTTGCAGGATTCCAACTTATGCTTAAGAAATAGTTGGCGATATATATGAAACCAAACAATAGATAAATAATGTTCCATAAGATGGTAAGCTTAAGGTCCTTTAGAGTAATATATATTTTAGTTTTTTTAGTTAATAAAGACTTGCCAAAAAAATAAAACAATACATGGTGATGAAGCCAAACAAAGCTTTTAAAATATATTTTTTTGTTTAATTTTGTAACTGTTATAACAAATTTATTTAATTCAATAATTTTAAGTTTATTTATAATAAAATAATTTGATTTTTTAGATGTATACATTCTAATCGTTTGTTTATTTTTATTTTTTGAATATTAATTTAAAGATAATTCATATATTATCGTAATAATTTTATTAATATTATTAAGATATTTTGATAGCATGGTTTTTATAAAAAATATATAAGTCATATAATATTTAAAATTGTTACAATTTAATTATATAATTTTATAAATAAAATGCCTATTTTAATCACATAAATATAAAGTTATATGATTAAAATATACTAATTTTTAAATTTGATACAAAAACTAAATAATTAAATATCCAAATTATATAAACTGGCCTAGTATAATTTTCCCTTCATTATTAAACATTTAATGGAACAGATTGATATTCCTACAAATATGTAGGTGGTATTGATATTCCTACAAATATGGAGTTGGTGTTGTTTGATAAATTATAAATAGCCTTACAACGTTTATCATCGCTTCACAAATAATAGAGAAGTAAAAACTCATGGTTGTCTTTCTAATGGAGTCTACAACCCTAATTCTACTCAATCTATTTCTCTTTTTTTCCCTTGTCCACCAAACACTAGTTTCTTCAGTCCCTCTCTTTCCCATAGAGTCTCTGCCCACAAAATCAGGCTATCTCCCAGTCAATCATACCACTGGCTCAGCCATTTTCTACACTTTCTATGAAGCTCAGAACTCAAATTCATCTCTCTCCAAAACCCCACTCCTCATTTGGCTCCAAGGTGGCCCTGGCTGTTCCTCCATGGTCGGCAACTTCTTCGAGCTCGGTCCATGGCGTGTCAACTTTAACAAGAAGCCTAGTGAACCCATCGCTCTCGAACCCAATCCCGGATCATGGAACCGAATCTTTGGCCTTCTTTTCCTTGACAATCCGATCGGAACAGGGTTCAGTATCGCCGCAAAACCCGAAGAAATTCCGAGAAATCAACACTCAATTGCCAAACATCTCTTCACTGCAATTACTGGGTTTATTGGATCAGACCCATCGTTTAAATCTCGGCCAATTTATATTACAGGTGAGAGCTATGCTGGGAAGTATGTTCCAGCAATTGGGTACTATATGCTGAAGAAGAATACCCAATTGCCGGAGTCGGTGCGCGTCAATTTAGCAGGTTTTGCCATAGGAAATGGGATGACTGACCCTATTACTCAAGTGGGTACCCATGCTTTGAATGCTTACTTCTCTGGTTTTATCAATGATAAGCAAAAGAGTGAGATGGAGAAGCTTCAAATGGAGGCTATTGGATTGGTGAAAACGGGAAATTGGAGTGAAGCAAGGAAAGCTAGAAACAGAGTTCTCGGTTATTTGAAAAATGTAACTGGGTTAGCTACTTTGTCTGATTTTTCAAAGAAAAAACCTTATAAAGATTATTTGGTTACTGAGCTTTTGAATAAAAAAGAGGCAAAGAAAGCTTTGAAAGTTAATGGGTCTTTAGTTTTTAAAAAGTGTAGTAATGTAGTGAAAAATGCATTACATGAAGATGTGATGAAGAGTGTGAAATATATGGTGGAGTTTCTAGTTAGGAAGAGTAAGGTTTTGTTGTATCAAGGGCAAACTGATTTCAGAGATAGCGTGGCTTCAACTGAGGCTTGGGTAAAGAAGATGAAATGGGATGAGATTGAAAAGTTTTTAGCAGCAGAGAGAAAAATTTGGAAATTGAATGGTGAACTTGCTGGGTATGTGCAAAAATGGGGAAGCCTCAGCCAATGTGTTGTTCTTGGAGCTGGTCATTTCGCGCCTTCTGATAAGCCTTTGAGTACACAAGCTATGATTGAAAATTGGGTTTTGGATAAAGGTCTGTTTGGCAATGCCCAAGAGGTGAGTTCTCAGTCAAATTCTCTGGCACCTTTAAACAACGATTTGTTTTTGTTATAATTATTAATAAATAGGTTTTGATCGATGTGTATAAATAAGTGCTTCACCTAGAACTTATGTATTGAGCACACATGGACGTATTCTGTTTTGGCTTGATCGAGAATTTCATTAATAAAATGGCCAATATCGTAGCTTTATTCTACTATCTATCAAATCTTGTTTTCTTCTTTATGCTATAAATTTTTATTTTTTTTTATGTAAAACTTTATATGGTATTAATAATTGGAAAAATACATGTATAAAAGGTTAATTTTTATGCACCAAAAATCTATTTTTAATAAATTTTATATACATATTTGTCAAATATTAATAACAAATATAAATACTTTCCAAAAATGACATTCAAGAATTGGAATTATTAGAAACATATGTATCCCTCAGTCTACTAGGGCAATTTTGGACAACATTAGAAGTTTGAGAAAAATATTACGTCTCAATTCTAGATACAGTTTAACTCAGTTCATCATTTATAACATATTAATTATCCTAGCTTTATGGTAAGCGGTTCTCATTTTCTAGTAATTAAGGTATATTTTCTTATTCTTATATTAAAAGTGATTTTCTATAGAAGTAGTTTTAGGGAGAAATATTTGTGTTTCTCTAAGCAAGCACGAAATGTGCTTTGTGATCTCTAAAAACACTTATGATAAATCTTTTTCATATTTGGTCTTAAAACACTTTTTTGCTATGAGAAGTATGTTTACATGATCCTAAAAACAAAAACGAACACGCCGTAAGTCCTACAATGAAATATATCCACCAATAACAAAATATAAATACCCCAATTTGTGGTATACTACACTACTCGAAGTTTTATCGAAATTCAAAGAGAAATATTCCACTAAAAAGACTTGATGAAAGCAGATTTACAGGGAAACTGATGAAATAAACAAGCCATTAATGCCTTAATGGATATGTAATCTCAATCAGTTTCATAATGTGGTTTTATTTTTACTTGAAAAAAAACTACCTTATGTAAATTAATAATATTTAATGCTAATTAAATTTTTTTAATTCAAAAGCTTTTGCAGGGTGGTTCAAATTACCTATATATATATATATATATATTATAGAATGATTAAGAAGTAATTCTACATCTTAGTTTTAGGGTTAAATAGTAGTTTTAAGTATTGATCTACCTTTACGAAGCAAAGCTACCAAAACTTGTAAGTAGGGATGGCAAAAAAAAAACTACAGGTTCGGTTATTCATGGTTATCTGAATCGGCGGTTTGGTTTTTAACCGGTAAATTTCGGAGACGGGAACGATTTTGAGTAAAAATCGAATATGAAACAATGGTTACGATTCGGTTACGGTTATACTAAAAATCGTACCCGTCCGTACCCGAAATTAATTATATTTAATTAATTAAATTATAAATAAAAAATTAATTATATATATTTAATAAATTTAATTATATATATTTTTCGGTCTTTTTTCAAGGTTTTTTTCATAACCGTCCTGAACCGTTACCCGCGGATAAAAAACCGTTCCCGAATCGTAACGGTTTTCGAGCGATTTCGATTATAGGTTTTATAATTCAGTTAGGACACGGTTATATCAAAAATCATCCTCGTCCGTCTCCGTGCCCATTCCTACTTGTAAGTGATATTAATTAGTATGAAATAATTTTTTATTACTATAAAAATAAATTTATTCATGATAATTTTATTTAAAAATAACTATTTAAAATGTAATTAATATTATAAATAAAATAAATTTTTATTTATTTTAGTTATAACATTAACCAAAAAAAATATTGTTTAATATAATTATTAATTTATTTTTGAAGTAGAGGTAGACAGCTAGGAGATAGGATTAATGGTAGAGATATCGGGAGTTTTACAAATAGTTATGTTCACTTCAACATCAACACTAACCTTTTACACTTGTCTCCCAAGGATTTGACGTTGTAGGAGACTTAGAGAAATATCCGGATTAGTAGAAATTTCTTCGAGTAATGAAAATGTTATTGTTAATGCAAATATTATTTAAGCAATTAATTAGATAGTAAGTTAAAAAATTATATAAAATAACTATTATAATACTTATAATAATAAAAATAATTTCATATTAATATTAAATTATACATAATTTATTAGAGATCTAAATAGTAAAAATTTAATTTAAAATTCAAAGTAAAATATTTAGAGCGACCCTTTTTCTTTGTAGCAACATACGATATGCTAATTTTCTTTTCTTTGTTTTTTTAAGAAAAATTATACACACTCGTAATTGAAACTTGATCTCCGTATTTTCTATACGTCTAAATGTGTTACATATTGTTCAATTACAAATTTATTGATAAAAAATAATATTTTTGCGGTTGAATTTTTTTAGATGTGTTGATTCCTCTTTCAGGCTAATTTAATTATATATTTTTATACTGGATTCACAAATATTTTTGTTTACGCAGTTGCATAATATTCGATTATATGTATAGCTTATAGTGTTCTTTCATTTGCTTAGTACCATTGGTTGTAATAATATAATAAGTAATTTGATAAAGTGTATTAATCATCTTTAAATTTTAATTAAATTTACACTAGTTTTTAAAAAAATTAAAACATATAATTTAATTCTTAAGTTTTTAAAATTTTACAAATAGATTCTAAATTTTTTATTCACAAATATATATTTTAGTAATCAAATTAAGATTTATGTATAAAATTTTAAAAATTTAGGGATTAAATCATAAGATTTAACTATTTAAAAATTTATTATAATGTTTTAAAATTTTTAAGAATCAAATCATATGTTTTAAAAATTTAAAAACTTATGTATAAATTTAGTTTAAATTTAAGAAAAGTTATTCACTTAAACTTAAGTAATTAGTAGTACTACTATAGTCTTAGCTTAGTCTAAGTTAATATTAGTCATATACTAGTGTGGTTACGTGAACAAGGGTCCTCGGGTTCTATGTATTGTATAAATATCATTTTAGTTATATAACAAAATTCATAAATAAAAAAAACATTAGTAATTTAATTTTAAAAAATTAACTTAATAAATAAAAATACTTATAATCATTATAACTATAATTACTACAATATTATCAACGTTGGAAATGATATGTAATTTATAGAAAATGTAACCAAGTAGCTAGTTACACTTTTTTTAAATTCTATTTTTATGAGCATTGGTGCTATTCTTTATGATTCCTCATTCACTATTTTAAGTATGTACCTACTAGCTAGATCCAAATCAAATCTTTAGGGAAAAGTTTTACAATGCATTAATGATTTGTTGGCTTATCTCTTAATTGATTAAACTTTTTAATTAATTTTGTGAGAATTAGAAACCAAAAACATGCGATATATATATTATATATCAAAGCAACATGTTATGTATTCGAATCCTACAATTAACCCTGTAAGTATAAATGATTAACGGTATTTCTCGTAATATTTTAAGCAATTTATTATAACATTAAATAAAAAAATATCCCTAACAATTTAAATTTTGTCAATCACAAGTCACATGAAGATATGGTTATCAGGATTTAGCCTTTAAACAAAGAGCTCTAAAAAACTCAAACGATTTGATATTTTACAACTAAATAAGAGTCATCGGATTGGATAATTTTTTGCATAAATTATTCCAATGAAATTAAAGATAGGGAAAATAAAAGAAGGAAGGTAAATCTAATATTGTATTTATTGTTTCGTTTTTTAAAATTATATATCTTATAATAATAAATATATAAATTATTTTTATAGATTTATATTTAAATTTAAATTAATTATAAGTAATATATTATATATTTTTTATTTTAAGTTATTTTTATTTTATTAAAATTTTAATATTTTTTTTATTTTATAATAATTATGTAAATTATTTATTTAAATTTTAAAAATCTTAAATTATATAATTATTTTATAACTTATTTTTATTAATTGAAACTAATATGTAACAACCCAACCTGTTGAAAACCTACATAATATTATCAATAGTACTCAAACAAACAAATATATATATATATATATATGTTTTATATAAAAATTCCAAAAAAGCAACAAAATATCATGTCGCCATAAATTATCAATCAGGAAGTAATCAGGTAAATGTCATGATTATTATGTGCTAAATCTAAATGACTAAAAATTTTTTTTTTCTAAAAAGAAAGTGAATATAATTAGTTTTGACTCATAAATGGGCGGGCCGTACGTAATTCATAAAATAGAAAACAACCTAATTTTTCCTGCCTGCCAAGTGCCAATATTTTTAAATTATATAATTTATCTTTTAGTAAGAATATAGTGAAAATATAATTATAATTTTGAAGTTCTAAGCCTTTTAACATATTGAATATACCTTATTAGTAGTATCTTTTAGCTACAACTCATTTACAAGTACCGTTTATTTTTGGTGGTCGGTCAATAAAGATAAATTGCATATCAATACTTGTTCATCCATTCCTTATCTCTAATATCAATTCTATCAATTCGGGAGAACTTTACTTGAGTTTCTACCTTCTTTTATATTGCATTAGTTTATAAATCAAATCAAAATCTTTCCTTAAATCTTCAAAATCAATATTCATCATTCTAGTTTAATCCTAAAACCTATCCATTAATTGCCAAGTTTAATTCAAAAGTCTTCATCATTTTTATGCCACCTTTCTTACCCAATGAATTCGCATCTTTGGGTATCATTTTTCTAATTGCAAACTCTACTAATTAATTAGGGTAGAGAACTTTTTGACTCCACTTGGCGATCGAAGATACCATCGATCACAACTTTTACCCAACTCTTCATTGTCTGCACGCAGCTGCCTCATATTCTCTGCAAAGATAATTAGCTAGGTTTTGATGATATGCTTATTGTTTACCTACTTTAAATAAGAGTGGTAGTTAATTACATCCTGTTTTGAAAAAGCTCCATTAATTTGAACGTTATATGTACGTACTAGAAAGAATTGAAAAAAACAGTGCTTTGTTGTGTGTATATCCCTCCCTACTACCGTGACAAAACAAATATATGGATAACTTTATTAATTTTGCTACAAAACACTCATCTTTCATAAGCTGTAATAAGGGATCTTAGTGATATAACATCACAAGAAAATAAAATTGGTGAACTTCCATTTAATTGTGTATCAGACAATAATCTAACTGCTTTCATATATCAAATAGGAGCCATTGATTTAGGAAGCTCTGGGACTAAGTTCACCTGGTGTAACAACAAGTTTGAAAATGATAGAATATTTCAACGATTTGATCGAGCCATTGCCTCACCAAAATGAATATCTTTCTTCCCAAAAGCCGTAATCATCAATTTACCAACATTCACTTTGGATCATAATCCTATGATCTTGTTGAAATTTAATATGGATTCAGCAAACCTTAATTTTCTTTCAACTGAGGCTTGTCCTGATCTCATACACACTCATTGGAGGAAAACTTCAAATAATGCATAATCCAACCTAACGCAAAAGGTAGACCATCTTGCAAAACAACTCCCTTATTGAAATAAAAATCATTTTGGTTTCATTGAAGAGAAATTAAAGAATTTAGAATCACAATCGAGGTTTATCTAGTTTTGTCACCAAACCACCAAACAATCTCAATTGAAAAAACTCTTACAAGAATGGATTAATGAATAACTTAAAAGAAAAAAGGTTATATGGAAATAGAAATCAAGAGAACTATGGCTTTAAAGGGGAACAAAAATACAAAATTCTTTCATACGTCTACCACATTTTTATGCTCTATAAGGATGATGGTTTGACTATTTGGGATTGTGATTCAATTAGAAAAACATCTTGATTGTTTTATTTAATATCAATTTTTATTAAATTTATATTAAAAATTATTATTTATCATATTTTTGTATTTTTTTTGTATTCTTAATTGTCTTATTTAGGTCTATTTGGAACAAATAAGACATCTTGATTAAACTGTTTTATTATCATTTTATCTTATTAAAAATTAAGTAAGATAAGATAAGATAGTTTTTAATTGTCTTATTTAGGTCTATTTGGAACAAATAAGACATCTTGATTAAAACTGTTTTATTATCATTTTATCTTATTAAAAATTAAGTAAGATAAGATAAGATAGTTTTTTAATACTATTATATTGTCTCACAAATCTTATTAATATCTCATTTTAATTTATAAGTATAACTCAATACAATAAATTAATTCTAAAAATTTTAAAATTTTATACTTAAAAAGAAATTTATTGTGATTTGAGTCCATGACTATGAAAGTCACTTAAAAACTTTGTTAAAAAAAAAGAGAACATTTTTATTTATTTTGATTTGAGATTGATTATGGACTTTAGTAAAAAATTATTTTAGTATATTTTTATGTTTAGTTATATCATTAATACGTAATATAATATATAAAAAAATTTAATAGACCAAAAATAATTAAATGATACTATTTAAAAATTATTGAATATATGAATATTAAAATAATATACTGTATTTTTTATTACATTTTAATTATAAACTAATTATTATAATATATATTTCTTCTTTCTATTTCAATAATTAAATTAAATACCGTAACAATAATATTGCTTTTCTATAATAAATTACGTTATCATTATATTCTCATTATAATATCTACATCTCATTCAATCACATTAATTCTCTCACGTAAGTCGATACCCTATATCAAGTATAGATAAAAAAAAATTATCATGAGCAAATAAAATTTGTTTGCAAAAAGCAAACAAATATAAAGGTGATTGGCGAGAATGATAAGCATTAACACTAAAATAAGCTTGAGTAGTTGACGTAAAGGAGTTGATGATTGGTGTGTCTCTTAGGTGGCGTTTGGTTTGTGGAATAAAATCGAAATCGAAATTGGAATCGAAATGGAATGGAATGAAAAGGAAACAATGTTGTTTAGTTTGACTATTAGAATCAAGCTCGAAATCAGGATTACACTGTTTGGTTTTCCACTGGAATGGAATGAAAAAAACTATAAATTACCTTAATACCCTTACATTCAGTAAAGTTCAAATAATGTCATTTAATTACTATTTTTTCGTCACACAAAATACATTATTAAAATCATTATTTTTCTAAATAATTATTACTTAATTAAAAATAAATATATTATTAAAATTATTATTTTTCTAAATAGGGTTTAGGGTTTTGAGGTTTGGGATTTAGGATTTAGGATTTGGGGTTTAGGGTTTAGGGTTATATTTATGGGTTAAAGTTTAGGTTTAAAATTATTATTTTTCTAAAAAGAGTTTACGGTTTTAAAATTTAGGATTTTGGATTTAAGGTTTAGGGTTTTAGGATTAGGGTTTAAGGTTTAGGGATTTGAGGTTTAGGGGTTTAGTGTTTAGGGTTTAAGGATTTTGGGTTTAGGGTTTAGGGTTTTAGGATTAGGGTTTAGGGATTTAGGATTTAAGGTTTAGGATTTAGGGTTTTAGGTTTTGGGTTTTGGGTTTTGGGATTTGGGATTTAGGGTTTAGCGATTTGAGGTTTAGGGATTTGGGGTTTAGGGGTTTGAGATTTAGGGTTTAGGGTTTTAGGATTTAAGGTTTAGGGTTTAAGGTTTTAGGTTTTGGATTTTGGGTTTTAGGTTTTGGGTTTTGGGTTTTAGGTTTTGGGATTTGGGATTTGGGATTTGAGTTTAAGATTATATTTGGAGTAAGGGTAAAATTGAAAAAAAAAAGTTTAGATGGGAATAGAATGATGATTCTTAAAGGGAGGAGAAGGAATTGCGATTTCTTCTCCTTTAGTAATCGATTTCATTCCGTCTTCCCGTTTCGTCCAACCAAATACACAAAATAAAAAGAATCAATTCTGATTTCTTTTTATTCCTTCTGATCAAACATCACCTTAAATTTCATCTTTATCTTCTATTGATTGGATAACAACCATCGAGCATGAGCATGAGAATGCATAATTTTAATTAAATTTATTAATAGATGATTTTATGATTTCTTATTCCTTTCTTTTTTTCTATCTTTTTAAAACAATAAATTTAAATTAAAAATTATCACGAAAACTAATTAATTTAAACACCATGTGTTATTACAATCAAGATAAAATCTTATTCGTATAACGTTTTTTTTATTTAATAAAAAAATTGATTTTTTTTTTAAATTATATAATTAAATAAAAGATAATAAATTTGTGTGTATAAAAAAATAATAAATTTGCACGGACTCGTAGAGACAACGACATATTTTTTTTATACACATGATATAATATTATTAATCTAAGGTGTAAAAATCATAAGATTACTAAAAAAAGTACTTTTTATTAATATTCTCAAAATTAACATAGACATTGTGTATTAGATGTTAAAAGTTTCGACACGTATTATGGGATAATTACTTTAACTTGTATCAAGATACATACTAATTAATGAAATTGGATATACTTGTGCTAGTTTGTGTGATCTTAATTATATATTATGCAAAAATATTTTAAATAATATTTTTTATTAATAGACTCATGATCACATTCATCGATGCAATAAATGTAAAAATAAAGAGTAAATTTATATGACACCGCTCTGACACCAAAACCAATTATGTGGATATATTTATATTAATCATTGATTATATTTCATCAAAGTACAAAAATTCATTAGATTTGTAATATTAAGTAACTTTTATATGTATATAAGTTAGAAACAAACATAAACAATTAAGGAGCTAGATGATCATAATCATAATTAACTAGTAATATGGAAATTAATGTTTGTTTTTCTCAACACTAACCTTTTTACTTTTTTATTCCAAGGAGCTAATGTTGTGCTAGCACTAGAAAAATAATTGCTCATCATGGAATTATTAGTAGTTATTTCTAGGAAAGAGGTACGTGTCCCTGCAAATATTATATAAATCAATTAGGAAATATTACTAAAAACCTTTTTAACTTTTCTTGGTAATCTTGAAAATTATTATTTTAATATTTACAAATGAAAAAAGAAAAAAAATATGTTTATCTTGTACATTTATTTTTTGTTATTAAATCATGTATATTTAATTAATTAAGCAAACGGTTATAAATTAAAACAAACAGTTAGATATTTTTTTAAAAATCAATTTCTCAAGTTGTAGCTAACTAATAAACGAATATGTTTCCCTCGTAGCTATAGAAGTATATATATATATATATATATATAATGAGCTAATGAATAACCATTTGATGATGAGAAAAACAACATAAACACACAAAAAAACTACAACACAAGTGAAATTGTTGCTATAAGACTTTGCCATAATTAAATTTTTTTTGTTTTGTTTTTGTATTATGATAGTTAACTGAGAAGAACCTAATAGGCCTACGATAAATATAGGAAAAATAGAGAATCTTGGTAATTTCAGACCTAAGTAAGTCATCTTATCAATAAAGACAAATTGCCGATCAATATCGATCCCATTGAAGCTTTACATATAATACTTGATTCATATTTAATGATAATTTAGCTTGTCCTTGCAAGCTGTCTCTAATGTCCATAACAAGATAATTCTAAATAATAATTAAAAAAAATCATATTGTTGGATGATGTTAGTGTATAAAAAGAATGTCTTATATTGATTAAAAATATATTAATATAGTATTTATAAGTAGTATTAGATTTACCAATCCTAAAATTAAAAAATTAACCTCATAGAATGTAAATTTCATATTATTTATAAATAGTACACTAATATCTTTTTTAACCAATATAGGATATTTTTTTATATACTAACAAAAGATACTAATATAATGTATATTTATAAGTAGTATGAAACTTATCTTCCATGGGATTAACCATTTAGGATTGCATGTTTCATATTTCATATATACTATATAAAAATTACATGATATCATAACTTTACTTGATTAATGGGTCAAGAAAAAAAAAACCAATGAACCTTCCACTAAAAAAAATGGTCCATGCAAAAAAGAAATATAAGTAACTCAAATAAAATTATGATATAATAAAAATATATTAAAAATACAAAGCATTATATCAAACAACCCACACTTTAAGGATGAATGTTAGTATATAAAAAGATTAGCCCAAGTTGATTAGGAAAGATATTATTGTAGATTTATAGGTAACATAAGACTTATATTACTTCAAGGTTAACTTTTTAGTATTATTATTGTAGTGTTTACAAGTAATATGAGACTTACATTCTTTTGGGGTTAACTTTTTTAAGATTAGATAACTCAAGTTGTTTATATATTATACAAAATTTATATGATATTAAAATTTCAGTCAATTAATGAGTCAAAGAAAAAAACTAATAAGCCTCCAACACAAAAAAAAATACATGAGCATTCAAATAAAATTAGACTAGAATAAAAATAAATTAAAAATACAAAGTATTGGATCAAATGACTTACACTTTGAAAGAATATTAGTATATAAAAAAATATTGATCACATATTGATTAAGAAAGATATTAATGTAATGTTTATAAGTAATATAAAACTTATTTTCTATGATGTTATCATTTTAAGATTGAATGTTTTATATTCTATATATACTATAAAAAATTTACACAATACTATTGCACAAATTATGTAGCATTCACATTCATTGAAATTAATCCATTTAATAAGAGTTTAGATAAAAAAATTATTATTCTTTTGATAAATTAATTTTTTAATATTTATAAATAATTATCATTAAATAAAAATTTAACAATATGTATCGAAATAGATAAAGAAATGAAATAAAAACAACATATATTTATGTAAAAGCTTTACGATTTTATGGTTAATAAACACCTTGAGAACGAGGCAATAATGACAGCGTTAGGGTAATGAAGGAGATCTTAAGTAATCAAGGTTGTATACATCTAGCAATATAATTGATATTATATTAATAAGTAATCACATAATTATTTTAAAATCTCATATTTAATAAAATATTTACTTGTTATTTAATATATACAAAAATTTAAAACATATAGTATTATTCTTAGAAAAATTATGTTAATTTTTAGGTTTATTTTAATATTTTTTTAGTTATATATATTATCACGTTAAAAGTTATTAAAACATTAACTTTCTTAAAAATTAAAACTATTGTAAATTCAATTTAATGTATGTTACGTCCATGGTAGAAACAATCATTTTAAAAGAAAAAAAATGAAGGCGCCAAGTTAGATTTAGATTTAGATGGAAAATCATACCAAAAATTAAGCAAAAACAAACGGAAAATTCCTATTAAAAAAGTATAAAAAATAAATAAATCAACCTAAGGTTATCGGAATGTACTAAACATGGTAGTGATTTTAAGTAGCTAACCTAAAAGTACCAAACAATTTTTAATAACATTAAAAGTAACATAATTATTGGTCTTAATGTTTTACAAAAAAAAATTATACCATCATATAAAGTTAAAATTTATAAAACAATATAAGAAAAAATTACTATTTTAAATCTCAAATCTTGATAGAAAGGTAAAAATTGTATAATATATTAGATTATATTATATTGTTAAGTTATGTTTTTTTTTTATTCTTTTAAAACAACTATAGCATTGTTAAGTTATGTTTGTAATGTTATAAAACTTTCTAGATATAATAAAAAGACTGAAAATTTAAAGTTATTTTAGTTAATATATTAATACCTTAAATATCACGCGTTATTAAAAGATTATATTTTAATAATCTAATTTAACTATTGATATAATTTTTATATTTTTGAATCGCATTCAAATTTTTTAATCAAAATACTATTTTGGCCTTTTACTAAAGAGTTTTCTCCTTTTCTTTTCTTTTTAAAAATTAACTGGTGTTGAAATTTATTTATTTTTACTAAAAGTGGGTTCAATACTTTCTACTAAAAATTATGAAAAAAATAAAAATTATTAATTTTTCTTCTTTAAAAAAATATAAATAAGTACTAAAAAATAATAACATTCCATAATTTTATTGGACATGATAAAAATATTTTTGTATGATTAATTTATAGAGATAAATTAAAAAGGTATACAAATATTATAATTTTAATCAAATAATATTCATTAAATTCTTAAGTATTGAAATCCAACCTTTAGATGAAAAAAATATCAAAATCCAGTTATGTATAAAAAAATGGTAAACGAATCATATCTATAGTATTTATATTTAACTAATAAAAGAATCAATTTGTATTAATAATGTTTTCATTAAAATAATAGCTTCTAATAATTAACATTTTTTTCCAATTTTTTTGACTCTAATTAATTTAAAAAAAAACTTAAAAGTATTTTAGTTAAAATAATTTAGTTATTATTTAAAAAAAATAAAAAGAGTATTAATAATTGAATTTAGATATTATTAATAATATGATATGTTTAAAAATTAATATATTAATTAAGATTTTTATAAGTTTATTGGAGGTGGTTAGTGTAACTCAATAAACATAAGCGGTAATTTTGGGTACTTAAAGCTAGACATTAGGAATCAAGTACTAGTTTGATTGTAACATCGATTCTCCACTAAGTTAAAATCACATGTTCTTTTGAGGTTAAAAACCTAAACTTTTCGATGAAAATATAGTACTTATACTAAGCACGTGATCGGCTTCTTTCATTGCCGTTTCTAATAAAGTGCGGGATTAACGCCGCATTTTTATACTATTGTTTGACAAAATATATTTATTATTAATTTTAAAAATTATTAAAATATCTCTAATAAATTTAATTAATATAAAATAAATATGTTAAAGAAAAAAGAGAGGATATTTTCAATAAATTTTAAATTTAATAATAATATATTGCGACATTAATAAAATGGTATAACAATAATCTCACTTATTTATAAATGATATTTGTTATTAATGTAATTATAAAATTGTAAGATGGAACACTATGTGTAATCATTTTTAAGTAAAAAAATCAATTAAGCAACCCTAATAGTTAATAGTTATAATTAGGAGATATAAATATGGGTTGAACAAATCAACTCAATTTAATTGATTTTAAAAAATAAAAATTGAATCATTTTTAATTAGATGTTTAAACTTAATTTATTAAAAAAATTGAGTTAGTTTGGGTTGGATATATTGATTTTAAAATTTTTAAATCTTCTTAATTATTTCATATAAATTTTTATTCATTTAAAATAAATTTAATTATATAAATTTTACTATTTATATATATATATATATATATGAAATTAATACTAGAACTCTAACCTTTTAAAGCAACCTGGAGTCTGAAACATCCTACTCTAATTTGGATATTGTTTTTTTTATAGCAACTTACATACAAGTATACCAAAAACAAAATAAAAAGCTTCGAATTTTGGAGGAATAAAATAAAATATATGGGTTTTTTTAATTTTTTTAAATAAGAAATAAATAAAGAAACTATAAATTAAATATAATATAATAAAATCAATATAATATATATACGTACACATTGATCTAATTTTAATTATTTTTTAATTTTAAAAAACATACCAATCACATTTTATCGGTTCTTAAAAACTTAAAATCAAATTAAACTAACCCTTGTTTGATAAAATATTAAAAACTTAAATCTAAACCAAACCAATAATATTTTAAAAGTAATTAAATTAGATTACATTAATTTTAATTAATTAATTTAGATAATTAATGAACAGTCTTAATTATAAAACATCTATAAAAAATTCAAAACCATGAAAGTTATGTTTATTACATAATACTAACGGTTATATTGTATAATTTTTATAATGAAATGATATCATATTATATATAATAAAAATTATATATTTACTTATAAATTTTGTCTAATTAAATTTTGTATATTTAAACCATATCACATTTAACTTAATTTTATGAATTTTAAATTCTAAAATTATGTGTTTTAACTTCTCTCTTTTTTTTTAAATGTTTTTTTTATTAAAATAACTTAAAAAAATTATTTTTATAGCAACTTACATACAACTATAATGAAAAGTTAGTAGGTAAAAAAATTAAATATTATTTAAATATAAATTATTTTATTAAAATATTTATATCAAATTTTTTCATATTATACTATATAAATTGAGAAAATGTGACGGTAAAGAACATATATTTATTTTAAAAATGACACTTAGTTTTATGTTTATTTTTTGTAACAATTTAATTTTATTGTTATGAAAAAATGACTATATAAAGATAAATAATTATTTTTTATTTTTTTTATTTTCTTTAATTTTTTTTTACAACTTATTTAATTTATGACATTTATTGTATGATATAATTAAACAAAATTATATTTATCTTTGTACGGTTATTTTTTTTTAACAATAAAACTAAATAATTATAAAAAATAAATTCATAATCTAAATATCATTTTTGTAATAAATAAAAAATATTAGAGGTATTTTTTCATAAATTAAATATTATATAAATTAATTATAATATATATAATTTAGTTAAATATAATTATACTTATTTAATGCGTGGGTGAGGGTGTGCATTTTTTTTAAAGCTGCTCAACTTACCGAATTCAAGACAAAATTAAACATACAATACTTTTTTCATGTGTTTATTAATATTTAATGTATATTTTAAAATTTAAAAAAATAATATAGTCACATCTGTTATAAATTTTAACTTTATAAAACATAGAAAAATTGAAGAGTCCTATTTTTATCGTAAATAAATTTATATTTTATTATATTTATAATATTTATACATATTAATTAATATATTTATCATTTTTTACAAATTCTAATATCTAAACCTAATAATATACATATAAAATAAATATTTTATAAGGAAAGATAAACATGTTTTAACAAATTTGTGTCGTAGATGTTCATAAGTTTTATTTTTTATTTGTTTTTAAATTTTAACAACTTTAACGATCTTTATTTTCGACATTAACTTCATATTGATTCGAAATATGATACATATTTTAATTTATTTTTAGATAATTTTAATATTTAATAAAGTTTAATATTTTTAAATATTAATATACTGAGAAGATATATAATGTTAACAATTTTTGTAAGAGTTTAGATATTTTCTTTTAAATAATTTTTTGATAAAATTTATAAGTATTCAATAATTAAATTAATGTTAATTTTTAAGAGGTTATAAGTATTTAATTACACTAAAGTTTTGTAAAATTGAATTATAAAATAATTTAATAATTGATCACCAATCGTGATTACCTAGTACACCTACACACGTTACATGCACATGGTTTGAAGAATAATCTCAAAATTTTGTCAATAACTATTAAATTAACTTATGTTTAAGTGTTCTAACTTTCAACCATTTTATCATTTGTATAAATTTTAAAATAATTTATTTAATGTTTTTTATTTAATTAAAAAAAATAGATTTAAGTTTTTTTTTAATATATTAATCTCACGGTGACAATTACTAATAAAAGTGCATTAGGTAATCTATGGTCGAATGATTGTTTCAAAAAGCTTATTGACCAACCAATAAAAGTTGAAGGTCAAAATAATCATAGTGGGGTCAGCTTATCACTTGCGCAAAAAGTTGTTCCACGATCAGTTGCAAAAAAATTCGACGCATAGGATTGCTCCTCGCATCTAAAAGTAGTGCTGCAAGTGCAGGGTACAGGTCTACAGACCTATGATCTTGTCGTCTATTTAACTAGCCGTTTGTTTTATAACGGTTCTGTGAATTATTTATTAAAAAATTAAAAAACAATACCATTAAAATTTATAAAAATAAAAATAATATTTTAATACTAGTGAAATCTAATATTTAATTTTTTTTAATATTTATATTTTAATTTAAATAAAATTTAATAAAATAAATAATGTATTAGATTCGTTTATAATATTAAAAATATATAAAATAAATATAAATATTATTATTTTTACTGTTATGAATGTTATGAATTTTAATGATATTATTTTCAAATGTAATAGTTTTTAAATAAAATATAAGATAATTACTAATTAAGATCAACTTTATTAAAAAATTAAAAAAATTGTAAAAATAAGATTAATTTTAAATAATTTTACCTCCAATCCCCGATCCACAACCCTTGACCCCATTTCAAGCCCTTTGCTACCAGAACACTTATATTTGATATTGTTTTTAATCAATTTTGGTAAAATTATCTTATATTCATCTCTATATGTTTATACTATAAATTAAGGTAGACTCAATTATGTTTTGATACGTTTTTATTTAAAGTATTAATCAAATTCATATATATCAATTTATTAAATTAAAAATCAAATCAATTTATAAAATAACTATCGGTAAATATTTGATCATATATTTATGTGATGGTTTTCAATTTAGACCTACTTTTTTTTAAAGACCATTTAAACGATTTTACTTTATATTAATGTTCAATTAATAAATAGGTTTTATTATGTAATTAAAAAAATAATATATTAACATTTAAACTATAATTGTACATAATTTTTAAGTATAAAAAAACTTTTAAAAATGAATAAATTGTTGAGAACAAAAGATAATTTGATTTTTTTTTGTTAATTGAAGTAAATTTTTTTTAATGAACATAAACGAAGAATAATATAAATTATTTTATCTTCTCAAATAATATAAAAATTTGACTATAATTAAATGATTATAAACATATATGATATATGTATTATAAATGTATAAAATTAATAATAAATATATTTATTAATAATATACAAATTGATCTAGTTAAATATTAGTTTTTAAACTTCAAAACCTTAACCGATTAAACACACATTGATTTTTATATTTTTAAAATCAAACCAACCTATTTAGACATATAAAATATAGAACTCAATTCGGTTCGAATTTACTCAATTTCAATTAGATAAATTACATTATTAAAAAAATAATTAAATTATTGGTATTTAAATTACAGCATAATGTTGTTATTGAAATATCTTAATTACGAATAACATTTAAGTTTTGATTATCAGTTTTTGGGCTTGATCAGGAATATCTCAGTATAAATACTAACCTCCTTTTTAATCTTTTATTTTTTAAATATTATAATAAAAAGTTATTTTTATCTCTCTTTATTCATTAATAAAATAAAGTATTAAGAAAATAATATTACCTCATTCAAGATATTAATAAAAAATAATTTTTTGTTATTCTTTTGCATTTTTTTTATAAAAACAAATGATAACGTGACATTTTTGGAAAGGAATTAAATGATTCATTTAGCTTAATTTAAGTTGGTGTGTGATTAGCATATAATTCAATAACATAAATATAAAAATATTAAAATAAAGTTTGATCATAATTACCCTAACTTATAAAAATATAAATCCATATATCTTTTATACATTTAATGTTTTCATTAATTGTGATCTCGAGACAATTATGTAAATTTTTTGGTGGAATTCGACATCTATCTCAAGGAAAAGTTATTGGCTCTTTTGGAGAAAATTAAGTGGGTCCGTGAAGCTAGTAGGTGGAAGTTTAAGGATCTATATGCATTTAATTTTGACAATCATGACTAAACAATGTTTGCTTATTCTTTAGAATTAATCATACTCTTTATCAGCAAGAATTTATAAAAGGTAGTATGTTAGAATAGACACCATCATTGGGATGGGTTCTTCTCCTTCGTGACTTTGGTAGGATTTTATGGATGTTACCTAGAGATTATTGTTATAAAACTCTTTAATTTAAGGAGCAAATTAAGGAGCAAAACAAGAAGTAAAACATAAAGCAAAATAAGGAGTAAAATATAAAGCAAAACATGAAGCTTAATTCAAGAAGTAATTCAAGGAATCATTAATTTAAAGAGTAATTCAAGGAGTGAATTTTCCTATAAATAGATGTGTAATTGTGATAAATTAACCATCTAAAGTATTCATTCCAATTGAGAGAAAAACTTAGAGAAAAAAGCTTTTGTGAGAGAAAATTGAGAGTAATTTTCTTGGGCGTAATTAGGTTGTGAGTTGTGAGTGTTGTAAACACCTTGTGTAATTTCTCCCCTTTTAGTAAAAAAATCTACAGTAGGTTCGGAGACGTAAGCAAGATTGACCGAACTCCGTTATCAAATTTATGTGTTATTTTTATTCTTGCATTCCCATAAATCTGGCTTATCGGGAATTTGCGTAATTTTCCAACAACTGGTATCAGAGCTATTGGTCGTGATTCCTGTCAATTTTCTACAAGGTTACTATTCACGTGAATAGTGAATAGTAAAATTTGTTGGCGATATTGGTTTGTCGACGGAGGTGTTCTAATACACGGTGGTTTGCAGAAATAGTCAGAAACGATCCGGAGGAAGTCATATTTGAGTGGGAGCAATGGCCGTAGATGAAGGAAGGGTGAAACTCGAGAAATTCGATGGCACAGATTTTGGGTTTTGGAAAATGCAGATAGAGGATTATCTACATCAAAGAAATCTATATCAACCTCTCTCAGGGAAGAAGCCAGAGGCTATGAAGGAAGAAGATTGGAATCTTCTAGATAGACAAGCCCTCGAAGTTATTCGATTGACGCTATCCCGTAATGTTGCTTTCAACATATCAAAAGAAAAGACCACGGCGGGTCTTATGGCAGCTCTTTCTAATATGTATGAGAAGCCATCAGCCTCAAACAAAGTGCACTTGATGAGGCGTTTGTTCAATTTGTGGATGACGGAAGGCCCATCGGTAGCTCAACATCTCAATGAACTCAACACAGTCACAACCTAGTTGAGTTAAGTGGAAATTGAATTCGATGAAGAAGTACGAGCATTGATACTTTTGTCTTCTCTACCAGAATGCTAGAATGCTACTGTCACGGTTGTGAGTAGCTCGTCAGGAAGTAATAAGTTGAAATTTCACGATGTTCGTGATTTGGTTCTCAGTGAAGAGATCCGACGTAGAGAGTCAAGTGAATCGTCAACTTCTTCAGTTTTGCATACAGAGTTAAGAGGAAGAAATTGAACAAAAGGGAATGGACGTGGCAGAATAGACTATCGAGGTAGATCAAAGGACAGGAGGTACAAATCCAGGAATCCTAATAATTCCCATAGCTCGAAGACTATCGAGTGTTGGAATTGTAGAAGAATCGGGCACTACAAAAATCAGTGCAAGAGTGCACCGAAGGAAAAACAAGTGAAGGCAGAGGCAAATGTTATTCCACCTCAGGAGGGGATGATGCATTGATATGCTCTTTGGAGAGCAAGGAAGAATCTTGGGTGTTAAACTCTGGAGCATCGTTCCATGCTACTTCACAGAACGAATTCTTCGAGAAATATGTCCCCAGAAACCTTGGAAAGGTATATCTTGGTGATGATCAACCATGTGCTATTATTGGTAAAGGTGTAGTAAAGATTAAGTTGAACGAGTCTTTTTGGGAGCTGAAGGATGTCAGGCATATTCCCGACCTTAGAGGGAACTTAATCTCAGTAGGGCAATTGGCCAGTGAAGGCTACACTACGATCTTCCATGGTGATGATTAGAAGATTTCAAAGGGTGCAATGACAGTTGCTCGAGGCAAAAAAAGTGGCACTCTTTACATGACAGTAGAGGCACGTTGTTCAATCACAATTGCAACAGGCAATGAAACATCAAATCTGTGGCACCAGAGACTAGGCCACATGAGTGAGAAGGGGATGAAGATTATGCACTCAAAAGGAAAACTTCCAGGTCTACAGTCTGTAGAGATGGACATGTGCGAAGATTGCATACTTGGAAAGCAAAAGAGAGTCAACTTTCAGACAAGTGGCAGAACCCCAAAAAAGGAAAGGTTAAAGCTTATTCACTCTGATGTTTGGGAACCAACAACCGTCTCATCTATTGGTAGGAAACACTACTTCGTGACTTTCATCGATGATTACTCTCGGAAGGTATGAGTTTATTTTCTAAAGCATAAGTATGAAGTATTTGAGGCTTTCAAAAGATGGAAAGCTATGGTGGAAAATGAGACAGGTTTAAAGATCAAAAAGCTCAGAACCGATAATGGTGGTGAATATGAAGACACTAGATTCAAAAATTTCTGCTATGAGCACGGGATCAGAATGGAAAGAACTGTGCCTGGCACGCCTCAACACAATGGTGTAGTTGAGCGTATGAACTGAACGTTGACAGAAAGAGCCAGAAGCATTCGTATACAGTCAGGTCTACCGAAATAGTTCTGGGTAGAAGCAGTCAACACGACAACTTACTTGATCAACTGAGGCCCATCTGTTCCATTGGAGCATAGAATATCAGAGGAGGTATGGAGCGGAAAAGAGATGAAACTATCATATCTAAAAGTTTTTGGTTGTACAGCATTTGTGCATATCAGTGATCAAGGCAGGAATAAGCTTGATCCCAAATCCAAGAAATGCACATTCATCGGCTATGGTGAGGATGAGTTTTGCTACCGCATTTGGGATGACAAAAAGAAGAAAGTTATCCGAAGTAGAGATGTGATTTTCAACGAAAGGGTGATGTATAAGGACATGCATAAAATAGACGCCAATGACTCAGAGTAAAATGAGTCAGTATTTACAGATGCAGATGATGTCCCAGATAGTTCCGCAATAGAACCAATTGTAACAAGTCCTCAACCAGAGGAACTTGTTGGACAGAGCATTACACAACATTCCGACACATCACAACCTCTTACTCCAGCTCCTGTATTGAGAAGGTCTTCTCGACCTCATGTGCCTAACAGGAGATACATGAACTATATGTTGCTGACTGATGGAGGGGAGCCTGAATGCTATGATGAAGCTTGTCAGACTCAAGATTCCAACAAGTGGGAGCTTGCTATGAAAGAAGAAATGAAATCTCTCATTTCCAACCAGACATGGGAACTAGCTGAGTTACCTATGGGAAAGAAGGCACTTCACAACAAATGGGTGTACCGGGTGAAAGAGGAGCATGATGGTTCCAAGAGATACAAAGCCCGTCTAGTTGTTAAAGGGTTTCAACAGAAGCAAGGAGTTGACTACACTGACATTTTTGCTCTCGTTGTGAAGCTCAATACTATCAGATCAGTATTGAGTATTGTAGCCATTAAATATCTTCATCTTGAACAGTTGGATGTGAAAACTGCATTCCTTCACGGAGATTTAGATGAAGAGAAATATAGGTACCAGCCAGAAGGTTTCTCAGAAAGAGGGAAGAAGAACATGGTGTGCAGACTTAAGAAGAGTTTGTATGGCCTGAAACAAGCCCCGAGACAATGGTACAGAAAGTTTGACAACTTCATGCACAAGGAAGGTTTCCAGAAGTGCAATGCTGACCATTGTTGCTACTTCAAGAGATATAGGTCCAGTTATATAATTTTACTGCGTTATGTTGATGATATGTTAGTAGCAGGTTCAAATATGGATGATATTAAAAGGTTTAAACAACAATTGTCAAAGGAGTTTGACATGAAAGACTTGGGTCCAGCAAAGAAGATTCTTGGAATGTAAATCACAAGAAATAAGAAAAAAGGATCCTTACAGTTATCTCAGGCAGAGTACAACAATCGTGTTTTGTAGAGATTCAACATGGGCGATGTCAAGCCAGTTAGCACACCCTTGGCTAGTCATTTTCACCTATCCAAGGATCAGTCCCCTCAGACAAAGAAAGAGAGAGAATTCATGGCTAAGGTTCCTTATGCCTCAGCCATTGGAAGTTTGGTGTATGCAATGGTCTGTACGAGACCAGACATTGGCCATGCAGTGGGAGTTGTTAGCATATTTATGTCAAATCCAGGAAAAAATCATTGGGAAACAGTCAAGTGGATTTTGAGGTATCTACGAGGCACCACAAAAAAGTGTTTGTACTTTAGTAAAGAAGAGTTAAAAGTACAAGGGTACGTAGACGCAGACTTTGGAGGTGAAGTTGATCACCGAAGAAGCACCACCGGTTATATATTTACTGTTGGAACTATAACTGTTAGTTGGATGTCACAAATACAGAAAATTGTCACTCTATCCACTACAGAGGTTGAGTATGTAGTAGTAACTGAAGCTAGTAAAGAGATGATATGACTTCAAGGTTTGTTAACTGAGTTGAGATTCAAACAGGAGAAGAATGTTCTGCATAGTGATAGCCAAAGTGCAATACACTTGGCAAAGAATTCAGCATTTCATTCTAGAACCAAGCATATTGGACTTCGTTATCACTTCATCAAATCTCTATTGGAAGATGATGTGTTAATACTGGAGAAGATTCAAGGAAGCAAAAATCCAGCAGATATGTTAACAAAGGTGGTGACTATTGACAAACTGAAGTTCTGCTCAACTTCAGTTGGTCTGCTAGATTAACAAAGACTAGAAAAGCTGTTGCATTGATCGAGATGTGAAGACAGATTGAAATCAGTATTCAAGTGGGAGATTGTTGTTATAAAGCTCTTTAATTTAAGGAGCAAATTAAGGAGCAAAACATGGAGCAAAACAAGGAGTAAAACATGGAGCAAAACATGGAGCTTAATTCAATGAGCAATTCAAGGAACCATTAATTTAAGGAGTAATTCAAGGAGTGAATTTTCCTATAAATAGATGTGTAATTGTGATGAATTAACTATCCAAAGTGTTCATTCCAATTGAGAGAAAAGCTTTTGTGAGAGAAAATTGAGAGTAATTTTCTTGGGTGTAATTGGGTTGTGAGTTGTTGTGAGTGTTGTAAACACCTTGTGTAATTTCTCCTCTTTCAGTAAAAAGATCTGTAGCAGGTCCAGAGACGTAAACAAGATTGGCCGAACTCCATTATCAAATTTATGTGTTATTTTTATTCTTGTATTCTCATAAATCTAGTTTATCGAGAATTTGCGTAATTTCCCAACATGTTCTTCAAGAGAATATCACCGTTAGGAGTTTCATTTAGGTTGATCTATTAATATTTGAAAGGACTTTTAGGTTTAAAATCTATTTGGATTCAAACCCAATCCTTTTGCTTTCCTAGGCTAATTGAGTGAGTGATTTTTTGGTTGTGAATACTGTTTTGTGGGATAAGGCTAATGTTTGACATTCTTTTTTAAATAATGAAGCTAATTTGTATTTTGACAACCCGGGTGATGATGTTGGATTTGCATGATTAATTAGGTTGGTATTTCTCTAATAAAGACGTGTATTCTATTCATTTTGGTTATTTTTCTACTTGTCGGGTTCTTAGTCACTCTCTACTTGATGACAGTAATGTAAATTCATTTAAATGATTATTTTGATAATCATTTTGAAAAATTAAAGTTACTCCAAAAATTTGTCATTTTATTTAGTGGTGTCTATATAATGCTATAAAAATTCGAGAGAATCTCTTATATATTCAACACATATGTTTTTTAAATGTAGGATTATGTCCATTATGTAACTATTATATTGAATTAATGGTTGTTTATTTGTTGGTTGGATATAATAGTGTATGCCAATAATATCCTAATTGTCCTATGTTCCTAATTTTCTTTCCAACAATTTAACAATGGCACATTCATGTAATTTTACATGGATTTTTCAAGTGGTATAGATCCATAGTTGGTGGCGGGATACAATGACTCAAGTTGCTCTTGAATTCTAACACATTTGGAAGAATTAGGAATGCTATGGTTTTTAACAGATTAGTGTATGATCTCGGTGCAACCCTAGCTATGGTTTGACATGATTGGAGTTTATTTCTTAAGGTTTTTGACTAGTATAGCGTCTTTCTTGATTGTCACATTATTAGTGGCATTGTTGATGGTGTTTAGTTATGTTATGGTATAAATTATGTGAGTTTTTTTTAAATTATAATACTATATATATATATATATTTGATGAATTATAATAAAATCAGTATCTTACGATTTTATTAACGATGGATCTTTAAACACATTATAGATCTAACAACTAAAATTCAATACTATAGTATAATGATAAATTGTTGATATTAAGAATATATTTGTTTGTTTGTTTGTATTTATATTAAAAGTTAACTCAAATATAAGCAATTAAAAAAATAATTTTCACCAAAAAAACACATTTGTCAGCTAACATAAAATGTGTTTTTAGAACTCTAACAATGATTATGATAAATTTTTTCTTGTTTAATCTTGAAGAACTTTTTTTAACCTTAAAATTTGTTTTTATATGTTTCCATCATCATAAACAAATATTTTACTTCATATTAAAAAATAATAACTATATACATTCTAATAAATGTCATAAAAATATGAAAAAATAATAAATATAATATATTTAAAATTAATAACAATTAAATAGTAATTTTAATATTAATTTTAAATTTTTTATATAAATCAATAAATATATAACATATTTTAATAGTTTTATGAAAATATTATTTGTATCTATACAATATTAAATTATCTATGTAAATAAATATATTTATATATAATAATTAATAAAAAGATTATTTATATCATCCTTAAACATATCTCAATCTCTCCATTAACTCATGTACTTTGAAATTGAGAAGAAATATAAATATTACATATTATAATGAATGTTAGTGTAAATGTGATTCCATTTAACATTTCTCTTGCGTATACCTAATGATAACCAAAAAAAGACAACGACTTGTTAACGGCACAACAAGCAGAAGAAGACAAAAAGGCAGGAGACACATGATGGCCTGAATTAATAGAAAACACTATTTTTCTCCTTAAACAGCAGTTATTACAAACACTTATTAATAAGCTCGTGATTTAGTAACTTTTAAGTGAGGCAGCCAATCACTTATTAAGTGAACTCAAGCTCACCAACATCAAAAGTCTCTACTTTTATTCGAGTCTCTTTCCTATCATACACTTGCTTGCTTGCTGCTTGGTTTAGCGTTAAACTGCTTAAACTTAACATCAAGATCTAGAAAAAAGCAAAACCCAGTTCGTTTCTTGTTGTGGGTGATCTATGTTCCTTGTGATTTTTTTTTCCAATCCCTACACGCTTTGCTTCAGATTCCTACCTATTTGATTCTTAAACCCCAAAAGGCTGTTTCATTCTCACTATTCGGAAACCCACCAATTTGGGATTTGTATCTTCAGCTCTAGAAAGTAAAATTACAGTGTTCAATGTGAAATCTTTTTCTCTAGAGTCAAGTCATCTCTGGTAATCGAATTAGTTCGTTCTTGTTTGTCATTTTCACATTTAACTATATTTCAGTCATAATTGGTTTATGCTTGGTTTGTTTCTCGTTGGTTTTTGTATTTCTTGTAGATTTGGCTAATAATTACTATGGCTGGGGAGATGCAAGAACCAGTTAACATTAGCTTTCAGGTACCATGTGTATTTTTTTGGGTTAGTCTTACCATTTATACATCCAGTTATGAATTAACTATCTATTCAGTTGCTGAAGATTCATATTGGGTTGTTTGTGAGAAAATTTAAAATATTATTATTATTATTATTATTTAAATGGGATTTGAAGCTTCTTGAACTCATTTAATGTCTAGATGAAAGATTGGGTAAAGTTTTCTGAATTTATAAAAAATTACGAAATGATTGGAGACTAGTTTTGCTTTTTCATTGATATGGTGTCCAAATTACCCCCATTTGTCTCAGATTTACAACTAGAGACTGGAGTTCTTATGATCTCCTATTTGTATAATTAGCTTTTAGAGTCATACTTGAAATTCATTCTTTAGGAAGTTATTCCGAATTAGGATTTAAGATCACAAGAAAAGTTGTCAAGTTGAATAGCAACGTTGTGGACTTTTGTTGGCCATTTAGGAGTTCTTTGTCAAGTTTTGACTAGCCTATTCACCTGATGAAATCTGTATTCCCTTCTAAGTTCTAAAAGCCATTTTTGCAAATTTGGCAGGCAGATTTGTTGCGCTCCGGTTCTATATCATTTGGAAGGTTTGAAAATGAGTCTTTATGCTGGGAAAGGAGGTCATCGTTCTCGCATAATAGATACCTTGAAGAGGTTGAAAAATTCTCGAAACCAGGTTCAGTTATTGAGAAGAAAGCTATTCTTGAAGCTCATTTCAAGAAGAGAGGTCATCTAAGCCCGGATTCACTCAATTGCAAAAACGGGGCTATGAAACAAGTTGGTGTAACTGATGTTGAGATCAATGGTAAAACAGAACAAACAGAACATAGAAAAGAAGGTTACCATTGTGTACAATTTGATGAAAGCCCTGAAAGTTCCCTTTATCATGGAGAATCTGAAGTCACAGAATATGAAAGAGCAGATCCTGACAGTTCTGAGTACGATGGAGAGCATGAACTTATTATAGAATACGAAAGACCAGATCTCAGGAGTTCAAGGTATAATAATGAGAAGTGTGAAGTAACAGAATATAAAAGAGAAGATTCTAATGCAGCTTCATTTTCTGATCCTGGCTTGAGCAATGTGAATGTTTTGGTAGATAATTTCGTCGAAGAAGCAATTCCTGATGAGACACACCAAAGTACTGAAACTGGTTGTCAGAAGTTCTTTTCCCTAAGTGAAGAAGATAGGGAAGTAAATCAAAGCCATGATGATAAATCGTCTCATTCTATTGATGCATCCCCCAAGAGTGAACAATCCGGAAAAGTTTATGATACTAGTCCTAGAGGATGGAAAAAGTTTCCCCCAAAGGTTTTTGTTCCCATTATGTTGGTTTTTCTTCATCTAGAAGATTTTCAATTAATTTATGTTTCTTTCTTATATTTATTTTATTTGAGTATTTTATTTTATAGATTACTTCTTTGTCTTAATAACTTGCAGATGAAGCCTGCTTTGGAGTTGAAGCCTCCCAAACCCAGGGTGATTTCTAGAACCAAGGTTTCATCTGTCCAGAGAAACCTTTCAGGTTACATACCCAAGTATCCAGTAAAAACACTTAGCATAGCTAATGGAGAGGCTACACAAAAATTAAACACAGCTAATAAGTTGTTAAATACGGCTGTTCCATCCTCGCATTCTGTACGAAAAACTTCAAAGTTTGAGGTAAGCAATGTGCAAATAACATTCAAATTTCCGATTAAATGGATGCATAGAGCAAGGTATTAAAAGTAGAATTTTGGTTTTAAAGTCAACAAGTCAAATCTAAATTGAATAATGCATAATATTATGGGCCTATTTGGATGTGCTTAGAAGTGGTTTTAATTAAAGTGATTTGGTCAAGTGGTTTCAAGGGAAGCAATTAGGTGTTTGTCATAAAATTATTAGAAATGGTTTTGAGTTGCAATTTAGTAAATTTTTCTTAAAAGCATAAATAATGTTTCTCAAAATTTTGAAACACTTCTTATATAAGTTGTCAAACACCATTCAAAATGTTTTGATCCATGTGAAGCCAAATTTAACCAAAAGGATAAATGGTTCCAAACGGACCCTATGTCTATTTCAATGAAGCAATATTATCACTGTTGTTGGTTGATGTTTTTATCTTATGGGGCAGGATTCTAGGAGCCTACAGTTAAATCTGAGCTACGAGAATAAGAGGTACTTACTGTTTTTTTTTAAAGTGGCTACGCTGTTTGTTATATTGAATCCAACCTCAATATTCAGAGTTTCTCTTGCTATTACAGGAGTGAAAAAGAAACAAGGAGGAAGAAAGCTGCTGAATCTCAACCATTCTTAATAACCAAATCCAAAGGACAACGAATGGCAAAGAGGTTTTGACTAGCAACTTAAGGAATTCAATTATGCTTCTATTTTTGCATGAGCTTGAATAAAGAGGCCTTTTTTCTTTTATAGTTTTAATGGGGACATCAGTTGGACCAAGACTGATGATAGAAGGTCTGGGGGTGCAGCTTTCAATTTTAGAAGTGATGAACGAGCAGAAAGAAGAAAAGAGGTTAGCCCTTTCCCCCCACTTTTCTCTTTGGTTATTTTGGCTTTAACATCTGCATCTGACTTTAGTGGCTTCTTTACACTTACAAATCATCTGATCCAGTTCTTTGCGAAGCTAGAGGGGAAAATGCATGCTAAGGAAGCCGAGATGACCAAAATCCAAAGAACAACACAGGTATGATTCACTCTTTAAAATTAAGTTCTTGTGTTGACTTTTGGGGATTTTATTGCAGCTGATGGACTTTTAATCAATTGATAAATTTCAAATTAATAGTGGTCCTTATACAGGAGAAGTTCTTTCATTATCTTTATTTTTATCCTTTTTAAAATAATACTACAGTTAAATATTCTGCTAATTGCAAGCTGTGAATTCATAATTAAAAAATATATATATATATAAGATACTTCATTTCTTCGCTATAATTGCAGGAGAAGACTGAAGCTGAAATTAGACAAATGCGAAGAAGCCTCAACTTTAAAGCAACACCAATGCCTTCTTTCTACAATGTATCATCACCAAAGTCAGATAGGAGCAAGGTATGTAGAAACTATATGCTCTGTCTTCGTCTGCAGTGTGAGGCTGAGTCCAACTCTGTTCCTCTGCAGTTCTGGGCATTATTCCAGATTACAAGTCGACTAAGATTAGACATGAATATAAAGCTATTTCTTAAAATACAGTTTCAGAATTCAAGTATGAAAATTTTTGTTAGAAATTTCAAGATGGTTATTATCATTGTGGTATAGACCCTGTTGTTATTATAGTGATATAAGTAGGCTTTGGGTGAAAAGCTTTGTAGGTTACCATGAACGTCTTATTATGCACAAGAGCACAAAACAATGGTAAATTGATTCCTTATAGGACACTGAAAGCATATAATGGTACTGATTGAATTTATATTGTTTTGTAAGGCTGTCTTGTCTAAGTCCAAATTCAGTAAAGTTCAAGGGAAGACAAATTCAGGGAGTAGAGCTGCTACAGAATTGCATGTACATTTAAAGGTGGGAATTAACCAAAGTCCTAGTGCCACTGATTCAAGAAAGGGCGCTGAACCGTTTAGCGCCTCTGATGAAAAAAATCGCACAACAGCTGAACCATCTGAAGCCAGTACAATTTCTACAAATTCGGCATCTCATAAACCCTCTCTCGCAAAAGTAGTGACAAAACCCGATATAACAAAAAACAATGAAAGAGATAAATATGGTAATCAGTCCAAGCATAAAATATCAGAGAGCAAAATGGAGGGAAAAAACCAGACAATTGAGAGGAAGCAGAAAAATGGTAGTCCAAAGAAGTAGTCAGGATGTGATAGGGAAGAGTACAAAAGACATTGGTAGTAGAAGCAGCTGCGCAATCGGTAATTTTATCTGTTCACGTATCCTCTTGAAGGAAGGTGCCCTTTTGAAAATCCAAAGATACTTCCATTGCTGTTGGAAAAGTTTATGGAAAAGTTATAATTGCGCAACCCCATAGACAAGTGAATAATAAAATGCATTGTTATGGAAGTTAGTTAGTGACATCTACTGAGTCTTTTGTTTACAAAAACACTTAACATGTTGAAAGCTGAACTTTGCAGCCTGCTTTAGTGCTTTTCCTTTGATAGTTAATATCTCATCATTCAGCACTCAGAAATCTGTTTTCGTTTCATGCCCTACTTGGCTGAGGGTAACTCTTTACTTGATTTTGAAATAATATATCTATAAGGGAATGATATTACCACAATAAAATTACATGAAATGCTCATTTTATCCCCAGGATTATTTACATTGGAGTGTCATGTTAAAAAGTTGAAAGATGTAGAAAAATAAATGGAGTGGTTGAAGAATGGAGAAAATAGAAATGTGTAGATAATATTTATATAATTAGAATTATTTTTTAGTTTTATATTCATGTGTAGACTATAAATAGTTTATCTTTCATTTGGTTTAATAATCACATATCAAAAATAAATAAGTTTTTGTATTCTTAGTTTGAGTATAAGTTGAGAATTTTTTTCTTTGAATGTTTGTATTTTTTTAAAATTTGTGAGTTGTTTTTGAAAGATGTTATAGTATCTTTTATTGTAGGTATAATACAAATAGTTTGTTCACTTGTTTGGATTTAATATTAATAAATTTAGAATTATGTATTCTAAATTTTACTCGACATGTAACTTTCATTAAATGAAGTTATTAATGAAATATTGTTATGATAATAATAATTTATATCAATATTGTTTTCCTTCTTTTATAAACCTTTTAAAGTGTCTTCAAATAATATCTAACTCAATATCAATAGTTATTACAAAGCATATTATATTGCATGAAGAGGTTAAATGAAATATGTAATTTTTATATTTATGTTTATAAAGTATTTTCTTAAGTTTCGTTTGTATTGATTTTTTTAAAAAGGAGTTCCATCCGTGTTTTGACGTAGGATCCTATTAATTTGCTCCGATCTAATAAAAAAAAGTTAATGGGAATGTTCTTATTTTACTGTTTAGAAACGAAATATTAGATATCTATTATAATTTCACTTAAGGTGTTAATTTTTAAACAATTTTATGAATTAAAGTATAATTATTTATAGACTCTAGTAACGTGATTATGTCTCTTTTTCTTTATATACTCGAACAACTCTAGAGTCCAGACCAATGCAATTGCTCGTAGCTTGACTTGGTGGATTTTAATTTTTCAGAAATCATCCCATTTTGGGTCTAGTTTTAAACTATTTTACTATTATTGAATTTTTTAATGTCAATTTTTAAATCTATTCCACATATTCGTATAAAAAGGGAAATTAGATGAGTGCAGAATTTATATATATTTATTTATGTGAAAGTATATGAAATTTTTATGAAAATAAAAATTATAAAAAAGAAGAGTAATATAAATTGTTACCAAACATATAAAATAAGATTAATTTAAATTAGATTTTGCATATTTGTAAATCTTATTTGCTAAGTTTTTTCATTATTAATTTTTTTTTTTGGGTACTAGATGCTTGTAGTTTTGAATTTTTTTTTTTTTTGGGGATGAAAGGTAGGAAAGTCGCTTGGACAAGAAAATGACAGCACTTGCACAATATTGGATTGGCTTAAGCACTCCTAACCAAGGATTTAAATATCTTTTTTAAGAATAAATTGTAATTTTAAGAAAACATCACCAAACAAACAAAATGGAAATTTCAGATAATAATTTAATGTAGAGTAAGTTAAATAATAATATATAATACAATAGCCTTGTAAATAAATTAACAACATGTTAATTAGAATATTAATTTAAATAAAAATAAAACTCTTTAATATTAAAAAATAAATAAATTATACAATAATTATATTTATAATAATTAATCAAATATTATTTTTAAATAAAATAATATTATTTTCATAACACGTTAAAACTTATTTAAATATAATGATTAAAATATTTTGAAATTATATATTAACAAAATATCAAATATTTGCATACATTTATAATTTAAGTACCAATTATATTATCATTTTTTATGGTTCATATTGGGACTTATTTTTAATAATTGATTCATATCAACATATAATTCAAGATATTTCGAAAACATGCTATATATAGTTCCTTGATGTTTTGGTTGAAAAAGATTAATTAAAATTTGTTGCGAAACTAATGCACCATATAATCCAAGATATATTGCTACATGTGGCGACTTTTAAACCTGCCCCACTACTTTTTTTTAGACTAATGCAACGAATAAAGACATAGCATTGAAATAAGTTTAACATCAAATAATAAAAAGTTCATTATTTTCTAATGAAATTTTTTATATTCTTCAAACAACTTGGTCGGTCAATAACAGTTATAATCGATGTCGACATTTTATTCAAAAATATATTTTTAGATTAAATACGTTTGAGATTTTAAATATTATGAAAATTTAAATGAATAAAGTAACTGTATGTATATTTTGTATTTATACGAAGACAGAGATAAACAAATAATAGGACAATGGTTGTTGCATTTAATCATTCATAGCTTTCTTTAATCCACTTCCAAATTAACTTCTGAAGCCTAAAGACGAAGCAATAAATAAAACTATTTAGATAAAACTATTTGGAGTAATTTAACCACGGATGCATGAATATACTCCTCTTAATAAACAATATTTTAGACTAAGAAATCATGTAATCACGAATATTTTTTAACTTTTTTTGAGCTGATCCATTGTTACTCTATCTTATATATTCTTGATGCCCTTTTTGTCAATATAGAAGATGAAAATTCTTATCTTCTTTTTTTTGTCATCGTATGATTATAAAATAAATTCATCAAGATCTTGTACTACCACAAGGGTGATAGCCTTCAACTTTTTTAATACCGAAGTCAATATGAATTGTTGTAAATCATAGTAAAATTTAAGGTCTTATTCGGTGATTAAAAAAAATAAAGTATAGAGATTCTATCTCATTGTTCATGTTTTGAGAGATGATATATGAGATGTTGTGTGGGGTGTACAATGATAAATATATAACAAAAATTAAAATTACCTAATGTGCATCCCTTAACTATTTAGATAGATTTTCAATGAAATTATAATTATATTATAATGATTTATTTTGGACAATTAAAAGATATTTATCTATTATTTATTTTTTTAGATAATTATTTAATAGATATGTGTATATATGAATCAATGTCTATTGGGCTAGCTTTGAGACATTCATTCTATTGATCGGACCATTCCTCACTTGTCACGTGGTATGTAATAATTTATACCTAACATACATCACTCACGTAAAAGTAACTTAAACATTGGATTATCTTTAATAGGGTGGACAATGCTTAGATCTCTTTGTTCATTAAAAAAATGAAGGATAGTAATAATTTGTTAATTATGTACAAAAGTTTACTAACTTTTCGGGTGAGACAATATAAGTGCTCTAATTATTGAAAAGTTAATCAGAAATTTAAATTCAAAAACAATGTCAAAAATATAACACGTGAACACATATTAGTATATTTTGTGAGTTGTTATATGTTCTTAGATCAATTTCTATGAGTTTAAACCTATATATGAACATGTATGTTCATAACAACTCACAATTAATTTAGGGAATACATAACAACTCAAAAAAATATGAACATGTATGTTCATGTATTCTATTTCTAACATTTTTTAAAGTTTTGGATTTCTAGTTTATTTTTAAATAGTTAATGAACTTGTATTTTCTACCCAAAAGTTATTGAACTTTTATTTATATTGGTCATAGTTAATATACTATTGCTACCATTTTTTTATAGAAAAATACATTTTAGTTCCTTTGTTTTTAGGTGATATGTTCAATCTAGGTTATGCATTTTATGAAAATATAGACATAAATTCAATTTCTTGCGTATGCACTACTACATTATTGATATATGGTCTCGGTTTTTAATCGTGACCGTAGGTCTATGACTATGATTATAAGAACCGAGGCCTAAGTGAGAGAGACCATGACATCGGTTTTTTAACCGAGCACATAGGGTATGTCTATGACCTCGGTCTTTTAAAAACTGAGATCATAGGTCTTTTAAATAAAAATACAATTATTAATTATAATATTAAAATTTAATATAAATTACAATAAATTTATTAATTATAATATTAAAAATCATACTATATTAAAATTAATAGTGCAATTGTATTTAAGAGTTTATAAACTAAAACATAGTAAAGCCTTACTAGCTAATTCTAATATTTATAATGACTATAAAAAATAGCCTTACTATTACAAGGTGACTTACAGTCATAACAATAGATATGTAGATAACCTTGCCTTTATCCTTCAAATTGACCAAATGAGTTACACGAACAATAAAAAAAGAAGATGAGTAAGGTCTATTAAAGATTGATAGAGGGATAGTATGATAAAATATTTGTGCCTCAACACTTATAAACTTGAAGCACATGGATATGAGGATCCATCAAAAAGCACATGACCTCTCTCACAACCTTACTGTTGTTCACATAATGGTCACAATCCAAGTTTAGCATGAATGAAGCATTGGTAAGCACCCTTGCGATACGAACCTAAAAGCTTAAAGAGTATCAAGAAAGAGTTCTATCTGTATATATATATATAACACATGAATAGAGAGTTTTATTAGATAGAACACAAATTGTGAAGCTTACCATGGCATTTATGGGACTAACTTTCTTCATAGCTCTTCGCTCTACACTTTGTCCTTAAGATAATCAACCTTTTCACATAAATACATCTATAGTGCTTAAGACTCTATAGCAAAGAGAAAATGTTATCCCCGTAAGACTACACCATACAAAAGACTTGAATGCAAGAAAATCAAGTTAGAGGGTTGACTATGTTGAGGACCTGAATCAGATGAGCTTTAGAAAGAATACTCTCCCCACTTTAATTAATTTAATTTATGTATTCTCAAAGATGTTCAAAAGAAAAAAAAATGGTAACAAATACTAATAACAAGCATAGTAGAAAACGAGTAGACCAAGAATAGAAGGAAATAAAAAATAACGGGTTATTTACCTTCCATTGAACATTATATGCCATTTGAGCTCAATAAAGAGTAAACATTGTCCAAAAGCAACAAATGTACATTTTATAAGTATTGTGCATGCCAGGCAAGTGCATTACCTAAATAAGAAGCTCAAAAAGGTGTGATGTTTCCCAATACATACAAAAATTGCAATACAACCAGCATCTATTTAGTTAAAACTTAAAAGTAAACAATAGAAACATCAAAAGACATGATTTTTTTAACAAAAGAAATTCAAAAATCACATATGATTTAAACATAATAACTACAAATTATCACCAATAATGTACTATTGTAGACATACAATGATAAGAGAAAAGATTTAAAAGTAGAAGAAACAACAGAAAACAACTACACACAAAAATTGTCAAATTACTTCCAGAGCAACATTAATATGAACACTAAAAGATCAATCGAGTGAAATTATAAGCTAACAAGAAAAACCTTGAACGAACACACCAATAAAAGTCATAAAGAAGCAAATTTTGTTAGATCGATTATGTCAAAATAGAAAAATTGGAACAAAGAAACTCCAACCAGCATACCTGATGACAAAGGGGGACAAATGGAAAAAAAATAACAACGCAAGAGCAAGTATCAAGATCAAAAAATGAAAAATAAAAATTGGAAGGTGTCCTCAAATCAATATATAACATATTGCTAATACTTACAGCCCATTAAAACGTACTTGCCCATACCTACTCGTACCGTCAAACTTTATAAGCTTTAACTTAAAATTTTATTTATCGATTTATATTATGCAGAAAAAGGAAAGTTGTATTTGTAAAAGAAATAAATTAAAGAAAGTTAATTACTTAAGGTTCTGAGTTCAATTTAACTTCGAATAGAGTATTAATTGAATTTTGAGAGGTGTGTAAATTTTTCATAATATGGTTATAGAACTAGAATCCAAGTTTCTTTTTTTGGGACAAAGGTTCACGCTTTAACTCACACATGGGGAAAGTGAGAGAGCAAGTTTAAGCATTCAACAAAGTCTATCTCTACTAAGTTTCCCAAGATAAAGGCATAACTGAAACGTCTTGTCTAAATAAACTTAGATTCACTTTCCCAAACAAGAACCAAAAGGCTACCTCACATGTTATTGTGCAAATTCTTTCTAACAACATGCAAAACAACTTATGCCATAAAGAAACAAAAAAAAAGACATATAATACAGACACAATCAAACATAATGCATCAGTTTTAAAATATATAAAAATCTTTGATTTGCAAATTTCAAAGTGAAGTTAAAAAATGGAGATATATAACCTAAAAATAGTTTCTATAATCATGTTGAAAATATATGATAGTGAATACAAAGACCAAATGCATCAATAAAAAATTTGACAACAATATGATCACTTATAAAGCCCAAACCTGCATATAAGAGACTGAGATAAAATAAGTTTCTAGAGATATATCTCTTAAAACTTCCTCCATTACACGAACCATAATTCATCAATCAGATGCATTTTCCTCTCCCAATCGTCCAAATGTATATGTCAAGCCCTTATAACTAATTTACTAAACCCTAAACAAAACACAAGATTAAAATAGTTACATGTTAAACCTAAGCCAAACCTTCAAAAAAATCAAAACTTCCTTAATATTCAGGCACGAATCCCATAGTGAATTTCTCTAACAATTCAAAATTTTGAAAGAAATAGAGCTAGGAGTGATGTTTTCAAAAATTAGGAGATAGAGAGAGTTATCTGAAGATTATCCTATAAAGGATGAAGGCAAAGTGGAGGCTATGCGAGAGGGTAAAGGAAGATAAGCGAATTAGATCGTGCGATGAGGAAATACATCTCCAACGTGAGAAGGGAAAAAAGAAAAAAAAAAGAAAAATATTATAGGAAAAAAGGAAAAATTAGGAGAGAAAATGAAAAATATTGATATAGAAATATAGTATGTGGTGTAAAAAAGATAAAATACATGAAATTAAATTAAAGATAAATGAAAAAATTGAAAAATAGGTTTTGTATTTTTTAAATGAATAACACACACACAATATATTATTTAATTTTGATTTTAAAAAAATTAAGAACTCTATTATTTTAATTATGATCACGGTCATTTAATAATCGTGATTATATAAGTTTGTTTATATTTAAATAATTTTTGTACTTTAACTTATTGTCACAGTTACTAATAAAACTGAGGTTATATGTATATATTATAGCCTTGATTTTTATTATACCATGACCAAAATCCTATGAACTCAATTTTAAAAAAAATTGAGGTTAAATTTTTGAAATCAAATATCATTATTTTTGTAATGATGCTTGTCACATTTGTATTTAAAAAATGTAAGTGTTGTCATTTAATAAATTGAGAAATACTAATAACAACCAAAATTATCTTAGAAAATGAAAAAGTTACTAATTTTTTTAGATGAAAAAAAGGTAATAATAGTTCATTAACTTTTGGATGAGATGCTATACATTCAATAATTAAAAAAAGGCACTACAAGTTCAAAACTCTTAAAATTATCAAAGATAGATCATATAAGTTTACACGTGTGAGTTTAACAAAGATGCTATCGTCTTTTTCTTACTTATCGCCACTTAAAACAAATAAAAAATAAAAGTATATTAGTATTTGTTATGCAACAATAGGTCTGAAGTCATTTTTTTATTTTTAAGTTCTATAATCCCCAAAATTTATACCTATTTTTGGTCAAACATGTTTACAAAGTGAAAAAGTCATATAATATAAACTAATCAACTTACGGTGACATTGTGATGGAAAAAGGCTCACCAAAAATCGATCGAACAACTTTTAATGGATATGAAAACTCATGATGAAGGATTTGATTCGTGATGGATAAGGTAAGATAATGATTCTATTTTTTTAGATAATAGGAATGACTTAAGTGTTCTTAATTTTTTTATTAATTATCCTTAAACATAAATTAAAAAAAGACAATATTGTCTTTGTTAAAATAGTACATGGTAACTCACATTATCTCTTTTTAATAATTTTAAAAGTTTTAAACTTCTAACGTTCTTTTTAAGGGTTATTGAACTTCCAGTATACTATTTAAAAATTAGTGAAATTTTATCATATTTTATCAAAGTTAATCATTACAACCCTTTATCCTATCTTTTTTTTTAATTCTACCTTATGGCACCCCTTATAAGTGATGTATGTATAAAAATAAATATAATGAATTTTTTTATAGGTAAGAAAAATAATTATTTTATTCTTATTTTTTTCTTCTAATAATTAACATTAAAATTACCTATGTTTTTAAAATAAATTTATATAAATAATATATTACTATAAAATAATAGAATTAATATGTATCTTTTTTATTAAAATGTGGTAGTTATCAAACGTTTTCAACGATCTTTAATCCCCACCCCCAAGTAATATTTCTAATTCCTAACAAGTTTCATGTAATCTCATAAAAATAAAATAAAAGGTACGGAAAATGGAATGAACAAAATTAACCATTTTCTTTTAAAATAAAAACAAGGGTTGTGAGGTGTGACACCCAACATAAACTTATTTTTATAGATATCAGCGAATTGTTAGTGTGTATGTTCTGACTCAGTATGAACAGAGGGGAATTCCAAATTTTGAACTAACTTACTTCTGTAGATCACAGTATCACCTAACAAACAAACAGCCACCAGATTTTGGGGATGTCGGGTTGTTTGGATAATATCCAGTACCTGGATTATCATATCCAGGAGGAGGATATGTTCCTGTCTGGGTTTGTGAAGATGGTGGTGGTATTGAAATTGAAAGATTTGTGGGTGATGGTCCAATACCAGTTGGTGAATCAGAAATTGTTGTTTTTGGGAAATTAAGAGTTATTAAGACCATAAGGAGGGTGATGAGAAATGGGTTTGTTGTTGATGAAAATAGATTCAAAAGATTTGAGATTGTGAACTTTAGTCATATTTTGTGAACTATTTATTAACTTCAGACATTCAGTATTGAATTTAATTTAATTTAATAAAGATTAATATTAAATATATTTAAATAATTATTAAATATTGTTTAACTCAAGGTATGTTAACAAAATTTAGTAAATAAATTTTTAATAATTTATTATTATTAAAATAAATTGAAGTAAATTATATTTAACAATTATTCACTACTATATCATTAATAATTTACATCACCAGCTTTCTCAAAGAAAAAATGGCGTTGAAAAGCAAGTCAAGCGGCTGCTGAATTGATGTTTGGTATATTATTTATTATGTTTTAATAAAAATTTGGGGAAATAATGGGATGAGGTTAAAAATATTGTTTAATTTTTAAATTTAAAAAAAATATTTATTAATTCTTTTATATATAAAAATATATTTATCTGTTGTATTATTTATAAAAAATAAATCATAAAATTATCTTTGATAATAAAAATAATGAAAATATTATTGTCTTTAATTTATAATCTATAATTAAAATATTTTTATTTATTTTTAAATAAATTTAAAATTATTAAATATTTTTTTATTATTTGTATAAATAAATCGATTAAATATATTTTTTAAAAATTAAATAATAATTTTTATATAAATAAAGAAATTAATATGATATTTTACATTAAAAATAAATCACATTTTTTATGCACCATTCATTTTAAAACAACTAAACGGTTGCCATTATTGACCATGACCAAAACAGGTATACCACATCACACCATGTTTGATAGTGATAAGATAGATAGGAATAATGTATATAATGTAGCATATAATAGTTGCCTAGTATGCAAAAATGAATAGTTGGGTGAATTAAATATTTACTTATAAAAATAATGAAATCATTATTTAGTATTAAAAAGTTAATGACAAAATATAGCAATAGTAAGTGTGTCATCATTCTTTTTTATTTTTTATTTTTATGAAGTAAATATATTAATTATATTATTTTGATTGATAAAGTTTAGTGACTTTGTCTTACATTTGCATTAATTGTTGAATAATTTAGTTATTTCTTTGTTAACTTTTATTTTTTAAGTCTTTTCCTGTGTGAAAAAACTTAGGTAAGATATATTTGAATTTACTAGTTAGGTCGGTAATATTTAATGAAAAAAATATCAAAAAGTAAACAAAAAAAATTACAAACTTAAATTTATTAAATTGTATAAAAACGTAATTAATGTTCAAAATGTATTTAATTTGTCTAAATGGTAAGAAGAAATCATTTTTTCAAAGCAAAAGATTACAAATTTTTAATCTCATTTTAAGAAATTTTACAATATAAATTGAGTTTTTAATTATTTAGAGATGTATTTATTAAAAAAAACTCTTTTATGAGTCCATAAAATAAATTGAAAAATTATAATAAATTATATTTTTAAAATTTATAACAATAAAAATATTATTCTAATAATATTGAGTGAAATTTAATTGGATAGCATTTAACATTTAATATGTCAAAATAGTTAATTCATACTATGTTAAATTTATTCATTTTATTTTAAATTATGTAATCAAATAATATTGTATTTATTTTAATTTATTAATCTAATTAACTTAGAGAGATTATTTTTAATTTTTATCAATTTATAATTTAATAACCTAAACAAAGCGACTAGACATGTAATTACGTGTAAAAATAAAGTGTTGAAATAAAAGAATAACATACAATATTTTTAAGTAAAAACAATCTAAGCTACCACCATGACGTAAGAGAAAAATCGTTGAACCACCTAAATTTTCACTATGAAAATCAAATATTCAAGTACAAAATCGATCTTATGTTATCATCCCTATGATACTGCCCTAATATACTTTACTTACGAGTCTTTGTTCCTTTTTCACACTTTTTGAAATTAGCATGAACGATTTTCATACCAACGTTTCAATGAATTTTCTGTCAATCAGATACATTCACGAATCTGCTGCAAAAGGGTTAACACAAAACACAAGTGCACGTGTATGTTCTAAAACATATTTAACAATGAATAATCTTAATTAGATTATTCAAAATATATCACTTAAATCAAATCAACTAGAAAATTATAAAACAAAAAGATTAAGAAAAAATTTAATAAAAATAACTTATTCAAAATTTAATAATTAAATCAAATAATTATAATCGTTTATATAATAATTTAATTTAAATATGTAAGATCTTAATAACATAATAAGTTATATAAATAAGAAATATATAAAACAAATAAATTAATAAATATATGAATTTTAAAAAAATCATATATATCAATTAACGTCACTTCTCATAAATTATTCTGCTTATATATATATATATATATATACTCCTGCTTGACGTTGTTCTACCGTTTAATTATAAGGGATGATAATTCCAATATATATAAGATCCTCTTGATCCAAGAATTGAAGCTGTTGTTCTCTTTTTCTTTTTTTGGCTTTATCCAGCAGTTTTCAGCCGAAGTTCATTCGGCAGCTTCACTCAATTTTTATTTCGCCATCACATTCAATTCAACGTATAGATAATAATAATAAGTAGTAGTATTTTTAGCTTAATTTTTAAAAATTTATTAAAAATTTTAATATTATAAAAAATAATTTTTTAAAACATATCTTAAAAATATTAAAACACATCTAAAAATATTTAATTAATAAATTTATTTAAATTTAAATAAATATTTTAACACAAAAAATAATTTCAAATTTATGAATATGTGTTATTAAATATATGAATACAATCTTATGTATCGTAGTTATAAAAGATATACCTGAAGTACGATTATCTGAAAATCGATCATTTATTTAGATTTTTTTGAACTTTATAACAAACATAAAAATAAATTTACATATAAATATTTTATTTACAAAAATAATCAACACTTATAAAGTTAATAAATTCAACCTTAAGGGCTTTAATCGGTAAGACACACTATAACGATTATTGAAAATAATATTGTATGTTTTGATAATATTTATATTTTATAGATCTTAATATTAATATATATTGTTTATTATGTTTTTATTTAATTTTATTAATCATAAATTTATTATTTTAATGATTAAATAAATAAATATAAAATATATTTATATTTATATATATTAAATAAGATAATTAATGTAAGAAATAAATAAATAATTATTTTAATATCTTTAAAGATTTATTAAAAAAATTATAATTTTATTGGGATATAATTTTGATGAATTTTTTTCGATTATCAACAAAAATATATTTAATATTTAAATCGTAATAGTTTTAGATTTTAAAATTTACTGGTAACCAATAACCTTCCGACTATAAGGGAAACTATAGGACCCAAAGTTTGTTGAAATCAATGTTGATTTTAGTTCTTAGTAACTGACACCTGACATATTCATTATTAAGAATCAAAAAGTAGTAATGAGCTCTGAAATCAAGATCAGGTGGTGGGATCTTCACCTTTCTATGGCCTTCATCTTTCTCAAAGGCTTTCAAGATTACTTGGTAAGTAACATGTGTTCCCTCTAGAAAACTCTTTCATTTTACGTCACTTATCTTATATCATTCAAATATTTTAATTATAAATAACAAAATTTTTTAAATTAAGATATTTTAATTATATAATTATATAATTAAATTTTTTATTTTTACAATAAAACAAATATTTTAATCACATAATTAAAAAAATATACATTTTAATCACAAAGTATTATAATTTAAATTTTTTAATAAGTTATATATTTTGTAAAAACTACATAACCAAAATATTTAAATGATATAATTTTTTCTTTACAAATTATATAAAATAATATTTAAAAATTTATAAAAATCATATCAAATGAAATTTGATTAATCAAAAATTAATTTGAATAAAATTTAATTAATTAATATTTAATATAAAATAAAGAATTAGAAAATTTTTAAATGATAAAAATATATAAACTAGTCTAGTAAATATTATTTTTATATTGTAAGTTTTAAATATATTATTTTTTAAAAATATGTTTAATATAAATAAATAAATTTTACAATATTTTTTATTTAAATCCTAAATATAATATTTAAATAAAAATATTAATTCAATTACCTTACGTATTTTAGCATTTTCCTCAAATGTATCGAAAATTACGAAAATTGTCAAAATTTCTATAATTTTCATAATTTTCTTGAAATATATTTTTTCAATGGCATATTCCAATAATTGGCTCATCTTTAAAAAAATTAACATAATTTTCTGTAAAAATTAGTTTTGATTTTAATATCATATTTCATAAAAACACATTTATATGACTAGCTAAATCTAACACAAACACTTATAAAAACACATTTATATGACTAGATCTAACACAAACACTTAACTAGATTTGATCAACTTAAATATATATAGAGTAGGGGAAAAACAAAACAAAGAACAATAAAAAAGGTAGAAAATTAGAAAGTTTCATCTACAAATTTTATTGCAATATTGAGATACAAATTCTGAAACAAAGACACTATTATTCGAACTTGTAATGGACAGACAGAGTAGATAAAGATGATCGGACTAATATGCGAACCTGAACCTCCTAAAACAGTTCAACCTTTTTTCTTCCTAAATACAAAATTCTTCAGCTCTTTTGAATATTCTTGATAATCGATCAACATATAACAAATCCATAAATTTTTATATATGTCTCGTAAATCCTTAACCAGTTACCATTTAGAGAATACCCAAAATATCGATTAAGCTGCTAGAAGATTTAATAATCCAAAGCCAACAAAACAGGGCACCCCCAGTATTGAATTTATCTTGGGAGCTCCATTAAAATTTTGATCAACTGGATAGAGGTTTCCAGGTGGACCATTCATGTACATGATGGACGATGGTGGTGGCGGTGGGCAGTACTGTGTCGGGGACTTTTTCGAACTTGGCGGTATATGTGACGGTTTAGGCAGAGCTGGCGGAGGCGGTGGTGGATATGACGGTGGTGGAGGCGGAGGTTGATATGACGGTGGCGGAGGTGGTGGCGAGGCAGTTTGAGTGCATCCACCACACTTTTGTGAACCATCACCTGAAGTGTTCTCATCAAGCTTTCTTGAATCCAATCCATTCGTAAATTGAACTGTAAATACAATAATTACGGCAATTAGGAACAAATTTTGTACAAACAGAGACTTGAAACTTTTCATTTTGATCTGGGTTACTTTAAATTTGATCAAATTAAGATGGTAACTTAATTTGATTGTTTGGTGTGTTGTGGAAGGAAGGGTTTGATTATAGCGAGATTATTTAATGAGGGGTGAATTTGAAGGAAACTTAGTGGAGAAGAAGAAGAAAAGGATGGAGAAAAAGTGAATGTGGGTGTGGTTTTATTACGTTATTTAGTGCATCATGTAAACTTTGAAAAATTGAAAGAAATTGAATTTATTTGTAAAGTAAGATCTTTAAAACACGTATAAAATAAATATATATATTTGGTCTTCACTTCAATTATATGTATATTAATTTGGTTTTTTCCTTGATTTCAGTGTATAAACTACGTTAAAATAATTTAATTTGAATTCTTCTTTTTTTTTTTCCAAAAATGGAGTGAAGTGAGGATAAATTATTCTTAGTCCTTCTTAACTATCACGTGATAATGTCCCCTAATTAAATATTTATTTAGTGAAGATATTTTTTAAAAAAAATTATATAATATATCAATAAAATTAAATTTATTTTTACTCGTGAACAAATAATGTTGTTATGGTTTTTATATTGTAAAATTTTATATTATTTTTAATTTTTATCAATTTATAATTTAATAACCTAAACAAAACGTGCATGCATGCAATCGCGTGTAAAAATAAAATGCAAAAATAAAAGAATAACACACGATATTTTTGAATAATTAAAGTCTGGCTAGGTGGGCTTACTTAAGAGTCAATGTATTTTACTTACGAACCCTTATTCTGTTTTCATAATTTTTAATATCAGCGTGAGCAGTTTTCAGACCAACGTTCTAATAACTTTTTTGTCAATCAGATACGATTCTGAATTAAGTGCAAAATGGTTAGCACAAAAAACATAAGTGCCAATGTGTATTCTAGAATGAATTTAATAATAAATAAATAATCTTAAGTAGATGATTCAAAACATGTCACTAAAATCAAATCAACTAGCAAATCTTAGAGTAAAAAAATTAAGTACAAGTTAAAAAAATAAGTTTTTTAAAGATTAATAATCAAATCAAATAATTATGATATAACAAAAATAATTATTTGATTTAACAATTCAAGAACAAAAATAAAGAAGAAGTTATAAGAACATATGATCAAAATATCATAAATTAATTAAGCTTATTAATCAATCAAACATAACTACCAATATTTGATAGATTAACTAAATAAAAAAACATAAAGAATTATAATATTATATTTGTAAAACAAGATAGAGATTAAAAAGAAGAAAATAATACTCTTGTGTGGCTGATTGAAATAACGAGTAATGAGTTTTATTTATAGGAAAAATTAAAAATTTTAATCATATGTAATTGATAAATATATTTTCTATTACAAATAGTATTAATAATATTCACTAATTAAGAATACTTTTATATAATTGATAAATATCTTTTTCTATTAAAAATAAAATTAGTAATACTCACTAATTAAGAAAACTCATTTAAAGAAGAATTCTTTTAAAGTAGACTCGTTAATCATGAAGAATCTTATTTAAAAAAATTATTTTAAAGTATATTTATGTTATCTTTTAAGTTAAAATTTAAGCTATATCTTATTTAATATTTTAGCATATATCTTATTCTATATTTTAGTATAAATATTTTAACAACAAAAATAATTTTAAATTTATGAATTTGTGCTATTAAATACATGAGTGTAATTCTATGTGTTATAGTTATAATAGATATACATGAGGTACGATTATTTAAAATTCTAACATTTTTTTGACTTTATTTGATAGATTTGATAATAAATTTACATATAAATTTTTTTTATAAAAGAATAACCCACATTAATAATACTTATATATTATAATATTGTGTTTTACACTGTAAAAATGAAAATGGTATAATTGTACCATTGTGTGTGCGCTTGCTTGCTATTGTACAAATTTAATGACCCTATTATTTTACATTACCTGGCCTCATTGTGATTAGAATACAATTGTGTGTGTGCTTGCTAGTTATTGTCCAAATTTAATGACCCCATTATTTTACATTACCTGGCCTCATTGTGATTAGGATAAGTTACTTTTTGCCGACGTATTCAAGTATCGTGATTTTTTTAATGATTATTTTGCTTCTAGTTTGATTTGACACGTTGAATTAAATTTTAATTAGATTTTTAACTTTTTTTTAATTTGAAAAATGCGTGTATAATCGTTTTTAATTAGATACATATCATTTAATTTTTATTGTGTGATTTATTTAATTTAAAAATATGACTATAAGTTACCATTATCAATGCAAATGCTTACTAGTATACTGTATATTTGTACTAGTGGTTAAATGTGATTGGTTGGTTTTATTTATTTATTTATTTATTTACTCTAAAGTACTTTTCACAACCTTTATTTGGGTTATTAATTTAAATAAAATCAGTAAGTGGCCTCATTCTTCTTGATTATTATTATTATTTAAAGAAAATTCTTTAATTCTTTTTTCCTTAATATAATACGGATTCTTTTTGCCTTTAGTTTTATTCAATGAATAAAGTCAAGTCATGCCTATGGGTACTGTGTAAGTGAGTGTTACCTTTTGCAGTGCAGGTTGTATATGAAAGATGTTGAACATAGTTTTCACAAAAATAAAAAAAATCTTAAATAATAATATAAGAAGTTATTATTTAAAAGATCAAAATGGATCATTAATCTTCAAATTTTAATTAAATTTATACATTATTTTTTAAACTTTTAAAACGTAAAATTTAATTCCAAATTTTTAAAACTTCATGTATAAATTACTAAACTTTTAAATTTAACAATTTAGTCTCTAAATTTTTAAAATTTCATACTTAAGTTCTTTCTTAATTACTAAAATTCATATTTGTGAATAAATTTTTTAAGATTTATATATGAATCTTTTAAAGTTTGAGAAAATTATAAATATTAAAAGTTTAAAAACCAAATTATATTTTAAAAATTTGAAGATATATATATATATATAAATTTAATTAAAATTTAGTGACTAATCATTAACTTTATTCTTTTTAAAATCTACGTCTACATCATCAAATGAAAATTTTCACTCGTTTATTTGGTAATTGTAGGAGTGGTACAAATAATTGATGCACCTCTAGATTAGCTAATAATAGAATAGGAACATGATATATAATTGTATTTTCTCATTTTAGGTATAAAGAAATTTGAAATTAAGTGGTTGAATTCCTTCTTGTCGATTGAACTCAATAATCGTATAATTTTTAATTAACGATGACATTTTTAAAAAAATTAAAAAATAATAATAAATAGCTAAAAAATATAAGACAAATACAATATGAACATGAGTTTTATTTTCCATAAACAAGTAACAAGTCATCTTCTAATACTATATATATATATATATATATATATATATATATATAACATAGGTTAGACTGGAACACAACTATTATTTTTTTCAAAAATCAATTATATATAATTTTTATGTCATATAAAACGGATATCCCTCATTTTTTATTCATGTGACTCGCCTTCTTTGACTCTTGCATTTTATATGATAAATCATGAAGTCATACAAACCATTTCTTATTTTCTTATTTTTCAAGTAAGTAGAATTTTACCTTATCTTATTTTCATATATTTTTTTAATCGTCTTATCTTGTTCTAGCTAGGATTTTAACATATTCAACTTCTTCGAGATTCGATGATTTAGTCACAGTAGGTAATGTGGTGTTTAGTGGGATTATCCGGAATCATTTGTGGAGGTTATGGATGCCATCTCAGATAGAAAACTAGTACATATGTCTCCACCAACTACCAAATTGTAGGAAATATGGTATGACCTTCGTTTTTGCTTGGATATTGGCTTTTGATATGTGCTTTATAATTTTACTACTACAAGTTGTGCAAATGGTGAATAATGTTATTGGTGTTTATTCACAGGGAAAATCTTTCAAGACATTAAACTTTTAATTTCACAAACATGTTTTTCTACTTATTGTTATTGTTTTGTGTTTGAGAAGTTTTAATTTTGTTGCTCTATTCCTAAATATTGGCCAAATATGGCTTCACTTGTTCGAATTTTGTAACCTGGATTGAGACAAACATATATGGCTCCATCCAACTCTAACCAAAGAAATTTTGGTAGCCTAATTTAATAAAGAGAAAAATATTAACATAATCCCTTATTAATTACAAAAATAACACTTTAATCATATATTTAACTATATGTGTTATCATGAGTCCTATGTACCAGATAACTCCTCTTAGATATTGTTACAAAGTTGTTATAGTTGTTATATGTATTGCTTTATAAATAGCATTCAAGATTATGCACATTAGACTCGCTTGAGCAATCTTGTTAAGAGTTGGTTCTATGATTCTGTGACTAATTTCATGCAAATTTATCTCTCTCAAGGAGTCATTATAATTAGATAGTAGAATTCTATTCAACATGTGTTTTATGCAACATCTCATGCGTCTTCATTCTAATGTTGACAATCTTGTAGTTGTTAAGGAAGCAATTTTTGAAAGGAATCTTGTGCTATATGCACTTGGAGGTCTTGACTCTTCTTATAATTCTTTTGTGTCTTCAATGACAATGCTTATGAGTAAGAATATCATTACATTTGAAGATTTTCATAGTTAATTAATGACTTATGACATGAGGCTTACTATTCAAAAATGATCTAATGAGGAGTTTAATCAAATTCAAGCCAATGTGGTTAGGTTTGATTCAAGAATTAGTTCTCAAGGTTCTAAGAATTTCAAAACTTCAAAAAATAAATTAGATGCTGCTATAGTGTTCTCAAGTCTCAACCTCTAATATGCCCACCTTCTTTCATAATATTCATCCTATGCAAACTAGACTTAAATTTAGTATAATCAAACATAAAGCTTGGTTGTTTCATCCCTTCCTCCTACTAACTTAAGAGTTTCTCAAAGGCCTCCCAATACCAAGAATGACATTCTACTATAGACATGGAATACAATGCTCTTATGCATAATAATACCTAAGAGTTGGTTTTGAAGCCACATGTTGCTATGGTAATATGAAATCGTTATGTTGGTGGGTCTTTGGAAAGATATAAGGAAAAGGCTTATTGCTCAGGGATTTAGGCAGACATATAGAATGGATTACACATCCTTTTCATCTTGTAACTATTCGATTGGTCTTATCTTTGATTTTCACTTTTAGTTTGAAGGTTAGACAACTTGATATAAAAATGCATTTTTGAATGTTGATTTGGAGGAATGTGTTTTTATGACATAACCTAAGGATTTTGTGGATCTTGAGAGACCTATCAGGTATGTAAATTGAAAAAGGCTTTATAGGATCTTAAATAGGTTTTTAGAGTTCGGTATTTCAAAATTTAGAAGTGTCTTCTTCAATAAGATTTAGTCATAGCCCTAAAAATGTTATGTTTCCTCTAGTGTATGTGGATGATTTGATTGTTACTGAAGATAATTCTCTCATGATAGAGGATTTTTTCAAAGACTAAATAATGTGTTTTCTACTAGAGATATAAGTGATTTGCATTATTTCATAGAGATTAAGGTCCACATGGTTTCTGGTTTTATGCATCTATCTAAGTCAAAATATGTGAAAGGTCGGTTGGGGAAGAGTGATTTGTTGGACACCAAGGTAGTTTCTATTAGAGATTGTTATAAAACTTCTTAATTTAAGGAGCAAAACATGGAGCTTAATTCAAGGAACTATTAATTTAAGGAGTGAATTTTTTTATAAATAGATGTGTAATTGTAATGAATTAAACAACCAAGTGTTCATTCCAATTGAGAGAAAAACATTTGTGAGAGAAAATTGAGAGTAATTTTCTTGGGTGTAATTGAGTTGTGAGTGCTGTAAACACCTTGTATAATTTCTCTTCTTTCAATAAAAAGATTTACAGCAGGTCCGGAGACGTAAACAGATTGTCCGAATTCCGTTATCAAATTTGTGTGTTATTTTGTCTATTTTGCTTTATCATAAATCTGACTTATCAGAAATTTGTGTAATTTTCCAACAGTTTCTACTCCCATGATTTCGAGGAGAGTATTGTTAAGTTTGATGGTGATAAGCTAGATGATCCAATAGTGTATAGGTTGATTATTGTCATACTTTAGTATTGTTGTATTACTAAGCCTGTAGTAGCCATTATTGTTTCAAAGTTGAGTAAACCTACTACATTGGTTAGCTATTAAGAAGGTGTTGAAGTCCCTTAAAGAACTCTAAGTGGTGGCTTAATATTTGAGAAGGCAAACTCTTTTAAGCTAGTAGCAAACTCAAATATAAACTAATAAGCTAGTTGTATGGATGATATAATGAGTGTTGGTACTTATTGTGCGTTTTAAGGTAAGAATCTGATTTCTTGGTAGTCATCAAAACAAAAATTATTTGCAAGGTCATCAACATAATCATAATATGGAGCTTTAGCTCAAGCATCTGCAAAATTAACGTGGATTAAAGCTTTGTTGAGTGAATTGTAGATTAAAATTTAAAATGTACAACAGATCATGTGTGATAATACAAGTGTAAACATTCGATTCAAAATCTAATACAACATCAAAGAAATAAACATATAGAGATTGATATACATTTTATTAAAAATTAAGTGTCGAGCAAAGTGTTAGAAATCACGTATTATAAACCAGAACAACAGCTAACAAATCTTTCAACAAAGCATTTGAGAACAACTAGATTTTAACAACTAAGAAATAAACTTATGGTCTGTCAACGAACTTAAATTTGAAGGGGGAGTCTAACATTTGCTAAGTTATGATTACAAGAGTTAGTTAGTTACATTCTTGTATACATGTACTGTGTACATAGGATATCATTGTATAAGCTATATCAGTGTTAGTATATATAGACTAGATTTATGTAATAACATCTTCGCTTAATGAGAATATAGTTTCGTAATCTTTCTTTTCTCTCTCAAAGTCTGTTAGATTCCCTGTTTCTAAATGAACTGAAAAGTATTTTCCCTCTGTTTTTTCAATTCCTACATAAAAACGAACAGGAAGCAAGAAGGCGTATAGCAATATGCAATAGCCGGCTAGTCGCACAGGCAAAGCAAAACAAGCAAACAACAAAAACAAAAATGAATTATTATTATCCTTTCAATTTTTATAAAAAGTTAATACACATAATTATATACGTAAAAATCTTGTATTTTTTACTATACATATAAAAAAAATGTTCATCTATAAACAAGTAAAAATAAAATTCCATTTAATAAATTATGATATTAATTATTATCTTTCTTACGATATTTTACTTGTATATTTTCCACGTAAATTTCCTGACGGTTCAAAGAAAAGTTAATGAATTGATAAAATAAAAAAAATAAATACCATCAAATTTTAAAATTTATTAGAAAAATATTATCGAAGTTTGATTTATTTTTTTTACATTAAATTTCACAAATATTACAATAATATTATCAATTTTTTTATTATTTTTATTCAATTAAATTTTATAAATTTAACAAAAATGTTAACTACTTATAACTTATCATCAATTCTTTTTAATTGATCAATGTGATGATTTTCTTTTTAAAATATTAATGATATTTTTATAACAATTAAAAAATATAATTATATAAAGATAATAAATTAAAATTTATTGATATTTTTGTAATAATTTTTAAAATTTAGTAAAAAAATCTATTTAATCAAAATAAAAAGATAAAAAGAAAATTCTATACCACCCACTAATATTAGTACTACGATCCGATGCTTATTTATTCATTTATGTTTATGTAATAAATTTAGAAGTTTAATTCAAAATCATTTATGTTTATGTAATAAATTTAGAAGTTTAATTCAAAAAGAGTATCATAGATAAAAAATTACTTATCAAAAATATTATATATTTTTTATTTAATTATAAATATATTTAAATTATTGAATTTTTAATATATTTTTGAGTAATTAGAACGTAAAAATAAAGCTTTTGATAAACAAAAAATTATTTTATATTAAGTATAATTTTATAAATTTTACTAAAGAAAATGCTATAAAAAGTTAAAATATCAATATCCATCCTAACACATAAGTAAACATGTCGATGCTTGTTTGTACTTTTTTAAAGTCTTAATCATTCATTTTATATTCAATGTATATAATAATTGAAAATTAAGAGAAAAATATCACACAAATCATCATTGGATCCCTTAAAAAAATGTTATTTCGTTATTTGGTTTTGTAAAAAAGAAAACAAAGGACCAAAATTATTGGGTTAAGATATTGCAACTCCTCTCTTTGTGTCTCCACGTTACATTTAATATCAATTTTAAAAATTGATAAAAAATACCTTTAATAATAATCGAATTGATTTATCAATTTAAAACATTAAATATATTATATAAACAAGAAAGAAAAAGAAGAGTGAGAATAACCCCACTCAAATTATTTTTTATTAATATTATAAATAAAATAATATTATTTCTCAATTAAATAATTAAAAAAATAAATTTTTATTATAATATTTATCATAAAATTTATTAAAATATTGAATAAATAATAAAATTTATCATTCTTTAATATAAAAATTAAATAATATATTTTATAATATAAAAAATTAAATCTTTTAATATAAACAACCTTTATATCTCATCTTAAAAAAATAATATTTTAACCTTAAATTAAAAATATATTATTTAAATTTAATAAATAAAAATATATAAATTATCTTATTTTCAAATATTTTATCCACTTTTTTTTAAAAAAATTATCCACTTAAATATATAAAGAATAATAAAATTAATAATTTTGATACCTTAATAAAAATATTTAAAAAAATTCCAAAAAATAACTAAAATTTATAAAAATAAAAAAATCTCATAACATAATAAAATATAATTAAATAATATTTAACATTAATAAATTTAAATAATTATAATTCAATTTTAATAAAATTAAATTAATAATATTTAATATAAAAAATTGTTATATTTATATTATTTTCTCAAATATTTACAAATATGTTTGAAACATTTTATCAATATAATCATTTTTTTTTATAAATATATAAATATTTTATTAAATTTTAATTCTAAAAAGTTATAGAAAAATATTATTTGACTAAATAAAATTTATGAATATATATTTAAAACCAAAATAAATACACGGGGAAAAATTAAACCAATCTAGCGATGTCATATTTCGTTTTTGCGTTTATTATTATTATTATTTTCCTTTCTAAAAACCAAAGGACGCATCATAAGGACGAAAAGCAACCAAAGAATCAAACTTTGACAATTCAAAAGGGCATTTTTCCACTAATAACAAACAGTAGTTGTTGTTATCCCAATTCTAGGGGTTCCGTGTCCTTGGATCCTTTGCAAGTGTTAAAGGGTAGGTACCTAGTAGAAGAAATTAGAAACCATGTTAAAAGTCTAAATCATTCAAAGAATGTAACCTATTTTTTTATATATTTATTATTTTAATATAAATGAATACTTAGAAACCAATAACTCCCAATAAAAGAATTATAATTTTACTTCTATATATTTATTATTTTTTTTGTAAATATTAACTATTTACGATGTATACACTTCCTATATCGAATTCCAAAAACTTTGAACCCTCTTAGGGACGAGTGGATACAAATTAACTACTTACAGTTTTTTTATAATTTATTCTCAAAGTTATATCTAAACTTGCTTTTCTTTAAAAAAATGATTCTATCTAAACTTACTTTTCTTTATAAAAAAACAACTTTTCCCGTACACCACTAGATATTTTTAAATGATTTTGAAATTATCCTTATGATACCAAAATCTTAATACTCTAATATTATAAAATACACTACCATTTATTTATCATAAATAAAATAAATATATTAATCGAGAGAGAGAGAGAAAAAAAAATCAATAGCTTATCAACCAATCACTAGGAAGACCACTAAAAAGAAAGTACACTGTAACAAAGTTGTAGTTTGCATAAGTATAATGCGTACGATACAAAACAAATACTCACATCCATGTTTCACAAGAAGAAATAACAAGTAGTCTTCTGATGCGTTCTCTTTTTTAAGACGGAGTCAAGTGAGTGTTAATGTTATGGCTTGACAAGATGAACTCGCAATGTATTTGATTCTTCTCTTCAATTGCAATAACTACTTGCTCCATATATCCCCAAGCTTGGTACGTGCAAGTATGAATGACCTCGAAGCTCTATTTGAATTTGTGTCTAAACGTGTCCTCTTGGCGCAATGAGATTTTTCAAAATCTGATGAGCCACGGAACAATGAGGGAGCATCAAATTCAAACCCCTTCGCCATCTCCATGAACATCGACTGTAGTTCTTCCATGCTGTATGTCTTCTCCTGTTCCAACAATTTAGATTTAAATTTTTTCAGATATTATATATTAAAAGGTCTCGACTCAAAAAGCAGGGCAATCAGGCCTTTAGAAAATACATAATATACCACAAGTGTATGAGAGTGTAAGAAAACATACGTCGACTCATCTTCCAACCACTTGAACGACATCTAACGAAATTATCTATCAAAAACGGATGCCCTATATGTTAATAAAATCCTTGTAGCCCCATTTATATCCCATTTGTTGAATTTCACGTATAGGACTATTAATAAGCATAGATAACACATAAAGGGGAGTATTAGATGTATAAAATAAATAGTTGGGCAGTGTAGTAGCTATTTAAAATAAATTGTGGGCAGTTTTGGGAAGAGATTGGTAACTTCTCACAAAAAAGACAAAACAAAATGCCTACATTTTTATAATTATAATAATACTATTATTAAATATCTCATTTAAAAAAATATTACTTTTATTTATTAAATTTTCACATTATAAATAACTAATTTTATAATTTACCTTTATTTTTAATATGGTTCCTTTAAACATAATATTATATCATTTTTATTTATTAACCTTACTTTATAAATTACCATATTCTCTATTTTTCATATTACTTTATTACCTAGTTAGTTACTAGGATGTAAGTTGAAGAATGTGGAGAAACTTGGGAATGAGCCATTGCAGAGATTCTTCTCCTCACTCTGTTTTCTAGGCTTATAATTAATGAGATGTATGGACATACCATCCTAATTTACCCTTCAATGAATAGCTCAAAAAGTCCATGTAACTCACTGACTGTAACGCAAGGATGAAGCTTAGTTCCCATGTTTTTCAAAAATATCCTTTGTTAATCTTTCTTTTCACCCAACCAAAATATGTTGGTCACGCAATTCCATCCAGGTGTTCATTATTTAAAAGTTCATTTAATAATTATTTTGCTTGTTAGTTTTAATTTTCAAGTTCTACAAATTAAGTAGATTAATAACTCATTTTTAATTTAATTTTTATTTTTTAAAATTTTAAAATTCAATTTTGAAATTTAGCTAAATTTTGAAATTCAAAAGAGCCAATTTTAGAACTAAATTTATATTTTTTATTGTTCCACATTAAAAATTAATAACTCAACCATACTCATTCATCCTCAATCTTATTAAAAAACCAAAATTTAATGATAATTTATCAAAAATAAAATTAAAATTGAATTTTAAAGTTAAAATTAATAATTCAAATTTGATAAAAATTAAAACCAATTATAAAAGGACTTATTTTTTCCAAAAATTAAATTAAATTAAAAAATAAAATAATTCTCAAACATGGCTTCTTTTGATGAATGTTAGTAATCTTAGCTTAATACTCATGTAAGTGATTCTATCATCCCTGACCTCAATAGAATTCATAGAAGCTAAATTTCGTTACAAAAGGTCACAAAACTTCTACTCCAATATTCAACTAAGCCAACATGTGATTTTGTTTCTCTACAATTTTGTTAGAGTTAAAGGTCCTTAACTTAGGAATTTCTAGCTTTTCAGTTAATAAATCACCTAGTCTTTAGCTTAGTGGTTGTTAAAGTGTTCTTATTCGGTTATCATGTTTTTAGCTACAAACGTGGGTTGTTATTTCAGTTTTCTGTAATGACTTTAAATAGCCGAGCTACTCAATTAATAATGTGATTAAGGCATCTAACATTGTTGGACCTGAAAAAAATAGATAAAGATGAGTGAAGAAAAGGATTTCACACAGCCTACTATACCACTATACCACGATTCAATGGTCATTATGATCATTGGGCAATGATCATAAAGAACCTGCTAAGATCTAAAGGCTTTAGGCTTTTGGAAGTTGGTTCAAACAAGCTATGATGAACCACCATCCAGAGTAGAACTGACAAAAGACCGGTTAAGACAATTGGAAGATGTAAAGTAGAAAGATCAAAATATCAAAAATTTATCTATTTCAAGCTATTGAAAAGACAATTCTTGAGCAAATTCAAGAAAAACGAACCCCAAAAAACATATAAGATTCAATGAAAAGGAAGTATGCAAGCAATGCTAGAATGAAGTGAGTAGCCCTTCAATCATTGAAGAGAGATTGGGAGATCATGGAGATGAAGATGGGTGAGACCATAATTGAGTATTTTGCTTGAGTTAAGAACCTATCCAACAAGATGAGAAGCAACGATGAGAAAGGATGTTACTATTGTAGAGAAGATTCTCAAGACTCATTGAGAAATATAAAATTATGTGATTGTGTCAATCGAAGAATCTAAGGATGTTGACTCATTCACAATTGATGAATTACAAAGTTCATTGGTTGTGCATGAGCAAAAATTTACACGAAATAGAAGTGAAAGCAATGGAGAGGAGCATACACTAAAGGCAACCATAGATGACAGAAACAAAAAAGATCAAGGGAGAGGAAGCTTCAGAGCCCGAGGAAGAGGGAGAGGAAGAGGACGACATGGATTAACAAGGCCACAGTGGAATGCTACTACTATCACAAACTCGATCACTTTTAATATGAATGTCTCACCTGGGATAAGCATGCAAACTATGTTGAGTTAGATGAGCAAGATGTGATGTTGTTAATGGCTTATATTGAAGACACTGGAGCAAGCAAAGAATAACTTTGGTTCTTGGACTTCAGGTGCAATAACTAGATGTGTAGCAACAAGGTACTATTTGCTAAACTAATTGAATCTTTTCAACATTCGGCGAAATTGGGCAACAACACCAGAATGCAAGTATTAGGTAAAGGAAAAATCAAACTGGAAGTAGATGGAGTCAACTGTGTCATTGGTGATGTGTTTTATGTACTCGAATTAAAAAAAATCTCTTGAGCATAGGAAACCTTCAGGCCTAGCAATTCTTATTCAATCCAAGCAGTGCAAAATATATCATCCACACAAAGATCTTATTATACAATCCAAGATGACAGCTAATCGGATGTTTGTTTTGACCACAAGAATTTAGCTAACCATGTCCCATTCTAACTCAAAAGTTTACTTTAACACTACAGTCCAAGATCTTACTCACCTATGGCATTGCAGATTTACTCACATCAGTAATACAGGACTGCAAACTCTACAACAAAAGAAAATGGTTCATAGGTTACCACAACTCTCAGCCTTAGATTTTGTGTGTTGATTGCCTAAAGGACAAACAACATCGTGAACCTATTCCAAAAAACAACACCTTAAGAGCAACTCAGAGATTAGAACTCATTCATGCTGATTTATATGGCCCAATTTCCCTAAACTTAAACAGTGGAGAAAAGTATGTGCTATGCTTGATTGATGACTATAGTAGAAAACTTTGGTCTTACTTTCTGAATGAGAAGTCAAAGACACTTGTTGCATTCAAGTCCTTCAAAACACAAATTGAGAAAGAAACTGGTCTTGCCATCAAATGTCTGCGAATAGATCGAGGAGGAGAATTCACATCCACAGAATTCACAAACTTTTGCGAGGAAATGGGAATCAAAAGACAATTAACCACTGCATACACTCCTTAACATAATAGAGTTATAGAAAGAAAGAATCGCACGATAATGAATTTAATAAGATGCATGTGAGAAGGGAGTTCTAAAGACCTTCTGGCCCGAAGTAGTGAAATGGGTTGTCTATGTGTTGAACTGATGTCCCACGGTGGCTTTGAAGGACACAATACTAGAAAAGACTTAGAGTAGTGTCAAGCCATCAATCAAACATCTGAGAGTCTTTGGATACATGTGTCACATGCATATACCTGATGCAAAGAGAACAAAGTTGGAGGATAAGAGCACAAGTGGTGTTTTCTTAGGGATAAGAAAACAAGTCAAAAGGATATAGGATATAGGATATATGATCTTGTAACAAAGAAGATAAAAACTAGTAGGGATGTTTTTGAAGAAAAGAGACAGTGAAATTAGGACGTGCATCATAAGCAACAGGTACTACATACTTAGAAAAGCAACAGGTACTACATACCTTAGAAAGGGGAGAAAGTGAGGATGACACGATTGAGAACTTTATGCATTTTGTTTTATTTGCAAATACTAACCCTATAAGTTTTGAGGCTATAAAGAATGAAAATTGGGTGAAAACAATAGTCTGAAATCAACTCCATAACAAAAAATGAAACATGAGAGCAAAATAGATTGGAGTCAAGTAGGCCTACAAGACAAAACTAAAAGAACATAGAGAGATAGAGAAATTTAAAGCTCAATTAGTGCTAAGGGATAGTGCAAGAACATGGGATTGATTATTCAGAAGTCTTTGCACCAACGACACGAATAGACACCGTTAGAATCATTCTAGCTCTTGCTGTTCACAAGAGTTGGAAGGTGTATCAATTTGATGTCAAATCAACATTTTTGCACGATGATTTAATGGAAGATGTGTACGTCGAGCAACCAAAGGATTTTGAGAAGAAAAATGAGCTCAACAAAGTCTACAAGCTTAGAAAGGCGTGGTATGGACTAAAACAAGCTCTTAAAGCTTGGTTTAGTCGTATTGAGACCTATTTTCTAAGAGAGGGATTTGAGAAATGTCCAGGTAAGCAAACACTCTTCGTCAAAACAAATAACCAAGGTAACCTGTTGATTGTAAGTTTGTATGTAGACGACTCGATCTACACTAGGATGATAATGACATGCTTGGAGAGTTCAAAGACTTAATGATGGGGGAGTTTGACATGACAGACTTAAGAAAAATAAGATACTTTATGGGATTAAAAGTACAACAACTGCAGGATGGCATCTTTATCGACCAAAGCAAATATGAAATGGATGTGCTTAAGAGGTTTCACGTGAAAGAAAGCAATATAGTACTAAATCCTATAGTTCCAGGTTCAAGATTTCAAAAGATGAGAACGGGATTAAAATTGATGACACCCCATATAAACAACTTGTTGGGAGTTTAATGTATCTAACCTCCACTCGTCCAGATTTAATGCATGCAGTAAGCTTGATTGCTAGATACATGTCAACTTACAAAACTTCATCTTATGGCTGCAAAAAGGGTATGAAAATATATGTAAAAGGGATTGTCAACTTTGGCATTATGTATAAAGAGGCAAGTGATGTTGTGATTGCAAATACCGATAGTGATTATGCAGGATGTTTGGAAGACAGGAAGAGCACTTCAAGTTATGCATTCATAATAAGCTCTAGAACAGTGGCTTAGTCATCCAAGAATGCTTGGTTGTGAAGGAAACAAGTACACAATTATTTTCTGTGACAATAGCTCAACAATCAAGCTATCCAAAAATGCAATAATGCATGGGAGAAGCAAACATATTGGAATTCGGTTCCATTTCTTTAAGAGACTTGTCCAAAGAAAGAGTGGTGCAATTAGTCCATTGCGGTTCACAGGAACAAATTGCTAATATTCTAACAATGCCCTTAAAACTGGAGCAATTTCAAAGGCTTCAAGGTCTATCGAGAGTATGTGAACCATCAAAAATAAACTAAGCTATACTATTTAGTTTAAGGGAGGGTATATTTGAGTTAAAGGTCCTTAAACTTCGGAATTTCTAAATTTTCGGTTAATAAATCACCAAGTCTCTAGAAAGTGCTGTTAGTGCTAGCGAAGTGGTTGTTTATGTGTTCTTGTTCGGTTACCATGTTTGTAGCTACAAACGTGGGCTGGATTGTTATTTCAGTTTTCTGTAATGGCTTTAAATAGCCGAGCTACTCCATCAATAATGTGATTAAGGCATCTAACAAATTTGACATGATTCAATATTAAATATAATATCCTAAACTATACCAGAAAGCAACACTACTGCAAAACTATGATAGTAACTTAAATTTAAACTGAAACACAAGAAAACAAGGGAAGTAATTCAACCATACCTCTCTTCTTGTTTGATCCATTAGAGAAACCATTTCTTGCACAAAGTCAGCAAGGCCCTGAAGAACAGGCAAGTACCATAAGCAACAAAACTTTATTACTCGAAGTAAGCACAACATCCAAAACAAGAACTCTAATGTGGAAAAAAAAATTCTCAATAAATAGGAAGTAAAATACCCACCTCGTCCTCTTCATCATATGGGTCATATAAGCCTGCATCGTACATTGTTCGTTTCCTCTGATCTGACAACACTGCTCCAATTAAACGCAAAAGACATTAATTATTAACAAAACTTTATGATATTCCTATACATATAAGATCTTAATTCTTGTAAAATTTGACTCTATTAGTAATCACAAATCTTCAGAGGACATTACACCTGAATAAGCTTCCTGAATTCGCTGAAATTTTCGCTTAGCTTCACCCAACAAAGAAGGGTTTCTTGTCCACCTATCTGGATGCCATCTCTGCATCAACACAAGAAGAATCAGAATTCCTCATTCATTTGCTTCCAAACACGTCAAAACGAAGCTAACCCAGAAATAAAGGAAAACTCCAAATTTTGAAACATCTAAGGATTCCAAATTATCCACTTTCCCAACCTAATTCTTATGGTTCCCAATAATCTTTCCCCCAACTTGGCAAAAGCAAACTTACCAAAGCAAGCTTGCGATAAGCACGTCTTATATCTTCAATTGAAGAATCAGAATTAACCCCAAGAACACTATAATAAGATGATGAGCACTGTTGATCCTTCATCTCGATCAAAACCTAAAAAAATCAATCCTCAAAGCATCAAATTCAACAAAGTACAACAGGTCAAGACAATCAAAAACTCTTCTTTAAGACCCAAAAGAATCGTTCGTGATATAGTACAGCAATTTCATGTCTTTTAAAAGAGACATTTATATTTGAATAGTATGGCGGTTAAATATAGATAGGATTTTCATAAGCTTAAAAAATTGAGAAAAATAAGCAAAGCCAAAAATATCTGAGATAAAATAAAGCTAAAAATATCAGGAGTTTAGCTTGATAGTGATCCGGAATGTTCCGGAATAGCTATTTGATATCACGAAGACATGGGATTATCTCTTTGAAGTGTTCGAGACCGAAGATATTTTCGAAGACGTGTATATATTTCTCACCCCGGGACACGTGGACAACTATTTTGGCGCTTCAAAACTTAAAAAAAAAAAAAGAGAGAGGATTATAACACGCACGAAAATGATTTTTATGCTATTTAAATGGATGAATATCATTAATTTTTATAAATTAAAAATACTCTTATAAATTCAGTAAGGTAGAAAAACTATAATAAATTTAGTTTTAAATTATCAACTAATTTTTGTAAGATTGTAGATTCTCTGAATGTAATTTTTTTAATGCAAAGGTAATAGAGCTCTCAACACTATTTCAAACCTATATGTTGGAAAACTTTATGTAGTGGAAAATCTTATGGTGGTTTGGAATTCAAAAAAATTAAAAATTTTAAATGAAGCAATACTAACAAAAATAGCTTGGGAATTAGCAATTCAATCACACAAGTTTTGGATTAAAGTCTTCAACAATACATACCTTAAAAATGACTTCTTCCTAAAAATCAACAAAAATAATAATAATTATTATTATTATAATAAGGGATTCAAGTATTTTGAAAGATTTGATTTGTACCAAAAGACATACTTAAAAAGAAACTTATTGGAAGTTAAGTTCTAAAATGATCCTTGGTTTATGGTCTTACCCAATAAGAACTTCTTCAAATTTTTGTTGATAGAAGAATCTCGAAGGATAATTTTACATTAGATTAATTCAGTTTTTTAACTGTATAATTAAAACAATTATTGGAATTGAAACCAAAAGAAATTACTTTCTTTATTCAGAGAAGACATCAATTCGTATATAGAAACTAAGACTTTGAGGTCCTTCTATTTTTAATCAACTCATACGGTATAATACGGAAAAGTAAAAGTTGACGATCATAGATTTCCACTTTATTAAGAAGTTTTAGTTTATCATAGATTTCCAAATTTAAATATCAATTTTTTAAAAAAAGAAAAATATATGAAAAACTTCTATCCATAAAAGACACAAAATTTTACTTTAAAAAATTATAAATAACCCTTTAAATACAAATAAGAGACTCTTTTTCTTCGTGGAATTTGAAGATTTAAATTTTCTCTTATGTGATAAGAAAGTGGAAAATATTAAACATCTTTTTTATAAGATGTGAATTACTTACGTCTTGATGATTTAACTGCAAATGAGATATTATCCAAAATTTTACATAAAAATTAACTTTAAATGATACATTAATTTTATTTTAAACTCTCTCAAACAATTGTTATTCAAAAAATAACTAAAGATACAGTTTACTATTAAGATAATGATTATGATAGAGATGTTTAAAATTACACCGATTCATATTAAAGATATACTATATACTATACAAAATTAGATAAAGATACATTTTATTATCCTTTTAAAATTAGATAATTCATGTTATATATACACTATATATAAATTTATATATATATATATACATCCCTAATTATGATCGTTGAGATGTAAAGTAATATTCAAAAACAAAATAATTGATAATCAGTTCCAGATAAATAAAATGTTTTAAAGAATTAATGAGTTTTCATAATTGCTTAAAGGAAAGGAAGAGAATAAAGAAAGATACATCATACCGTGTTCGTGGCAACCTCTCCTAGAAAATCCATAAAAATAAACTTTGATATTAATGTTTGGACAAAAGTCAAAGTAGGAATGGATTTGTGGTAATTAAACATTATGGACAAATAATTTTATTACTGGATTGGTTACACTGTAACTTTTATCTTGCAAAGAATCAGAAGAAAAAGCTTTCTATAGAGCATTAAAGCCAAAAACTAAAGCAGTTGACACAAAGGGAGATGCAAAAATGATAGATAATGCATTCATTAAGAAGACTTGTCTCTAGTATATATGAACTCTCCACAATTTCTTAAGGAATCACTAAAGCATCTTAATATATTTTTAATACTTCCTCTTAGATGGATCCCAATAGATTTAAACATATATACATGTACCTAATTTGATTTAATGGACAAGATCTCAGAGTTTGGCCATCAAAATTCTTCTTCATAGTTGAGTTACACACCATATATGCAAATTATAATATAACAACTTTTTATTCTTATAGGTAGAAAAAAAAAGTTTTATAAATTTTTCACCATTAAATAATCCCAAATATTACAATTAAATCCCAAATATTACAATTAAGGGATAGATATGTATCATTATTACATTTTTTTACCTTAATTAATTGTATTGTGATATTTTATAAAATTATTTTAAATAATGAAGAAAAAAATTAATTTTTTAAATAATTATATTAAATATAAATAGTTTAAATAAAAAAGTGATTAAATTTGTGGAGTCATTATATGCAAACCCACGTGGACACTACTAATGTAGGTATAAATCTAGCCACTAATTAAATTATTAATTATGTTTTATTCTTTAACATATTAAATTTATTATAAATATATTGGTAACATTTATAAAATTACAATACCATAACATATCTAAAATTCTAAAATTTTGGATATAATTGAAATAAATATGTCAAAATTTATATATATTATGGATAAATTTAGAATTTTAAATATAATAGGATAATTTTTGCAATTTTATAAACGTTATAGTCATATTTGTAACAAATCTAATACATTATGAATTTAAAATATATTTAACCCTTTATTAAAATACAAAAAAGCTTTCAGATACACATACGTGTAATTTACTAAATAATTTTAAAGTAATATTAATTATTTTTTAAATTTATATATTACTAATATTTTTCTATTATAAAATCTGAATTACGGATAGGATTATCAACAGGCAATGTGGGGTCGAGGAATCCCTTTTCATTTCTCATCCCATATCCATTCCATTTAAATTATTTGCAAGGACATGTCGAGAATCACAATTATACATGAGATATTTAAATGAGAAACATGGATCTAAGAGATATTTTAAATATTATTTTTATTTTTTAATAATTTTATATTTTTATTATATAGAAAAAATTACAAAAAATTAAATTAATAATAAATATTTTATAATGAGAAAATAATTTCAAACTAATAAATAATATTTATGTGAAATATAGAAAAATAAAATATATGTAACAATAATTACATAATCTTGAACAATATTAATAAAATATTATTAAAAATTAATTTAAAATAATAAAAATAAATTATAAAAAATATATTTTTAGAATTTATATAAATAGTTTAAATAATTTTTATAAAAGAAATATTATTGATGTTTTAATATAATAAAAAATAATTTAAGATGAATTATAAGATTTTAGATTTTAAATAATTTTTATAAAAAATTATTTATTTTTTAATAGAATAAAAACACAACTTAAGATGGAATATAAAATATATTATATATTAATTATGATTAATTTTTGTATTTAAATGTATCTAAATATATAAAAAAAATTATAAATATAAATATGTATATATATATACATATTAAAATAAGATATATAATTTCAAGAAAAATAATAGAAAATACAATTTTCATCGTTGTTTTAAGTAAAATTATAAAATATGAATATCTATTTTTTGCTTTACATTCTTCATTTTATTATCTAATTTTTACTTTTAACCAGATAATCTTATCATAAATTTAATTTATATATAAAAATTAACAATCTCTCTTAAATATTTCTTATTTTTAGTTAAAATAGACATTGCTCTGCATTTAAAAGATTTATGTTATTTAAAAAAAATCGAAAATTTTGGAAAATATCTAATAAAATATTTGGTACACATAAACAACACAATTATATCCTATACAATTGTAGTCAGAATTTTCTCAAAATTTAAACTATAATCTGTAAATTTATGAGTTATTTTATATATCACTGAAAAGCTCAATAAATCTAGTTTTAGATCATTTATAATTTTTGAATCTTTTGATAAAAAATTTATATTAATTTTGATTAAGATTGTTAAATATTTAAAAGAATTCAAACTTAATTGTTTCAATGACGTTTCTATATGCTTTCTTCTATTACTTTGTTTAGTTAACTTTTTAATGTATTTTTTCGCCTAACCTTAGAGTGTTGTTCCAAGAAACACTATTTAGCTTTTTTTTTTTTTTTGTGATATGGCATTTTATGTTTTGATGATATTGTGAGTCTTTCTGTTTAGAAACATGTATTTTTTTGTGATATGCTTTCTTCTAGCCACTTTTATTATTTTTTGTTTATTCAAAAATATATGAAATAAAATTATATTGAAGTTATTAATTATATTGGATTCTGTGGTTATTTATTTATTTAAAATATTTAAATAAATAAAAATAGTCATTGAAAAAAATGAGAAAAGTTTGCAAAATAATGATAAATGAAAATATTTTGGTAAAAAAACTAAAAAAATAATAAAAAATACTATCGGGTTAGAATTGAAAGGGAAGAAAATGGTTACTTTAAAGATAAAAGTGTTATACAAATGGCTTAAATTCAAAAAGTTATTTTATAATTCCAACTTTAATAAAATTAATTAATTAAAAATAAATAACATTATTTTAATAATTTTTATTAAAATATTAATATTTCATAACAAGTGATTAAAATATAATTATAAATCTATAATTTAATAATAATAAAATGATAGTTAATATAAAAAAATCTCAAAATATTTATTTTAATATTTATGTTTTACTTCTAAATCTCAAAATATTTATTTTAATATTTAATATTTTATTATTTTTAAAATAAAAAATATATATTTAAATAATCTTATGTTAAAATATTATTATTATTATTTTTAAATAATTTTATACTAAACTTTATTATTATCCATATTAATAACTTGTGTTTTATAACGTTTTAATCACTCGATGTTAAAAAACTAATATTATTTATTTTTAATTAATCTTTTTTCTTTAAAGGATAGCATAAATGAAAAATACAAGAAGATGCTAAAAAGAGGACGTATGTAGTAGTTCTTAAAACGATTATTTATCTGTTTGTCCCGTTTTCCACCATCCAGCTATACGCTTGGATTTAATATTAGATAATAAGTTTGGTTAGTACTAATTATTTTTATGATTTAAAAAATATTTATAACGCAACGAACTAAGAGTAAAAACATAAATTCCATTTAATTATGTAAAAGGTTTTGGTTTTGGTTTTAAAAAATATTCATAACGTGTGAGTTTGAATTTTGTAAAAAATTGTTTGTGACATACATTATTAATGCATAAAGCTGGGTTATTTTTATGAAATATTATTTTTTATACGTTATATAATTGTTTTTATTATTAATGTGACAATTCATGTCATTTTTGATTAAAAATTTAATAAATAAATCGATTTAATTTATTCATTTATGAGAACGTTATGTTAATATTAAAATTATTATTTTTTGACTTTTTGATTGGGTTATGCATTTTGTATTTTTTAACCCACGTCGATTAAAAATACCAATTTTTTTTAAATAATAATAAAAATATTATTTAAATAAATTTATTTGTATTTTTTATTATATTTGATTTATTTATTAAATAAAATTATATAAATTTTATCAATATTATGTGAAATTATTATCTATTAAGATAATTAATTAATAAATAAATTATTTATTTATTTTTGAAGTATTGGTGCAAACATTTCTATAAAATGTTAACTCAAATTTTCACATAATTATAATATAAGAAATATAAAAGAAATATTATATTTAAAGATTTTTTCATTTTTTATTCTTTAAAATATTTCTTTTAAATAATAACTAATATTATTATATATTTATTAAATTTAAATTATCAATTTATACAAATACACCGTACACAAAACAATTATATATGAAATAGATTAATCAAATGAAACTGGCGAAAGTTGGCATTGTCAGATAAACTTCGAAAATTCTATGATACTATGATCCAAAAAGATGTCATGTAACTGAGGTGTACAGGGAATTAAAATATTTGGCATGCGGCAAGTTGATAAATAACATAAATTTTTCATTTACTTGTATATGAAAAAAACCACAAAATTAATATTTTTAAAATATATAATAATAATAATAATAATATTTATAATATTAATTAATATACTTTTTAATATAAAATAATAATAATTTTTTATTATTATAAAATTTAATATATTATTTTAAACAATTTTTCAATTTATTTTTGTTAAAATATAAATAATATTTTCTTAAAAATAAGTTATATCTTCTCGTATATAAGTTTTTGTTCCACACTACCTAACCACGATAATGAACAACATTTGTGGGAGGAAAATATTTTTCTAAATTATGAAAAATGTTATAATTTTTTTAGATAATATCATTTAGTTTATTAAATTAAAAATAATATTATTGTATTTTTTATAAAAAATTATATTATTTTAATAAATTTTTATTTAAAATATTATTACTTTATGTTAAGTAATTAAAATGTTATTAAAGTACGATACTTTAATAAAGATAAAAATAAAATTTAATATAAAATAATTTTAAAAAATAAAGAATAATAAAATTTAAATAAAAAGTTACTTAAATATATTTTTAAAATTTTAATAAAAATTAACAAATGTTAAAAATAAATATTTTCTAAATTTTATCATATGAATTGTTATTTTTCTCTAAATTTATATTTATTTTTTATTTTAAAATATTTTTTAAATTTAAAATAATGGCTTGATAAAATCTGGATATTTAACGCACGCATTAAACAAATACGACCGAATCAATGGGCCCTAAAAACACGGCTGACTGACTTCGATGCCTGTCCAAGTCCACCATAAGTCAAAAAGTTGATAATTTGTTCCTCCTCCGTTCCTCTCTGCTTCTTTGCGATTGCGAATTGGTTTATAAGGTAACTTTTCTCCTTTTTATCTTCTCTTATTATTTATATAGATATTACTTTCAATTTTTGTTTTAGAATATTCAGATCTACCTTTTTGCGAAAGCGATTTCTTCTTTCTTTTCGGAGAAAAAATTGTTATTTTCTTTCCTTTATTGGATTTCATTAGTGGGTTTCGTTTGAATCTGAGTATGCGAATGAAATTGCTCCGCTTATAAGTTATATCCAGGAAGGGACAGGAAATTTCAGCTGATACATATCGGTTTACGCGGTTATGTAATTCCGACTATATTTCCTTCGTATTGATTTGGGTACATATACTTTGGGAAGCCCTTAGCATATATTTGTAAAATTCAAAGTTATATTTTTCGTATTGTTGGTGGACAAATTATCAAATTTCTCTCACATATTTTGACAGCTCAGTTGTCGTGCTTCTTCTATGTCGGTTCAGGGTATTCACGGACAGCTTCTTGAGGTCACTGGTAATTAATTTTTTGCCCCTTTAATAATTTTTTTATGGTTATATGTCCAATAACTTGGGTGGGTTTACATACTTATATTTGTATTTTCAATAATTTTTCCCTCAAATAAAAACACTTGGCTCCCCTAAATATATATTTCGACTCAAGTCAATCCAACCGGATCTTGCAAGATTAGGCCCTCTTAAGCTTTGACCTTAATCCACCTTGTTTGCTTAAGTTTTCAGGGTTCTTTCAAGGTCGTCTAAGTTCAACTCGAACTAAAACAACAACCATAGACTCTGATACGATTTGATAAGCGTAATAACACACATGAGTTTTCATAAGGCAATGAGTTTCCATCTCAAAACTTAACCTATTGGGTTGGGTAGACTCATGCTCCCATTGGTATTTTACCAATGTGAGGCTTGTTTGTTCTTATGTGAGAAATCAATTTTGTGTTGTGTTTGTTGATTTCTTTTTTGTATTGATTCAGTTGTTGGTTGCAATAAGTTGAAGGACACAGAATGGATCTCGAGGCAGGATCCTTATGTTTGTCTTGAATATGGTAGCACGAAAAATCGAACAAGAACATGCACTGGTTTGTATCTACTTCTAACATCTATGTTAGTATCATAGTAGAACATTGCTTGGGGAAGTTTTGAACATATTGGAGGAGCTTCTTTTAAAAGTTGTTTCAAAAGAAGTGTAGTTAAAAGTGGTTTTAATAAAAACATTATGGTTTTGGCATGAAACTATTAGAAGCAATTTTGAGGATATTGTGGTAATTAATTTAAAGAAAGGTTTATTCAAATCCACAAGAAAGACTGCAGCTCTCCTTAAAACATATTAATGCTTCTAGAAGTTTTGAAATCACTTGCCCTGATGATGATGATTGTCAAACACCACTGAAGTACTTTGACTCATTTATATGTGTTTTTATCCCAAAGAAGTTCCAAACGAGCCATTTATTTCATGTTGAAGTTCTTTCTCCTTTTAAATTTATGAAGTTTTGGATCCGAAATTTGAATTTTACTCTTATTTTTCTAATTCTTTTGTGAAACGTATGATTTATATAAACCCTGCTTGTGAATTTGATTGGTGTAGATGGTGGTAAAAATCCCACGTTCCAAGAAAAATTTGTCTTTCCGTTGATTGAAGGCCTCAGAGAATTGATTGTTGCGGTCTGGAATAGCAATACAATCTCTTATGATGACTTTATCGGCAGTGGAAAGTAAATAACCCTTGAATTTTCTCTTGAATATTTCATTTACTGTAATTTTCCCAAAGACCTTTTTGCCAGCAAGTTTCTTTTATGCTTCCAGGGTTATGCTTGGTAAGGTTCTTTCGGAGGGATATGATGACACTGCTTGGCCAATTCAGACTAAAACTGGCAGGTAGGTGTAGTTAAAACTTGTGTGTTTGAAGTTTGAATTCGACATAAGATTTGTTCTTTTCTCTTCCCTTGAATCCTTGTTGCTGGAATCTTCAATATTAGGGTTCCCAACGCTAAAACACTAAACCCAGTACACACCAACTTTCACTTCCAGTCATTTCTTATCAACATCATCTTGACAAAGTGACAGTAATTAACCTTCTCAGTCAATATTAGGCCAGTTCTTGTAGAGGAGAAGCAATGCTCTAGGATTAATTAGTCTCCCTGAAATGACCCTACAGATCAAATGAATTTGGATTGATGGTAGTTCCAATGATAGTAATTAGTCTTCTAGCTATTATTCCAATATAGGAATTGGAACATACATGATTATTGTTTGCCTATAATTTGAATCTGTACTTAGACTTCTAGCTGATTCTCTCAACTTGGAGGTGAATAGTGAATAGTTATTTTTTGGGTATTATTTCCAGAAATCATAACTAAACAAAAGCAACCATTAATCCGTATAGTCAGTTTATTCCCAACAATACAGATTCTTTCTAAACAGCTTATTCTCAACACTCATTTATGCATACAGTCTACATGTCAAAGCTTTTGTAATGAATGTTTCTAAAATACAATTATTTTAGAATATTCATTACTGATTGTGTGGTATTTGACAAGTAGAGGTAAAATGTAATAATTTCTCGTATTATGCATGCAATGTCTGACTAAAAGTTATTGCCCTTTAGACATGCAGGAGAAGTAAGATTGATAATGCATTATGCAAATGCCAAGGTAAGCTACTTTTTTCTGTAGAAGTATTGAGTTGTTACTAAAATTCTTCTTCTATACATGCTAATGAGATCATAACTGAATTGCTTTTCACTCACATTTCAGAGACCTGCAACAAGCTATGCTCCATCAGCACCACCATATGCAGCACCCCCTGTGTCGCATGGTTCGATGTACTCCATGCCCTCATCACATTCTACTTCCGCATACCCACCTCCACAACATACAACTTCTTATCCAAGACCAACCGCAGCCTATCCAGCTCCATCTCCATATTCTGGATACCAAACTACTTCAGCAGGTTATCTGCCAGATCCTTATAACACTCACCATGCTGCTTATCCTCCACCACCATATCCACCTACTTCAGCTTATCCTCCGCCTCCTTACCCTCCACCACCAGCAGCCTCATCCTACTATCCTCCTGGTATCTTCATTTTTCATTTCATTCTGATTTGTGGCTAGTTTCAATTCAATCCCTTACTTTATAACAAGTTTATGCTCTCTGTTTGTGAATCAGGTCCTTACCCAGGAAATTATCCTCCACCATACTGAGAGACAGGACTTCTCGATAATCCCATATGAAAATGCGTTAGGAGGTGATGCTTATCATATAGAGCTTCTGGTCTTCTATTGTATAAAAAATAGATGAGTAGGCTACATTTGTTTGTCCTATGTTCTGTCTAGACTTATTTTAAATTTATTTTTTGTGTGCTAATGATCTTGAATTTATTTAGTACTTTCTACGCCATTGTTATTGTCACACTTTCTCCTCAACTGTATATACAGTTGGTCTTTAAGCAGGTCATGCCTTCACAATTGGTCATTGTAGTTATGTGATTGCAATCTTGTCTCTCTATTTATCAAAGAACTAAATAAAGTATTGAAGTGCATGGACTCCATGACCAAGGGATATTATGTTATTTTGGGAAAAATAAAGATTTTAAATTTTGTTTTAGTACTTTTAGAAAAATTCTAATAAAATGATTGTAACAGTGGTATTTTAGTTTAAAAAAGAAATTGTCTATGTGCAGCACAGAACAATTTAGTGAATTCATAAATTCTAGGGAACTCCTGGATAACGCCAAAAGTATGAAATTTGATTAAAATAAACGTTAGAAGAGTAGGTGATCGATCATTATATATTACTTATTTTTCTTTTCGAGTATTACTATTTATTTAAATAGTGACATCTATCATGAATTACGTGTAATGTTGTTATTGGGTAAAATATACATCAAATAATAAATATAACATGAATTTTAATTATATTAACTAATCATTTAAGTTGTGATAGAGTCATTATTGTATTTAATAGTGGTAAATATCATTTTCTTTTCTTAATCATGCAATAAAACACCCGTTAATCAGAATGTATATAAAATAATTAACATATCTTTCAACAAAAAATTTTAAAAAATGGGTAAACATTGAAGTAGGAGAACGAGCTTTTTTGTTTTTGTTTTTGTTTTTATACAATACAACTTACACGATTAAAATTGAGATTCGAGTTTCGGGCCTTTTAACATATTCAAGTGTTTTATGACGTTGAATCATAGCTTGTAAGTTAAGGTAGTTAGAAGATTGCATAGGATATTTTAGGTCACTCAATTAGGTGCTTATAATTTGAAAAGGAATAAGGTAAAAGAAAAGAGGAAGAGTTGTGTTAGTGTATAACATATTAACAAACTGTAACAAATATCAGTCTATAAACTTTTTATATATAAAGAGTCTAATATCCTAGCGACCTAGCTTGCATTCTAATTCAAGAAATATGATTCAGCCTTTTCTCTTCCTCGACAGTTCTCATCTTCTTTCTTCTCAAAGCTGCTTCAACTTTAATTTCAGAGGTAAATATAAATGTAAGTTTAATCAATCTTCTTGCAGCCATCAATAAATTATCCATGCAAATATAAACAACATATCTATTAATTAGACAGATAATACATAATAAATGGAAATTTGTAATTGAATGATAAATAATTTTTTTTAGACAAACTTGAATAACAGGAGATCAGAATGAAGTAAAATATTATGTACATACAAATATACGAATTTAGTTATTAAAAATAGGGATAAAATTCAGCCATATATTATCACGAGAATACTTTTTTACGGTACATTTAGGCCTAGCTTGTAACATCAAAATTGTACAATGTAATGGTGAACCGTGGTGACGTTCGGTTTCGTCGAAACCAAACGAGGTTCTTTGATGGAAGAACCTTTTATAAAACATGGGTCCTCTCACTATTAACTGCTTAATTCAGATATATTGTTAAAACACATAGAATAAGTGTGAGAAACCAGTGAGCATCAAATCAAAAATTTATTGGAATTCCTGTATAGGTGTTGAAATTTGATCAATGACAAGAGGTATGTTTTCAATCTATTTTGTTTATGTTGTATTTAAATCATGCGTTCATATGATTTTCTGAACGTTTCTGAATTAAATTATGATCTTACATTTGGTATCAGAGTCATTTTTGAAAATATCTCTATTTTGCTCTGTTTAACGAGGAATTGAGATTTTGGGTTTTTTATTTTGCTTGTTTTTGATGCATATGGAAATTATAAATTATTTCAATATTGATTTTAGAGTGATTCTATGAATTTAAACTTAAAAAATAATGAAGAAAATAAATCTATTTTATCGTGAGTATTTATTTGAATCATTAATTAAATTTTTATTTAAAATGACGTTTTTGATACAAACTAAGACAATTAATCACTTGGAAATCAAATTCTGAAAATTTTGATAAAAAGAACGCCATATTTTGTGGTCAGAATAGAAAGATACGTTCGAATATCCGTTAGGGTCAAGTTGGGTCGGGTTGCCTTTTATTTAGTATCTGACTTATTTTTATATATGTATTCGGACTTTGATTTTATTAAAAATATTTTTTTTTGAATATAATTTATTTAATTATTTAACTTATGTTTGTCATATGTATAATATTTATTATATATATGATATTTATTTAAATAATTTTTGGACACATGAAAAAAATTATTTAAATACATTATGCTTAAATTATTTGTTATGGTATTTGTATGTGTAAATTTTGTAATTAATTATACATATGAAAATTTGATTAAATAATTTAGGCATAATGAAATTAATTGTTAATGGTTCTTTATGAATTTAATTAGTACTTATATTATTTATTTTACTTGTATAATTTATTGTCATATATACAATCTTAAGATAGATAATATTTACACATTTGAAATTAAATTAATATTGCTTATGATTTTATGCAATAATTGAGCCTAAGAATTTAACTAATATTAAGTAATTCATATAGTTTAATTAATTAGAAAGTAGTTATAACATCTTTAATTAATTAAAACTATAATAAGGTTTATTTAGCATTACATTTATAAAATAAATATTAATTACAATTAATCATATGTGATATAATAAATCTTATCTCACATGAATTTTTATTATATTTTTGTGTGATTAATTAAGATATAATATCAAATTATATTTTCTAATTTACCCATGAGGATTAGGAAAAAAAATATAATTTGATAGTTTTATCATAAAGTTAGGATGAATCTAATTGAATTAAAACTTTAGCCCACAGACAAGTTTTATGTCACTAGATTTATATTTTTCATGATTTACATTGATAAAGAATAATTATAATTTAGGTCTCAAATTTTAATAAGCATATAATCTTTAATTACAACTTTTCAAATTATTTGCTGTGACATTCACTATCTAAAAGGGGATAATTATAAAATATGGAAGGAAAAAATTCTCCTTCAACTAAGATGGATGGATATTGATTATGCTATTAGGAAAAACGAACCACCTAAAATTACTCAAACGAGTACTCTAGAGAATATCAATATCATGCTTTATGAATAATGAGAGTGATCTAATCACCTTAGCATGATGTTCATTAAGACTAAAATCTCTACTGGTATTCATGGTTCTGTTGACCAGTATAACAATGTTCAAGACTTGGTAAAGGTAATTGATGATCAATTCGTCACTTCAAATAAGGCTTTAGCAAACATCCTTATTATGAAGTTCTCTTCTTTAAGACTCATCAGTGTGAAAGGTGTGTGCGAGCACATTATGCAAATGAGGGACATTGTTGCTCAACTTAAGCATCTCGAGGTTGAGATGTTAAAATCCTTCCTGGTGCACTATATGCTTAACATTTTCCCAAATCAATATGGTCCATTCAAAATCTCGTACAATACACATAAGGATAAATGGTCAATTAATAAACTAATGACGATGTGTTCAAGAGGAAGAGAGGCTTGTTATGAAATTTGGTGAAAATGCAATGTTGGCTACAATGTACGGGAAAGAAAAATCTCAATACAATCATAAAGAAAAAAGGATAATTCCATCTCAAGCTGATATTAAGAAAAAATCCAAGTGTTTCTTCTGTAAAAAGAAGGAATACATGAAGAAGGATTGTATCAGATTCTAGAAATGGCTTGAGAATAAAGGTAATCCAACCTCGTTGGTTTGTTATGAATCTAATATGATTAATGTTAATATTAACATCTGGTGGATTGATTTTGGATCTACAATCCATGTTACAAACTCCTTACAGGGTATGCAAAATCTAAGGAAGCCAATGGAAAATGAGCAATACATCTTATCCAATAACAAGATGGGCTCACATGTGGAGGCTGTAGGGACATGAAATTTAATTTTAAGCAGTGGTTTTATTTTAGAATTAGAAAAGACCTTTTATGTTCCAAATTTCTCTAGAAACTTGATTTCAATTTCAAGACTTGTACCTTTTGGTTATTCCTTTTACTTTTCAAAAACATCTTTCAGTTTATTTAATAAATCTGATTGTGTTGGAAATGATATTTTGTGTGATGGTCTTTATTGCATTAATTTACGAAATAATATCACTCATAACATTATGCATGTTGAAGTTGGCACTAAAAGGTGTATTATTGGCAAAGACTCTTCTACGTTATGCCATAGGAGATTAGGATATATCTCCATAGAAATAATTAAAAGATTAGAGAAAGACGGGGTACTTAGTACTCTACATTTTACTGATTTTGAGACATGTGTGGACTGTATTAAGGGTAAGTAGACTAACAAGTCAAATAAAGGTGCCAATAGGAGTTCAAACATATTAGAAATCATACATATAGATATATGTTGTCCAGACATGGACATTCAAGGTCAAATTTTTTATCACTTTTATTGATGATTTTTCTCAATATATGTATCTTTACATGTTTCATAATAAGAGCAAAGCATTAGATGCCTTCAAGAGCTTTAAGGTTGAAGTAGAGAAACACTGTGGAAAGCAAATAAAAATCGTCAGATCAGATAAAGGTGATGAATATTATGGTAGATACACTGAGAATGGACAAGCGTCTGGTCTGTTTGCTAAGTTTCTTAAAGAACATGGGATAGTTGCTCAATACACTATGCCTGGTTCACCATACCAGAATGGTGTAGCAGAAAAGAGAAACCAAACACTATTGGGCATCGTGCGGAGTATGCTTAGCAACTCCAATCTTCTTAAATCCTTATGGATTGAAGCTTTAAAGACGGTTGTGTATATATTAAATTGAGTTCCAACCAAGGTTATCTCAAAGATGTCATTTGAATTATGGAAAGGTTGGAAATCGAGTTTGTGACATATGCGTGTTTGGGGATGCCTATCTAAAGTGAGGATTTATAATCCACAAGAGAAAAAGCTTGACCCAAGGACCATTAGTCGATATTTCATTAGATATGTCGAACGGTCTAAGGGTTATAGATTCTACTGTCCATCTCATAGCACTAGGTTTGTGGAATCAAGAAATGCAAAATTTCTTGAGAATTACTTGATTAGTGGGTGTGATCGATCCTACGGCATTGGTCATGAGAAAGATCATTCAAATGCTCAATGTGCCACTTCAAGTAATGGACTGATCGTTATTGTTAACAACACGTCTCGAGTATAAACGCATGTTGAAGAACCAGTCCTGGAAGTACCACAAGCTGTTGATCCTGATCCAGTAGATATTGAGGTTCAACAGATGCCTACAGCTATTGAACAACCAGCTGAACAACATGATCCTGCTCCTCAGGAGAATATTGATACAACATTAAGAAGATCTACTAGAGTAAGAAAATTAGCCATTCCTAGTGATTATGTTGTGTATCTACAAGAATATAACTATAATGTTGGAGCCTGAAATGATCCCGATACGTTTTCATAGGCCATGAGTTCTGAGGTTTCAAACTTATGGTACAATGCCATGAAAGAAGAGATGGATTCTATGGTGTCTAACCGTGTTTGGGATCTCATCAAGTTACCCGATGGTGTGAAATTCATTGGATATAAATGAGTCTTCAAAACAAAGAAAGACTCACAAGGCAACATTAAGAGACATAAGGCAAGACTCATTGCCAAAGGATTCACCCAAATGGAAGGAATCGACTACACAGAGACATTTTCTCCTGTATCTAAGAAAGATTCACTTCATGTGGTCGTGGCATTGGTTGCCCATTTTGATTTGGATTTGCATAAAATGGATATGAAAACGACTATCCTTAATGGTAACCTAGAGGAAGAGGTTTATATGAAACAACCTGAAAGATTCTTCTCTAGTGATGGTGAACATTTGGTTTGTAAGCTTAATAAATCGATATATGGATTAAAACAAGCTTCCTGTCAATGGTATTTAAAATTTTATAATGTTTTCACTTCATTTGATTTTGAAGAGAATGTCATGGATCAATGTATATACCCGAAGGTTAGTGGGAGTAAGATTTGTTTTTTAGTGCTATATGTGGATGATATTTTTCTTGCAGCCAATGATAAGGGTTTGCTACACGAGGTAAAACAATTCCTCTCTAAAATTTTTGATATGAAGGATATGGGTGAGACATCTTATGTCATTGGTTTTTGTAAGGATTATGAGTGTTGGCTATTTTCGTGGACAAAATATTTACTTGTAAGTTTATTTTTAGGCCTGCTATCAAGTTTATCAAGAAAAACCGAACAAATATTCAAGTTCCAGATATTCGTACTTCAGGTAGGTTTTTTTATAACTACGACACATAGGATTGCATTCATGCATTTAATAACACATTTTCATAAATCTGAAATTATATTTTATGTTAAAATATTTATTCAAACTTTAATTAATTTATGAAATTATTAATTAAATATTTTTATAATATATCTTAAGATAATATTAAGTTTTTGTTTTTAATGAGCTTTGAAAAGTTAAGACTAAAACACATTTAACCCTAACCCTAATATCATTAAGTATTATTATATATATATATATATAGACATTAGGCTTAGTGTGTTGGTAGGGAAAAATAGAAAGCGAATAAGGTGTGGCCAAATAGAAAGAAAAAAAAACTGTTGCAAATTGTTATACATTCCCGAGCCGTTCACTGCCGAAAAAAGAAGAAGAAAAAGTTAACATTCAAGAGCGCACTTAAGATTATATATGAATTAATATAAATATGTTGTGGATGAAAAGGTATTGCAGAAGTCTTCATATGAACAGAGGAAACTAACTTTTCATAACATCAGTGCTTACACGTTATGGCAACAAAGGTAATTAACATATAAATATATATATTGAATTGCTTAATAAATTTAATTCTTTTATATTAGATATTTAGATTAAATAATTTTATGTGTAATCATGATTATTTGATTTGAGTATTAAATTTTAAAGAAGTTATTTTTATTGAATGTGTACTTAATTTTTTTTACTCTAGAATTTGCTAGTTTGATTTGATTTAAATGACATATGTTTTAAATCAGCTAGTTAAGACTATTCATTATTAAATCCGTTCTAGAACACACACGGGCACTTGTGTTTCTTTTTGTGCTAACCTTTTGCGCTCATTTGTGAACGATCCGATTGGCGAAGCTTATTGGAACGTTGGTCCGAAACCGCCACGCTAATATTGGAAATCAGGAAAACAGTGCAGGGGCTCGTAAGTAAAGTACATTGGGGTAGTATCCTAGGGAGGGTAGCATAAGACCGAGTTTGTACTTGAACATTTGATTTTCATAGTGGAAAGTTAGGTGGTCCGGTGGACCGGTGGTTTTTCTCTTAGGTCATTGTTGTGGCCTAGGTTGTTTCCACCTAAAAATATCGCATGTTATTATTTTATTTCCGCACTTTATTCTTACACGCGATTTCATGTCTGACCGCTTTGTTTAGGTTATCAAGTTATAAATTAATAAAAAAATTAAAAATAACCTATTCACCCCCTCTAGGTTAATCAGGTCCATATTTTATAAACTTATAATTTTAAGATCCATAGAGATAGACTTCGAGGCATCTTGGGTTTATCTCAGGAAACCTATATCAATAAAATTTTAGAGAGATTTTGGATGAAAGATTGTTCACCAAGTGTTGCTCCCATTGTGAAGGGTGATAAATTCAATTTGGACCAATGCCCAAAGAATGATTTTGAAAGAGAACAGATGAAAACCATTCCATATGCTTCAACCGTTGGAAGCCTGATGTATGCTCAGGTCTGTACCAGACCTGATATTAGATTTGTTATTGGGATGCTAAAGAGATATCAGAGTAATCCAAGTGTTGACCATTGGAAAGCTACAAAGAAAGTGATGAGGTACCTGTAAGGAACCAAGGATTATATGCTCATGTATAGACGAACTGATGATCTAGAAGTAATTGGCTACTCTGATGTGGACTTCACTGGTTGTGTTGATTCACGAAAACCAACATCTGGTTACATTTTCATTCTTACTAGTGGATTCGTGTCTTGGAAGAATGCGAAACATTCCTTGACTGCTACTTTCACTATAGAGGCCGAATTCGTGTCATGTTTTGAGTCCATATCGCATGATGTATGGTTGAAGAGTTTCATTTTCGGGCTTAGAGTAGTTGACTCTATTTCTAGGCCATTAAGATTATACTATGACAACTCAACTATTGTGTTTATGGCTTAAAACAACAAAAGTGGTAGTCATAGTAAGCACATCGACATTAAATACTTAGCCATAAGAGAACGTGTTAAGAAAAAAAAAGTGTTCATTGAGCACGTAAGCACTGAATTGATGATTGTTGATCTTTTGACTAAAGGCATGTCACCAATGAAATTCAAGGATCATGTACAGAAAATGAGAATTGGTTCCACTTGTAAATGTATATATACAATTTATTAATGAAACTCTTATATATTGTGATATTTTCTCATATTCATGTGCACCTTAATTTATTTGAGAAAATATATATTTTATTGGACCAAGAATAAATATAGGATTTATTCATTAAGTTTTGTTACCACATAAAGTATAGTACTTGAGAAACTAAATATATTGTAATACATGGAAGATAATACTCGTTCTTAGAGGACCTATCACTATGATTCATGTATTTTGTTACTCAAGAGAATTTTGCTTAACGTTTGCACCAAGTGGGAGAATGTAACATCATAGTGGTGCAACGTAATGGTGAAACATGGTGATGGTTCAGTTTCGTCAAAACCGAACGAGGTTCTTGATGAAGAACCTTTATAAAGCATCGGGTCCTTTCACTATTAACTACTTAATTCAGATACACCATCAAAACATAGAAAATAAGTGTAAGAAACGAGTGAGAGCATTAAATCGAAAATCTATTGAAATTTCTATATAAGTGTTAAAATTTGATTAATAATAAAAGATATATTTTCAATCTATTTTATTTCTACTGTATTTAAATTATATGCTAATATGATTTCCTAAACGTTTTTAAATTGAATTGTGATCTTACGTAACTAACTATTGCAATTATTGAAGTACATATAAACTGTTTGAATTGAGAGAGAGGCTTTGGTCATTGCATTTCATATCCAACCTGACTAAGTATAATGCAAGTTGATCAGCAATTAACCAATCTCATGTTATGTAAGGCGCAACATAATCAACATGACTCAACCGAAGAAACCAGGTTGCACATGTCCTTATGTATCTGCCTATAAATAATAACAAAGAAATACACATTTTCTGAGATTATGGCATGCATGTGTTATATTTCAATCAATTTTCACCAAATATGAGATTTTCACCAAATATCAATTTTCTGAGGTTACTCCTGATGTATTAATCCTAATTCACACACCGAGAAACTTGAGAATTTTTGTCAGTACTCTAGAAGTACATATTTTCTTAGAGAGAGATAAAAATAGATGTAAAATACATATAAAAGTGAGAATTATGATATCATTAATATATAGATATGTATGAGGTGTTTAGTCTATCTTTCTCGTCAAGATTAGCCAGCTATATCTTTCTCGTCAAGATTAGCCAGCTTTAGCATTCTTGTAATATAGAAAAACTTGGTGAAGTTAGATTAATCTTTGTCAAAATAAGTAAAACAAGTAGACTTAATTAACAACGCAAATATTATTTTTATGACACATAAATAATTTTATATATTAATATGATTTCTTTAATATATAATATTAAATTACAATTATACTAATATAATAAAATACTGCAAATATATCTAAAAATTAATATAAAGATATATATATATATATATATATATATATTAATAAATATAAATATTATTATTAATTGTTATTAAATATTTGTTACAAAATCTCTATATTTTTGTTGTAAATTTGTACATAATGAAGCATATTATTATTCATCACACCGAGTATCACATAACTTACCACTTATTCCTTTAATAGTGCACTTTGATGAGAAGTGGCTGAATTCCATGCAAATTCTTGTCAAATGAACAGTCCTCGCTTCTTAGTACTTAGGTTCGTTGTACATTCGACCTAATTATGGTATCTCACTTCATAATGAGAATACTTTATATATAATGGGAGGTGGGGATTTAATTAAGATATTTTATAGGATGTACCAGAGGATGCATGATTGATAAAGTATAAAATGTTAAATTTCATTAATATAAGAGTTATAAATTTATCTTTATTTTATTGATTTAATTATTTATAAATAAATGTGTATTAATTTAAACTATTATTATTATTATTATTTAGTGTTTTTGTATGCTTTGTATATATATATATAAAATTGTGTGGTACATTTTGCCACAAATTAAGAGATTGTATGTATACCATTCCGAGCATACAAATTAAGATTAGTTTGCAATAAAGTACAATTAATTTTGTATGAAATGAGGAACATGAAAATATAAAAAGATCAGGTCGAACAGACAACGAAACCAAGGTTAAGCTTGCTAAAAGGACTGTTTACTTGACAAGCATAGCAAAGAATTAATCCACTCACCCGTATATGTATTTTTCAGCGGAGCCGTATACATTAATATAAATATACTCCCATATTGATCTGAAATAACAAAATTAATGACAAGAAGAAAAAAAAAAGATTATAGTAGTGAGTTTTGAATTGAAACCAACAAGTTAACCATTAATATATATAAGCCTCAAGAAAATCAAAAAGAAGAAGAAGAAGAAGAATACCTTTTATTGGAATAAAGTGGTTTGGTTCAACTTCAAGCCATTAACTTGATATCTAGACTATGATGATATGATATGTGTAGCGCTCATATGTTTGCTTTTATATATAGAGGATGAGATCTGCCCAAAAGGCATCAATTTAGTAGATATTTTTAGTGTACCTTTTTATTAAATGACTAGAAAATTTAGTTTATTAAATATTATAATTTTTTTATTTTTTAAGAAATAAAAATAAAAAATCTAAAAAATTTTAAAAAATATTATCGCATGTATGGTGATCAAAGTTACGGTAACAACCGAGGGAGGTGCTCATCTTAGGTGCATACTGAATTCCCGACATCATTCAGTCGTAGAAAAAGTGATAAGAAATGCCAAAATTAGCTTTAATGAAAAAAGTTACAATCAATCTCCAACGTACGTTGATCTCTTCCTTATAGCCTCATATCTCACCAACTTAGTTGGAAACTCAAGATTAATTAATTGTACCTTTCATCAAATGTCACCCATTCTTTATTTCTAACCTTTTTTTTTAAATCACATAATATGCAATTTACAAATATATTTGCAAATTCATGAGATAGCTAGTTCATGGGTTCACCTATTTTCTACTTTTGAGAGATCTATAAATTTTTTATTTTTTATTTTAGTATTAAGGAATAGCATTTAAAGCTATTTGAGTATGCATGGGTAGGTAGCCGTAGGTTAATTGGAGATAAAAATGTAAAGAATTAATTTTTCTTCTTCTATCAATTCAAAAGTTCTTAGCTCCTGTCACCACACAATTACTTGTGCTTTTCACCTCAAAACTCGAGGTGAACGAATCTTTCCCCATCTTCAATCTACGCGTTTGAAAGCAAACTCCACCTACTTTTCTCATCTCTGTCTGCCTACTATTCCTTGAAAGGATGACATGGGTATGGTTAGGTATAGTTATAATTATAGTTATATTTAAATCGTATTTATTATTTTATATTCAATTTTTATTCAAAATCGTATTTATTTTTAAAATTTATTAGATAAAAACTAAATCAATAATACAAATAATTACCGATAATTGAATCACAATTTTTTTATCCATTCATAATCTTTCGCTCCCTCTTCCCCTTCCCGTAAATTTTTAGTTCTATATTTAATTAATTTTATAACTTTAAATATTTTATATAAATAAAATAAATATATTCATCCATTACAATAAAATTATTTATAAGTAAATAAAAATAAAAAAAACTTGTTAAGTAATTATTTTTTTATCTTTTTGGAACAATATATTAGAATTTCATCTTTCTTATTATTTTCATACCGCATAATTTAACATGCATTATATATATAGAATTACATATTTTATATGTTATATATCTTTCACTCTCTATTATTAGAAGAAAAAAATTCTATATATTTATAGCCAATAAAATTTAACTCTAATTATACTCTGTAAATTTTAAATTTTTATATTTCTTATACTTAGTATCATGTCTTATTCCGTCTCCTTGAAAAAAATATTCATGATTTCAATTATATATATACACGAACAAGGTTAACAAAGTTATGTTTTTTGTCAATAAAATTTTGACTCAACGACATATAATCTATCTAAACACAATTTACTTTAAAGTTTATAAATTTACAACATGATTTACTTAAATATTCAAACTCAGAAAAGTTGCTGTTTTTGCCTTCAAAATTTATAAAATATTATACTTGTAAGTTTGGCATTAATCAAAAGATGAATTCTTGTCCCGGAGAACCTGAACAAGTTACCCGTGACCTTTACTTCTTAATAAACTTCTTGTATTATAAAATAAATTTTGTATGAATCTTTTACGGTGTTACTTAACTTACAAGGGACCTTCCAAATTTTGTGTATTTATTTGTCATTGAGTGAGACCAAAATTGAATCTTTTTATATGCTTGATTAGAAAACAATGATCCACAAATACAGGGAGTGGAGTCTCTATATAAATAGAAAAGTTGAGCATAATTGAAAAACAATACGATGAAATTTTGAAGTGTGCAATTAGGGGAGATGGTATTACTTGAGATGTATAATTTAATTTAGTTAATTTGTTATTTAATTAACTCAGTTCATTTTAATTCACGTTTAATTTGAGTTGAGTTAAACAGTTCATGAATTGATTCATTTAATTTTTTAGAAAATAAATAAATAAAAATATTTATAATTTTATTTGTAAGCAAAATTTTTATTATCAATATTATCTTTTTTTTTATTTTTTAAAAATAAAAAAAATACTATCTTTTAATTTTCCATAATGAACTATATTAATTAATATTTTTTAACAAAAGAAATTTGTATATAAACTCATAAGTTACTTATGAGTTAGATGAGTTAATTTATTTAAACTCGTAAACTAATTGAGCTGAGATCTTTTAATACATTAATTCATTTTATCAATCTTAAGATTTGAATTATTAATGATAATATTTATCTCAATTTAGAAAACAATTGAATAAGTAGCATTAATCTTACTAGTTATGCATGGTACGTTGGACGGGACTTGATTCAAGTCCAACACAACTTAATTTTACTCTAAAATTATAACTAAAAAAAGTCATAAAAAGAACGGGAGAAAAGAAAATTAAGGAATAAAAACAACTTCAATTATGAATTTTTTTTATTATTATTATTTTCATTCCAAGGAATCATATATATTTATAAAACTATAACTGTTAATTTTGAACCGGGGAAAAAATTGAAAGAGAAGTTGAAGATTTTTTTTTATCTAAGTCGTAAATCACTTCAAATATAAACTACTAAAGGGTCTGAAAAAAAAACAGATGTTGACACAAAAATTATATTCTAAAAAATAACACAACATTAAATGAATCCATATATGAAATTTAGATAAAGAACCCTGCCAAATCAGACGAAGAAAATGAATTTTACATGAACTAATGAGATAAAGAAGACATTTAATCTTACTAGACCAATTAATATAAGGAAAATATCTTGTTATAACTACACTACTTAACATTATTTTAAGTGTTAAAAGTTAACAAATTCTCTCTCCTTATTATATATTAATTTCATTTCATACCTTAGTCATATATACCTACTATACAACATTACTCATAAGTATACACACACTACACTTCATTTGATGGTCATCTACTAATCAATATCTGATCAACCTTAGTGTCAACAACTTATCAACCTTTACATGTGAATTGAATTAAGGTTCAGAAAAATAAAGAATTAAAAAGACTTCATCTATTATTTATTAGTATTTTTTAATAATAAAGCTTATAGCTGATATTTTTTTTAAATGAATATATATATATATATATATATATTGAGTTATTATATATCTTGTGTAGTCACATTCATCTGATGAGTCTAACACATTTTTTTAAGCCAACTTCTTCTGGTGAAGTTTGCTTAAGTGATCTACTTCATCTTATATAATCACGATCATCTGATGATGTTTACTAGATTTGATGAAATTAATATTTATATGAAGTTTACTTCATCATGCACAATTAACAATGGTTTGAATTATTTTAAGAAATTAAATAACACATTTTATTAATCTCCTTATCATTTTAAAAATAAAATAATAAATAGAGAAGGAATAATAAGGATCATTTTAATAATTTAAGAGAACAATAGTATTTTAAAGGAGATGGCCTAAAAAATCCAAATTAAGTGTCAATTAGAAAAACCTCTATTTTCCGAGAAACTCTTATATGATCCTGGCTCACCAACTAATTTAAGTGACATCGTAAATCCTTCTATTTAATGACTGATCTATGTATTAAATTATCCATTATGATAAAAGAAAAAATCTTCATATTCCTTTCACTTTTATTGTACATTTAATAGAAAAACTTGTTTTGTGATTAGTTACATTTAATAGCCTTTTTATTGTACTAGTTAGGTTTATTTTAGTACTTTTTTTGTTAATAATTTTTTTAATAAAGTTTATTTTTATATTTTAAATTTATTTCAGAAAACTAATTATATCTTAAGATTAAAAATTTGATTTTACATTATTGAATTTATTTATAAAAAGAGGATAAAATAGAACAATAAACAGTGAACTTAACGTTTCAAAATATTTTATGATATCTAATGACAACAATACAGATTTAATTAAGCATGTAACAATCAGAACCAAAATCACTAATAAAGTACACACAGAGTAGATATGAGGTTAAGAAGAAGATCGAAAACAGATTCATGTACACAAAGAAACTAATTGCTACCATGGATTTGCTCAAAAGAATTAAAACTAATGTGTGAGGCATATCTGTAACACATATTTTATCATTTAATTCTAACAATATTTAAATATAAGATTATGAAATTTTATCATTTTTTTTATAAAATAAGATTCAATATTATAAAATCAAATTTGCACTCATGAAAATATTAATTTTAATATGAAGATATAATTAATTTTTTTAAAAATATATTTGAAGTAAAAAAATAAATCTTATTAAAAAATGCATTAGCAAAAAAAGTAATAAAATAAACTAACTAGTACTGTTAGCCAAAAAAAAATCTAATACAATAAAAATGCTATTAAATGTAACTAAACACAGAACAAGTTTTTTTATTAAATGTAACTATTAAATATAATAAAAGTGAAAAGTATATGAAGAGTTTTTCTTTTATTATATTTTTTTGTCATATAAGAATTTAAAATACAATTATCTTTTAAAATTTATTTGAATAATTTAATACATATGTCAGTCATTAAATGAAGAAGATATATTAACTAAATGAGTTGGTGAGATAGGCTTATATAAAAGTTTCTAACATAAAATAAACCATATCTCCTAGAGTTGCCTTAAACAACAACACATTCATGTTACTTTTTCATACTTTTTAATTATTATTTATTACACAATATTAAATATTTTAATTATATAATTTTTATATCAATATATATTTAGTTTTAAAATCAAATCGTATCATAAAATATAAAAATAATAATGTTTTGTAAAAATTTAATACAACTAGAAAGTATTAATATAAATTATGATGAATACATAACTTAATCTGTTTAAATTTTTAATTATAAAATTATATGTCATATTTTTTCTTTCATCTTAAATTAAAAATAATATCTATATTATTTTAAAATTTAATAAAAATATAAAATAAAATAAATATTGATTTAAATAAATTTTATAATAAAAATTATTTTCAATACAAATTATTTTGTTAAAATATTTATAATTAATTTTATTCAACTATATTATATATCTTATCACCAAATATTATATAAATTAAATATAATATAATTCAATATATTTATGCATTAAACATGTGAAGAAATTAATCATAGAAAAATTAAAAAAAACAAAAATTAAGAAAAATATAATAAAAAATAATAAATGATATGTACCTAATTGTCTATTATATATGGGTATTTTAAAAAAATATTTCAAAACGTGTTATCAAATTCTAATATATATATATATATATATTAGAAATATGGAAATGAATCGATAGCTATACGATTTTATATGCAAGTTTTTACATCACTAGACTTTGACGGTGTTGGTTCAATGGGAAAGTAGTTAGCATTGATACTAACTACCTCCTCATTGAATGCATACCATCCTCATTGAATACACATACCATTGAAATTAGGTGTATTAAAAAGTAGTATACATAAATAATAATCTATCAAGAACCTGGAAAATATACATCAGCTAGGGGATGCAGAGAATGAGAATTCATTTTCCTAGCTGTTTTTTTAGTAAGTTAAAAAGTAATTTTTAGTCTTGAAATTAAATATCTCCCTAAATAACCAAAGAATATCAGACAATAAATAAAAAGAAAACAAAAGACCATTATTACTCAGATGATCACTACAAGTCTACAAATGTGGTTATTATTATTATTTTTTTCTCTTTAATATATAAATATCTTTACACACTTACAAGCAAACTTAAAAAATTTGTTATTTTGACATATTTATTATAAATCACACTTTTTCAGTTACAATTTTCTGGTAGGGAGGCTGTCCTTTTAAGTTACTACAAGATTTCGATAAAAATATGCAGATGTTTTAATTTATTCATCATCATGTTCGTTGATACATATACTATTCCCATTTTGTTTTGATTCTTCAACAAAGACATACATATTGGAGCCTAAACCCATGTATATCTTTCATGTCTGTTTAGAATTTTCAAATTAAATTCCTAAACCTGACCCTAAAATCATATGGAGTCTGTTTAAGCTTGATATTTTAGAACTTAGAACTAACTAGGGTTGTCATCAGAGTGGGTTGAGGCAAAGACATACTCCCACTCTTTATCCTTGATTTAAAATTTGCCCTTCATCCCTTCTTAGTTTCCTTGCGTGGACATAACATGTGGGAAATGAGGATCCAAATGATATGTTAAATATTATTTTTTCTAATTTTTTTAGTAATTTTTGATTTTTTGATAGATGAAAAATTATAATAAAAACTAAATCAATAATAAATATTTTATGATACGAATGAAAATAAAACTTTAAAATTTGATATAATCTTGTATGATAAAAAAAAGTAAACACTATTATTCTTACTATAAGAATAAAAATAAAATGTATTTAACATTATATTCATAATATTTTATACTAAATTTTTTGACAAAATATTATTATAAACTAATTTAAAATAATAAAAATAAATTATAAGATAATTATAACACTTTAAAATTTTAGAATTTAAACAAATAGTTTAAATAACTTCTAAAAAAATTGCTTAATTTTTAAAAGAATAAAAACATAAAATATAATATACATTAGTCATCACTTACAAATACTTTAAGTTTCAACCTAATTAAATTTTGAAAAACTTTATAAAATATAAATAATTTTATATATTTCTTAAAATGAGGCATATAGTTTATGAAAAAAGAGATTGAAAATACAATTCATATCATTACTCGTCTCATATCGTAAAATATAGATCCTTATTTTTTATTTCTAATTTTATTGTCTTCACCGTTGCTTCTAATTAAATAATTCTTATAAGGATTTGTCCCAAAACATTAATAACTCTAGAATTGACTTAAGTTAATATTCGAGTTTAAATTATGCAAAAAATTATATAATGATTTCATAAAATTTATAATTTTTTTGATCTATTAGTGAAAATAGATATTATATGTATTAAACGAGAAAACTAGTTTAAAAATAAATAATTAACATATTGTTTTATAATTTTGGTGATTTTTTTTAAAAATTTATATTAAATATGATAATATTTTTGATATATTTATAAAATTTAATTACCAAACTTTTACTGAATCAATACTTAAAACCTTGCTTTATATTGGATTCAAACCGAGATTATAGCATAAATGTTTGAGCGTAACTCTAAAATATTTTAGGTAGGGCCAGATTCGTCTTCGTATGCGATTGGACTTCAAACGAGGTTGGATAAAGGCAGGTGAATCCGACTTTGAACCCTAATGGGCTAAAAATTCATGCAGGTATGTATGCATGTCGTTATATTATTATTATTTTTTAAATTATCAAAGGACATTAGATTATTTCTTAGATCATAGAAAATGATTAATTAAAATATTATTATAACAATATTTCATATTGCTTATAATTATTAACTCCATTGTTCTTAATTATTTTTTAATTAAGAAATTCAAAATGCTTAATTACTATAAAATAACGCATTATATACCAGCTCACCCTTCGGAAGAAATCTAAGTCCTGATATTTAATCTGAAAAATACCCGAACCCTATCAGGTTCTTGATAAAAACTTAATATATAGGGTGTCCATGAACACTCCAAACACCAGCAGCAAAGCGACCTTTACCATATATAGTCATAAAATATTATATATAAAAGTATAGGTTATCATTCTTTACTATGCACTAAGTTATAAAAATTTACTTTCTTAAAAAATGCGTTACATAAATCAAATTATTTTCTTTTTTCAGTTAATTACAAGGTAGAAACAAATTTAACTCAATATAATTATTCAATACAATTAACATCAAGTTAATATAAATTTAATATAATAAAATAAAATTGTTTAAATATATATTTTTATTGTTAAAAAAATAAAAATATTAAAAGATTAAATTTAAAAAAATGATAATAATTAAATATTAAAACAAATATTTTTGTAAAAATACTCATATTAATTATCATTTATTTTATCGTTAGAAAATACCTTTTGAATATGAATATGATTAACTAAAGGCATATTAAGACATGAAATTGGTTGACAATTTTTTCTTTTTATTTTTTTCTTATGTAACAAAATAATTCTATTACAAAATTTAATTAAATTAATATTTAATTTATTTTTTATACTTTATATATTTTTAAAATAAAATAATATTTTTATTTTGAGATAAAATAAAAATTAAGACATATAATTTTAAAAATTAAAAATTCAGAAAAATTAATTTAGATATTCATACTATCTAAAATTTATATCCCCTAATGAGTTAAAATTTCTACATCCATATAAATTTAAACAAATTAAGGTTCTGATATGAATACCTCTTCTTCAATACAATTTTTCAAAAAATTGTATTAACATCAAGTTAGTTATCTTATAGACCATTGTAAAACAACAGTAAGTGTAAGAACTATTTTGATTTTGCTTGGCTCTACAATTAGATCGGCTAAAGGTATCTGTATAGTCAATACCTACGGTTTGTTGAAAGCCTTGGTAAAACTCTTGACTTGTATTTATCCAAACTCCTATCAGCAAGAAGTTTGGTTGTAAAGACACATAATATATAATATAAATATTTTTATTTATATTATTTCAAAAAATTTATATTAAATATTTGAATACATATTATAACTTTTATAATATATCGTATGCATAATATTGTTCTTAATTTTTAAATATACTCTCTAAATTACTTGAATCGCTTGAAGTTATAAAATTTCGTTTTGATACTATAAAAATGTTTACTTTACTTCGTTAATATATAACTCAATTTTTATATACTTAATATTACTAAATAATACAAATCCATGTCCAAGCACTTGCTCGTTGAGAACATAACAGTGAAAAGAGAGGAGGAGGTGATACACAGAAAGTGACTAGAAAACTCATAGTATTGATGTTTAGTGCATAATACTATTTATTGATCCATTACAAGATATTTCTAGATCAAAGTGCTATGGCATAACGGCCTAACAAACTCCCAGCATTGTATTCTTATGCTAACAGCCTATAAGGCTAGTATACTAGCTACTATCACTGTTGTTGCTAACACCTTCTCTTTCTTACGGTATCGAAAGGAGAATCTACATATTTAGGGTTTGTGAAATTCTTTTATATTTAAATAAGATAATTGTTAGTCAGTGTTATGGAACCCCTGGATGACACTATCTTCATTTAGGAATTTTTTTTTTTTGCCTAGATCAATATTTATGGTTGCTTTCTATAGTTGTGCCAATATGTTTTGAAGCTGTTGTCTTCACTCATGTATGCATACTTTTAAAATAGATATATGATATAAAAACTTGTAAATTATCTAATATCTCTTGCTACACAAATCTATGTGTGTCTTATGGCCTTTTTTTCCTGAACTTTCGGATATGTGGGCTATAGACGCTATGATCATGGCTGAATTGTTTATTCTTCGAACTTTATTTCCTAGTGTTATGTATGTGTATCGGTAAAACTTATAAAAATACAATAATATATTTATTGGTTGTTCAAGTTAGATAATAAGATAATAATTTCTCAAAAAAATTTCACTCTATCAGTGCGCTGATAGTACTATTATTTTTGAATTTCAACTATATGCTAACTTGTTGTTGGTTATATAATATATACTGATAATACCCTGCTCCAACTCAAGAGTTGTTATGCATGAGAATTTTGTGAAATTTTAAATATTTAATTGAGAGTCACGCATGTGAAACATATTTTGTAAGATTGTTTACTTAGTAGTTTTGTCATTAGAGAGACCCTTTCATTTAATTTCTTACTGTCCATATGTACTATTTGTATAGTAGATTGCTCAATGATTTTTTTCTTTTTCATGGTCCACCTATTTGTTTAGGAAAAATTGTGTAAAGCAAACACATGGCAAAGAGCACAGCATACAACCGATGTGGTCTCTCTTTTATCTGAAATATGAATTGGCACGGCAAAAAATGAGTGCTAGAGTGGTATACAAACGGCCAACTTGCCTGCAACAATGCTGGGGAGATTGCTAGTATGAGAAAATTATATAACAGCATTGGTGAATTTAATGCAGAGACCACAACAAGTGATTTTGGGCTTAGTGCTGGCCTTCAGAGGTTGATTTCTTGAGCCTTCCTTCAACAGCAACAAGCCAAAGGTGATTCATTTAATGGGTTATTGCTAACCAAGTTTGTGCGTTTACTTCAAAATTTGTTAATATTGTCGAGAAAGGTGGATAAGGCAACCGCATTTCTTTTGTCAAATCTGGTAAGAATTCCATTTTTATGTGCACGTATTTCCAGTTTCTAAAGTCTATTTCTCAGTATTAGGCCATATATCAATTTGTAGTGAGGCCTCAATACCTTAAATTTATCATTTGTCTCTATCATAAGGCTAACTTGCTCTTAAATTTAAAAGTTATTATTCTATGGAAAGAAAGATGAATCTGTTTATCTAAAGTAATTATGAAATCTTAAGAGTATTTAGTTGTTCTTAAATGATTACTCTAATGGCAGTTGGTGGCAGCAGTTGCAAGAATGATTGTAGTGGTAATAGGGTTTGTAATGATGAATTGGGATAATGCTAATGCTTCCATGGATTTACCAGTCAGTATTGAAGTTTTTCTCATTCTTATATTATAACATACTAATGGTATTAATTCATTTTGCCTATGGTTGTTCTATTACATTGAGATCTACTGCTTGGTAAATTTCTGGGGAAAGTTCCATAATATGGCTTGAATGCTTCTCTATTTATAGTGGTATACCATTGTATTTTGATTCATACAACTTAGAATTTTCCATGGGTTTTGCAGATTTTTTATATACATGATACCATACATCAATTATTAGCATTAGATATTAATCATTAAGTGCTTGGCAGAGGTGTCGGAAGTGGTTTAGGTCTATGTTGTGATTTAATGACAATTGAAGTTATCATTATCCATTCACAATTGTCATGATTATTCATTATTTGGATATGGAGGGTTTTTTTTTTTTTGATGATGTTCCTTATCGTTGTAAGTTAAGCTAGGATTATGTATGTGATGAATATGTTATCCTAAATTTAGTAGGGGTGGGAGGATGAGGTCTTCCATATATAGTTTTTCTTTCTTTGAAATGTGTAGTTTGTTATATTGGTGATTTGACTTTATTAATTGTTTTCTTGATGTAGATGTGAAGGACATATAGTTTGTTATGATCAATTACTATTTTCCATCATCAAGCCTTGAGGATTATGTCCAGAGAATTAGCCGTATTGGTTGTGCAGAGCCAAAGGGAACTACCTATACCTTTCTCAAGCATGTCAAATTTGCTTGGGAGCTAATTAAGATCCTCTAAGAAGCATGTCAAATTTTGTCTCCCTACATTGGTAGCTTTGATCCGATCAACTAGTTCATATCTATGAGGTAAGTTGTCTCTCCTTGATATTGTAATTGGCATAATATGTATATATATATTGTTCCCTTGCTCTGTTTCCCCATCAGACTTGGAATTGAAAATTTCAATTCATTATGGTATTCCATCTATGGCCTCGCTTCTTGCTTTCAATCTCATTTAGCAGTTGGGACTCTATTGCTATCTATATTTCGTAATTCTCTAAACTCGTTATCTTTGCATTAGTGCCCGAGCCTACGATGGCGTTAAATATACTACGAGAGTAAATTCTATGACATCAACTTTATGTTGAGGCTCTTTAGGCTTCATTCATTTGTAGATTATTTAGATTGTATCACCTCGTAATTTACGTTTTTAATTCTTTGTTTGGTTATTTATTTAGAGTTTTTTTCATTTTTCTTGTCAATTTTAAATCCCTACATCAAAGTTTTGAGCTTTATTGTTTGCTTATTGGTTGTTATATGTTGCATCAGGCTAATATGGTTATAATTTATCTTCTCTGAATCTATCATTTTTGGTTCTTGCTGGAAATTGTTTATACATTTAGTCTTGCTTGGATTAGAATTTTGTTTTTGGATTGTCTTATTACAACTGTGTAATTTTTGTAATGGTCGAAATTGATAGAATCCTAATCCAAATATAGGATTTGGTATTGTATTATATTATATCAACTGCATTGTGGAAATCATTTTATGGTCAATTGAATCTATCATTTTATGCCAAATTACTTTTTTCTACTGGATGTAATGTTTTAGAATGACTCTCCACTTACAATGCTATTTTCTTATCATTAGGATCTATTCATATTAACCACATTACCCAACTTTTAAATTTTCATAATCTATAATGATTTTGTCTCCATGTATACTGCATGTGACGATGAACAGCCAGGGACATCATTATTCCTTTGGAGAATGTTGATATGTCTAATGGGAATCTCTCTGATGCACATTATTATTTTTAATTATGTTTGTATTTATTTTTTAGTTATGAATGTTTTGTCTTTTGCCAATGATGTATTCCAATTCACGCATTGATAAATTTATTATAATTTATATTAAAAATGAGATTAATTGAAATGTATATGATCACAGTCTTATATAATTTCGAAACCAAATGATATGTTTATGATCTCGGTTAAAAATCGAAATAATATGTAAAAGTCTATGATCTCTCTCATTTAAGTCTCGATTTTTATAACCGTGGTCATAGATCTATGATCACGGTTAAAAATCGTGATCATATATCAATTTTATAGTAGTCTTTGATGTTGTTTTCTTGCCAATCAAGTGCTTGAAGTAGCTGGGAGAAAGAGATGAATAGATCAAGTTTTTGGTAGTATTTATTGTGATTAATTAAAAATAATATTGGATTTGTTAGTCAAAATAGGAGGTGCCTGATTTAGAAGAAAAATCATGGTAGGTGGTTTCTCATATTGTCAAAGATGGAGGTGCCTAACCTTATTTGAATGAAGAATGAGAAAACTAGGTAGCCTAATTTTGTTGAATAAAAAAATGTTTGACATATGAAATGAGAACTTGAAGGCTATAAATATGACTTTTATTTCTTTATTGTTAATCATCCCAAAAATAAAGAAAAACTTGTATGAGAAGTTTTTTGAGTGAAAATTTTGTGGGAAAATTCTTTGGGAATTGTAATTTCTTTTGTCTTTTGGGTGTGAGAAAATTATTGAAAGTATGGTTGTAACAATTTTCTACATAGTAAATTTTTTCTCTGGTTGTCTTTTGACAACAAAAGTAATTTTTCTCCAATTTGAAATTTCCACTATAATTCTTGTGTTGTGTATTTTTTATTTCTCTGTTCTTTGATATTCTGCTAAGAAAGATCTTGAGAGGGAAAATTTATGATTATATCATTTGATCCAAATTTCCTAACAACTAGTATCAGAGACAATTTAAAAAAAAAAGTAGAAATGTCAAGAATCAAGATTGACATTGAAAATTTTGATGGGAGAATCAATTTTGGCATGTGGCAAGTACAAGTCAAAGATTTGTTGATCCAATATGGGTTACACAAGGTGTTAAAGGAGAAACCAGCCCCTGTTATCGGTATTGAGTCTAGTAAAATCAGCATAAGTAATGAAGATTGGGAAGATCTTGATCTAAGAGCTGCAAGTGCAATTCGGTTTTGTTTGGCCAAAAATATTCTTGCAAATGTGCATGGAATATCTATGGCCAAAGAACTTTTGGAAAAGCTTGAAGAATTGTATCAGGAAAAAGGCGTCTCAAATCGGGTGTATCTGAATGGGCAGTTTCATACTTTGTGTAAGAATGAAGGAATTATTATGTCTGACCATCTCAGTATTCTCAATGATATTGTTTCTAAACTAAAAATCATTAGAGTTAAACTTGATGATAAAGATATAGCTTTAAGGCTTATCTGGTCTCTTCCATCTTTTTATGAACACATGAAACCTATCTTGATTCATGGAAAGGAGAAAATAATTTTTTCAAAAGTTACCAACAAGCTATTTTCTGAAGAAAAAAGGCTGAGTGGTGGAAAAAATATTTTGCCTGAAAACTCAACATTGGTAGCTGATAGCTAGAAGAAAAAGAATTTCATAAAAAAGGAGATAGTGTGCTAGGGGTATGGAAAATCTAGACACCTCAAAATAAATTGTCCGAAGGGTGGAGCTGATTCGACAAGAAGCTCAAATACCTACAATGATGCTAACAATATATCTGTTTTCGAAGACTATGATGATGTTTTTTGAAAAAAGTATGTACATCCTCATGACATGTCGCTAGTCTCCAAATATTGCTATGAAATAGGATGTGTTATTGCTAGCGGATCCACAAGTTTGCACACAGACATTGGCTTGGTATAGATGCAAGATGTGTGGTGGAAAGGATGTCGATGGTTGAGGAACTCTAAGGAAAACCAAGTGTGACAGTTGTATCATAAATTTCAACAAGTTTTTTGACATGAGCCGATGTAAAATTCTTAGAATTGGTGATTAATTCTAAGTTGGTGTACTCTTTATGGTGGAGTATGATAATTCTCGGTGCAGAGAATTATGACGGTTGGAGTCGACCGTGTTGTAGCGGTAACTATGTTTATTTTTAATCAAGGTGAAGATTGTTGTGATTAATTAAAAATAATATTGGGTTTGTTAGTCAAAATAGGAGGTGTCTAATTTAGAAGAAAAATCATGGTAGGTAGTTTCTCATATTGTCAAAGATGGAGGTGTCTAACTTTATTTGAATGAAGAATGGGAAAATTAAGTAGCCTAATTTTGGTGAATGAAGAAATATTTGACATATGAAATTGGAACTTGAAGGCTATAAATATAGCTTCATTTCTTCATTGTTAATCATCCCAAAAATAGAGAAAAACTTGTATGAGAAGTTTTTTGAGTGAGAGAATTTTGTAAGAAAATTCTCTTGACTTGTAATTGCTTTTGTCTTTTGGGTGTGAAAAAATTACTGAAAGTGTAATTGTAACAATTTTTCACATAGTGATTTTTTTAGTCGTCTTTTGACAATGAAAGTGATTTTTCTTCAATTTGAAGTTTTCACTATAATTCTTGTGTTGTATATTTTCAATTTTTCTATTATTTAATATTCTACTAAGAAAGATCTTGAGAAAAAATTTATAATTATACCATTTGATCCAAATTTCTTAATAATGCTATCATGTCCATCCCAAAGTAAGAAGTCATGGTTCTTTTCTAGTACATCATAAACTCTCTATTGCAATCAATTGTTTCTTGATAAGTTGTTGTGGTGAATTTGAGCTGGATTTGATAAGATTTTGTAAGCCATACATTATAATAACATGAATCGGATGCTCTTTAAACCAAACCAGGTAGTTTGATTCATCAAGTTTTAAATAAAAAATTGGATTAATTGGATAAGTAGGCAATGATGTGTAGTTCATCTATATTGTATTTGTTGTTGTGTTCATAGGTTGATTAGAAGCCAAAAGGAGAAGAAAGTAGATTAATATAACTACTAGTAAGAGCATGTATTGCGAAAGAAGGTGGATCAGTCATGAATGAGCTTAACCAAGCTTTGATACCATGATAAACATAACAGTAAAAAGAGAGGAGGAGGTGATATACAACGAGTAGAAAACTCATAGTATTGATGTTTAGAATATAGTACTATTTATAGGTCCATTACAAGATATTTTTAGAGTGAATTGATAACTGTATAATTGACTCATAGTACTGCATTCTTATGCTAACAGTTTATAAGATTAATCTACTATTATTTCTTCAAGTATTGATTTTTTCAACACTTTTATTATCTACGTGTACTCTTTGACTTAGTATCGAAAAAAAGAATAGAAAAAAAAGAAACAGAAGATATTTTTCTTTCTATGAAGAGATTTTTTGCAAAAAGCTTCACAATTAGGAAACAATTATTATTTATATGGGCGTTAGTTTACGAAGAAAATTAGAAAATATTTTTGCTACATATATATATATGTGGCCGTCGGCTGAGGTATTTTTTGAATTATTTCAAAAGATATTGTTTGCATTAGCAGTTATACTGTGTGTGAAGGAAATCTTGCAAAAAAGCTAAACAGCGGAGAAAGTCTTGCCAAAAAGCCAAACTGCAGAGAAAATCTTGTGAAAAAGCCAATTGTTTTATAGTTGTCCCTCATATTAGTAGCATGATGGAAATGTGGTGCCTCATATTCTATTTTGATTTGTGTTTGAATCTCTATATCCGTAATTTAAAACAATTATATAATAAACATATATTGTATATTTCAAGATATATTGTATCGATTGATAAAAAAAAATCATTTTTTAGTTTTACATTTTTATTTTTTGTGCAAAACAAAAATCCAAGAGCTCTAATACTTCTTTAATATTTTACTAACGTTTGTATATTTCACCAATTTATTAATTGCTTCGTTGCAATTCACACAATTTTTCTCATTTTTATATCTTATTATATATCACAATTATAAATAATATTATAATTTTTTCGTTGGATTTATTATAACAGTATTTATATATAACAATGCATCAGATAAAATTTTTTATTTAAAAAAAAACATACGTAAATGTATTACATGTCATTGTATTTAAAAATTAGATAGTCTCCTATTATTTATCGAAGATTTAATTTTTTGGAAAATTAATTATACTCTTATAAGTACTAGAAGGTGTATAGAATACTAGGATATGCTTCTATTAATAAATAAATGAAAAGGTCAGTACTTGTTTATAACTATCATATGCTTCTATTATTGAATGGATCTTAACCTTTTGCAATGACAAAACATGATGCTTATGACTATAAGTTTTAACCCATGCATGCCTCATATTGAGAAATTAAAAAATCTGTAGAATATATACTGAATAATTAGGTCATACCTGGATATAAGTCTGAGATTTGTTGGAAGAGAGGTGATGAATACCATGCAAAGTCTTGTAAAATATTCAGTCCCTTGCTAAAAACCTCATGTTCATTGTCGGATCGACCTCAAATACTTTTTATATATAATCTCTTTCATCGTTTTTTTTTTAATTTGAAAGCATATATATATTTTCAATTTTAATCTCTAACATACTATGTACACAATAAATATGAAAGGATGTATTTGGAAAAAATATTTAAGATTATATATCAAAATGTATAAAAATTTCATTAATTTGAGATACCTAACAAATTAATTAGCCACACATTGTATACTCGAGAACTATACAAATTTAATTTTCAGTCAAATTTGAGTTCTCTTTCATCGATGCTCAACAAACAAAATTAAATTTTCAATATTTGACACTTTTAAAACAGAGATCCATAGAAATATTAGTTTTTATGTCTATTTATATATTTTTACTATAAAAAAATATAATCTATTATTTCATCTTAAATTGATGTTATTTAATTTAAATTATATTTCTTTAAATTTATTAAATGTTAAATTAAATTTAATTCAACTGTTTTATATTATTACAGTGTTAATTATGAAATTTCCCAAAAACATAACGTACTTATTTGCCAAAATGGTTTTGTGTACTCCACCTCCACGCGTATTTATTTGGCTTAAATTCTTTCAAGACTATTAGTACCAGAATTTCTATTTTCTCTATGTCAAATGACCTACCTTTCCTCCACTGACATAATTAAGTATGTATCATTGATATTGACCTTGTAATTAATATCGACTTAATTAGTTCCCCATATTCTTAGGAAAAATTAATAATAAAGTTTCAGATAATACTACTAACTACTCAAACATTTAACTAAAATTAGTGTTATCCACTGGACTAACTACTTTAACAAACCCTTCTTTGTTCATAATATATAGCAATTAACTGCGTTATTACTTTTACAAAAGTTAATACATTTCTTCAAAAATATTCTATACAAAATACTACTAAATTATTGTTTTATCTCGTTCATATCATTTAATTATTTTTTTATTTTATTTATATCACATAATTGATAAAAAATTCTATTTATAATATTAAGTTAATCTTCATCTAATAGTATCACATGATACTGATCAATTTAAATAGTTAATTGATGGTTATAAAATAACAATTTATATTTATATCGTCTGTTAAGTCCCACATTGGCTAAGAGTAAGGTAACAATGCTCCTTATAAGTTTAGTCAATCCTCTAACTCACAAGCTGGCTTTTGAGTTCAGAGTTAGACCTGGATTTCTAAGTTGGTATCAGAGCTAGGCTCTTAGCTTTCTCGTACTCCCATTGGCCCTCGTGCCGTAAATTCGGACCGTGCCGTAAATCCGGACTCTAGCCGATGTGGAGGGGGGATGTTAAGTCCCACATTGGCTAAGAATAAGGTAACAATGCTCCTTATAAGTTTAGGCAATCCTCTAACTCACAAGCTGACTTTTGGGTTCAGAGTTAGGCCTGGATTTCTAAGTTCGTCATTAGATAGAAATTAACGTAATAATATAAATAATTTTTTTTACAAATTAAGTAATAAAAACGAGGTAAAAAATAATTTTGTGGTATTAACAAAACAAATATAATATTTTGATAATATATTTATAAGTTTACATATATTTATGCAATTAATCTGGCAAAGAGCTATATATAGATTATGCACTAAATCTGGCAAAGTGCTATCTTTTTGTTTTTGTTTTGTTTTTTGTTTTTGTTTTTGTTTGTTTTTTGTATTTTTTTTATTGGTTTTACTCATAAGTCCCATATTCTTAGAAAAGAAGGAAAGCATCACATTTAAAAATAAGAAATAAAAATTGGTTTATTAATTAATTGCACTATATAATCTATTTTTGACAAAGTTGAGTTGTAAAACTTCTCCTATATATATCCTCACTCTCAATACCCCATCCCTTCGTTGTTCAATGAAGGATGTAGGAGGGAAGGTTAAAATATCACTGTCATTAAAACAAAAATTAATTGTATATATGCTTAATTAAGGTATTGCACTAATGGAGACTTGGCTGAATGTCTTGCGTAAAGAAATTATAATAAGCCAACAAAATAATTTTTCAGTACAACTGAGAGTCACATAAATGAACATTCATACATAAAATACATGCATGCATATCAAAAATTGAACTAGCACTAGTTAAAAAAATTTGATCGGCATCAATTCTCTTAAAAACTAAAACTTATATAAGATGAACTTAATAATTTATTTATTTTCTTGAGAAAAATAAGTGTTATTTTATCTTTTCAAATACTCATAATTTGAACATTATTCAAGAGTTAATTTTCTTATAATTTGAGAATTTTAATTAATTTTGAGTCAGATTTTCTCAAGGATTCGATCTCAAAAAAATTACATCTTTGGTATCATAAAAGAAGATGTCAGATATTAATTACTCCGAAATTTCAAGCATGGGTTAGGTCATCCAAACAATTTTTATTATCTCTTAAAAACTAGTTAATTTCAAGGCTACTCTAACTATTGCATATACAGATGTACATGTGTTATACTAATTTCATTTGGTCATTATAAGACTATCCATACACAAATAATTAACCATAACCATAAGAACTTATAAAGGAATTGACGATTAATTAGGGTTTTTAAGTGTATATATAGTTTGAGTCTTGAGAGAGATATATATACTTCAAGGTCGAACAGACAACGAAGTTAAGGTTATATACAAAAAAAGGACTGCTCACTTGACAAGAATCGCATGGAATTCACTCACCCGTTAGTAGTTAATTAACGGACTTAGTTTTCTTGTTCCATTGGTGATCAATTGAATCTCTACACCTGAAAAACGAGAATATCTATAAAAGTTAATTCAAAAAATCTGGAAATTAAAAACATTAATTAGTTAAATAATCGAAGGATATTAAGAAGATCATGATAGCCTGCAAGTACCTGGACATATCTTCCTTTTGTATTTGTTCATGGGAATTAAGCTTAGTGTTCTTTCCAAAGCTCAAATCTGACTTTTATAGACTCTACAAGGGTTGGGAAAAAAGAGAGAATTAAAAAAAAAAAATTTGATTTCAATTCTATCTGCCATGGGTTTTAACATGTGAGGAAGTTTGACTCACGGGTGACACACATATATGAAAGCTAATAGTGCATGTGCCTTTCCATTCTTAACAACCTTCCTAGTTTTCTAGCTTTATTAAGTCATATTAAAAAATATAAAAAAACTCCTCTAAATTCAAAATCTAGTTTTTTAAACAAAAAAATATGACCATTATTAAAATAAAAGGTATTTAAGTCCGTGTTTAGAGTCGATTTGACGTTAAAATTGATTTATAATGAATTTTAAAATCGATTTAAAATTTAAATTTAATTCTAATAAAAAAAACTTAAAATTATAAATATTAAAAAAATTAATTTATAAGTAGATTTTATACATCTATTGAATTAATTCACTTTGTTCTAAGAGCCTTTGTTGTAGTAGTGGGAAGGCATGGATGTTGAAGATTGAAAAAGTTATTTTTGAAAATTTAGAGTAAATCCATAAGATTTTTATTAATGACCAGTTATATGGTTATTAATATAGGTATGTGAAAATAATGCACATAACCATACGGTGGATATAAACGAGAAACGATGGCTCGAAGCATTTTACACCTTTTTTTATATAAATATAAAAATTACAGTAAGAATATCTTTTGCTTAAATGGAATTCATTCATATTTGTATATTCTACGATTAAATCAATATAAATTAGAGAAAGATAGTTCTATTAAAAGTATTGCCAAAATATCATCATAAATTTTTTGTTATTTCTCATATTTAAATATCTCCACTCCATACACGTATGTTTGAAAAGATTTATTAATTATTTAAAAAATTACAAATGTTAGATTTTTAAAGAGTTAAAAAGATATGCATATCCCTTTAATGAATTACTTAGGTTTATATATATAAGCTTTTTAATTTACAAGTGTTATATCTCAATGTAACAATCACTTTTGATTTCAACTAATACAAAGACATGTTCATTATTCCAAGATGAGGTCATGTTTATATATCTTTAAAATACCAAAAACATTAACCCGAGAAAAAGGTTACCTCGTGAAGGGGTGTACCTTGTGTCGTTTGTAACACACCGGGAGAAACTATCTCACGTTGTTAATTAGTACTTATTGAGAGGAGGTATTTATGATCTAATATCTTTTTTAGGCATTATTTTCGAACGGTAATTATCTCAGTTCATAATATTTAAATATTAATAAAACTCAATATTGAATAAAATATGTTAGAGACAACATTACATATCTAATAGTCATAAAATTACATGTCAATTATGTACTTTTTATGATCAAATTTCACAAAATAAATCATTATATGTGATAATAGATTTGATCTTTTTACTGCATGTTAACAACAACTTAATAAAAATACTTGCTTGGTATGATTTGAAAAGGTTGCGGACAAAATCGTTTGAATAAAAATTAGGGATCAAATTAGATGAGTTAAAAAAATTAGGGATTAAATTAATTTTAATAAAATTTAAGGATAGTCAAACTATATAAAAGTTATTTTAATAATAAAAATTTACTTCTAAATCAAACAAAAAAATTCGTTAGTGCTTTTAAAACTTAGTAAGCTAGCAAATTTTGTAATTCTTTACAAAAGCACTAATAATATAGAGTCTATTTTATATCATCACTTGTTATAAATTATCACTCCCTGATTGTTGGTGATGTAAAGAGAGTACAAACGTAAACTGTTAGTGATAAAGTAATATAATTATGAAGTTTATAATAATCATCATCATCTCTACCATTTTAAGATCGGATAATATATGATTCATATGAACTCTACAGATTGACATGTTATTATAGTTTTAATTGGTCAATTAAGTCAAAAACTTATAGTTATTTCATCATCTCTAAAATAATTTTACCTTTCAAAAAGAAAAAGTGATCTAATATATATAAATGTAACATATAATAAAAAAAAAAGTAACGAGATTTGTAAAAGAAAAAAAATCATACTTTTGAGAGATTGTTAGGGGTCAAATGGATCATTAACCCTTATACTAATTAACTCCATTTAATTTGATCCCTACACAAATATTTCATTTTAATTACTCCTTTAATTATTAATATTATATTTAATCTGATCCGAAACAACTTATTTTTAAAAAATAAATTAATACCACTCAAATGAAATGAATAATTTAAAGATAAAAAATAAAACTACTAAAACCTATTAGTGCGCCCTTTTTCTAATTTATTTTCTACAAAATGAAACTTAGAAACGTTAACATCTACTAAAATTTACTTTTGTGTCATCTTTTGCTAAGTAATTTTTTTTAAATGAAATATGAAACTTGATATTTTAAGAACATAGATAATAAAATAATGTGTTTTTTTTTTTCAATTTTAAATCAAATTTATTCTAGTTTTAATTAAATGATGTTCCATTTTTTTGTGTGACATCTTTCTTTCATTTTCCTTTAAAATAATAAGAAATTTGATTTTAGGAAGGAAAAAAAAGTGTCTTTGTTTCTTTTTGTGGCTTATCTTTTTTTTCTATTCATCCTACTCCTCCTTTTATTATTATTATTATTATTATTATTATTATTATTATTATTATTATTATTAATATTATTATTATTCAAGTTTAACTTTAGAAAAAAAATTATTAAAAAATGACATAAAAGTATATTGAAAAAACAACAAAAATGTTATCCCTTATTCATAATTCATATATTTTTAATACAAAAAAAAATTTAACCTATAATTTCAAATGAAATGTAGTATAATTAACTATCATATAAATTAAACTATAGTTATTTAAATATGTTAAATGTTGAACTATATTTAATATTATTATAATATTATTTTTATTTATATAAATTTTAAGAGAATTATTTTATGTAATTTTTAAATATATTTAAAGACTTTTCCATTATTTCCACGTTTTCTTTTAAAAACCCATTGTCTGATTGAAGTTTGTTTTTGGGAGGAAAAATAATAATTTTGACTCAAGTTTGTCTTGTTTTAGAAGGAAAAAAATAGTAAATAAATTGACTTAAAAAGAGATATGACTTTTATGACTATTTTCTACTTAAATGGAATGATATTAGTTTTAGGTTTTGTACTACAAATTGAATATAACATTAATAATTTGATGATTAAATTGGATAAAAAATTTATATAAGAATTAAATTAAATATAGTGAAATAACACAAGAATTAATGATGCATTTAAATATGAACGTTAGTAATAAAATGATAAGAATCCAAGATAATACAATTATAATTAAATTAAATTTATAATAAATATGAGTGTATGTACCCATTAACACGAGATTAATTAGAAAACGTACTCAATAAAATTAACACCTATAACGCAAGCAATAGCAAAGAAAGTGAGTGGTGGTTTATTTTTGGAGTTGACTAAGACACATGAATTGAGTATAGTTGACAAAGGAGGACCACACGAGAAAATTTGTGGTTAGCTGCACTAGTGTGATTCTGAAATGCTGATAGGGAAATTAAATTTACGTTTTGTATTTCTACTTTAATTTCTGTACCCAACCTCACATGATCCCACTTTCCATCTACCTGCATCTGAATTTTATAACATCTCTTAACCATAAAAGATATTACATACAATAAAAATTACATGTTAAGGGTAACAATGATTTTATTTTTAAGTGAAATTGATGAATTTAATATGTTATTATAAGATAATACATTATAAATCTTGTTATTATGAAAAATAAATATATTTATTTATTATCATAATTATTAAATATGAACGTTTTAATTCTATAATTATTTTAAAATTAAAGTATATTTTTTATACTAATAAATTATTTTAATTTTATAAATTATAGAATTAAAATTACACATTTATAAATTATAATACTAATTTAACCCATATTCATATAAAATATGGGAAGTTGAAACTTTATCTCTGTTATTTAGTTGTACAATTTTTTGTATTTCGATTATGTACGTTTTTCAACTCCCTTTGAAAAACTCACCAAATTACTATAAAATATTAAACAGCTACTACTTCCCTATTTGTTTGAACAATAAAGATTAATCCAAAAATACTATATATAGTATGCAAGTTGAACCATGAAAATGATGTGATCTAATGGTTTTGTATCTTCATCTTAAGAGTTAGGACAAAAGTTTAAGCATAATAAATATCTAAAAGAATGCAAATAATAAAATCTTATATGTATAACCACTTGTTATATTCTTAGTTCATTAAGAACAATTGATTTTGTTCATATTTTTTTATTTTTATAAAATAAATAATTAAGATTAATATGTTAAATCAAAGTGTAAATGGCTTCCTTGCATGCATAAATCTCTTTCAACATATATAGAGCTGATTTACTTACTGGGTTGTTGAGAGCCATGGGATACTATGTTAGAGTAAAAAATGTGCCACGATTTAAAAATGACATTAATGTGTTGTTTATATATATATATATATATATATATATATATATATGTACCATCAACTTTTAAGAATGGGCGAATTCATTGCATATATAATGGGCTCTATAATTGGGATGAGCTTTTTGGAGTTAGTCAACTCATGCAGTATATTAATGGAATCTACAAATTTATAATTAATTTCACCTATATTTAAAATTAAAATTAAAGTAGTAATCATAAAAAAAATTAATAAAATGTAATATTACAAAAAGTAGAAGTAAAATTATTATGAAAATTACAAACATATTATCTAATTTTATCGAGTAATAAAAATAATATTTAATTATAATTAATGATAAAAAATATACTATTATTTTATATTTTGGTGGTTATATTATATTTTTGATGGTATATTTGTATAATTAATAAGAAAATTGATAATAATTCTGTAACATTAATTATAATAATTTATACCCCTTATAAAAAATTTGGTGATAGATTTGTATTAATATTTAAGAGTTTAATAGTAGATTTGTCACAATAGTGATATATAGATTTATATCACTAATAATACTTAAATGTTATTTTTATAATTCGATAAAATTAAATAATATATTTATAAATATTACAATAATTTATGATTTATGATTAAAAAGTTAATTTTATGAATTATTATGTTTTTTTTTAAATAATCATCAATATATTTAATAACAATTTTTAGTTAATGAATTAAAAAAAATCAAAAATAACTTACAAATTGTTTAATAATACTTTACATTTTTTGATTTCTTTTCAAAAAATTTAAAAATAAATTTTTTATTATTATTATTTATAAATTTTATATTTTTATCCATTTTCATCACATACTTATAAGTATAAAAATGGTAGAACTTGATTTATTCTCTAAAAAATTATCTAATAAAAAAAATCAGAAGTTAAAAATTTAATTAAAAATCTTATTTTTAAAGATTTATAAATCCATTCTATATATTGGTAATAATTCTTAAAAAAATTAAAATTAAAATTAAAAATCGTTAGTCAATATAAATACTTGAAAAATCACTTAAAAACCCATAAATTGAAAATAAAAATCATTATCAAATAAATACCAAAGTAATCAGTTATATTTGTTTTTATTAACATTCATTCATTATATACCAGATAATTTATTACTATACAATAAAGGGTAGTAAATAGAGTTTTTGGTTCAAAACAAACTTAAACACGTGTAAAGAAGATACAGTACAACTGAGGATCTGTCAACAATTTGTTACACTGTAGAATCCAATGCCTAACAGCATCCATAACAGCTAATAGAGGTAATTAATATAATGGCAATTTTTTTTAATTACTTGTAATATTCGTACTCATATAATTTAGGCTCAAACCACATATTTTTTTTACATTTAATTACTTTCTGAAGTTTGAACGCAAATCTGACTGCCTGTACTTAAGGTTAATTCTATGAGAATTTTGAAAGTTTGTTGTCTATGGATTTTGAAGCAATGTTTTTTTCTACAAATATACGAATAAAAGTATTTAAAAAGTACGTGGAACACTTATTGTATAAATAGTGAACCTTACTTTCTTTTATATGTATATATAAGAATGAAAAAAAAAATTAACTATTTTATTAGTTGATAAATTTTTAATATTTTTTACACATAATTTTTAAAATTTTATACACAAATCTTAACTTGATTATTAAAATACATATTTATGATTCAAAATTATGATATTTATTTATCAAGTTTTAAAACTTGGGATTAAATATATAATTTAAAGTTTAAAAACATACATATAAAGTTTTAAAATTTTAAGAATTAAATTATATATTTTAAAATTTTAAAAACTTATTTGTAAATCTAATTAAAGTTTATCTTGAATAATGATATAGAGATTTTAAATAATAAAAACTTAATAAACGTTTATACTATTGAAAATATATACAAAAATGACCCAATATCGTATAAGTTTAGGATTGTATTATTTTATTATCAAGTACGAAACATGTTGACGAATTTACAATAAACTACTTTGAAGTTGGTCTATATTGATATATGGGTGAATAGTTGTTAGAAAGTTTGTTACTATAGGTTATGTTATTAGTAGATAAAACATTGTATCTTTTTTACATCTTTAATTTTTTATATGATTTAATTATTTATATAATTTTATTTTTAATTATATTTAAAAATATATATATTATACTTTTAAACATAACTAAAAATATATTTTTTTATGTTAAAAACAATATATATAGATTAAAAATATAATTTTATTTGTAAATAAATTCATGGTCTTTTCATTTTTTTCTTTAAATTAAATCTTTATATATATTCTCTCACTCACTCTCCTTAAGTCAACTTTCAAAATACATTGTAAGTAATTCCAATACGGTGGTTGTCGTAAGGGTCACACCCAATCACCCCTTCTAATACCACTTAGAATATGTTAGTATAAAAATAAAAATAAAAATTAAAAAAAAAGCTTAAATTAGGATGAGTCAATATATTGTGGGATTTATTTTTTTTTATTTATTTATTTTTGTACATTTTAACAATAACTCAATTACAATTGTTAATTTAAGCAACTACTTAGTACATTCGTCAAAAAAATTCACCCAAAAAAAACATGATAAGGCTGTATAGAACCCAAAAATAACAACTTGAATAAGAGGAAAATTCTACATCCTCAATTAATCAACCATCCCCCATAGGCAGATGTATATATGCAAGTGGACAAAAGGTGCACCAACCTTCACTAACATTTCAACAAAAATATATTTTGCGGGCCGGTGATGGTAGATTTATATGAAATGGAGTATGAATATTTAGATTCATTAATTAATTTCTTGTGTACGTGACGGTGTAATATATATGTTAATTTTAAAAAAGTGAGACACTAAGTCAAATGATAGCTTTTTTATATTTTTTAAAAAGTTTATTATAAAAAAAATACTTCAACTATGCTAACTTTTTTTTTTCAATTACAATTGAAAAAATTAAAATAATTTTTTTTTTCAAAAGTCTTAAAATTGACCTTTTAAACTTGTGATGTTACTATTTAAAATTGAAATGCTAAATTTTCACAAAAAAAATCATTGAAATTAAATATTTTAATTGTAATAATTTGTGCACTTCTACATCATTTATCTCAAAAAATTTAAGTATAAATATTTATGTAATTATAGACAAAAATTTAAGTGTATGAATTTTAAATTTTAAGATTTTAACGCTCAAAAACTTACTACAAGTTCAATATTTTGAATATATTTATACAAATAATAATATTTACAATTAGAAACAAATAGTAAATGAGATTCAAGTAGTACTATCGTTTATTATTTATACAACAATACTCATGGTTCAAATTATGTATCTAATGTTTCTATGTCCTTACTCTTAGAAGTAATTGAGAAATTAACTCTTTAAAAAATTTAAGTTAATATAGATATTGTTAATTATATTTTTATACATTTATTACTCACTTACAAGTATTAAGTATATGTATCATGTAAATCAATTACTTATAATTTAACAATTGAGATTATTGAAATATAATACATAATATTCAGCTTTAATAACATGATAAAAGTTATTAGGAAATCAAATCTTCTAAAATATTAAATCATTGAAAGAATGATCAAGTATTATTTTATATATATATCAATTTCTCGTAAATATTATCTCTATGCATCACAATTAAATATTTTATTAATAATTTTCGGTATCAACAAATTTATTATCATAACTTAATATATGAGAATTAATAAAAGAAAAAAAATGGATTCATTAATAAGATGTAGCCCCAGTATATACATATACAATTAATCACTGTGATTCAAACACAAATGATAGTTTTAAAGCATTCAATGCAAGCAAGTTAAATACTAATACGAGATTAAAGTATCATTCAATTAATACAAGTAGAGGGTAGCGTTAGCTAGTATTACACAAATAAGTTGTGATATATAAACAAACAATTAGGATTGAGAAATAAATTTGATTAATAAGCAATATATTAATTTTATGAGTAATTAATAGAATCTCTCATTTATATATAAAATTATCATTGTTCAAATTATACATCAAATAATAAATATGATACACATTTTAATGACATATATCTAATCATTATCAATCATATAAATAATAGTAGAGTTATTACTTAATGATTTAATTATATATCATAATTTCTATTATATATGGATTTTTATTTATAATCACTTAAAAATATATATATTTATTTTTTTATAACATAAATGAATATTTTTTTAACATTTGTATAAAAATAAATATTTTTTTACGGAGAATTAAAAGTAAAAATATATTAAATATTGACTGATTTATGCAAACGAATTACTTTGTTATTAGTATTATATATCATTTTGTAGCATTAAAATCTGACGGGCAAGACATAATTTATCCTTAGGTCAAATAGCTATCATGTAGTTCATAATAGTCGAGGTTGATTTGTAAAAAAAATTAGGCCAACGTTTGGATTTTGGGGGTGGGAGAGTAGTGTTTTTAATCTCCATATGTTGCACCAAACCCCCTCTTGGAACCCAACCCCACCAACTACCATTGCTTATTTCCCATCAACTAACACCCCTTTTATTAATCTTTGTCTTTTGCTTCTTTAGCCAAAAAAAAAATGTACAAAAATAAATATCTATCTTTTAAATGTTCCTATGTCAAAAATTAATAATAGAGTATTTGAATTATTTTAAGCTAATTAAGCACAAGTAAATCTACTTTTAAGCATTAGTTTTTGGTAAGTTCCCTACTTTTGTAAAACAAATTCTCTTAAATTAATTAAAATTCAAGAGTTGCAATAAATTCTTTTATACCAAATTTTGTGTGATTGCTATTAGAGTATTGTTACAAGCCATTGAATCATTTTTTTATTGATTTATATATTCAGTTTTAACATATGGTACATTTTTACACATATGTTCACTTTCTAATAGATTGTATATGATTCACATAATACCATAACAATAAGATTCATATCTTTCCTATTTTAAGTCACTTTAACACTTTTTCTTCTTTTTTTTTAGCATGTTAAATTTATTTTACGTGTTAGATTCATCTCTTGTTTTTTTTATCTGCTTATTTTTGATTGGGTAACGGTGTGCATATTTCATCTTAAATGTAAGATAATACAAATAGTTAAGGGGAATATTTCAAAATATATTCCAATTAAGATTGATATAAAAGCCAAGAAAAAAATGATGGAAGTAAGAAAAAAATATCCTGATTTTTTAAGACTTTATTAATAATTATTTCAATTTTTAATTTTAATTTTCAGATTTTATAAATTTTGAAAATATTCATTTGATAACTCATTTCTAACATTCAATTTTTAAAATTTGAAATTTATTTTTAAAATTTGACCAAAATTTAAAATTCAAAAAAATGTCAATTTAAAAATTAAATTTCTATTTTTTTATTTGTTGAAACTAAAAATTTGTAGCCAAATCACACACAATCATACTTAAAATAATTAAAAATGATAAATTTAATGAAAATTTATTAAGAGTAAATTTGAATTTAATTCTAGAGCAAAATTGACAACTAAAAATTTAAAATTAATTATCAAACAAGTATATTTAATTTTTAAGATTAAAATTAAAAATCGATTATCAAACTACTTTTATTTTTTTCTAAACAAATTTTAAAATTGAGATTCAATTCCAAAATTTAAAGAATTAAAAACTAAAAATTAGAATAGTTATAAAAAGAATAATCAAATTTCTACTTTTCAATTTATTTATTATTTTATTTTTATTTTTTGAAAAACCACCTCAATTAAAACATTAAAATTCATAACAAAAACAAAATGACAATCTATTTGAATTTAGACTCACACTTAAACATATAGTTTTATAAAAATTATATTATCATGATCTTATTCCGGACATGAAATATGCGATGAAGGTTCATCATCATAAATGAAAAGTTGTACAAAATATTAATCATAAATGATAAGATAATATACAATGAACTCAAGCGACTTAATTTTTCATTCGACTTTTGTTATATATCCTATAATGTCTAGCTCTCACTCAGATTCTGCCCCGGCGTGGAATGATTCTCGATGTGAAGAAGCTCTCAAGGACATAAAATTCTATAAATATAAGATAGTTTAGGGCCGTCATTTTTGAACGGCTAATACCAAAGCCAACATCTCTTTATCATAGGGGGATAAAACTACATTCCTCCCTTTAAGATCTTGACTAAAGAAAGCTATGGGTCTTCGTCCTTGTGTGAGTACTACACCAATACCAAAATTCGTGGCATCACATTCAATAATGAATTTTTTTGTGAAATTAGGTAATCCTCCTGAAATGCATCTTCAGCTTTGGGGTTCCACTTGAAGTTGTTCTTTTTCAGCATTTCTGTCAAAGGGGCAGCTATTCTTCCATAGTCCTTGATAAATTTTTGATAGTAACCGATCAGCCCCAAGAAACCGAGTAGAGCAGTTACCGATTTTGGCTTGGGCAAATCTTCTATGGTCACAATTTTACTGGGTTCCATCCTTACTTCTCCTTCCTTGATAATATGCCCTAAATATTGAATTTCTATGATTCCAAAACAACATTTCTCCTTCTTGACATATAGTTGATGGTCAGATAATATAGAGAGCACATATGTTACCAAAAATTCGTAGTGTCCACCATGTGTGCTGAAAGCCATTTTTTTTACATCTATTAGATGCATCGATATTTGATGATATCCTACCCGCAGATCCAATTTTGAAAATTATTTGGCCCCATGCAACTCATCTAGTAGCTCATCTATCACCGGTATGGGATACTTATCCTTAATAGTGGCCATAGTAAGAGCTTTGTAGTCCACACAAAATCGCCAGGACCCATCCTTTTTTTAACAAGTAGCACCGGAGATGAGTATGGGCTGGTACTGGGCCGAATGACTCCACTTTCCAACATTTCTTCCTCCAATTTTTCTATTTCCTTTTTTTGGTAGTATGGATAATGATAGGGTCTTATTGACACATGGCCATTCTCAGGTTTTAAGTTAATTTTATGGCTGTGGGACTGGTTAGGTGGGATACTTGTGGGTTTTTAAAATAAGTGGGCATAATTTTTAAAAATTTGGGCCAAATTTGCATGTTGGGCAAAATCTGTATGTTGGACTAGATCTGTGAGTTGGGCCAAATCTACATGATGGGCCTCTTCTACGTGTTGGGACAATTTTGCCTTGGGAGAGTAGTTATTTTTACTAGGATTAATATCAGCATCTTCAACAATTACACACATCAAGGTGCCTCTTCCTCTATTTGCTCGAAGTTCTCTCTCTATTCGACGCTAGTCCATGGCTTGGGCTGTTAGCGGTTGCATTTCGAAAAGAGTTATCGTTCGTCCTTGACACTGAAATGCCATCGTTAAGCACACAAAGTCCCACAAAATTGGCCCAAGGGTTGCCATCTATTACGCTCCAAGGATGACGTCATATCCCTCTAACCCGAACACAAAAAATTCCACCTAAAATGGGTTTCCCTGGATCTCGATTGAGGTATTTGGGAGGCGATCCATACAAGGTAACTTCTCATTGTTGGCCACCATCACGTTCAACCGAGACCCTTTTTTTCTATTTTTAACCTGATCTGCGAGACCCATGCCCGATTGAGGAAGTTGTGAGAGCTTTCGATATCCAACAAAGCAACTAGTAAATGTCCTTTGATTTTGGCTAGAACCCGCATGATTTGAGGTGTCGCGGTTCCTATAATGGCATGAAGTGAGATTTTAACCACTTCTAGTTCATGTTCAGCTTCTTCTTTACCCTCTGTTTCTATCTCGTCCATGGGTTTGCAATCAATGAGGAACAATCTCTTCCAGCGATGGCCCAATGTGTAGGTTTCATCGTAGTTGTAGCACAAGTTGTGTCGTCGGTGCTCTTGGATTTCATCAACGGTGAGGCGTTTAATAGGTAGGTTGTGGTTGGTCGTGACTGAATGGAATTTTGTTTTGATTTCTAGAAGTTTTGGATGGCTGGGTTAATGTTGGGTGTAGTATATTTGTGTTTTTGAAGTTGGCTTTTTGTTTCATAGAGTCGTGCAAGGCTAGCAGCATGTAGAAGGGTATGTGGATTTGTGGCACGAACATCAACTCGAATGGTTTTCTGAAGCGCGCTGACGAAATAACTTATCTATTATTGTTCAGTTAATGAACCGGCCCTTTCCAGCAGCCGATCGAATTGTGTGTGATACACTCCATAATAATAATCTAAGAGTGTTGGATCATAGTGCTCATTCAGTGCCTGTTTGAATTCTTCCCATGTAACCCAAACTCGAGTTTTCTTGAAAGATTGTAACCAAAGGTGCACTCCTCCTTCTAGGTGGTAGGTTGCTAACGGCACCTTTTCTATGGCAGGGGTCTGGTGGAATGAAAAGAATTGCTCTGCTCGATCAATCCAAGTGATAGGATCATCAGTGTCATCATAGCGTGGAAAATCCAAACGAACCACTCGAGGTACAATTGTCATGATTCATATTCTTCTTGCACTTAATTCATCCATTTGAGTTTGTAATTGAATGAACATCTCATGCATCTCTCGTTGCATTTGAAGCATTTTTTGTTGGGTTGCTTGTAGGGATTCCTCCGTTGGTTACTTTGTTGGGTTGGGGTGGTTGGCCCCATTATTGGATCCCTGCTCTAATACCATATTATTATGTGCCCTGTAATGTCGAGCTCTCAAAGAGATAAAATTCTGTAAATGTAAGATAGTTTAGTATGGTAGAAAAAGTTCATGCTGATTCTCATTCACTTTCTCCTTTTTATAGATATTTTTGATAACTAAAAAAATAACTGAATAAACCACTACTTCCTAAGAAAATGTAAATTGAAATTAGGGGAATGGTGACTTGTCAACAAGGTCGTTACATCAAAGACATGGTCCATAACTAACTGAATGTGAAAAAAAAAATTATGTTGATGGCACGTAACAACTTCATTCCTCATGCAATGGTTCAACCGTTGTTAGAGGTTGTCGCCTCCAATGTTGTTAGACTTCATCATGCTCTGGGAGGGTCTTTCACAAATCTAGTGGTTTTTTTTCTTGCTTTCAGTGTTAATGAGGCTCCATTTGGGCACTGGTAAGCTTTTGTTTGGTTTACTAGATTGAGTAAGTGGTTATTTATTCGTATTAGGTCATATTTTGGGTGGTGTTTTTAGTGTTTTTTTCTTGTATTTGCAATCTATTTTGTTTCATTTTTTTAGTCTAGTTTCCTACTATTGGTTTATAGATGTGTATAGATGTGTATTGAGTCTTGCAATTTCTACACATTTATTCATGATTGTGTAATAGTTTGTAGATAATTAAGTTATTGTTTAGCTACTCAAATTGTGGTTATTTGGGATGCAAATTTGTTTAAAAAATGGTGTATTTTTTTATGGTTATGAATTCTTACCATATTTTGAGTCACATATACAAGCATTAAGGTACTAAGTAATATGATTAGATGGCTTCAAAAAAAAATTCATAGATCTTTAAAATATCTTACTAATTGCTCATTTTAGTTCACATTTACCTAGATGAATAATACTAATTCTTTGTATACTTTGTTCTCTCATTTTGAATTAAATGTTCATGCTTTATTATCTAAAATTAAATAAATAAATAAAACTACTCAAGAGATTTCAATTCATTCATATGCATCATTCATTATTAAATCCAAAATTTTCATATACCACACAAAAAAAAAATTTGAAATTGATATAAGTGTTATTTATAATTATAAAAAAAGTCAATAATTAAAACACACATTTTAAACAAGAAAAATAACATAAATATATTAATAATACTGTTTTATTAATCACTAAACCTTAAATCATAAATTCTAAACTCTACACTCTATATCATAAACCTTTAACCATAAATCCAAAACATGAAATACAAAACTCTAAATCTTAAACTTACTGTATATTTTAATTAAAAAATATATTATTTCTATCGGTATAAATATTCACTATGTTAAAAAAAATTTATTCACGGGGAAACGGTGTGTAAAGGACTAAGGCCCTTGATATTGATAATACGAATGCTGTTTGATATTGATAATCACCATTATCCCAGCTTCGAAAATAACTTAGACAACCAACCATTTCAAAGTTGGTTTAAGAAGTGAAGTGGAACGTTGACTCTTCGAACTACTAATATTCACCAAAATATACTGCTCCTTATTTTCTGTCTTACATGAAATGCTAAGTACATCCACATTGAATACCATAAATACATGTTTTTAAAAGAAAAAACCCTATTTCACAACTAGTGAGCTTTGAAATGACAAAATGGTAAACGACAAGCTAAACGATGTAACAGTTAGCTCAAAGCTCAGACCCAAGCCTATGAATGCAATGACAAAATGGTAACTTCCTTTGTTCGCAAAAATGAAGGAAAATAAGCGATTAGGAGACATTACTCACAAATTAATTATTTTCCTAAAAATATTTAAATACATAAATTTCAGAAAAATATAGTTGACTTTATATAGCATCTAAAATTCACCAATATCTTTATAGGACAGTTCCCAGACGCCACACACATTTGAATGTGAACGACATTAGAAACACAACACCATTCAAAGTCATACATTATTAAACAACCAGTACCAATTAGAGCAGAACTACCAACTAAACCAACATTAAAGACAGAATCCAGAAAAGCCACATAGATGACACTAACAAGAATGAACAACACCGAACAACAGGCCGCTTCTAGAAAGAAGGACATTGCATGAAAAAACCCCATCCAAGTACAGTGGTCCACAAGAGAGGAATTCTCATAACAAAGATAACCCTTCAGTTTAGAAACTCTGAAGTACACAACTATATAAAACATAACGCAAGATGATTCAAATATCAGCTTCTAACATATAGATTGATTTATCATCACTAGTCAAGACTCCGACTGCAACTCCTGCTAAAGCTACGACTCAAGCTCCTTGAATAATAAGGAGACCTAGAGTATGATCGATCTCTGTAACTTCTGTCCCTGGGAGAAACAGACCTGTAACACCATAAATTAAATAATCATATTAACGGGAGCTCTTATATCTTTGTCCTCCTCTTCTCATAGTTGATTGGACAGTAAGTTATCTAGAATTACAGATTCTAAATAAACCAAGAAACCATGATAACCAAATGTACCTTGTACTTCTACGTCTCACTGGAGGAGTATAATAGTCAGGACTGCGAGAATAGGTTCTAGCATACCGAGGTGACCGGGAGTAGCGATGGGGAGACCTCCTGCGGTCGTAAGACCGACTCCTAAAACAATAATTTGTCAGAACTCATGCTTAAATAAAAACACAGATGGTGGGGCAAACACAGACAAGAAATCAACGGATCAATTTTTAGTACCTTTTTACCCTTATTTTTCAAGTGTTACCTTATTGATACCCACATTTAAAAAAAAGTTATCAATTTGGTGCAATTTTCCATTTTATTAGAGATGTTTCACACATGATCAACACATACGATTTTAATGAAGGACATTTATAGTATTTTTGTCTCTTTCTGCCCTGGAACATTTAACAATTTTTTTCCTACCATTTTGTAGTCCTTATATACACATTTTAATGCTTTTTAACTCATTTTACTTCATCTTCAATATCTCTTCTTCCTAATCACTTTCAACTCTCTTAAACCTCGCTTCCTCAAAGAATCCTCACCCATAATCATTTCCCATTCCAATAGTATATGCTGTCACCAAAGGAGAGAATGGTGAAAACAAGACTTTGGTGAGTTTTATTTCTATCTTCAAAAGAGTTGAAGAGAATGTAAAACGACTATGAAGAAGAGAGGTTAAATAGGAGGTAAAATGAGTCAAAAAAAAAATTAAAAACATGTATTTAATTACTTGAAAGTGACAGAAAAAACTGTTAATGTTAGAAGTATGGAAAGATACAAAAATACCACAAATGCCCTTCATTAGAAGGCATGTGCTGGTTATAAGTAGAAAATCCCAATAAAATGAAAAATTGCACAAAATTCATACTTTTTTTTTAAATGTGGATATCACTAAGATACCACTTAAAAATTATGAGTAAAAAAGGGTCCTAAAAATGGAATTAGGGTACTACTAAAATAGAAAACTCCAATTTCACGATACAAAACCTTAACTTCCACCAATAAAGATTACTCACCTTAGGCGCTCCCTTGCCCTCATATCTGAGGGCTTCTTTCTGTTCTCTTCAGCAAAGACAACAGTCAACTCACGACCAAGAAGAATCTGTCCATCCATATGGTATTTGGCATCTTCAGCATCAATTGGATCTACAAACTGGACAAATCCAAAGCCACGTGGCTCCCTGTCACGTATCATGTTATAAGACAGACAGATATGAGATGACACCGCATATAATTCATGCAAAAACATCTTGTGCTTGCTAACCTTGAGACAACCAAAGATAAAATTTACATAAAGTTCTTCAAGACTTGAACTTCTTAATGCATTCAAACCCAACTTCCTTTGAAACTTCATCTACATTATGACCATGATTGATACTCTTAGTTACTTGATCACTCTCTTCACCACAAATCTCTTACTACTTCCGTGTTGTCTTCACTTATTACTTCAAGTTCATTGGTGTCTTCAAATCTTTCAATAAAACACACAATTTACATAAAGTGATTGAAGATAATTAACCAGAAAATAGAAACAGGAACGGAAAAATGACCAAAAACATTTTGACGTATTTCTAAGTCAAGCAAAACCGGACTCAAAAACAAGTTTGAAGAATACATTAATAGAACTGCCAATATAAACTTATATAACCACAATTTATCCTACTAAACAAAGAATTGTCTTCTTTACTGAGAATTAGCAAATATGCTTACCCAGTATAATAATCCTTGGGCAAGTAAATGTCCTTAAGAGGACCAAACTGTCCAAATGGCCCACGCAGGTCTTCCGTTCTGCAAACAAATCATTGATAAGCACCTTCAAACTAAGCAAGTATAATAAAAGCCTTAAAAAAAAAAAGAGAAACTAATTTCACAAGTGATACTTGAAAAATGTACCATACAAATCCCTTAATTTCAATGAAAGGTACACTTTAAGTCCTCTGCTTATGTTATATTTTATCATATGCTGTAGTCATCTATCTTTTGTAAAACGGGAAACTTCGGTACTCTAAATATTTTTTGGGACAACTTTGTCAATCAGTATCAACTTTCAACAAATGAAAGTCCTTAGCATAGATATTTTGCCAAAGTTACAGAACCACTTTGGAAAATTGTGGGCTAAATTACACTGAAAACAAAAAATAAATTATTGAAGTTTCCCTTTCTCCAGAAGTTAGACAAAATGTCCCAGCAAAGTCAATAGCTACAGAACAGGAACTCTACTTCAAACATACACTTTGGGGACTCTTAATGATTTTATAATTTTTATTTAGGTGGTGTTAAATCCAAATAATTGAAGAAACATAAAAGTTAAGATGAAAATGTGATCTTAATTTTAGTCATGATCCCACTTTAAAAGGAATACACTGGCTCCTAGGGTCATTATTCCGTTTCAAGCCATTTTCACGTTATTTCCTTCTCCTTAGATTAAACAAGAGCAGCAAAAACCCATATCCCGATTGAGAATCTGGGGACAACGTCCAACATTGCTAAATTTGCATTTTGGTTCATAAGCCTCCAAGTGTAAGTTGGGAAACAAACCATACTCAAAGAAGATAACACCCGAGGACATTCCCAAGCTTCTTGAATATTTGAACTAGATCGAAAAACTATATGGAGAAAAAGATAAGCCCTTTACATATACATTTTAGCAACCATACACAAATATACAATCAGCTTCACATCATGACAAACTTTCGACAGAGGAAGTAATCATTGAAATAACCAAATAAAACAGTAATTTCGTATTGCCACCAATTATGGAAATAAACCACCCGTCAATCAAATTATATGAAAGATTACCTGCAGTCATGGCGAAGATTGCGCACCAAAAGGCTTGTAGGAAGATCTCTACCACGGCCTCCATAGCGGTCCCTGGGGCTCGGACTTCGACGCCTCCTGCCGTAACCCCTTGGGGGGGAAGGACTGTAGCTGTAGCTTCTACCCCTCATTTGCAATTGCCTATCATCACCACCCACATATACAGAAACATCAAGATTATGGGAAAACTCACAAAATTATATTGAACTTCGATATTTCAATAATGAAAAAAATCAAGAAAAAATTAAAGTTTACAAGCCATCCCATTAAGAAACTGAAAAAAAAAGGATAAAGGCCAGGACAAAAGGGGACGATGTAAACAAAACGTAGCATTTCCAAGAAGGAAACTGTAAAACTAATTTCTGTGCTTTATAATATCATAAACAAAAAAGAAATAAATTTTTTTTTAACTTTGCATCCGAATTTCTTCAAGTTATCAATCCCAAAGATCGCCTAAACTATAACTCAGACGAACACATAAATCAATCAAACATTAAAAAAGAAAGCCATCAGAGAAAATCAAAGTACCGGAAATATTGAAAACTCAAAGGGAATGAAATCGGAAGTTTTGAAAGAAAAAAAATATCAAAAAGGCGAACCTGACAACCTAAACCCAAATCACAGATCTTCAGCGCCCTATTTTTTTCCCCTGTTCAGTTTTTGTTTGCGCTTGTATTTGTGTTCAAGGCTCTGCGATTTTGGTACCCTCTTCTAATATCCAGAAACTTCTCCCCCTCACCCTTTCATAGCTATACTACTCTACTTCGTAAAAATATTATGATCAAATGAGACTCAAGAATCTACCGTCCATTTGTATTGTCATTGCGATTGGTCTGTGATTAGAGGTTAAAAATAACTGAAGTTTTTCCGCTAATTTTTTAGAGGCTTCTGATTGCAGATCAGGATCTAGATCGACGGCTTGTGTAATAAAGCCGCATTTTAGTATAGTACACGCACGTTAAGATTTTTAGGCCTCTAAATAATTAAGATTGATGCTTCAAATAGTGTTTCATGAATTATCTATAAAATTTTGATTTAATTTTATTAATATTTAAAAAAATTACAAAGTAAAAATAAAAAAAATATCATAATTTACGGACAAACATAATTAATGTTAATTATTTATTATTATTATTCCATCTTCCTTCACTTTTCACCACCTTATATTTATATTGTCACCGCCAAATTTCAACTCAACAGGCAACATTTTTTCTCGTTTGATTATTCATATATCTATTTCTTTTTCATTTTTTTTAATATATAACATCTTCTTTGTATACATTATTTAAACATTGATGTTTTGCATCCATCCTAATTAATGCATCAAATGTCTTCTTTTGTAATTATTTCATAGTTATTTATTTTCCTGGTAATTATTTCAAATAATTTATTTTATTCATCTTTTGTAGAGATTTTAGGATAAAATTTGAAGCGAACACCTCAAATCTCCTTGGGACTAAATAGCATGGTTCGAAACCACTGCCAAGTGCCAACGCGCCAAGTTATAACTTGCGGTGCGTACGATAAGACAGACAGTCGTAGATTGTGGCCTCAATGAATCTCGTTGTCTCTTAGAAAAACTTTGTGGTCTGTTTCTCCCACAGCTTTTGTTTCTCGTCTGTATCTCACTTTTCTCGCTCTCTCCCACAATCGTTTTTTTCTTGAAAACTAGGCTTTTTCGGTAAAAGGCGACTCTTTTTCTCAGGTTTCGGCTAGTTATGCTCTTTTTACTGCAAAAATTCATTCAAGTTTTGTAATTCGATTAACAGTTCGTATGAATTTTAGTAGTACTTTTTTTTTTTTTTTGTAGACTAGGAGTGATGTGGAATTTGAATTGATATTCAAAATATAGCCTTCCCTTTCCCTCTCTTTCTCTTCTTCGTCATGGACGTGTCAATTTCTTCTTCCTTTCCGCTTAAAGCTTCAGTTATGAGACCTCATTGCAAGGTCTTCTTTGACCAGTCAAGCCTTCCAATTAAGCCCACAATCAAATGCTCTCACTTTCTATTCAAAAGCTTTATCCATGGCGTAACTCCAATTGAGCTTCACGGTCACTGCAAGTGTAATAGAAATTTGTTAGAGAGAAAGAGGAGCCAGAATTCTATCTGGGTATGTTTCATTCTTTATTTGCTGAATTGGTGCGATGAAATTATGAATATCCTTGTTCAGTAGGTTCAATTGAGTTTTTAGTTTTTTATATAATTAGACTATGAATACAGCCTTTTTGTTGATAGATTTAAGCATCTATGTCTCTCTTTCAACTGGGTGTTCCAAGTTGCTTAGTCGTGAAATTTACCATCCAAATGGCTATGGTATCTATGTTTAAAAGGCTCTTAATTGGTTATTGTTTTGGCGAAATTGAACTTCTTTTGCAAATTTTTTGAATAATATTATTTGAAAGGGGAGGACATTGGTGGGATTCAATCCTGCCATCCTTACATCCAAATGGCTAATTAATGAAAAAGGGAGAATATCTAAATATCTAATGGCTGTTTACGTGTGCACTCCCTGTATGAGTCTTTGCTAGCATCAATTTTCTTCCTAGACATGCTTCAAAACTTGCTTTGCTTGTGAACATCTTTGACTTTCGGGGTCTCCTTATGGCATCGAAGTAAATGTCTGTCAGGCATGCACTCGAATTGGAGCTGCTGGATCTGATCCAATCCTGAACAAAGTTTCAGATTTCAAAGATGCTTGTTGGAGGTTCTTGAGGCCCCATACAATACGAGGTACAGCTTTAGGGTCAACGTAAGTAATTGTCACCAAAAAACTCGATACTACTTGAGGTCAGATCTTTCATACAAATCTGTACAGGTAATAATAATCAGAATCATTTGTATACTTTGTTTCTTCTGCAGTGCTTTGGTGGCTAGAGCATTGATTGAGAACTCAGATCTGATAAAGTGGTCTCTGATGTTTAAGGCATTGTCTGGTCTCCTTGCTCTAATATGTGGGAATGGTTATATTGTTGGCATCAATCAGATATATGATATTGGAATTGACAAGTAAGCATTTTTTTTGTTACTTGTGCATACCTTGTTTTAAAGAATTTTTGCAACTGAAGCAATAAATCAAGATATCAGAGTAGAGCTTGATGGTGTCCCTTTTAGTGCGAAAAATTAATAACCTATTTTTTTCCAAAACTGCGAACCCCCCACCCCAATTATTTCTTCTCTCTTCTCTCTCTCCCAACTTAAAAAAAAAAAAAGGCAAATCTCCCCAAATTTCTAGGTTCCTGAAAATGTCACCAAGATGTCAATGGTATTTTCAAACGATCATTTTTGCTGTTTCAGTAAACCAAGAATGAAATTTTGTGATTGGCCCTTTTAGTGCAGTATTTATGAGCATCAACTATCTACATGTTTTATTTGAGTTAGTGTCATAGAAAGTAATTGTAATTCTTGAAGACACGATGAAAAGTGTGGTTGGATGGTCCTGAGCCCTTGGCTTATTGTGACTGATGCTATGCCTACAATTCATGCTACATTAGTATCTACTCTAGACTCTAAAAAAAAGATTTCAAGTTTGGCCTCTTGTTAATTTTTTTAAAAAATTTCTGTAGATAATGATTACCAAATATTGCTTGTAGTATAATTTATGAGTCCTGAAAGAAACCAAACACCAGGTTTTATGGCATTTCTGATACACACACACACATGTATGTGCATGAGAGAGAAATTGCTTTGGGTTCTTAGTGTTTGATTCTGGTTTCTCATGTTGTTCACTCAGTTCTTTGTAAGAATTAATGTAAGATTCTTTCAATTTTATTTGCAGGGTCAACAAACCTTATTTACCTATAGCAGCTGGTGATCTTTCAGTGAAATCAGCATGGATCTTGGTGATATTTTTTGCAGCGGCTGGCCTTTTAATTGTTGGATTAAACTTTGGGCCATTCATTACTTCTCTCTACTGTCTGGGCTTTTTCCTTGGGACCATATATTCTGTTCCTCCATTTAGGATGAAGAGATTTCCTGTTGCAGCATTTCTTATAATTGCCACGGTATCCTTACTTTCTTCCTGCTCTCTAATTCTTGCAAATTTTGTGGTAGCTTTTCCTCACATTCTTTGCCCATTGGAAATCTGAAATGGAACGACTGTTCATGATTAAATAGCTATACTATATTGATGTAAGATTTAAAACACGTGATTCTGTCTACACTAGCCATCTAAAAATTTACAGTTGAGAATCAAGCAGATGTTATGGTTTCTCATCGAATAGATTGGAAGTGGCAAACTATTTCATTGGTATAGTGTCTATGTTCTTTTTTCTCTTCTTTTCTTTTTGGATAATTTCAGTTTGTATGATATGAAATGTTACTTCAGTTAATTATCATGGCACATTTTCCAATTAATGCCTAGAAAAAAGTTTAAAAAAAGATGACTTCTGCAGGTGCGAGGGTTCCTTCTCAACTTTGGTGTGTACTATGCCACCAGAGCTGCCCTTGGACTTACATTTGAGTGGAGGTGGTTTTCTGTTTTAGATATATCTTTATGGTGTAGTTCTGTTAGAAGAAACCTACATTAACTGTCAGTCTAGGTCTCCATCCTAAGAAAACAGATGAATTAACCACCAAATAGAATATGGCATGTGCGTTTTAACTGTCAGTCTAGAACTTTGATTGAACAGAATGCTAAAGGAATTAAAAAAAAAAACTGAATTCAATTGATATGCACTCTTTGGCTTGCAAAAGTTTCTGTTCTATTTGGATTCAACCATCCATCTGATACTGATTGACATGGTACTGTGGCTTCAGTTTTCATTTCCTCATTAAGCTCCATCGCTTGGTAGGAGATGATTGCAACTTTGTGTAGAAGGGTGCATTCTGTTTGATCCACTTTTTGTACTCTTGAATCATACATTTTGACATTTAAACTACGCGTATGCATTTTTTTTTTTGTGTAAACTATCGCATTTTAACCTAATAAAAAATATGTATTTTACCTGCAGTTCACCTGTTGCTTTCATTACTGCCTTTGTATCACTTTTTGCACTGGTGATTGCTATAACAAAGGATCTTCCGGATGTAGAGGGCGACCGCAAGTAAGTTTCTAGTCTATATAAAAATCTTAGAGATACTGGTAACAATTTTAATCCATACAAATCTCATGTTTTCTCTTTTGTTCTCTTTTACTTAATAAAAGATTTACTAGTTTGAAGCCTGACATCTGTGTTGTCCTAAAAATCTGTATAAAATGACAATTTTTATAGGTTTAATATTTCAACCTTTGCGACGAAACTTGGTGTAAGGAACATTGCGTTCCTTGGTACGGGTCTTCTGCTTCTAAATTATGTCACTGCCATAGTTGCAGCAATCTATTTGCCTCAGGTTTAATCCCTCATCCTTCAATATTACATTTATGTGTAGATGATGTGTGTATTTCTCATAGCATTTTAAGAGAGAGAATCCATTGATATTGAATCCTGGGTGCAGTATATTTGCTTCCATGAAGTTCTTAAGGATCTAAATCACAAAAGTTCCGTTATGTACAGGCCTTCAAGCGTAATATAATGATACCGACTCATTCGATCTTGGCATTGAGCTTAATTTTCCAGGTTTGTTTCCTTGGGGATTTATAGCTCTCATTGGTTATCATTACATTGGGAGAGGAGGGTATTAATCTGACATTACTTGAAGCATGAACTTTTAATTCATTTGCATTTTTCCTAATAATTGAGAGCTTTTATTGTCCAAATAATTTTCTTTTATGGATAATTCTTACTCAACTCGAAGCGCAATTAACAAAGGCCTGTGCCTAAGTGATTTTAACTCTTCATTTAATGCATTGCTCACTTTTTTCTGAGTTGAGAAGTGGGCTTGTATCGGTTTATACTCCTACTAATAATAGTATATATTGACTTTATATACTTTGCTGTAAAGAATAATTTCTATTAAGTAGTCTTGATGCTAATTGTATATCAATATGATGTTGATATGATTGTTTCAATTAATGTTATCGATATTAAATTTCATGTATTTCCAGACTTGGGTGTTGGAACGAGCAAACTACACCAAGGTATGTATGGCTATCAATATTAATGTTATCAATATTATACAGAAATGCTAATAATACTCACTTTTGCACCCACAATCATCATACAGCAATATGTGTGAATTATTTTGAAAATTAAAAAGTAATTTATTTTCTAGTTGATACTAACACGTGGCATAATATAAGAGATGTGGGTGTAAAAATTAGTATAAATTTACATATCATTCGTGTTCCTCAAATTTACAAACCGGTGAATAATTTTGCTTTTAATTGTTCATAAAATTTGGGGACATTTTGCAGGAAGCAATTGCAGGGTTTTATCGATTTATATGGAACCTCTTCTATGCTGAGTACATAATATTTCCTTTTATCTAGTCAAATCCATGTGAGATTCTGTGGTGGTCATTTATCACTTCTCTTATTTTGTAGAGAGATAGAGATAAAGAGAGTTTGTATTTTTAGCAAAGGGTTGATAACATTGGCTTTGGATAAGTATTTAAAATTACTTTTTAAAAAGAATTTTGTATTTGAAAACATTAGATTTATGAAAGGCTCAGTTTTGTTCATTAGCCTCCATGGATATCTTCCTTGTCATAAAGTTCTTCCTCGTTAATAACGTTCTCGCTAGATTAGGGCATCAAATCGACAAAAACAATTAAACAATTTTTTTTTTAGCTAAACTCAATCAAATTTTTGTTTGAAGGACACTAAAGTCCTCTTTTTTTATTAAATAAATAAAATAATACAAGGGTAAGATTTAAACTTGAGACTATAAAGATGACAAATTTGAGTCGTGTGTTGTAAAGTTATTGTAATTAAACTATAAGTTAATCATTTAAACATGATTGAATTTTTGAATTTGTTATTATAATATGTAACAATTAATCATAAAAGAGATATATTATATGTTAAATATGATATCAATTTTATGAAAATTAAATTTTTAGTTACATTTTTTAGTTAAGTGCAGAGGGACACACGCTTCTATGTACATCGCCCCCTGTTAGTGTTTGTTTGATATTGTCCGTGTGGTAAGTTAAGAAGATGACTCCAATAAATGGGTTAGAGCATACAAAATAAAGAAATTGATCCACGAGTTATATAGTAAGCAACCTAGACAACCTTTAATTCACAACTTATTTATTAACGAGCTACATGTATTGTTTTCTTCGTGTATGAAATGATTAATACACATTACCTATAATATGAGGCCGGATCAAATGATTAAATAAAACTATCCAGTTAGGTCATAATCTTCATACGAATTATTATCAACCACATGTTTAAATAAATTGTTTTATTTACCTTATAACATATGTTATGTATTTATCTATGTTAATATATCCAGTTTAATACATTTCAAACAGAATATTTATCGATATAATAATGATAATTTATTTTTTAAAAAGTGTTTATATAAATTTGAATTAAAAGATATTTTTCTAAGTATACAAAATTTAAAATAATTTTAATATATTTATTTATCAAATTGATATTTAGAATCTGGTTTTAATTAATGTATTTTTAAAAGTTATAAATAAATTTATTTATTTTGAGAGAAATAATATTTTTTTTTACTAACTAGGCTGATCAATTAAATAATAAAATTACATCCAACCGCTCAGTTGAGTAATCATACTAATATAATTTGTAACTTGGCTTACATTCTCTCGATGTGAAGTGATTTAAGTAATAACTTCGAATCTCTCGTATCACTATCCCTAGGTAGAGTGGGAATAACTAGGACAAAAAAAAATTAAATAAAAAATTTGGAAAAATCACTTATGTTAAAATTTATAAAAAAAACACTATTATTATTAATTTATATATTTTTAATTTAAATTTAAATTTTTATTTTTATTTTTATGAATTTTATAAATATTATTTAAAATAATTTTATCATACTAAAATAAAATCGTTAAAAGTTCAAATAAAACGAAACCTAGTCCACCGGCGCAACTCGAACCAAAAGAAACAAAGAACCGAGCCCAAACCATAATCCATTTTATTTTACTGACCTAATTTCATTTTCTCCCTCTCCCTCTCCCACACCAAAGCTACCGATCAAGAATCTCCGCTATTCCACAGTCCACTCTCCCACTGTCACTTGCCGTTTCCTCTTCTGAAAAATGTAAGAAACCCATTTTCTGATTCTCAAGTTTGGTTTATTAGCTGGTTGTTTAAAATTATTTCTTCTTCTTACTCTGAAGATAGGTCTCATGAATTCTCGTCTCGATTTGTTTTACATTAAGGTTACATTTAGGTAATTTATGTAATTGGGCTCTAACTTATCTTGAAGGTTTTGATTTAATGGTTTCAATTTTATTCTTTAGACTTCTATTTGCAGACATGGGTTGGTTTATTATGAAATTTTTGTTCCTTTTTGCGTGCGAAATTATTGTTTCCTTCGTTCGGTTTTATTAACTGTTATGCGGAAAATTCTCTTGTTAAATCGAAAGTTGATGTGGGATTTTTATCAAATTTAGTTTGGCTGAAGAAAGTTTTGGTCTTTATCGATTTGAGTTGAAAGAAAGAAAGAAAAATGAGCGGAGGAGGAGAGAAAATCTCGGCTTCTACAAAAACACCTGCAGATTTTCTCAAGTCTATTCGTGGTCGACCTGTTGTCGTTAAGCTTAACTCAGGCGTTGACTACAGAGGTAATGTTTCTTTTACTCTCTCTTTTTTACAGCTTTGTTTCAGACCTTGCTCTATATATCTGTTCCTTTCTATGTCATAGCTCCATAAGTCCGATTGTTTTGTTATTGATTGTTGCAGGTATTCTAGCTTGTTTGGATGGATATATGAACATAGCAATGGAGCAAACTGAAGAGTATGTAAATGGACAGTTGAAGAACAAATACGGGGATGCTTTCATTCGTGGCAATAATGGTAAGGACTAAGTACTTATCTTGTTATAATTTTGGTTTTGCTTTTCTGTTTATGTTGTGTATACGAAGGTGGTAATGGTGTTTCTTTACTCTTTCTTTGATGCAGTTTTGTACATCAGCACCTCAAAGAGGACTTTAGCAGATGGGGCTTAATTTCATTTCTTACGTTCTTACATTAGGCCAGCAAAGAACGAAGAACTGTATTTGATGATTTTACCAAACCAATTTGTTGTTGAATTTGAACTATGAGATAGAGATGCTTTGGTGGCCCCCTAAGTACATTTGCAAGTTTTTTATTTCTTTCTTTATGAATGGCCGAATTCTAGTGTAATTCTTTTGCCTTTATATTTTGTATCATTAAAATGATTAAACACGTCATTGTTCTTTAAATACGATATCATGTTATTCGCATGAGTGTTGGAATGTAAAGTTTTGATAGTAATGCTGGAAGGCAAAGTGTGATGAAGTTTAGGGCTTCCGGCTTCATTTAAGCATTTTTCATATCTCCTTCAAACATACATTTCTCTCAAAGATCCATGCTTTTTGAGATTGAAATGAAATGAAATGATGATGAATTGATGTTTATAAGGCATCTAGTTAGATGATCAAGGCCACCCTTTCTTTAGGGCCCCGAGTAAATGGGTTAATGTCTAATTGAACTTGTTTCTAAATGCTCACGTATGTAAAGCATATATAACACCTTACTTGTGCGTTTTGGGGAAAGTTTTAGTTTTGAGTTTTTATGTAAGCCTATGTGTATTTTGGTAAACTATTTTTTGAGTTCACATCCAAAATGTTCCCTTAATGGTTAAATACCAAAATCACTCCCCGTCCAAGGCCACTAACCGTGGTCTCTGAGAGGAATGTTTTTGTTACCACAGCTTCGTGCTTGGCATAGTGAGTCTAAATTCTCTTGTTTCTTTTATTGTTTAAGATAGAAAACATAGTTTGTATAGAAGGCTTGTGTTTAAGGGTGTATTTAAGATCCATTTGAGATCAATTTGTGATTGAATCAATCTTTCACATTACAGTTTTCATTGAGTATAATTATATAAAATTAATTGTATTTATCAATAATATTGTAAGACAATATTATTAATTTAACAAAAACTTAAGACTAATAGAGTTTTCCTTTTCTCATCTATGATCTTTATCACGAAGATTAACTTCTTTTTTTAAGGACATAAATAGAGAGTACTATATTAACTGTTATTGGGAATGTAAGAGCAACCACTGCACACCTAAATTATTAATTTTTATATTATTATTATTTTCATCGAGTTTGAGTACATTTACAGAGTAACAGAAGTAAATGGTAAATGAGAAAATGGAAGGGCTAAAAGCATAGATCATCAGCCTCTTTCACTTGGATGTAATCAGAATAATCTCTTCATTAGCTAGCTAATCATTGCACATATAATTTGCCATTAAGTACAAGTTTTAGGAAGCCAAATCTATTTGAACAATCTCTTCATTGATCGGTCGAAAACTTACTCGTCTCTACAAATTCAAACAAGATTTGAAACAAAAATTAGCATAATTGAATACATATATTCTCTTATTCTAGCACTCATATATATATATACCATACAAGTTTAATCAGGTGCATTATTATAACAAAGTATGTTATACCAGGTGTGAATTATAAGGTCAGAGTAATATAAATAATAAGAAGAATTATTTATAATATTATTATATATATATTAAGTAATAAATTTTATACCAAACAAGTTTAATCAGGTTCATTATTATAACAAACTATGTTATGCCAGGTTTGAATTATAAGGTCAGAGTAATATAAATAATAAGAAGAATGATTTATAATATTATTGTATTTTATTTGAATTAAGTATTTTAACAATAATATAAATACTTATTTTTTTTTATTTTTTAAAAATATATTAAAATATTTTATTTTCTTCCTATATTTGTATAATCATTTAATATTTTTTATTATTTTATTTAATTAAAAAATATATTTATGTTTAATTATTTTATTTTACTTTTATAAATTTTACTTCATATTTATAGTTATTTTGACTTCCTTATTTAAACAAACATAATAGTTAATAATATTATTATTTTTATTAAATTTAATTCCTATTAATATTTTACTTTCCATACCCTCATTAGCAAAGTTGAATGGAGTAAAATTTCTTTATTAGAATTTAGGTGTTTGAGGGATTAAGTTTCAATAAACAAAGGATAGTAGATCGTTCGCAAAAAACTAAGGCACGTTCCAAGTGAAGAGAAGGATCGTCAATTTGCTCTTATTACCTTCCAAAAGTACTTTGAGTTGAGTGACAATCAAAACATCATCTGATCTGACATGAATTCTTTTTTAATTAATTTAATTATTAATTATTTTATATTTATAAAAATATTAATTTTTTTTATCATTATGAATAAATAATTATTTTTTATAAATTTAAAAAATATGTAAATACAGGCTGAAAAATGCAATACAAACAGCTTAACAAAGACGATATGATTGACACGTTATTTTCTACATCAAATTTTCTGGCCTCTTTGACTTGTCCTTTTTATTTATTTATTTTTCTATTTGACTTGTCTTTGATTTGAAAATTAACTGAAAATTATTAATGGTAAAGCTGCCTTCCTTCTAACACCCTCTCCCTTTTTTTCAATTTTCTAAACAAATTTTACTGCTTTTATTAAACATGGTTTACTATTTTGTAAATCCTAGTTAGTTATATAATACACTACTTGTAAACTCATGTCACGTTATAATAAGGTTTTGTGGCACAAGTGGTTAATTTGACACGACTAAGAGACACAATTTTGAAACTCCATCTTAATTAATATTTAGACAACATCATAAAATAAAATGAATTTTACATGTATCAACCAACACGCAAAAATAACAAAAACACATAAACATAGTCAAGTTTCCATCGCTAGACATGACAAAATTATTTATTAATATAAGAAAAATTGAAAAAGAAAAAAAATTGACAGTCGAAGCAAACTATAATTTATAAATGAAGAGGAAAGTGTGGGGAATATGTTTAGAAAGGTTAATTACATAGTTGCTTTGAAAATTTAAAATTACAAATAAATAAATAAAAGTAGAAGAGAAGAAAAATTTATTGTTCTTTAAAAATAAAGTTGTAATTGTTGTTTTTCGATCGTGTTGTTTGAGCATGGTTGAAATTCATATTACTTACACATTAAAGAATATTTGAGTGGATCCATAGATCTATGTTCACCGTGCAACACATTTCTTTCTCTCTTCCCAGCTTCGAACCTAGGATTTAGCTCTTAAGTATCTCACGTTCTTAAAAGCTACTCATTCTTTTTGTCCTTTTTTAACCTCGAACCTAGACCTAACCTTTAAGTACGTCAGGTTCTTAGGTTCGAGCTCGTGGAAGGACGATATGAATAGGTTACACAATGAACATATAGATTCTACAAACTTATAATATTTAAGAACTAGGTTCCAAGTTCGAGACCGAAAAAAGACGAAAGTAATGGGTTATACAATAAACATAGATTTATGGGTCCACCTAGATATTTCTTTTTAAGAATTATATGTGATGGCCCCTAGTTTTTACGGGTCCTTGTCCTTGGCTAAGTTGGATGCATTCCTTTCGTCTTCCGCAATGAGTAATATGAATTTCAACCATATTCAAACACGTGTGGCTTAAAATTGAAGAAAAATACATATATATTTTTAAAAAAATTGGAGTTAAATTTAAATTAATCTCTATTTTTTGTTAAACCATATTAGATTTCCAAGTATTTGTGTTTTTGTCTTAGCAATTGAAAATGAATGACATTCATTAAAAAAAAATTCATGTTATGATCTACGTATATATGCATCTCAATGAGTTATCCTTAATTAAATACAATACAAGAATTACTATACCAAAAAATTTAAAAACCTTAATGAAGAACACAAGGCACGAAAAGACATCAAAGTCTTAAAATTAAAGTACATACCTCGCGAGCTTTGAAATCTTTTCCAACTCTTTCATGTCTTTTTTCACAATGCATTTGTTGGTTCAACCCAACATTCATATCACCCTTTTCTAAACATTGGTCATTCCCCCCATTATTATTACTACAAAGATCCATAATTTTCTTTGCAGCCTCTACCTCATCTTTGCTTTCCTTCATCAATCTATCAAATTCTGCCTTTGGAAATCTCATCCTCACCCTCAATGCCCCATCCTCCGAAACCTCTTTCGAATCCTTGGGCACAATTCTCCTAGGTTTCATGCTAGAAAGATCTGAGGTTGATCGTCGAGTTAGCATCAGATTCTCAAGCCTATCCTTAGCACTCATGTTTATCGCTGACTTAATCCTTCTTGGAACTCTCTCTTTAGATTCCTTTGGCAACTCTACGAGAAAGTAAAGTCCCTTTGGAAGCAAATGTTGTTTTGGTTCCAATGGCTTTGCCCTAATTCCAAAATGCTTAACAGCCTCAGATTCAAGCAAAACATAACCTTGATAATCTTTCAATACTTCACCAACTTCAATTGGTGTCTTAAACTTCATTGTCTCTCCATTTATTTTTATAACCTTAACAATTTTCTTTCCACCCAAAGTGTTTCCCATTGGAAGTCCTAAGCTAGCTATTTAAAAACACTGAAAAAATTCTTTTTTTTTAATTCACTAAAAAAAATTCTTAGTTCATACAAATCAACTATATAGCTTTACAATATTTCTGAAAATGAGTGAGAGATATAGAGATTATATGGGATATTTATAGGTAGTTCATAAAGCGATAAACTGGTCAATAAAGAAGGCAATGATATTTTGAAACTCTTAGTCTAATTAATTGTTGAATTTTAACAAGACCAAAATAAAGTACGTAAGGCTTTTATTATCAGTCGTACTTACAAAAATAATAAGGATTGAGAATATAAACAATTATTTCAACAAGCACTTTTCATACTTGAGAATAAAAATTATCTCCCAAAAACTACACGTGATGTGTGGAAAATAATAGCTACGTATGATTATATAATCATTTTGTCTTTATTTTATAATTTTCAAGTACATTGACCAGCATTTGATATGAATGATTATATACGCAAATTCAGTTCTATTTTCAACTTTTTTTTATTTGAAACTAGTTTTTTGTTTTATAAATTCATCACAAAAACAAAAAATTACTTGATAAAAAGTTATGTTTCTTTTCCTTTCATTCCCTTATAAATCAAAAAATATAGTAAAATTAACTAAGAAAAGAAAAACTATATTAGAAATATGACTTTTAAAACCTTTTTTTAAGTTTCAAAAAAATAAAAAATGTATCAAAATTGAATTGAATTTGAACATGATTTTGAACTTTAAAATAAAATTAATCAACAAATAATACAGTTCAAAAATTAAAATTTAAAAACAGAATTAGTTATAAAACAGGTCCTTAGTTGCTCATTTAGAACATATATATTTGATAATGTTATGATAAAATTAGGATCAAATTTTTCAAAATGTATCAACCTAAATGCATCAAATATATGCTCATATTTTTGTTATGATATAAATGTATATGTCACACATTGATTAAATATAACATTATGTCGGAGTTTATAAGGATTATGGATATCTCTATTCATTACATTAACATTTAAGGATTAAAATGTCAATAATTCTTATAATTTTTGTCATGGTATCAAAATTTCATTCGATTGGACAAAAAAAACTTTGGATCTCAACTAAAAAAAATTAAATGAATCTTGCAAAAATAAAATAAATAAGTGATCTAAATAAAATATAATATAACAAAATATGTTAAAAATACAAAATATGGATTTACAAGAGACAAAGATTCACATTTTGACGAAGGATGCTAAAGATAATAAGATCTTACATAAATTAAAAATAACATTATATTATAGTTTATAAAAATTATAGGTACCTTAATTCATTGAGTTAATCTTTTAAGATTTAAATTACATAATTCTTATAAACTTTTTACATAATTTTTTTAATACTATTTATATCTCCATAATATTTTGAGCAAATACTCATTGTTTAGAGGTTATTTTCCAAATAAAACTTTTTTCCCCTAGGTTTGGACAAAAACAAGTCACTTAATCAGGACAATGATTCAAGATTGATTATGTTGAAATTTTTGCTGATAACTCTTTTTCTTTTATTTTGGGCTTTTGGTGTTAGTTTAGGTGTATGAATGCAATAATTACTAATAAAAAATATTGTATATATATTCGCTAGTGATTCCATGTTGACAAAGAAAGTTTCAAAGTTCGTGTGAAATTTTAATTGTTTTGTAACTTTGTTATTACGTAGGGTGTTTTCTAATATTTCTAGGTAATATTAATAGTTAATAGTGATATTTTGAAAATAAAAGTTTAGCAGCCTTATGAATATAATTAATGTTTCGGAGGGACTCACTACGTACGAAGAAAGTCAAAAATGATAGACGGCTCATCAAATTGGAAGTTGTTTAGGGTTTTCCAATTATCATTTTTCCCATCACTTGGGAATTGGGATCGAGAAAGTCTCTTAACAATTATAAATGATGTAATATTTTTTATTGTATATAATTATTTTTATTAATAATATTATAATTTATAATAAATAAAAATTTTCTATATATTAATTTGATATTACTATTGATTATTTTTTCACTAAGTGAGAACAGCTACAATATATTATAGGGTAGAATTATTATCACATTTCATTTTATTATTTTTATAATATATCTATTATTAATTTAAAAAATTATTAAAATTATTTATAATAAATTTAAGAGATAAACACTTGTAGAGTCACCTTCCCTGAACTTAATTGACATAGAATAAAGATAATAAAGATAAAAAAATATTTTTAATAATATTTAAATTTAATAATTAATAAATAATAAAATAAGATATAATAATTTCACGTATATATTGTATAAAATAATATATTTATTATTATAAATAAATAATTTAATTAAAACTCGCAACAATAACAAACAAAACGATTGATACTCAAGTAGATATGTTTTTTAACTTCTTTTTCAATAAAGAAAAATGATATGCTGCCTAGGTAATTGGGATATAATTACCTCTTTTTTTACTTATTAAATATAAGATATATATTTTTAATTTAAAAATTAAATATTATTTTTATTAATAATTTTAAATTATAATATATGTAAAATAAATATAAAAAAGAGAAAGAAAAAAGGTATGATCCTACAGTATTCCTTATATTTGGTTATTGTTGTTGCTTTTCTGGCACGCAATTCAATTAAGAACAGATTTTGTCCGTTTGTTTTAAATTAATGCTGAGAATTCAATTATAAGACTTGAATTTCTTGAGAGAGAAAAGAAAGTTAAATCTATATAAATTTGCATATATAATTTCACTCAATTTAACACGTGTTAATTTTTTTTTATAAATATAAATATGTGTTATTAACGTGTAGCATGTACTCCTTGACATATACGGACAGTAATATTTTTTTTTTGGGCCAAAACAAGCAATAAAATGCCTAACGCCCCTTTCCGATAGTTAATGAGGATAATGTTTATCCAATAGACGTGTGTGAATATTGACTAGCTTGGTTCATATTTTCTCTGTTTTGGCTCCCTTTATATATAGAAATATTATAATAACAAAAATAAGATTAAATAATATTAAATTAGATAAAATTTAATATAAAATAGATTTATTAACTATAATTCAACTTAAATAACATTTAATTATACTATATTCATTAATAAATAATAGGTTGTACTTTTTAGTAATAAAAATTGTTTATATCACGTTTAGTTCAGTAGAAAGTACAAGTCATCTCGAAATATTCACGTGAAATTTAGGGATAGGGCGTTGATGCTTAAGTTAATTCCTGACTAGACAGGACGATCTCTTCCTAATACGTGTTTATTTCGTTCTCTCCAACTCTCGAACTCAAGATCTAACCCTTAAATAGACATTGGGAAGCAAGCTGGTATCATCTGAACTAGTAGTTCAAATGGTAGCAGCTCGCTTCTTAATAAGGTACTTAAGGGTTAAGTACCGAGTTCGAGAGCTGTGGAAGGCAAAGAAATGCATACAACCTAACCACGGACATAGATTTCCCAAGTGCTAAGGGGTCTACGCAGATATCCAAACCCTACCATTGGTAGATAACAAGGGCGTCTTTTGATATTTGTACTGCACCTAACTCAACAGAGGGCATGAGACATCTCAGGATATCCAAACATTGATGCTCCACACTAATCTATGTTCACAGTGAGCCTCACGTGGGTATCACAAGATGTCTTGTCCCCTCCTCCGTTGAGCTAGGCGCTGTACAAATAAAAAATATATAAATTTAACATAAATATATCATTTTTATGGTTACAAATAAATATATCAAATAAGTTTAGCTAATTTAACTTTTTTAGGTCCGACTTACCTTTAATTAGCTATAACTCGACTTAACTCGACTTACCTTTAATTAGCTATAACTCGACTTAACTCGTATAAATTTATATTAATCAAATTCAACTCATCTCATTTTTACACGAGTTAACTAAACAACTTATAAATTGATTTATTTTCTCTTTAAAAATAAAACAAAAAATTAAAAAATATATATAATTTTATTTAAAAACAAAAATGTTAATATAAATGTTAACTTATTATTATATATTTTTTAAATAATATCTTTTAATTACATGTTACTATAATAATATCTTAATTGTGAAATTTTATCATTAACAAAAAAAAATATTTTGTTAAATAAGTTCACCAACTACTAGTGACTTAATTTCTTTGAGTTCATGAGTTAAATTAGTTAAAAAAAATTAGTTTAATTGTTCATTTGATATTATTACTAACAAATTTAATGAGTATTATTTTTATTGTTTTTTTAGGATATTTTATATATTTTTCTAAATAAACAATAAACGAATATAAACTAGGTGGTTTCGAATACAACCAAATGTACTCATTTAATAAACTAAAAGTAGTATAATGATTGCAAGATCAATTTATGAATATAATGTAGCGTATTACTGAAATCGGGTGCAAGGGAAAAGAAAAATTATATCTACTAAGTTGTGATACTGCTATAATTATTATGAGAGTTATTTATTAATTAAAAAAATAGATCCTACTGTTCCTTAGTCATTTTGGTTATAAGGATTGAAAGAAATATTTAGTACATTAAAACACTACACATATTCAGGATTGGTAAGGACCACATCACTTTTCATCAATCCAGTTATTATAAATCTCCAATCAATAATACGATGATTGGCTAAAATTAATAACTGTATCCTAGAAAAGACAGTACATAGTACTACAGACATTTGAACTTCAGGAAGGGAGAAACACAAGTATATATATATTATTTTATTTTTTCTCTCAAAACACAATTATTTATTTAAGAATAAAATAACTTTTCCATATAGAATGTGGAACAATGTGTAAATATGATATTTTACACTCTTGCAAAAGAAAATAAACAAATGTATAAAAATTTTGACATTAGCTTTGGTATCTCAAGCTTGTATGCTTAAGCTTCACACCAGAAAAAAAAAAAAAGTGTAACTTCATCCCTTGAGGTTAAGTCAAGTGGCTAAAAAATGACAAATCCAAATAAAGTCATAATAGATCAAGCTTATACCGGTTGGGGCTTGTGTAGCTTTTGTAGATGCTCCAACAATGAAGTAGCCTTCCGTTGGGTCCTCTCGGTTCCATTATTAGCAAGTTCAGTCAAGGGTATGCGAGCACCAAGCCTACTTAAAAAGTCAAGGTTCACTGGATCTCTCTTGCACAGGGAAAGTAAAATAGCAGCGGCATTTTCCTTGTTGCGAGGCAAACCAGTCCTCAAAAGATCTACCAGAGCAGGTATGGTTCCAGCCTTCACAATAGCAACCTTTGCCTCTTGATAACTTGCAAGAACAGACATAATAGTCAAAGCTTCATCAACCATGGAATTGCTAGAATCTGTAACCATCTTGAGTAATGCTGTCACTATACCTGCCCTAATAGCCCTTCCTTTGTTCCCCTGATATATACACAAATTGAACAGCGCTGTTGCTGCATCTTTTTTCCCTCTATTGCTACCATTCTCGAGAAGTTCTACAAGAGCTGGAATTGCCCCTGATGCACCAATAATTATCTTGTTCTCATCTGCCAATGACAAACTAAAAATGGTTGCCGCTGCATTCTCTCTTGCTTCCATGCTTCCAGCTCTGAGAACTTGGACGATAGATGGAATTGCACCAGCAAGCATTATAAGTCCCTTGTTATTTTCAAATATAGAGAGGTTGAGAATAGAAGTAACTGCATTTTCTTGTGTTGCAACATCGTCAGATGTTAAAAGGTTGACCAAAATTGGTATGGCCCGTGCTTCTGCTATTAGTATTCTGTTATCTGTGCTTCTTTTGGAAAGTGATCGGAGCTCAGCTGCAGCAGTTCTGCACTCCTCAATGGACCGGCTAGAGAGCTTTCCTACAAGAACTTTAATAGCTTCTATGTCCCCTCTAACATCACGGAATGTTCCATCACTTCTTTTAATTTTCCCATTTGTTAACCCTGTTGGCTGCTCAATATTATGCTTAAGACACCACTGGTTAATCAGACTTCTCAGAACATAGTTTGGGGTTAGTGTCAAGTGGTCGAGCTTCTGCTGAGTTTTTGGACATGTTTTGTTCCCACAATCTATCCATCTCTGTATGTAACATCTCTCATATGTCTACAAAACCCAGAGAAAAATGAGTCAGGTGCATGTATCATCAGTAATCACCATTCTAGACTCTAGGATCCAATGCAAATATTCACCGCAAAACTGAAATTGATATTTCTAATAAACAATACATACCTGTCCCGTGGCAACAATAACAGGATCCCTCATCAATTCCAATGATATAGGACATAGAAAATCGTCGGGAATTACAATTGCATCTGACTTCTTACTTTCATCCTGACCCTTGCTAGGTGGATTCTCTTGCCCATCAGCATCACTATCATTGGATGAACACAACTCAGAAGATGTAGAGTTGTTCAACATTTCTGACTTTTGCATCAACTGCCGTAAACTGGAACTTTTAAAGTCATCACTTTTAAGAACAGTGTCTGACTTTTCTGTAACTTTTTCATTAGAACTGCTGACATTTTTGGTATGCAAATCATTTACTAATTTTTGAGACTCCCTCTGAGTTTCTTTGGCCTGGAGTTGGGATAAATCATAAGATGACATCTTAGAATTCATAGACCCGTATCTTTCTTTTGCTCTTTTCAGTTGAGCCCTCACTAATTCAACCTGGTTAAGAGAACAATCAATAATAACAGTAAGGAAGTTACATACTACAGACAACTCAAGCTCAGACTTAAGTACTATTTATCAATTCTTACCTGTTCCTGAACTTCTTCTGAGATGTCAAACTGATCATATGGTATATTACTAATTGCTCTCTCTAATTTCCATGTCACCGATTGAAATTGGAAGAAAGTCTTTTTGGTAGCTTCATCATCCTTAAATCAAGATATAGCATATTTCAGAAAGGTACCTAAAAACGATCTTTAAGAATACACGACCATGAGAAAACTTCAGCAAGTTTCTCGAACCCAGTAATTGAAAAATAAGTCATTTTACTTCCTTTCGAATGAAGATCAAGAATTGAACAAAAACAATGGGCTTCAAAGATCTCATAACCAATATGACATTATCATAGCATAAAATATAACGTTCACATGTAATAAAAATCATTCCTGAAAAAAAGAAGAACTAAAAAAGAAAAGAAAAGAAAAAGATCGTGTTGAATGTCAATGAAAGCTAAGTAAACTAAAGCAGAACTCACATTCCCCAAAACAACTTATTCGATTCAAATGATCAGCATGGATCTAAAACAATATCAAAAGGGTTTTCGAAAACAACAATTATAAAAACAATACTATTTTTTGTTAACAAGAAAAGCAGGAAAAAATTAGAGAATTGCAACTCACAGGAGGAGCATTATTGGAATTAAAGTTGTTAGCAACGAACAAGAGTCTCTTGGCTGCCCTGAGAGCAACAACCATATCAAACTCCCAAGATTCTCTTGAACAAGACGACGATGATGATGAAGAAGACGATGAAGATAAACAAGACACACCTAAAACCCCAAGCTTGGTTTCTTTAAAGTCTCTCATCTCTTCGAAGAGATGGGAGAGCAAAGCGATTCGACGGACCAGATCTGTGCAATCCTTCTTGAAGATACCGCCATTGATAGACATACAAACGACGTCGCGTACGATCTGAAGGAGTTCCAGTGTCCGATGCAGATCATCGCCGGTGACTTCGGCGGCCATTTTTCCGAAGTTCAACTTAAAACCTTACACAATCACACTCTGTTTCGTTAGGCTCTGCGTGTATGTATTGTATTGGACTCTCTGTTTTATGATTGCCTGGCGACAACCCAGTACACGTTACAATATCAATGACTCAAGGATGGCGTGGCTCACCAAGCTATGATAATAATAATAATTATTGTTATTATTATTTTCCTATTCGACGGTTAATTGTTTTGAATAATTTAATTTATACATAACATATCATTTTTAATACTTAAAAAATATATTTAATTTTCATATAATATATATTTTTTAACATTATAAATCAAACATATATTTTTAAATATGATTAATTAAATTTTAAATTTTATATATCGAAAAATATTAACAAAAAAAGTTTAAATTGTTTATTATGAATAATATACTATTAATTATAATTCATATAAACATGTGAATAGTTATAGATTAAGATTTAAGAGTATTTATCTTTAGTAATACTAATAACTTCGTTAGTTGGTTTGTACTTTAAAATGATTAAAATTTTATTTTTAAGCGGTGAGAAGTAAGAAATAATATTTTTTAAAACATATATTTCATTAAATTAAACATCAAAATAATTATAACTTAATCTTATAAATAATGATAATATTATAATTAATTAACTTGTGATATTAATTCCAATGTTCTTTCAAAATATAACTATTGACCTCTTGTAAACACCATCGTTTTTTGAGTAAAAATAAAGAAACTTGTTAAGATCAAGTTCTCTTTAGCTATTTTCTCTCATTCTATCGTGAGATTAATCGAATTGGTTCTTCTCTTTCTCTTGATTGATTCGTGCTAATCTTCCTCAATTACATTGCATTTGCACAAGGGATGCAATTAGTGTTAAGGCGTATTATGAATCCTTAAATGCTCGTTCGAGTGTATCAACGATATTGACCTATTAGTGGAGGTTTAGAGTTGAAAGTCTTGGATTTTACTCTGAGGAAACTGATAATCTTAATAAGGTGCTCACCTTGGAACCTTAGTAATGGTATGCTTGTTTTCTAGAGGATAAAACCAAGTATATCTCCTTTTACTCTTAAATTTATATCTTCGTTTTTGTGAATTCATTTACATAACACGTAGATGATTGAAAGTGTGAATTGATTGTTCATGTCAATAAGAAAAGTAGTGTGTTGGAGATTGATTTGTTTTTATTGGAAAATGGTTTTATTAGGGCATAAGGATTCGAGTAGAGTTCATATTGTCTAACTTATTGTTACTAAGTATAATGATTTCTTTACTTTGTGGGATTATGTTTAGATGAAGTAAAATATGAGAGATTGTCGAGGTTTTCCTACAACTGTGGGCGTTTAGTTATAGCTTTGGATTTAATGGAAGGAATGTTAGGTTTAAGGAATAGTTATCCTCTGACATAATTGTGCATGTCTATAATGCTCCTAAGAAGGTGCTAGTGGAAGAAATTCTCCAAATAGTGCTTCAAGTTCAGGTGATTACTCTTATGGTCTTCGTATGCTTAAAGTCCAAACAAAATAAACGAGTTATAAAAACTAATTTTTAACGTAAGTTTAAATAAGATTTATAAAAATTATGGTATTAAATTTGATCAATAAGTTAATTAATTAATCAAAATATTATAGAATGGTTATTTAAATTTTAAAATAATTATTTAAATTATAATTATAATATTATTATAAATTAATAAACCTTGATCTTACATAATAAATATCTATTTTTTACATGCTTGAAAAGGTACACATACATTTAGAGCTCCAACAATTTACATAAATAACAAAGCACAAACCGTATTATGATTCAAAGAAAAAGTATTAAACTATAAACACTACTCTTTAGCATAATCAGGTGATGCATATTTTTTATTTGGGTGATAGGCTGATAGGAGTATGGTGTCCTGTTAAAAAAAATGTTCGAGTAGCAAGCGTATAAAATTTGTCAGTAATTAAAGATATACATAAATGTTTCAAATATATATATATATATATATATTGTTTTCTTGAAATTAAAGTTTTGCTTATTCTCACACACATTAAAAAATAGTTATGAAACTAGAAATATAATCGAAAATCCTGCTCCTGATCAATATTATTAGCTTGAAATTTTTACTGAAGTGTTAAAAATTTATTAAAATAAATTAGGGTAATATTTTTAAGCTAAAATCTAGTGAGAATGCAATTACAAGGGTAGAAGATAAATTGTAATATTTTTAATATGTCACTAGCAAATATAGATAATAAAGATCTACTTTTTTAATTATTTTTATTTATATATTTATACTATTTTGATAGCTCATATAATAAAACATGAAATATTACACCGTAAAAATGAACTCATTTACAAGTCACCGAGTCCGAGCAAGACAGTTGGAAATGGAATATTGTGATTTGTATTACAATCTGAATAGAATCCAACCAAACGCGCCGCTTCTTTTTCTCATATATAGTAGTCAGCCACTTGGCCGTATCTCTGATAAGTGGTCATCAGCAATGCAAGCCTGTAAAGCTATTATCTTTACCTTTATTTTATCCATCAAACAGTCACCTCCCTTTCTTTTACATAAAAGTATTTTGTTTGTGAATTTGTTTATATAATTATAGTATTTTATTCTATTTATTTTTATAAATGATATTTTGATTACTGATTATTTTAGTTATTTATAAATAATAAAATATCATTTTATTAATAAAGAATTATAACATAATGAAGTAAATTTAAAGAAAAATTATTATTTTATTTTAATTATTTAAAATTAAATTTAATCAATACAATTTTTATTTTATTTTTTTATCAATTATTTTTATAAACTTTATATTTTATGAAATCTTTATGTATTTTTATCTATGAACGTTTCTACATTGTGCTTATGTAGCTATCATTAGGGGTGACAATTATGTCGTGTTAATCGTATGCATTATGATTGTTTAGTGTTATATGTATCATGTTCTCGTGTTAGTTGATACATGAAAAATTTATTTAATTTTTTTATATTATCTATTTATAATATTAAGAAATAATATGACCTTTAAAAACATAAAAAAATAATCGATAAATTTTTTTATCAATGTTTTATTGTGTTCATGTCGTTTCAGACATTACACACTAAGGATCATGTTTGTATCAAAATTATGGACTATATAAGTTAAAAAATTACAATATTAATGGTATTAAAATCACACAGAGTAGTTCTCCGTGATCTATTATCTTCAAATACTAGTACTAAAAGTTCAACAACACACCTTCATTATGTTGTTTGGAACTGATACAACAGTTGTGCCATCTATGTGGTCTTCAACGATGGTGGGTAAAGGAGAGCTCATACATGTGGTTCCAAAGCTACTAATATTATAATTTTCTAACTTATATAATTTCTATTTTTGATATTATAAAGTGTTATATTTTAATTCAAATACGATACCAACAGAAAATAAGATAAAAAAAAATGCTTAAATATACATAAAAATTTATAAAAATAATTTACAAGAAAATATTATATTATTCATATTAAGTTTTAAACGATTAAAATTAAATTATTTTTATCCTTATTAAATCACTTTATTATTATATGAAAAAATTTAATAATAAAATATTAACAATAAAATAATTTTTTATTGTTTAAAAATTAATTAAAATATCTTATTTTTACAAAGATAATAACTTAAGTATCTCTCGTAAAAACAAAACAATTACTCACTAAAATATCCACTTAAAAAAAAACTTACACAACCCAATCAATTTCCATTCGCTTTCCTTCCAAGTAAATGTCGCTATTATTATTATTATTATAAGATTTAGTTTGTCATACGAATAATTGTTTGGCCACAACAGATACTTAGGATATTCTAATATGAATTAATTAATTTATTAATGTTCTGTTTTAATTAAGAAATTTTAATATTCAGTTTTGGTTTAGAAATCACTCATAAAAGTCTATTGCCCTGCTATGCCACAAATGAATACCTTCTAAGTAGATAATTAACCGGCACGAATCAAGTCTCGTTCATAATATATAGAAGTGCCGGACCCAGGAGCGTGTTCTTATATAACTTTTTAATTATAAAATAGTGTGAATTGCATGGATCGCTCCTTTGTTCATATCAAAGGTATGTATACTACCTTAATTTAAAATATATATTTTTAAATTTATTTTTTTTGTAAAAAAATATTATTTAAATCATTTTAAAAAATATATATATACATAGATAAAGATAAACTTAAATTGTCTTCTAATTTTTTAATAAATATAACAAAAATATCATATGTATCACACACATATATATATATAAATTAATTAATTAATATTATTCAAACTTTTTAATAATTTTTTTCTTTCAAACTTTAACAATTTTTAATAGAGATTAAACAAAATTTTCACTGTAGTATAAAAGTAGCACATTAAACAATTAAAATTTTATTTAAATTTAATCAAAATAATTGTTTAAAAATTTAAGTAATTTTTTAATTAAAAATTATTTCATTAGATATATGTTTATAAAAAATATAAATATATATATCACATATATTATTTTGTTATATTTAAAAAATATATTAAATGAAAATTAACTTTGTTCATATTTTAAATAAATAGAAGCATAAATAAATGGACTTACGTCATTTTTTTAATAAAATATAGACAAAAATAATTTAAAAATTAATGTGTATTAATATACATTTTTAGGAAAAAACTAAAAAGAAGTAATAAAAAATATATATATTTGAAGTAGTTATTCAAAGGATGGTGAGATGTTTTATGAAGTTAATTTGAGCATTTGAAATGTTTGATTTTGATTTAGTTATAGAATATAAATAATGTAGTTATTTAAAAGAGAAAAATGTTATAAAATTTCTCCAAATTAAATTATTTGTGTAATTTGTTCCCTTAAATTATAAATATTATCGTTTAGTTCTTCAATTTTGAAAAACAAGTTGATTAATGACAAATCATTTTATTTTAATATTTTTATAATAAGATATTATTTTAAAAATAATATTTTAATAAAAAAATTAAAATAATATTTTTGTTCTTAATTGAGATTTTTTTTAAAACAATGAAATTAAGTAGAGTCGCTTTTAATCAAGAGACTAATTTATACCAATAATTTAATATAAGTGATATTCATAACTCAATGGCTTCGTCCCATTTAAAAAGAAGATTGGAATATCACACATAATGTAGTTATCTTGTAATGCATTGTGTGCTTTTTATTCTTTTGTTAGTTAACTAGCATTATTTGGGTGGTTTGTTAGGATGTTAGCTTCACATGGTGGTAGCTATATATATGTATACACTATCCTAAATAATAATTATCAAGAGTAATATTCATTAAAGAATCACTCTCATTATCAAAGCAAGATGCTTTCAAGAACTTTCAAGAAACTCTTTCCATGGTAATTAATAACTCTAACAATTATCTCTTTGAAAATGTTATTTCGTAAGTATCTCATTCACTAATCAAGAGTTCATCATCTTCATTTGTTGTTCCTTCTGTAAACCTCAATTTTTCAATCAAGCTTGATCGAATAAATTGCCCCATGTGGCATGAGCAACTTATGGCTATCATCATAACTTATGAACTTGAGAGGATCATTGATCTCACTCGTCCAGTTCCTTCTCCAGTTCAATTTGGAACTAATATGTCAAATCTATATCATGAAGAGTTGTCTAGGTTGAATGGAACAATGAAATCTTAGATTCTTGGTTTGATTACACAATATGTTTCCCATACTTGATCAATCGTACTACAGTTGCTGAATATTGGTTTGCCATGGTTAAATAGTTTGTTGCTCCATCTCATGCTCGAGTCATGGATCTCAAACTTCAACTTCACATAATTCACAAAGAAAGATTGTCAATTAAAGACTATCTTCTTCGAATTAAGAATGTTGTAGATTTAAGAGAGATTTCATTTTGTGTGTTATGCGTGGTTTAGATAATGATACATACAAATCATTTATCTTATCATTTTCTAAGCAATTTGTTTCTACATATTTTGATAAAGTTCACAATCTTCTTTTTATTTTATGAAAAAAATGCTTGAACATCAAGTTATGCATGTGGAGTCTCAAGCTTTATTTGAAGCAAATTTGGCTAATATTTCAAATCTGAACTTGAAGTCATATTTTCAAGGTTCAGAGCCTAACAACTCATGTTCATCAAAACCTGGTTAGAACTTGCAAGATTTCCTTAAATAGAGTCAAGCTCAGCAAGAAAATTCCTCTAATGATGAAGGATACAAAAGCAATAAACCTTGGTCAGGCAACAATCATAATACTCATAAGGTTACTTGTTAAATCTGCTATAAGACTGGACATCGAGCAAACAAATTCTTTAAGCTACATGATCTACTTCTAGGTTAGAATAACAATGTTTTAGTTATACTTGCCTCAACTTGCACTAATATGCCTCTTATACCAACAGTAACTCCCTGGTTGTTAGACTCAGGTGCAACTCACCATCTAACTGATAATGCTTCAAATATTGATCAACTTGTTTCATATTATGGTAATGATAATATAACATTATGTAATGGTACTTCCTTATCTATACTTAATCATAGCCATAACAAGTTATATGTGCATAATCATAGTTTAAATCTATCAAACATACTTCATACACTGCATGTCTTTAATAATCTCCTATCAGTACATCATCTATACATTGATAATGCTATAAATGTGAATTTTAATGCTACTTCTTTTTGTGTTAAGAAGGCACATAAGGTTTTAGCTCAGGGTCAAACTTAGCAAGAACTTTATTGCTTGATATGTGCATCTTAACCTACTTTTTCTTCTTCAAAAAATTCTAATTCTAGTATGTTATAGCTTTCTCTAATAATCATACTAGAGATGTAAATGTATGGCATAAAAGGTTATCTTATCCATCTGACTTGATAATGAGCAAATTGATGCAATGATCTGTGTTGTCACCTTGTAAAAATTTGTCTAATAAAACCTTATATTATACTTGTTCTGTGGCTAAATTGCATAAATTTCTTTTTGTGTCTCAGCATCTTCATTTGATCTCATATATATGGACCTATAGACTTCATTAATGCTTGATAGCACTTGTGTAAAATTCTTTCTCTTAATTGAAGATGACTTCAGTAATTACATATAGATATATTTTTTGAACATAAAAGTTCAACCACATCATACATTTAATTTGTTTATGACTATAATAGAAAGGAACTTTTCTATTAAACTCAAAATAGTTCAAATTGATAATGATGGTAAATTTATGTTCTTAGACAAACAGCTTATTGCATTAGGTTTTAGTCATAAAATAACTTACTCTCACACCTCCTAACAAAATGATATTGCTAAGTCTTGGATAAGTAGGATAGTGGATAAAAGGCTTGCTTTGTTGTTTCATGTAGGTCTTCATAAGTAGTATTAGGTTTATGTATTTAGGACCTCTATATTTATTTTAAAATGATTTCTTTCTAATTTTCTATCATTTCAGTCCCCTTATGAGCTGCTCTATTATAAAGAACCAGTTATGCCTTCATGCATATCTTTAACTATAAATGGCTCCTTAGAGTGAAACTCAAGAGTGATAGTTCTTTAAATAAGTATAAATATAGTGTTGTGGCAAATGGGTATAAACAAAGGTATCACATCGATTACTTTAAGACTTACTCACTAGTAGTCAAGCCTTAAATAGTGCATGTGGTGTTTACTTTGGCACTCATTTTTAGATAAGTGATCAAGTAGATTGATTTTAACATAACTTTCTTCAATGGTAAGAATGAAGATGAAGTGTACATGGATCAGCCACAAAGGTTTGTAGATCTTTCCGTACCTCACTTTGTGTGCAAATTAAACAAAGCACTATATGGGCTCAAGCAAGCACCTAGAACATGGTTTCAAAAGCTCACATCCACGTTACTTTAGCTTAAATTCACTCAATCTAAGGTAGATGTATCTATATTTGTTCAATTCTTAAAGAATTAAGTCACAATCATCCTAATGTATGTGGATGACATCTTTGTCGCTAGTAACAATGTGAAATTTATTCAAAAACTCATTGGTTAGCTTCAAGGATTTGGGTGATCTCAACTACTTCCTTGGCATTCAGGTTCAGTGTGATAGTGACACTCTTCACCTTAATCAACATAAATATGTCATGAGTTTAGTCGCTAAGGTTGGCATTGCCTCTTCTAAGCCTCTACCTACACCAAAGAACTCTACTACTCGACTGTCCAAATTTGATAGTGATCCTTTGGATGATCCAACCATTTATAGACAACTAGTTCATGATTTGCAATATTGTATCCTAACTCATCCTAAGATTACATTCACAGTCAGTAAATTATTCCAATATTTGTAAACTCCTACCACAGTACACTAGCTTACACTAAAGTAAGCATTAAGGTAATTGGTTAATGTGTCCTATCTTGGAATTCTTCTGTAGAAATCATTCTCTCTTGGTCTCATTGGTTTCACTAACTTAGATTGGGCCGATTCAAGTGATGATAGAAGAAACACAGATGGATATTGCATCTTCTTTGGTGACTCTTCGGTGTATTAGATGGCTACTAACCAAAGTGATTGCTTGAAGTAGTACTGAGGCTAAGTATAGGGCGTTAGTTGTGGTTATCTCTGAGGTGACGTGGTTGGCCTACTTGCTACAAGATTTGTATGTCATTATGGCTCACATACCAATTCTTTTTTGTGAGAATGTTAGTACCAAGCAACTTACCTCCAATCTAGGATGACATAGTTGTATAAAGTATGTTAAGATTGATTAACATTTCATATACGATGAGGTAGAGAAAAAGGAATTAGATGTATATTTCACTCCATTAGTTAAATAATTAGTTGATATTTTCACTAAATCCCTTCCTAAGTACCTCTTGTTCTATACATACTAAGCTTATAGTGGTTCCTTCCCTATTTGTTTGAGGGGGATATTAGGCATTGTGTTGTTATCTAATAATGCATTATATACTCTCTATTCCTTAATTAGTTAGTTAGTTAGTATTGTTTGGATAGTTTGTTAGGGTGCTAGTTTCACTTCGTTGCAGTTATATATATATATGTATACAGTACTTTAAATGATAATTATTTAAAACAATATTCATTAAAGAATCATCGTCATTCTCTCATTCAATTATAAAAATGATACCTAAAACGAGCCATAAATATTGGCTAATAAATAAATTATAGATACATATATAAATGTTAATATCATTTAATTTTATACACGTTTTTACATTCATATATTTTATATTTTATCACATGTCATAATTATTTTAAAAATTAAAAAAATAATTTAATTTTTTAAATAATATTAAAACGTGATAAAATTTAAGTAGTATACATATGAAAATGCATGTAAATTTGTGAGTCTCTTGCATTAATATAGATCCGCAATGGATCAAGATTATATGATAGTCATTAACTTTACGTTAACTTAAAGAAATTTTTTTGGTAAAATAATAAAGATAATATATTTAAAATTTATAATTATAAAAATAATATCTATTATATTTAATTTAAATATTTTCATTACGAAGAACTTATAGCATATTATTTCATATTAAATGAGAGTATTATTATCCTATTATAAATTTTAAAAGTATGTTATTTTTTATTTGTTTAAAATATTTTTATATTTTATCGTCTACCATTGTATAGAAAGATTGGTACATTTTAGAAAAGATGTATCTTTCTTTCGGTGAGAAGTGTCTATCATTTATACCTCTTATCTCTACACCACAACATCAATTTAATTTATTATCCCAATAGTTTTTCAGGCCAATAATATATTACTCGTTAGTTTCAAATTTATAATGTTGTATGCTGATTCAGGGAAGGGAAAAAAAGTATGGTGATGATATTTTTTCTTAATAAAAATATATAAAATATTACTTGATATTATTATAACTATTATTATTATTAAATAAATTAAATTAATAAATTATTATAATTATAAAATGCATTTAATAATATCGTTATTTTTTTTAATGAATCATCAATAATTACAAGTTCTTGACTTTTGCTCGGTGAATTTCGGTTGTTTCTCCAGCGTTGTCCTTGTTATAAAATATAAACAAATAGCCGACCAATAAATAAATAATAGTTATAATAATACCAAGTATTAATTAAGATTGTGACAGGTAAGTTGTGATTCTTGTGACTATCGTTTCTCATTCTCTCTCCCAAGCCGAACAATAGCTAAAATTATTGGTTTGACTTTGACAGGTACAGTTGCGACCCGTTGAAATAGTCTTCGATTCCTGTTATAAATAATCAGAAATTAATATTTTTAGAATCGAAATTAACATTGTTACGAGGAGGAGGGAGTATTATGGGATTTTATAGAAGGATTGTTTTAAATTTGTTGTTTTCTATTGTAATATTTTGATTCAATAATTTTTTTTTAAAATATACTTTAATTCTATAAAATTTATTTACCTTAATTGTATTTATTTAAACATAAGATTTGATTCTTAATATGACCCTTTAACAATCTGATTCATAATGTACTGTGTTTGAGATTTCATTTGTGCTCGCACCTAGAATATTAATCTCTCCAAGGTTTCATTGAAAGATTAATCATTTGTTTGGTTTTTTTAACTTGATCGAACCTAATTAACTTATACATTTATTATTGTACCTCCTGACATGTTGTGATATATATTACTATATAATCAACACGTATACATATAATGTCTTATATATATATGTGAACTCAATGTAAGATATACATAATTTATTATGATTATTTGACTTCTTTCTAGTTTTTTTTTCTAAAATCAAATCTTTTTAACATTTTGGCACCTATAATGGGGCTTAGGATTTAAAGATTGAGCTTTTGTTTCTAATATTGTATTTTATAGGATTCATCTTGAGTCTTGAGAGAGAACCCCAGTAAATTAAAACTTCAACTCAAGTTCTTTTAAAGCTACATTCATCATGAATGAAACTTGAGCTAAGAAAAGATTAAGATTAGCAAATAAAATGCTATTATAAGATAACATCTTAGTAGTTGAGGTCAACCTTCAATAAGAGTTAGCACAACAACTTCTTGAGCTCATAAGAGAACTCGAGAAAACTAGACGAGAAAATGGAATGCTGAGCAAATGTAGATGCCCATTTAGATCGAGCTAATGACTTGGTTAAGGAAATTGAGATAGTTCCAAGGAGAAATGAGCTTGGTAGAGTTAAAAACATAGTAGAGGATATCCAACAACATGATCTTGGAGTTAAGTCACAACCAGCTCAAAGGCACAACGCAACCCGACATAACAATAAACAGTTATTTGAAGAAAGAGGGATGTATAAGGCACGTTTTCAAGCCCTAGAAGAAACAAATAGAAAACAAGATGAAGTCTTCAAAGAAACTAATCGAGGAAAGACAATGGTAAATCATATTTTGATGTGGATAGAGACTACGAAAAATTATGTGTTTCCCATTTCTCTAATGAAATAGAGAACAATCAACTACCCACTAAATTTAATGCCCTAAGTTTCCGGACTATCAAGTGATGAAAGATTCTATGACTCATGTTCTACATTTCAAAATAGTCATGGTTCCTATGAATCTCACCCGAGATAAAAGAGATGTTATGATGTGCAAGATCTTCATAGCTACTCTATGTGATGGTGCTAAAAAAGATTTAATAACTTGACACCTTGTACTATAACTTCCTTCTCTCAATTTTCCAAACTATTCATCACCAACTACGCCAGCTCTATGACGATAGAGGCAATCATACGAAGTTTATTGAGAAATTCAGATATATTTGCTAAATTAACCAAGATTGCGCCACATACAATGAAAGAGGCTTAAGGAAAGGCCATAAATTTTGTCAAACTTGAGAGAGAGTTAAAGTTAGATTGAAAGAACAAGTCTGTTATGGAAGCTACACCAGAAAAAGAAAAAAGAAAGATAAGCCTTAACAAAGTAACTTAAGATAAAATGGTCAGTAAAAACAAACATTTTGTCTGAAGTCACAGAAGGGTTAATGATCAAGAAATCTTGGACATTAGGGTAGGTCACTATCACCTTTTAGAGGTCCACCTTTAAGGCTAAGCTCAGTTTAAGCTGTATTAAGGATGAAGAATAAATAAAATATCAGATGGCTACTGAAGATGAGACCACCTATAAGAGATACATCTGAATGGTATACCTTTCACAAGGATATAAGACATCAAACACAAGATTTTAGGCATCTAAAGAAAGAAATAGATGATTTATTGTCTAGAGGATACATGACCAATCTTGTAGCAAATGATAACAAAAGATTACACCGTCAACCCTAACGAGAAACTTTAAGACTGCCTGCTCCATTGGTCAATAGAGTAGAGCCATACAATGAAGATATTATAAGGATCATTCATACCGTATATAGAGGGCATGTGCCCAATGGAACCTCCGATAACGCACATAAAAGATATGCTTAAGACTTGCGTGGGGCTCCTTATGTTTATAATTTGCATAGAGGACCACCTCTATCGTAATCATCTTCACCGGTAATGATGAAACCTTAGCTTCCCATAAAGACCCTTTTGTAGTCACCCTACGGGTAGGGTCATGTGATGTTTGTAGAATTTTTATTGATATCGGGAGTTCAGTCGATCTTCTTTTCCTTGCTGTAATGAAAATGCTAGGCTTAAAAGATGACGAAATCATAAAAAAAGGAGTTACCTTTATTAGGATTCAATAATAGTACCACATATGTTATTGAAACTATGATGTTACTAGTCATGGTAATCACATCAATTGTTATGACCAACTTTATGGTAATTGATGTCCTATGGATGCATAAGATGAAGGTAGTTCCATTAACTTTTCACCAAGTCATTTAATAACCAACAGAGGAAAGCATAAAAGAGATAAAGGGAAACCATGAGAAAACTAGGAGTTGTTACAATGTTACAATGAAAAAGAGGGTTCCAAAGTAGCAATTATAGCATAGGTCTCTTAACAAATGACCAAAAGGCATGTGTCTAGTATAATTGCTTGATTCAAGTTGGGTTGAGGATCTACAAGTTGGAGATGAAGTTGAAGAACACTCTTTAAAGTTGGGTTTCAATTTAAAAGTAGAGGTTAGATAACAAATATCGCATTTCTTAAAAAACCACTTATGATGTATTTGTGTGGACCCTTACAAATATGTCTGGAATTGACCCACGTGTCATAACCTCTGTCTGTCATGTGGAGGGGGTTATTAAGTATTCTTATCCTACATCGGCCAAGAGCAAAGCAATAATGTTGCTTATAAGCTTGAACAACCCTTAACTTAATGAGATTTTATTGAGTTAAGTTAGACCTAGATTTCTAACACATAAAATATAAGTAGATCTTATTGGGTTAAGTTAGACCTAAATTTCTAGTAAAGAAAATGTAAGTATTATAATTCTCAATTGTATTTATGTTAGTATACAAAATATGAGCTTTATATTATTTTATTTAGTATTTTATCTTTCTTTATATATGGTCAATTACAAACGTTTCAATATTGTACACATTCACATAATCCAAACATTTTATATGATTACATCTTACAATACACACCACCATGAAATTGATTGCATGTAATTAACATGTTAGGTTGTGTTTATATTTTAGGTTGTTTTATGTTGGTTTGTAGGTATTTATGGAAAACTACTTGATTAATTTTTCAAACAAAAAAATCTTTTCTAGAGCTCACATGTCCTTACCGAGGGTTTGTCTGTGCAATCAACGCAGTAATTTATAAGAGACCAGCGAGGTATTGTGATTATTATTCTCGTCGTTGAGATTATTAACTTTGTCGATGTAATCAATAAGGTACCCAACAACCCAAGGTTTTCTTTAAAGAGAATTAACTAGTAAATACATGGAAACTATTGAAGTTTGTAAACTTAAGGTTTTCAATTTAAAGTTGTTTTCTAAATTCTATATCATCAATACTTTTAATGGTTTTTAATATTGGTGAGACTTTGAGTAGTTTGCAAAATAGCTTTGAAGTGGATTAATTAAAATCCAAATTAACACCAACACTTAGTTTGTATATAGGTAATTATGCATGGGATTACTCTAACCTTAGGTTATCACAAATAATGATAGTTAATAATTGTGTCATAATATTATGTGGTGGTGAGACTTCGGAGGATAGTTGAATCGGTGATTATATCTCAATTTTTATATAAACAATAAGAGAGACATCTTAGGCATAGTTGTAAGAGGTATTAACTAATATTTTATTTAAGTAGTGAATTATTGATTTGATTTACATAATAAATTATTTGACGTGGAGTGATTGTTTTAAATATTACATATGTGTAGATTTTATATGGATTTATCACATTATAATATTATATTTGTATGTATTTGTATGATTGTCTGTTTTGTTAATACAATGAGAAATATATTTTAATATTTTCTAAAGATTTGATTGTAATTAAAATGTCTTTATTTCTATATTAATTTCTTTCTATCACATTCTTTATTGCCTTCTTTCTATCATATGATTTCGGTTGATTCTATGATGTATAATGATTATTAAATTATGTGTATGAGTTGTTTAATACATATTTTCTTTCTATGTACTTAATTATTTGGTTGTATTGTTAACCATTCTTGTTTTTGTATTTTGCAAGATTAGGTGAGTCCTAAAAAGCCCATATCTTCTCCCTACGAAAACAAAAGCAAGTATTATTCATAAATGAGGGCAAATCTTAAAGAAATAAAAGATTTTTTGTTTAAAAAATTCAAATGGGATAAAATAATTATCACGTTCTAAATAAATAAATTAATAATAGCGAAAAAAAAATATTAAATCAAATAACTAAAGAGAACATAAAAATAGAACATAATTTCTCTACAGATGACAGAAAGAAAGTGTTTCAATTTTTTTCTCATTGTGGAAAGAATAATTAAGCCTCTATAAATTAGTATCTTGCAACCATGAAAATTTATTTATTTTAGAGATATGAATAAAGCCGACATATATAGTTCTATATACAGATGGCCTATATCATTTTTGTGCATAATAAGTAATTACAAGACCATCACTATTCACCTATACAACTTTTTTTGTCAAAACATCATAATTCAATGGCCTAAAAAATCACATTAATCTTTTGAATTATTCATAAAGATTTTTTTTATCCGGATAAAAGATTAGGTTTTAAGTCCTTTACTCTTGTAAATAACTTTATCCATCTTATTAATATTTTAATTTTATAATTATTAAAATATGTTTATTTATTTTAATAATTTTATGTTTGATCATTAAATTTTTTTAATTAAAAAAATATCATGATTTGTGAAAACTACTCAAATTTTTGTTATTTTTTATGTGTATTCTTAGATTAATATTTCATTATTAACCAAACAATTACACCGTATTTTTTTATTTTAGAAAAATTATACTTATTATCTAAGATTGAATATTCTAAAATCTAGATAAATATTTGGGGTTTGAGCATGTAAATTTAGACAAATTAAAAATAACCATCAAGCATCCAACTATACAAATATATGGGTTATGTAATTTTTTTTATAGTATAATAATATATGTTGAATACGAAATATATATATATATATATATATATGTGTGGATATGTAAATTTTACATTAAAAAACAAAAAAGAAAAATCCGACACTGAAAAACACATTAGATGAAACCAAAGAGTAGGGCAGATATTCTGCTCTATCTTACGGTTGACGTTTTTTTTTTCTTTTTCTTTTTTTTTTCAAAACTTACGATTCACCTTATCTATTTCTTTATGTTTTTTTTCCTTTTTTTTTTCTTTCCTTTTATATTAGTTAATTTAGAATTATACATGCAATCCAGATTTTGTACTTTATTAGTATTGATAGTTTAAAGTTTAATTATAATTTAACATTTAAGATTGTATGAAAAAAGAAATGGGAATTTTTTTATGTAAATAAATATAGATGTGTGAGAAAAAGATGAGATAGAAGAAAAAGAGAGAGAAAAAAAAGAAAATAATAATAAAATTTAAAATGATTAAATTACCTTTCATATTTTATGCATAAAAATTACTTTTAATTATATATATATATAACATAAAAGAATATGAATGTTTTTAAAATATTGTAAAAAAACTTTAGAAAATAAGGAATATCAATAAATAATATGAGTAATAAAACATTAGAAAAACGTGAATATACATAAAATAAATCATGTTGAATTAATATCCAGATAAAAAGAAATCACCTTATAATAAAGATATAAGTAAGTAAACATAAATATGTATTTTTATTTAAAATGATAAAAAAATTATATAATAGAAAAACTATTCTATATGAGATGGTTCCTGTAAAATAATATCTTTTTTGATAAAAGATAAAATAGATTGATTAAATAGTCTAGGAAGAAATAAAATAAAGCCATAGCTAGAGTTTACGGAACTTGACTTCACTAAAATTCATATATATTTGTAGTTTGTATATAAATAATTAAAAATTACAGTTTAAGTAAAAAAAAAAAAAGTTTTCTTATAATTTGAGATTGATTAATTTCTTTAAAAATATACTAGTTATTTGTTTTGTAAAAGTGTAATTCGGTTATAGATAAAATAGTATTTCATTTCGTTTGAAATGAAATATTACGACCTAAAATGAAATGTAAAGAATCTTAGTGGACAAATTATTAGTCAATGTGCTATAATTACCGATTGTCATATATATCTCATTGTGAGTAGTGATTTAAATTTAGGCAGGTAAGGCGAACTCAAGATTCAAAATTCGGATTTGAATTGAAATCAAATGGGGTATTATTGAGTATATATATATTTTTGGATTAGATCCATAGAATTTTTTAAATTAAAAGTAAGCCAAATGATCGATCCTAAAACATTTTGGTATATTCGAAATGATTTTTTTGAATTTATTAATTTAATGCTAAATTTTAAATTATATAAAATAATAACATATTATATTCAAACATATATATATATTTTATAAAATTTAAATTTAATTCATACTTTACATATAATTCATAGTATAAATTATTTGGACCTAAGTTTTATCTTAAAATTATTTGAATTGAGATAGATTAGACATATTCATGCATAATTGGATTTCTAACTACTTCGAGTCAAGTTGAATTATTTGAACTTTGATTGAGTTTGATTAAATTTATATCCTTAATTGTGAGCACTTGATCAATATTATATTTTTAAGCCTAGTTAAAAAAATACATGAATATACATGTGACTAGTAAAGCCAACACTTCAACCCATCTAATCTCATTTAATATTAATCTAATAAGATCATAAATCGAAAAAAATCCTAAATCACCTAGCTTATGAAACTCAAATGAGCTAGCTTATAACATCTTATTAATTCATTTAATAAAATATATTTCTTAATGATAATATTTTTATAATTATATAAAAACATTATGAAATATCATAATTAAAATATATTATTTTTTATTTTTTCTTAATTTACAAAAATATAATAAATATATAATATTTATACTAAAATTTTTGATCATAATTAAATTATATTTTTTTAATAATGTCTTATTGTTTAGGAGAGTAAATAAGTCAATTCATAAGTTGCTAAACTCAAAAAAGTGTATTAAATTGAACTTAGTTCAAAAAATTTAAATGAATTAAGTTGAATTATATTTCATTTAAAACAAATTTAACCTAAATAAATTGAACTAATTCAACACATTTGATTCGATACCTTTACATGTAATTTGTAAATGATTTTTTAAATAAATTTTATAATATTATTGTCTTGGTTATAGAAAGATAGAGAAATTTTTTACAAAATTCTCTTAAAAACGTAAATATTTTATTACTTTTTATTATAATGTGATGGATTAATTATATATAATTAATATGATATTAGTAAGTAAATTTATTATTATTTTAATATTTTATAATTTTAATTTAATATTTAATCTTACATTAATTAACATATTATTTAATACATATATTATTACACTTAATAAAATCATCTTTGAAATTGTAAGAAAAATCTTCATTGGGACATTAACTTGAATTGTTCTTGACATGTCTCCAACAATTTTTTTTCTCTTTGAAAAATAGTTTTGTTGATGTCTTCATAGTACCAAGGACGGCCATTGGTTGTATATCACGAAAATGATTTCCTTGATTATCAATATTCAATCATGTCATTTTCAATCCAAGTACAAAATCGAGAAGTACTCTCTTTTTTCCTTTTCTTTTTTAATGTTCTTCCTCATAAATAAATGAGTTTTGAGTTTGTAGCAAAAATAGAAAGAAAAAAAAGAGAGTTTTGAGTCTCTATATTTATATTTTTAATTTCTATACTTTAAAACTATATATACTTTTATATCTCATTTCAAATTTTTTTTTATTATATAACTCAATTTTTTATTTGAGATAAATTTAAAAATCAATTTTATAATTGATTATTCATATGTTTTTGTTTTTCTTTCAAAACCAAAAATTACTAAACCAAACCAAACACTCTCTAAGACAATTTTGGTATAACTAAACAATTGCAACTAAGAATGGACAAAAAAAATATTACGAGTTTAATTATCGATTATTATTCGCAACGTCTGTTTGATTTTTATCATATAAATTTTTAAAACAAGTACAATTTTAAGTAAAAATCGAACATAAAGTAACGAGTACGATTATATCCATATTAAATATTAATTATATTTAATTAATTTATTTATATATTTATTAAATTAAATTATATATTAATTAATAATTATGATTTATTGATTTTAGATATAAAAATTTTAAATTTTTTTTATAAAAACATGTTTTTTAGATTTTTTTTAATAACTATTTCAAATCGTTAACCGTTTACGAATTGTAACAATTTTTTAGAAGATTTCATACAAATTTTATAATTTAATTTTAAAACAGTTTTATCAGACACATATCCATGCCCATTAATTGCAAACTGGAAGTTGCAACGTGATCTAACTAAACAAAGACCAGAAGTCGACTTAGTGGATCTAAATTGAATTGTTCCAAGAAGATTGAGGCTCACTACGGCCCATACTGTGTAAACATGGTCCGGATTCAGGATATTTTGTTAGATCAAAGTGTAACATAAGTTTTTTATTTTTATTTTAATAACATCCCATTATAACTTTCACTATTTGTCTTTGAATATGTTGCTTTTTTTCCCTCTCCGTAAGATTGAATATGTTACTTTTTATTAATCATTTTGTCATACTAATTATTTTCATATAAAAATATTAATCTAAAATGATTAAGAAACTTTTGATTGTAACTAAATTATATGATAAATGATATTAATGTCAAATTTTCAAGTTATTGTATGTTATTTTATAGCTATAGTTTTTACCATAAATCTATAAATTATGTCCATGTAATCATTCTACAATTTAGTATTTAGTTTTTAATATTACCTATAATTTTCTTACAAAAATAAGATTTGAGTCATAAAACATTGTAACTTTAATGATGGTATATTTTGATATTGAAATTTTTTGGGTTAGTTATATTAATCCGGTAATTTTATAAAATAATTTTAAATTTAATTTTTAAAAATTTAATATTTTTTGGGAGATAAAATTAAAAATAAATTGTTATTTAAATTAAAAATAAATAAAAACTATAAAAAATGTAACGACTTCCTACCATCTCTCTCCCCTCTATTTTCTCTTTCTAATTGTTATCTCTCTATCTTTCTCTCACTACTGCTATATACCTCAATGAAAAGTGAACTTCCGCGTTCATGCGACTTTATTTTTAATTTTATATTTAAGCAATAGAGATTTTTAATTTTACCTCCCAAAAAATATTTAATTTTAGAATTGAATTTAATTGTATATTATGACTAAAGTTATAACACCTCTGTGACTCCAAGCCTATAAAAATATTTAAGATATAATTACATATTAATTTAATACCATAACTACTTATACTTATATCAATTTAATACCATAACTACTTATATTGTGAAGAATGAAAAGTAAATTTACATAAATCAATTATACGATGATATAATATAATTATTTTAAGGTATATTTGAAAATAATTTTTATTTTTAAAAAGTAATTATTTAATTATGTTTGATTGAAAATGATTTTAATTTAATTTTTCATATTTTTAAAAAATTATTGCCGAAAAATAATATTTTTAAATCGTATTTAGATTTATAAATTTTTTATTTTTACTTAATATTTTTTTGAAAGTAAATCAGATCTCATGAATTTTTTATATATAAATATTGAGAGAAAATTATTAAAAACTTAAAATTTATGAACGTTAATAATTTTTTTTTTTTAAGTTTTTGAAAAAAAAAATCTAAAAAGCATAGATTTATCAAACAATTTGTTGGTGATTTTTTTATTTTTTTCTTAAAAACCACTAAATATTAATTGTTATGTATATTGGTGATTGATTTAAAAAAAATAAAAAATAAAAAAACTTATTATTAAATAAAAGATTATAATTATTATTAAATATAACCTTATAAAATAAAAAAATGATTTATTTTTTAAAATCATTATATTACGTGTTAACATATAAATACTTTATGTATAAAATGTGTTTAAATTTATGTATCATCATGTTTTAAACTAGTAAGTTCAAACTATATTGAGCTATACGTGCTGTATAACACTCAATATCTTATTAGACTAGATTATATAAGATCAAACATTTATTTTGATATATTGTATTATATAAAAATTTTAAATTTATTATTTTTATTATTTTTTGTTATAATTGACTATTTATGTTATTATAATTTTTTTTCAATAACTATTTCATTCAATTTATTTAAAAAAAACCTAACATTCATATAATTTCTCTCATTTTAATAAAGATATAAATTTAAGATTTTTAAATGGATGTTGAAATTTGAGTTATAGTAAAATAAAAAGATAATGTAGGGGGAGAGAGAATCATTTTTTAAAATTTTTTGAATGTAATAATTGATTGAAAGAAATTATAACACCATAAGTAATTAATTGAAAAAATAATTAATTAAAATCTTTCACATAATATAAATATCAAAATAAACATTTACCTATTTTATTATATTCAACTTCATTAAATTAAAAATAAAGAATAATTTGCATAACTTTATAATCTGATAAATTTAAATGATATTTGTTAAGAAAGGAAAAAAATTTAAGCTAACTAATTAAATTTATCTTAACGAAATTTTTTAACAGAATCATGACTAAAGTTTTGATGTGTAATGATATTATTATAAAAAATTTATTAATGATACAATAAAAATATATAAAATATTATTTTAATTTTTAATATTAATTAAATTTTAATTTTAATATATTCACATAAAATTATCATTAATATAATATTTTGAATTTATATTAGGATAATATTAATACCTTTTTATTACGAAAACTTATTGGTTTTATTAAGTAATTGTAGCAGGATTAAATAAGACTACTTATGTGTAATGTATCATATACCATACATCTAACTACTTAAAATTTATAATATGTTATTATATTATACGTACCGTGCACCAAATCATTGTCGCATATTTAGTGTGTTGCATCGAACAGTATAAAATAAAAATATAGGCATATCAAATACATATTTAGCGCACTGCATCAAACAGTATAAATACATATGCTTTACGATATCATTGTCGAAAAGTTTTTAAAAAAATTTAACTAATTTTTTAATTAAAATTACTTTATTGGATTTATGTATATAGAAAAATAAAAAATATATATGTACCATATACTATTACATTATATTTAACGAAAAATTTGATAAAAAATTAATATCGTATTTATTTATACCTTTTTCACAAATAAATTAACTTAAAAAAATATTTTTTAAATAAATAAACTAAACATAATTTCTGCAATATCTTTACTTAGATATATTATTAGTTATTGTGATTTCATTTGTTCTAATATCAAAATTTATATATAACAATTAATAAAACAAATAAAATTACTCCTATTTAGTAACGAAATATTTTAAATTTTTATTTTGTTATTTTGCGAAATAAAGTAGTTTGATATACATATATACACCAATATTGTCAAACGAGCTCTCTGCATTTCTCAGTTCGTATCAAACACATCTTTTACTCTCATCACACTTTCCGTTTGCACACTAATAAAATTTGGTGATTTTTATTGTTCTATAGCCATTAATGTGGAACAAATTTAAAATTTAAAATTTAATTTAACAAAATCACATTTAAATTTTTTTTAAAATAAAAAATTTGCTCCAACATTAATAATTTTTTTATGATAATAACACAATCCTAAAATTTAAAAGTTTACAAATTTATCCATTATTTTTAGTGTAATGAATATATATATATATATATAATTAAGTGTATTTTAAGAGGATTATGCAAAGGGGTTTTGTCTATAAAAGTCAATTCCTATACAATAGTTTAAAAATGGGCATAAGTAGGATTTTTTTTAAAAATAGGCAAAATCTTACCTTAAACTTGAAAGAAAATTTTTTAATTAATTTTATTTAAAAATTCTATTTTACAAAACATAATTATTATAAACATAAAAAAAATATTAACATCTTATAAATTTATAATTAATTTTAAATACATAAATGTTTTTTATCATATTATATATTAAAAAATTTATTTTCAAAAATAAAAAATAATTTATTTTACAATAAAATAAATATAAATTTATACATACATTGAAAATGATATGCTAAATATTTTGATAATTCATAAATAATATAATACATTATTATTATTATTATTATTAAATATAATTATAATTATATTTAATAAAAAATTATAATATTAATTATAAATAAGATAAAAAAAATAATATTCATAAAATAATTTAATTATTAAAAAAATTATAAATGATGTATATCTAATTTTTTACGAGATATAATACAAATATAGAACATTATATCACAAATTTTGTGAAAAAATATTATATAATATAATATGATTATAATTATTTTTATTATTAATATAATAAAATATATAAATTATATTGAATTAATTATATTTTAATACTTAAATATAATTATTGTTAATAGATATTTGTTATCTTAGTAATAATTAAAATTATAATAATATTAGAGATATTTGTTACAATGTAATTTATTTTTTAATTTTTTTAATCTTAAATAATTTATTTTTTAAAATGTCAATAATTTTTCATAAAAATTATTGTAACTATTTAGTAAAATTTTTGATAATTTAAAATTTTATAATTTATTATTATTATTATTATTATTTTAAATATTTTATAATAAAATTTTGATAAGTTATTTATTATAAAATATATATTTTTTATTATATAAATATAAATTATTTTATTATTTTTTATTTTTAATAAAAATAAATTATTATTTATTAAAAATTGATGAATGGTTATATTTTAAAAAAATAAGGTTCTCGAAATTAGTGAAAGAGAGAGAAGAAAAAAACAAAAATATTTATGTTTTAAAAAAACGTGAATGATGGGTTGTTAATTAAAAAAAGGAGAGAGAGAATGTTATGCAAGTTAGAAAAAATAAATAAAAAAAGAGAGAGAATGTGTGGAAGTTAGAAAGAATAAATGACCGGTAAATTGGTTAGTAAGTTTTATTTTGATCCTTTCTAGACTAAATCTTAATTAATCGTATTTCTAAACTATTGTATATTATTAGTCTTTTATAGACAAAAACTCTTATGCAAACACGCCACAGCTTAATTTTAGAGAATACAAATCTAGATAAATTGTACAATTATTTGGATAATTTTAGCTCGATATCTTTAACATTAGACTATTAAATTTGAGATAAACATGAATTAAAACTATTAAAAAATATTTAAATTTATATTCACGATGATATAAATTAATCACTATCTTTATCATCTTTATCATTGATAATTTCAAGTAATAAATGAATGTGATTGGTTTTGAGCGGTACATTCTGCCTCGATTTTATATTTCGTTTAATTTTTAATTTAGAACTTTGGATTCAGTTTCAATTTTGTGACGTAATAATCTAAAACAGATATACAAAATTATAAATTTATATTTTATTAAATAATATATTTTAAATATAAATATTTTATTATTTACAAAGAAAAATTAAATCAAATAATAAGTATATGTAAATATAATATATTATTATTATTTTATTAAAATTTTATGTTTTTGAAGCTACAAATGAGTAACTATTACTCAATGTTATGGTAATTTTTTGTATTTATACAAGTTAATTTTAACTTTTAGTATAATATAATATCTTAATTTTGGATTAAATTTTATTTCACCATCACATTTTTAGTGATAATTCATAGTTTTCATACTCAATGCCCAGTTTTGCCTAGATCCAATGCATATCAATGGTATAGAAGGAAAATAAATAATGTGGGTCTTACTGTTCAATATAATATATTTTAAATTTTTTCAGTCTTAGTTCAATATAATCTATGATAATTATTTAGCCAAAACAAAAAAAAAATCAAAAAGTTAATATATAATAATTTGTTACCGAGTTGAGTTGTGTAACAATACTAATGGCAGTAACTTCGAGTTAAAAAAAATATACGCTTTTTTTATAAATTAAGTTTTATGGTCAACAAATGTTCTTTTTTTTCCATATAATATAAAAATATAGTGTATATGTAAATATGTTTATATATATAAAAAAATTTGAAAGTAAAACATATAAATAATTAAATTATATAAAAATAAAAGAAAATTAAAAAAGAAAAAAGAAAATTTAAATTTGTTTTCATCATAAATAAAATAAAATTTTCTTATTTTAAATAAATGAAATATTAATAATTTTTTTAGTTAAAAAAATTTATATATAGTTATTTAAAATGAACTACATTATTTATAATATTATAAATTTTAAAATATTTAACAATGCTTATTCTTAATATTTTAAATCAGACTATGAAGTGATTAAGATGAAAAACTTTTAATTAAATATATAATATGGATCGATAATTTTAAATAAATAAAATTATTTTGTATACAAACATAGTAAATATAAAACGAAGGATGAAGAGCCAGAGCCAGAGCCTGAGCCTGAGCCTGAGCCTGCAAAAGTAGGCGAATTCAGATATGCTATATTCCTGACAAAAGGTCAACCAGTTGTGGCATAACAGAGCATTTATTTATTTGTAAAATATTCAGATTAAAATAATAAAATTAATTTTTTTATTTATAATTAATTAATTAATATATCAATAATATATATATTAAACTAATTTTTTAACGGCAGTTGTCACATAATCCAAAATCTTTAATCAATATCATTTTTGTACCAAATCATATTCTCAGGGAAAAAACAAATTTATATCCTTAATTTTGTCTTATTTTCGTTAGCAGAAAATAACTTAGTTCCTTTAAAAACTTTCGAAAGTAAATAGATTTTTTTAAAACTTATTATAAAAATATTATCAAATTTATTATTTTAATATCACTAAATTTTAAAATATTATAAAAATATCAAAAAAATTTAATTATTTTCATAACATTAAATTTTATAAATATAACAAAAATATATCAATATACTAATTAATTACCATTAATAATATTTTTATAATTTTTTATAAAATTTAATAATAACAAAAATAATAAAAAATGATTATATTTTATAACAATTATAAATTTTAATAATATTGAAGTAACTAATCAAAATTTAATAAAAATTTTATAACAAAACTTAGTTGATTTGTACACTTGCATTCCCACAATTTTCTTTTAAAATAGTATTTCATAATTTACATATTTAACACTTCATGTTTTTTCTTTAAAAAACTTAACTCATCTTAAAAGTAAGATTAAGGTTAACATCATAACTCTTTTAAATTATTAGTAATTATAATTTTATTAATTGAATGTGAATAACATAGTTGCAACTCAAGATCGTAAATCTTCAAACTAATAATCTCTTTTTCAATAAATAATAATACACATTTTATATGTCACAATCAATCAATTAATAAGAATATCAAATGGATTAACACTCTATTAATAAGAGTATTAAATAGATTAACACTAGACACTGTTAAATATTTGATACTATGTAGCATGACACGTGAGCCAAAATAAGCAATATGACACGACACGATAAACCTATGAGCTAAAAATGAGACGCACATGCACACAACTAGTCGGCTAATAGAATAAAGACGACTAAAATATATTAATTAACGGATTGTACCGTATCGCAAGGGATCAATACAGCTTCTTTGAGACCTACACCAAATGGGTTTTGGTAATCACAACACAATATTTGATTTAGTCATTTCACAAATAAAATTTTGTGCAACTATACTGCAATGATACGGACGCCTTGCATCCAAATCGTTAAAAATATAATATTTTAATTCATACAAAATTTGATTCAAAATTATAATTTTTAATTAATTTAATGATAATTTAAATAAGTATAAAGTGACTTGACTTCAATTCCCTCCCTTATAATAAAATTTATAATTTATTTCTTAATATTTTTATCATATCATAATAAATATAATTTTATTAATTAATTTAATATAAATTATATTTTTTAACAAAATTTATTAAAAAATCACACATCAATTAGATATGAAATATCCATATTGTATCTATAAGGATAATTATTTATATCATAACCTGAATTTTGAGATGAAATTAAACCTGAATTTTGAGATAAAATTAAACTTAAATTTAACATGGTATAAGAGTAGCCAAACTTACCCCGTGACACGCAATTGTAAGTCTACCATCGTCTATCGATATGAGAAATAGTGTTAAAAAATCTCACCTCAATTGATCATGAAGTCTCTACCTTATATGTAAATAAGGACAATCTTCCATTTCATAACCCATATTTAACAAAATTTGTCTAATTAAACATTACATTATATGAATTGAAATATTACATATCAAATTTTATCATTTTATGGATTAAATGAATATATAAATATTTTCATTTTATGTTATTTATTTTTTTATCTCATTTATATCTATTAAAGTTCATTTTTTTAACAATTATTTTTTAGAAAATAAATTTAATAATTCTATTTATTTTATAAAATTGGGAATTTGTTTTTGTGAAAACATTTTTTATTTTCTTTAAATCTTATTTAAAAACATGTTTTTCATACCTATTATTAATATTAATTTTTACCAACATCAATGATTAAGTGCCTTTTTTCTTCTTATCGACCTAAAAACATAAAAAATATAATTAAGACCTTATAACACTAAGGGATGCGATAGCCTTTGAATTTTCTACGGTCAAGTACACCATACTAATATGCCTTGCATGTTGAAACACAATGACACAATTACTACTCTGTTACTACTCCATTATAGTCACGCGTATAATGAGTTAAATTAGTTAATATTATATTATTTTCTTAATATTTTATATAGGTTATTGTTTGGTATTAAATATGAAACGGACATACGATCTAATAAATGCAGGTATCTTGATTAAACGAGAACATAAGACTGGCTCAACAAAAGGCTTATGTTCAATGAACTTAAAAAAACATACGAACTCAATCGAAAAAAATACTTCGTTATCAAACAACGAGGTTTTGGATGTCAAGACTTGATAAAGTTATGATATCCCGGTGATCAAGGTCGTCATTCATGAACGACCTGTATATAAACATCATCCCCTTGTTTATAAATGTTTATAACGATCTAATTTTTATAAATTAGTTTGTACTATTCAGGTCGCTTAATATGCATCTCGTTATATACGTAAATATAAATATATATATATATATCACTTAAATGAAAAAAATACACTATATATTCAATCAATGCTATTTCTTACTTAATACTAAAAATCACTAAAATTATATACCTAAATTCTCTTAATATTAAAAATCACTAAAATTATATACCTAAATTCTCTCGTTACAAATTTATCTTAACTTTCAATTACACATAATTAGTACAAATTTTTGTAACTTTCTTACTTAATAAACAAAATTTTTATAAAAGCTTTAAAGGTAAAAAAAAACCTTTAAGTTGAGATATGCTTTTAACAAATGAAAATTTGTGGAAACTTTTACAAGTTTAATAGATTATGTGCATACGATCAACTTATGTTATTATTCTCGAAAAAAGTGACAATATTTATAAAATTTAAATTATTATTATAATAATAATTTTATTTTATAACATGAAACTAATATCTAATAAATAATAAAAATAAAATAACTATTTTAACCATGTTAAAATATCATAAAAAATATAGAATAATAATATAACCATAATCATTTTGATAAAAAATACGTAAAATATATATTTTATTTTTATAATTGATTACAATTTATTGTTATTATTATTAGATAAAATTATTGTTAATAAACATTATTATAATAATAATAATTTTAATTGTATCAATATTATCTCTCAAAATATATAGGTAATGATATTTGCTTGAAATGTTCATTTTAATTCTAATATTAATTATATCTTAATGTTAATATTATTGTATAAAATTATTATTAATGAAATATTCTTGTAACAATAATAATTTTTATTGTTATAATATCCCATATATATATATATATATATATAATATCAATTGTTATAAATTATTATACATTTTTTATATTTTTATATATCAACTAGTAAGATTTAAAAAGATAATTTTCTATTTCCACTCTCTGACAAATCTTAACCAATGAATATGAAATTGTGAAACGTTGCTTAAAAATTTTAGGCTCTCCCAGCATAAATGACATTTTAATATCAAAATAATTAAATATTTTATATTTTAAACTTTTAAAAATAAAAATATTATACTAATAATAATAAAATTTATTTTAACATAAATATATATATTATATAATAATTTAATTTTTTGAAATTTTTAAGAATAAAAATATGGAAGTTTTATTGTAAGAATTGTTTTTCTTATTTTCATATCAAATTTTTTATTTATAAAAATATATCATCCTTAAATTAAAAATATAAAATTTAATATTTTATATTATGAAAATATTGTTAGTACAAAAAATTATTTAAATATTAATATTTTATGTTATTAAAATATTATTATTACAATAAGGTTAAAATAACGATTGTTAGAAGATAAATTATTTATGAAATGTGATATTTTTTATTAATTAGATTAAAGATTAATATAAATTATTTGTTAAGAAAAATAAATAATTAATATGCTATAAATATAATTGGTATAAATTATGAGATATTATTTATTATTTTTAAAATATATTTTATATTAATTAAATAATTTTTTAAAAAAATTACATTAATTTCAATTTTATTAAGTTAAAATATAAATATTACTAATAAGGTGATTTTCTATTTCCCTTTGACATTTGGGTTTATAAATGTATTCTTATTGTTATCCAACCTTCTTCTTTTTATTTATTTATAATTATATTTATTTCACACTTAAGACCCATGTGTTCTTGTTTTGTTTGCTTTTGAGGAAGGAAGAATTCAATAAACAAATAAACAAATCAACAATAATGTACTAATAATAGAATAATAATTTAACTTACATTTCAACCATTTAAGTTCAACCCTTTATTTATCCTTTTTTTTCTTTACTTGTAGTCATAGAGAAGTAGAGAGAGTGCTCAAACAACACTTAAGAAATGACTAAAGATGAAGACTTTAAACTCCTGAAGATTGAGGTCTTTCACTATTTAATACCTTTTGTTTCCATTGAACAATTAAGTTACTTTTATTTTCTTTTATTAATATAGCTTAAGAATCTTATTGTTTTGTTGTTTGCAATGTTTCATTTGTTTCTTTTCCCCCCAATTTACAGACTTTTGTACTCAGAGTGAATATACATTGTGATGGGTGTAAGCAAAAAGTGAAGAAAATCCTTCAGAGAATTGAAGGTGTCTCCTTTTATCTCATTTTTTTTTAGTTCTTATTCTATCGTCTTCTTTATGATTCTTTTGTGACTTGACTTTTCACAACTTTGCTTTTGTTCTTATCTTTCATGTACACAAATCCTATTTTGGTGCGCTGATTAAAAAAAGAAAGAAAAGGAACTTGCTTTTCAAATTCAGCCCATTGGTTTCGCAAAAGTTAAAAATCGTGTCTTTTTTGGAACTTCTTTGTTTTGTTCATGTTCTCAGCTGATTAATTTATTTCCTTTTGAAGAAGGTCTGCTTTTTTCAGCTACTTAAGGATATTATGCTTGCAGATCGTGTCTTTGTTTCTAATTTTTGGTTATGATTTTAGACATTTATATCGTTTTAGTTTTTATTTAAGATATATTATTTTATGTTTTGCTTTGTCCTTTACAGGTGTTTACCAAGTGACAATTGATGCAGACCAGCAGAAAGTCACAGTTTCTGGTTGTGTAGATTCCACCATATTGATCAAGAAACTAGTCAATGGTGGTAAATATGCTGAGCTCTGGACTCAGAAAAATAATCAAGGCCAAAAGGAAAATAATTGTATCAAAGATGACAAGAACAATAAAGGCCAAAATCAGAATCAAACCGTTATGAAAGGGCTTGAGGCTTTGAATAACAAGCAAAAGTTTCCTGCTTTCAGTTCTGAAGAAGATGATGATGATTACTTTGATGACGAAGAAGAAGCTGAAGAGGATGAGTTGAGATTTCTGAGAGAGAAAGCTAATCAGCTAAATATGCTCAAACAACAACAAACACTTGCTTTAAATAATGTGAAAAATGGTGTCGGAGCTATTACCACAAATCCCAACAATGTGAAGATGAACAACAAAGTTGGTAATGGAAATGCTGGTAAGAAAGTTATGAATAAGCCTAATCAAAACATGGGAATTGACCATAATACCCTTGCAGCTTTGAAGATGAAGAATGCCCATTTGGGGATTGGAGGTGATTTCAATGCTGGTGCGGCCAAAAGGGCAAATGATCTCAGTACTATGATGAATTTGGTTTCTTTAGGAGCCAATTCGAATGGTCTTCCTAGTGGATTTCAAGTCCAACCCAACAATGAATTTCAATCAATCGCAAAATCAGGAGGAATCCCAACTAGAGTTTATGCTACAGGACAGTACCCATCAAATCCATCATCCATGATGAGGAACATGAATGAGTATAGCCAACCATCACCAATGATGAACATGGATACGAATACGATGACGAGGCAAGGTATGCAACGGCAACCTCAGATGATGTATAACAGTTCTCCTTTTGTTCCTCCAAGCACTGGTTATTGTCATAATTATAATCCTTGTCCTGTTCCATACTCTGCTTGTCCTGAAGTTAACTACTATGGTGAGAATTCCAACTCTACTGTTGTTTCTGCCCATATGGGAAGTGATGAGAATATGAGTAGTTGTTCAATAATGTAAGGGAATCATAGAAATTGATGTAGTGGGTTTGACTTGTTTGTGTAAGTTAGTGGAGCTTGTGGTTGCTTTTGACAGTTATGACTCATGTTGTGGGAAGAAGCAGTGTATGTTCATGTTTATCTGTGTATTGTGTAATTGTTAAGATAATTTTCCTATTCTCTTTGTTTTACGTAGTTGTCTTGGTTGTTTTTGTTTGTTATTCCCTTGGTTTCAGAACTGACTTATTAACTTATGGCTTGATTGTGAGACACAAGACACATTAGAAAATATCAATTGATATGTTCACATTCTATTAGTTCTATGCAACCTTTAATTTAAGCAATGTTCTAAAATGCACAAAAGTTCTAATTGAAAAGTGGTTTAAAAGTTCAAAATTTGAAAAAATTATTTTTTTGAGATGGTATGTGTTTAAGTATATTTAAATTTATATTTTTTGAATTATAATTGATTTAAATAACTAATAATAAATACTCTTTTAATCCTCACTTTAATTCACTAAATTTTAAGTGAGTGAGTTTCTGAACAATTATGCAGAGTCCTCTTTTCATATCTAAGTGTTTTAAATTGCTAATAGAATAATAAATACACTGTTGGAAGTTATGTGCATAACCGACAAGTGGGTATTGGGTTTCTGTAAATTGTGAAATGATGACAGTAAGGCAGAGGAGTTGGGAAGGGGAAAGTTGACAATAGGATGGGGCTGTAAATATGTTTTTTATTTGCACGTTTGGTTATGTAATGTGAGTGTGTTTGAGTGGACCAATGCATTACTATTAACTATCTCCTTTTGCATCAGTGCTTTTAGGCTTCGCAGCTGCCTAGTTAATGGTTAATACTATTCAATGATGGTATGTGTTTAAAATAACAAGATAAAAAAAACAGTGGAAAAGAGAATATTTAGGTATTGAGGTAATTTTTTTTTTTTGAACAAAAGCCAAGTAGAAGCTTTCTTTGGGTAACTGTAGTTGCCATGTGTTTACATCCAAAAAGATTAACTATAATAGTTTATCGCTGTGGAACTCATGAACACACTTAACTATATAGCCTTTCAGTCTCGAATCATACCCTTTATATCAAGATTGAACATATACTTAATCACATCTTTTCTTAATTTAGTATACCGTGGTTTGTATACGTTAATACATATTTATCTTTTTTTCAATAATAATTATAAATTCGTGTTAATTTATATATATGTATACATATAATTTGAATTTATACATTTTAATTACACGTATAAAATATATAACGTAATTATCAATTAATTTAAATTTATTTTTAAAATAATTTGTGCTTGCATATGAAATGTAAATTAGATCATATTCTTGATACTATTTGTAAAGTGTTTGATTTCAACACAAAATTAATAAATTAAGAAAAATAGTTCATTACAAGTATACAACATTGCTACTCATATTTATTTAGTTTGGGACAGTTACAATAATAAAGATGAGACATTTTTCTATAGTGGTTCGATATCTCTATTCGCAGGTATGACTTGATAAATAATAATAATAAAACCATCTATTATTCTAGCTAAATGAGAGCTTTGCTATATGATCAATACATAGAATTTTAATTTACGAAATTATCATATTTAATTGCTAAAATAAAAAATAATCATTGTTTTGAAATTGTTTGATTTAATTTAATTTTATCATTTAACAAGGCTTTGAAAAGGAATTTTTTTAGTTAATAATATATTTTTATTTATGTTCAATAAATGAAAAGGAATTTTTATTAGAATTTTCCTAGACTATATGGAACGATTTGTAAATAGCCCCAATTCAAGATAACACAAAAAAAATTATTGTGGTATATTATGTTCTTAACGGGTCTTTTTTTAAAAAAAATACCCTCATTGATAATAAAGATATGTCCTACAATTTAAAAATTATAAAGGGTACCATAAATATTTATAAATAAAAAAAATTTCTAGCTTAAAAGGTGTAAGCTTTTTTTTTAATTGATAATATATTTTTATTTATGGCTGTCAATAAACAAAAAGGGTTTTTTATTATAATTTTTCAAAAAATATATGGGGCGACTTGTAAAAAGCCCAACAAGATAACACAACACAAGTGATTGGCCTGGTTTTTTGGAAAATGAGAAATTTTCGTAGAATTTATAAAATCCATTTTGCATTTCTCATCCCTTATTTTTTTTTATATCACACTTATTCAAACAAATTAAAATAACTCTACTCCTATAAATATAGGATGTAGGTTCAAAAGACATGTATAAAAAGAATACACTTAAATTTATGGAATAAATATATCTTTAATTTGAACACGATTATTTTTATTATTTTAACATATATATTTATATTTTTAATTAAAAATAAAAAATATTTATACGAGCATACAATCAAGAAAAAAGTTCATACTAACACATTTTCATACATTTGATAAACTACATGGGTGTGTGAGTGTTAGGCATTAAAAGTTCTATAATTATTTAATTTGAACAATTTAGTCTCGTAACTATTAAGTTAAGTATTAGAGGTCTCATAATTTTTAAAAATAAATACCTTAATATTATAATTTTTAGGTTGTTACTTATATGATGCAACACGTTTAGTGCCAAAACATGGAATGAATTTAGATTGAATGAAGAGAACAACTTAATGGTTTGAACTCATGAATTCATACAAAAAACTCTTTAAAAAAAGAAATCATAAATGAAAACTAATTGCCTCTAGGTGATGCCTAGCCATGGATTCATGGTCTTTAAGGTTCATTCTATAGTGGAATAAGTTATGCAAGTTGCTAATGGGTATGAAGTATATTTGGCATTGATTGTCTCTTAATGGAGGTAAGGTGTTAGGTAGATCTGTAGGTGTGAGATCACTATAGATAACTAACAGCTCTTTGACAACATCAGAGATAGTATCATATTCTTTAACCACCAAGGCTATCACCACCTTAGCTTTCATGAGTTCATTGTCAAAAGTGTTGAGGCTACAATTAAGAAGCATACTTTGTTTGGAGGTATGCTTATCAGGGTCCGAGGATAATGATGTTTGGCTTGCCATTGTGGATGTTATCCACATCATATTGCCATGGCATTCCCAAAAAGATTTGACAAGCATCTATTTCAACCAAATCACATTACACCTTATCTTTGTAAAATTTTTCAAAGGAAAATGGAACCCTACATACCTCTTGGACATTTACCTCATTTCCTTTCTTAATCCACCCTATTTTGTAGGGATGAGGGTAGGGGTTAGTTACTAGTCCTAAGGATTTTACCAGAGCTTTATGAATGATGTTTTCAGTGCTACCACTATCTATAATGACATCACATATGTTTTGTTGGACTATGCATCTAGTTTTAAAGATGACATGCCTTTGGAATGGTACTGGTTATTTTGGGGAGAGTATCATTTTATACACTATGCAACTGAGAGCCTAGTCACCTTTATCCCCTTCAATGAGTTTTTCTCCATTCAAATCTTTTGGAGACACTAGATTAAACTCATTATCATAATGCTCAAACTTATTCACCAAATTGGTTGCACACCTTTGAAGTCATTAATTGGATTTGTGGCCATACTGGTAACATCTAAAACACTTTAAGGATGGTGGCTTAGTATAGAAGGTTGGTTTGGTTTGTGGGTTATTTGGGTTGTTGGTTATCTATTTAGGAATGAAAGTTTTTGGAACTGGTGCTATTTCTTTTGTAGTTGTTGAGGTGGACTTTAGTGTGAAACCAATAAAGCTTTTATTGGTGAGGGAGTCACTTAAGCGAAGCTCAAATGGCATGGGTTTTATGTGCCTGGTTAACAAGTTTTTCACCTTCAGATCCATGTTGTTGGCTTGGTTTATAGTTCAGAAGGTTTGGCTCAACTCTAACCTCTCTTTAATGGGATAATTAAGGATTTGCACATATCTGGAAACCTATTAGGGTTCGTGTTCCCACATGTTAGCCCATAACTTGAGCCTCACAAATTCTTCAATGTACTCATTGACATTCTTTTTCCCTTGTTGATCCTGGTGATATTATTGGTAGAAAAGTTGCTCATAATCAGCTGGTAGAAATTGTTGTACCATTAGCTTCTTCGTTCTTTCCCAAGAGTTGATGGGTGGTTTTTCGCTATAACTTGTAAGCCACCAGCTTAACTTTCTTCTCTTCTGGAATCTCTGTATAGTCAAAGAAATTCTCGACAACAACTATTCAATCTAAGAATTCTTCCATATTTGAATGACGAGTGAAGGTAGAAAGATCAAAGTCGGGTTGTAATCTTGCTTTTTATGATGTTGGGTAGTAGAAGTAGCTTGTCCACTCGGAGGTTCCCCCATAGAACCTAAAGTTTTTGGGATGCGGTATTTGTGGTGTTGCAAAATTTTTGTCAGAATTTGAAGGAATGCAATGAAATGAAGGCATGTGGTAAAGATTGGGTGTTGGGTGCGACGAGTGCTCAATTGGTGTAGGTGAAACATCATGAAGAATTTCCTTTTCTCGAGGTTTCAAATGTTTCTGAATTTCACTCAACTAAGTTTGGATTTATGTGGTGATATGTTGGAGTGATTGTTGAAGGTCTCGCGACACTTCTTCAATCCTTTCCTCGAATATGCTATTATGACTAGCCATCGCAGTACATAAACTCTTTGTGTCATCAATGTCATCGTCGAAGGCTTAGTTATTAGATGTTGTCATTTGAATTGCTGCACAAACTCTAGCTTTGATACCAATTCTAATGCAACACGTATAATACCAAAACAATAAATGGATTTAGATTGGATGAAGAGAATAAGTCAATAGTTTGAACCCATGAATTCACAAAGAAAACTATGTGAAAAAAGGAAATCATAAATGAAAACTAACTTCCTCTAAGTGATGCCCAACCGTGGATTTTATAGATGCTACCTACCTATGTGCGTAAAATGCTACAAACACACACACACACACAACCTATGGGCCAAACGACCATCCATGTGCGCAAGTCACTATCAAGGCCTAATGATCATCCATGTTCGCACGACACACACCCAAAAACCCAGTCATGTGTGCAAGTCACTATCAAGGCTTAATGATCACCCATGTTCGCACGACACATACCCAAAAACCCAACCATGTGCGCAAGTCACTATCAAGGCCTAATGATCACCCATGTTCGCACGACACACACCCAAAAACCTAGTCATGTGCTTGGCGCCAAAATTCGTTTATTCGGTTATAAGAAAAAGGAAAGCAGAAATTAGTTATGCATATACATCACTATAGTCCCGTTATTAATGAAAGATAGGCATTATAAGTTTTTTTTTAATATTTTTGATGGATTAAAACCTCTAATATCATTTTCTCGTTAAATATTGTTTATATTTTTCTTACGTGTATATATATTGATGATTAGTAAATTAATATTATATATAATTCTTGCTGGATATGTGTTCATAATTTTTTAAAATTTAACATATTTTTATCTTTACTTCAATATATTACTAAAAAAATTGCATAAAAAACTGAAAATAAAAAATTTGGAAAAATTAAAATTAAAAAAATGTTAAAACGTAAAAGAAGAAGTAGGAACAAAGTAGGTGGGGGGGTGAGGTGGCGATGGGTTTGAAATTAGAAGAAAGAGGAGGGGTCAAAGTCAAACCATGCTCTTAATCCTTTCTTCCCTTTTTCCGTAGGAAATTTTTATATATAAAAGAAATACTTGAGATATCAGACGATTTTTTTAATAAAATTTATAGAAATTAAATGCAATTATTATCGACATATTTTTAGATGTTTGTCGTCATTACAAATAAATATGCACATTAAAAGCAACCACTTAGGACTCGACACGCATCACTTGGATTATTATTGATGCATGGAACATAAGCTAAAGTTTGTGCAATATTTGTCTCTATTTGATTGGCTTATTTATATTACAATTTTCTATGTGGTTATTTTCAGTGAAGTCGGTCCTCCACTGACTCTGGGTCGGTGAGAACAAATTAATGAAAAAGAGGGATGAAAGAAAAGGCCAAAAGGAGTGATATTACTTCTCTTTAAAATTGATGATATATATATATATATATATATATATATATATATGTGATATATTGTATGGTGCAAAACTGTTATTGGTGGTACTACACTGGTTTAATAGTCTAGTGATAACAAACTTTCTGTTTGTGAAGTGCAAAGACTCATACATCACACACTAACATCCATCTTTAAACTTATACAGAGGAGTAGAGGAGGAGTGAAGTATCAGTTCAATTCATTCCTACTTAGTTTATTTTAAGTAAGTAGGTGAACTGAATTAAACAACTCGTTTAAAATATTTTAAACATTTATGTAATATTTGATTACTATTTCAATTTTAGAATTAAAATTTTAATTTTAATTTAAAAAAAAAATTAAATCCAAAAAATAAAAGTGATTTAATTTTTTATAAAAAACTCGAAATTATAAATCATAAATTTTTTAGAACTTTCTAATTGTATATGAAATGATCTATAATATTTTGTGAGATATTTCAAGAATAAGTTAAAAATATTTTATAAAATTTGAACAATAATTAATCAAATGAGTGTAATTTTTTATAAAAAAATTCGAAATCACAAACCTTAATGTTTTTAGAAATTAAATTTATAAAAAGTTCTATTAATATATGAAATAATTTATAAAATTTTGTAAACTAATATAATTTATAAACTAATATAATTTATATTTTAAAAATAAGTAAAAAATATATTTTTTATGAATCTGAATAATCATTAGTAAAATATGCATAACTTTTTATACAAAATTCGAAAGCATAAACCATAATTTTTTTTATAAATTGAACTTTTAGAGATTTTTAATGATATATGAAATAAATCATAATATTTGTAAATTAGTATAGTTTATTTTTTAAAAATATTTAATAGAATATGAATAATATTCAATAAAATTAGCATATCTTCTTTAAAAAACTCAACATTTTAAAATGTAATATTTCTTATAAAATAGATTATTTAATATTTTTTATGATATATGAATTTAGTTAAAAATTATTAAAAATTAATATAATTTAAATTTTAAAACTCGATCAACAATAGCCTCTTTAACCTTAGTTATATTGTGTATGTTTTTAAAGTTACTATTTGTCTTAAAATTCTATGTTTATTAAAATATTCTAATATAAAATTTAATTTAAATTTAAATTTTATTTTATTTTTAAAAAATAAGTTGTTTTTATTTCTATTTATTATTTTGATTAATATTAATATTTTTATCAATTTTGTAGTTGTTTGGTATTAAATATGTAACATACAAATGACTTAATAAGTACAGATATCTCGTTAGGGAATAACGAGATCATAGGACTGGTTTGACAAATGGCCTAGCTTGACAAATGGCCTGGATCCAGCGAGCTAGGTAGATTGTACAAACTAGTCGATAAAAGCACCTCGTTATCAAACTGTGAGGTCTTGGATGTCAAGACCTAATGAAACTATGATATCCCGACGTGATCACGGTCCTCCCTCTTCATAAGTGACCTGCATATAACGATCTTCCTTTATTTGTGTGTAATGCTTGTAACGATCTACTTTATGTTTAAACTAGTTAGTGTACAATTTTATTACATATGTAACCGTGTATCCAGGTTGCTTAATACGTACCTTATCATGTACGTAGGATGCTATACATATATATACTCCTTAAAGGAGGAGAATATTAGGTCTATTCATTTGTTTATATTTTCTATTTCTTTCTAAAAATCATTAAAATCTAATACTTGAAATTGTCTCCATAGTAATAATTAATAATTATATTTTTGTAATTTTTTTATTTTCTCTCTTGTTAACTTTTCAATTCAATATATTTGTAACAAATGAATGAGTGTACTACTCATTTAAATTTTTAGTCAAATAAGGTGGATTTTTTAACTACAAATTTTAAATTAACTCAAACTCATGGTATGAATTAGGGGTGTCTATAAACCAGACCGGATCAGACCGGACCAAACCGTAAAATCGGACCAGATCAGACCAAATTGAACGGTTTTACTAATCAAAGGGTCCGGTCTGGTTTGTACTAATTTTAAACCGTTCGAACCGGACCGAATCGATTTAGTAATATATTAAAAATTTCACATTATTTTTTATTAAATTATAAAAAAATCAGATTAAATCGGAAACTAAATCGGACCAAACCGTTTTATAAATCAAATGGTCCGGTCCGGTTTTTATTTTTTAAAACCGTTTCAAACGGTCCGATCTGAGTAATATGAACGGTCCAATTTGGTTAAATTTTTTTTGAAAAAAACCGAACCAGATCGGACCATGGACACACTAGTATGAATAGAAACTTAGCTTACAATTGTCGATAACTTTGTGTGTTAATAGTATTGCCATAACATCGGCAAGATATTCGTGAGAGTGTATATTATAAAAATGGTTTCTTGAGCTGAGTATATGTACCATAGTGTAGAGGAGGGATGCTAGCTAGTAGGCTGTAAGGTGATGTTATATATATGTGGTGTAATATCGGTTTGTGCTATAAAAAGCAAGTGTTGTGAGACTTTTCTTTGAATCAGTTTTCATAGATTTTTTTTTTTAAATTCAAGCTATAGTCATTTTATTCTCTTTTATCCAAGTTTAATTCTTTGATTCTTGAATCAATTTCTCACTATCATAAGTTTTAAAATTTAATTATTTATATATGAAATTAGTTTGATACAAATTAAATAAATAATTTTTTAAATAATATCATTTGTTAAAAAATCTAAACCTTATAATAAAATACAATTTACAAAAAACTTACTCAAATAATAATTTGTTTGTTATTGAAATATACAAACGATGGTAATTCACACAAACACACCTATACATTCGTAATATTTGGACGTACACCCATTACTATTACAATATGTTATTTTTGTGTGGATTTTTATCCCACACAAAAGCTACCTTGTAAATTTTCCACTCAAATTTCAACGTGGGTTATTAAAAAAAAATCACACACACATGTAAAATACTATTTTCAGAGTTCTAAATTCAATCTATAAAAAATATATGTAAAATATTATATATATATTTATATATAAACCTATAAATTTAATAAATGTGCATCAAATTTCAATATATATAAGCTACTCAAGAGGTTAGTATAATTATATAAATTTGAAATACATAATGAATTCAAAAACAACTTTCTAATAAGTTGAACAGTAAAAGTTGCATATACATAGCTCCACCAAGGCATAAACTAAGTAAATGTTTTTGTGTCTTTTTTATTAATCATGAATTGTATCATATATTCTTTATTAAAATAATTTTTTAAAATATTTACAATTTAATTTCTTATTACATTGTTTAAAACAATAATAAAATAATTAATTATAATTCTATATATGGTATAAAAGTTTTGCTCGTGGAATGAGATAAATAAAATTTACAAAATAAATGAGCAAATCTATGGTTATTTTTTGGTGATTGATGTTGAAAATCAACACCAACATAATAATTAAAGATGTAGAGAAATAAAAGAAGTAGTTGAAGAAGTAGAGAAATAAATGAAGTAGTTGAAGGTTGTAGGAATAAATGAAGTAGTTGAAAGTTGTAGAAATAAATGAAGTAGTTGAAGGTTGTAGAAAAGAGAAGTGTGTGGCTAGGATTATTTCTTAGTTTTATATTTGTGTGGTGTAGATTGCATGGTGAGGACTATAAATAGCCTACCTTGCATTTGGTTTTATCATTCTATCAAAAACAAATAAATCTTTGTATTCTTAGTTTGAGTGTGAGTTGAGAGCTTTCTCTTTGAATGTTTGTATTTTTCTTCAATTTATGAGTTGTCTTTGAAAGATGTTATAGTGAGTATAATACAAGTAGTTTGTTTACTTGTTTGGATCTAATATTAGAAAATTTAGAGTTGTGTCTTCTAAATTTTACTCAACAATTGGTATCAGAGTGGGACGGTCAAGGATCGTTCTTAGTGGAGCTATCTTGAGTTGTGAGGAGTTTGATACTCTACAAGTTTCTTAGTTAAGCTTGTTCGGTATAGTCGAAGTCTTGCCGGCACGATGGGTGACCTTCAAGTAGTTGGAGGAATCAAGAAGCTCAACAACAAAAACTATAACACATGGGCAACATGTATGGAGTCTTACCTATAAGGTCAAGACTTGTGGGAGGTGGTTGGTGGTGATGAAGTTACACAACTAGCAGCAGAAGATGCAAACAACATCTTACGAAAGTGGAAAATTAAAGTAGGTAAAGCGATGTTTGCTTTGAAGACCACAATTGAAGAAGAAATGTTGGAGCACATTCGGGATGCAAAAACACCAAAGGAAGCATGGGACATTCTTGTTACACTCTTTTCAAAGAAGAATGATACAAGATTACAACTTCTGGAAAATGAGTTGCTATCGATGGCGCAACGCGGCATGACGATTTCCTAATACTTTCACAAGGTAAAGTCGTTATGTCGAGAAATTTCAGAGTTAGATCCAAAAGCTCCTATTGGGGAAACAAGGATAAAGAGAATAATTATTCATGGTTTGAGACCCGAATATCGAGGGTTTGTTACCGCTATACAAGGATGGCCAACACAACCATCTCTTGTTGAGTTTGAGAATTTATTGGCCGATCAAGAAGCTATGGCTAAGCAAATGGGAGGAGTCTCGCTGAAGGGTGAAGAAGAAGCGCTTTACACTAGCAAAAGCAAAGGCACTTTCAAGCAGTACAATGGAAATAGATATAAAAATGGCGACAAAGGAAAAATTCCTCAAGGAAAGGGAGGCTTTCGTCCAGGGGGAGCTTGGAAGAACCGTAATAACAATAGAAAATTTGACGGTGAATGTTACAACTGCGGGAAGATGGGTCACATGGCAAAAGATTGTTGGAGAAAGAAAAAGCCTGTTGAAAGCAATACAGCTACTTCCAGTTCTAAGGAGCATAGCGAAGATGGTTGGGATGCTGAAGCATTATTCGCTATAGAGGAAGAAGAATTAGCTCTTACGGTGACAACATCAAAACAAATTGACTACAAGAATGACTGGATCGTAGATTCGGGCTGCTCAAATCATATGATAGGTGATAAACAGAAGTTGGAAAGCATGTCTGAGTACAAGGGAGGTCGTGTAGTGGTGACAGCTCACAACTCAAGGTTACCGATAGCCCACATTGGTAAGATGATAGTTACGCCTCGATATAGTACTAACCAAATACCACTTCAAGATGTTTATCATGTCCCAGGAATGAAGAAAATTTTTCTATTTGTGGCTCAGTTAACATCAGCAGGCCATTATGTCTTGTTCGGTCCCCAAGATGTGAAGGTGTATCGTGATCTCAAAATCTCAGAAACACCAACAATGGAGGGACAACGATTGGAATCAATCTATGTAATGTCAGCAGAATCTGCATATGTAGACAAGACAAGAAGAAATGAGACAGTAGATTTATGGCATATGCGGTTAGGTCACGTTAGCTATTCCAAGCTAAGTGTGATGGTGAAGAAGTAGATGCTTAAAGGGCTTCCTCAACTAGACGTGCGTACAGACACGATCTGTGCAGGGTGCCAATATGGTAAAGCTCACCAATTGCCATATGAAGAATCGAAGTTTAAAGCAAAAGAACCATTGGAGTTAGTTCACTCTGATGTATTCGGTCATGTTAAGCAACCATCAATTGGCGGTATGCGATATATGGTGATATTCATTGACGACTTCTCAAGGTATGTGTGGGTTTTCTTTATGAAAGAAAAATCTGACGTATTCTCAAAGTTTAAAGAGTTTAAAGAGTCAACTGAAGGAGAAGTTGGAAAGAAGATATGTTGTTTGCGCACTGACAATGGCGGAGAATATAGCTCAAGCAAGTTCTCTTAATACCTAAGGGAATGTCGAATACGTCATCAATACACTTGTGCCAACACGCCACAACAAAATGGTGTAGCAGAGAGAAAGAACCGACATCTTGCAGAAATTTGTCGAAGTATGCTACATGAAAAGAATGTACCTAGGAGGTTTTGGGCTGAAGCAATGAGGACTGCAGCCTTTGTGATCAATATACTTCCTCAACCAATGTTAGAATTTGTTTCACCCTTTGAGAAACTATGGAACATGAAACCTACAGTTAGCTACTTTCGAGTATTTGGCTGTGTGTGTTATGTATTTGTTCCTGATCATTTACGGAGCAAATTTGACAAGAAAGCTGTTAGATGTATCTTTGTGGGATACGACAGCCAAAGAAAAGGGTGGAAATGTTATGATCCAACGAGTGGAAGATGCTACACTTCACGAGATGTGGTGTTCGATAAAGCATCTTCTTGGTGGTCCTCAGAGAAGGAAGCATTGCCAGACTCAAGAGAATTTGGAGATAAGCTGCAACAAAAGATGAGGGAGCATACTATTCAATTCCAACCAAGTTTAGATGAATCCAAAGATCCAAACGATGATGGTGCCGAACAAAGAGTAACTCCAAATCCTTGGCAAACTGGCATATATCAACAACTAAATGAAGAAGATGGGCCTAGTGAAATAGAAGAATCCACTCCACAATCTCAACTCCGTAGGTCAATAAGAACACGAAGGCCAAATCCCAAATATGCCAATGCAGCCATAATTGAAGAAGCAATAGAACCTGAGACGTTTGAAGAAGCATCACAAAGATCTGAGTGGATGACAGCTATGAAAGAAGAGATCGATGCACTTCAGCAAAATCAAACTTGGGATCTGGTGCGAAAGCCAAGAGATGTGAAACCCATATCCTGCAAATGGGTTTACAAAATAAAGCGCAAACCAGATGGATCAATTGAGAGATACAAGGCACGATTGGTAGCTCGTGGTTTCTCTCAACAATATGGACTAGACAATGATGAAACATTTAGTCCAGTGGCGAAACTTACAACTGTTCGAGTCCTACTTGCACTTGCAGCCAAAAAAGATTGGAAGTTATGGCAGATGGATGTGAAGAATGCTTTTCTTCATGGAGAGTTGGATCGAGAGATCTACATGATCCAACCAATGGGTTTTCAGAGCCAAGATCATCCTGAATATGTGTGTAAGCTACGAAAAACACTTTACGGATTGAAACAGGCGCCCATGGCATGGTATGGTAAGATTGTTGAATTTTTAACACAAAATGGTTATTCAGCAACACCTGCAGATTTCAGCTTGTTTGTTAAAGCCAATGAAGGAAAGCTAGCTATTGTGCTAGTATATGTGGATGACTTAATCATAACTGGTGATAATGAGGTAGAAATTCTTCGAACAAAGGAGAATTTGTCAGTCCGTTTCCAGATGAAAGAACTTGGCCAGCTCAAGCACTTCCTTGGTTTAGAGGTTGATCGCACACAAGAAGTAATATTTCTTTGTCAGCAAAAATATTCCAAAGATTTGATGAAGCGGTTCAGAATGCTTGAATGCAAACCAATTTCGACACCGATGGAGCCAAATGCCAACATGTGTGCACATGAAGGAAAAGACTTGGAAGATGCAACAATGTATCGAAAATTGGTAGGTAGTCTGATCTACTTAACCTTAACTCGGCCTGACATTTCTCATGCAGTTAGTGTAATGAGTCGGTACATGCAAAATCCAAAGAAGCCACATTTGGAAGCAGTTCAACGAATACTAAGATATGTGAAGAATACAATTGACTATGGTCTTTTGTACAAGAAAGGTAGAGATTGCAAGTTAGTTGGTTACTGCGATGCAGACTATGCAGGAGATCAACAACTGGATATGTATTTAAGATGGGTTCTGGAACAATTTGTTGGTGTAGTAAGAGACAACTAACGGTATCATTATCAACCACTGAAGCTGAGTATCGAGCAGCGGCAATGGAAACTCAAGAGTGTACATGGTTTATACAACTAATGAATAATCTACATCAACCAGTAGATTATGCAGTACTATTGTACTGTGACAATCAATCAGCAATTCGTTTGGCAGAGAATCTAGTCTTTCATGCAAGAACTAAGCATGTTGAAGTACACTATCACTTTATCAAAGAAAAGGTTTTGCAAGAAGAAATTGAAATGAGGCAAATCAAGACAGATGATCAAGTTGCGAACTTGTTCACAAAAAGCTTAAGCGTTGGCAAGTTCGAAATGTTTCGCCGTCAGCTTAACACAGTAAAAATAGTGAGAGTTGGTGTTGAAAATCAACACCAACATAATAATTAAAGATGTAGAGAAATAAATGAAGTAGTTGAAGAAGTAGAGAAATAAATGAAGTAGTTGAAGAAGTAGAGAAATAAATGAAGTAGTTGAAGGTTGTAGGAATAAATGAAGTAGTTGAAAGTTGTAGAAATAAATGAAGTAGTTGAAGGTTGTAGAAAAGAGAAGTGTGTGGCTAGGATTATTTCTTAGTTTTATATTTGTGTGGTGTAGATTGCATGGTGAGGACTATAAATAGCCTATCTTGCATTTAGTTTTATCATTCCATCAAAAACAAATAAATCTTTGTATTCTTAGTTTGAGTGTGAGTTGAAAGTTTTCTCTTTGAGTGTTTGTATTTCTCTTCAATTTATGAGTTGTCTTTGAAAGGTGTTATAGTGAGTATAATACAAGTAGTTTGTTTACTTGTTTGGATCTAATATTAGAAAATTTAGAGTTGTATCTTCCAAATTTTACTCAACAATTGTTTCTATGATTAACATTACATAAAATCCACTTATGATTTCATCTTATTTTAATACATATAATATATAAATCATCTTAGTAATTAAAAATTATAATCTAAATGGATGACATATTAAATAAATTTATACCAACTAATAATTGCTTCTAAATTATAATTAATGATGAAATATTTCCTTTCATGCACTAATAAGAAATGATCAGCCCTACCATCTCATCACAACTAAAAGTTAATTAATGAATAAAAACAATAATTAAAATAGTAAAATTAAAATTACTTCATGTTAAATACATCCCTTACATTCTTAATAATAGTTTTTTTCTCAATGTATCCAAAAATACATATAAGTAATTATGTAGTTCATAAACAATCAAAATCCAATGTGCACCACAATTTAAACAAATCAAATACTTACACTTTGAAAACACATTAATAGAGCAGATAAACAAGTTTAAATGTACATATGCATTATTTGCTTACTATATCGGATATAAAATAACAACTATTAACCCTTTTGAAACTTTGAGGCTTCTTCATATACAAGCAAGGTTTGTTTAGATATCTCTTTAGTTTAAATTAGATCAACTAAATGGGTCCAAAAACTTGATTAAATGAAGCTAATTTTTTCTTCAAACTCATAATACAACTATCTTTATATATATATATAAATGTTATTTTATCTACACTTGAATAATATCTTGAAAAGTACAATTGATCTATAAAAAAGGCATAAGATAATTAACCATCATGTTAATGTTAACTTCATCCATTCGAAAGCTAGAAATAGAGATATTTATTGATACCTTCTAACCATCACATGAATTTTGTTGTTGATTTATCATAATCATCACATTCAACAAGATGTCATCAAACTTCTAGGCATGTAATGGGTCATACATTTTCTAAAAATGATTATTTTTAATAAGTTCTTACAACTATTTTGAGAGTATTTACTCCTCACTTAGTCTTCCATGGAGATCCTTAAAAAACAAATTATTTATACAATTAACAATAAATTAGTAATTAAGAAACATGCAAAGAAATCTCAAAAGAAAGAAGCATGCAAAATGTTATTAATTTTAGGATCAAGATTTAGAATAACTAGACATGGAGGCTATGCCACATGTCTTTCTTCTAAATTCTATAAATGTTTGACACATGTATCAACAATTGGCAATAAGAAATCATAATCATAGGCATTTTTAACTACAACCCAATAGTTGTCCTCAATTGATCGATGATGTATGATGCTTCCTTAAAATGCAGCTATATATCTAACGATAATATAACGTTTGTCCATTATATCCCTAAACAAGCATCTCTTATTCTAATATATCATTTAAGCATATTAGATTATGATATGAGAATATTAAAATATATGTATCAATGATGTCATGCCTTAAATTTTATTCAATATCTTTGCACCACGCTTAGCTCTCGAAGGAAAAGAATGTAATTTACACTCGTCAAAATTTTTCTTTGGATATCTAAATTTGTAACTAGTAGGTAAGAATCTTCTCTCTAGTGTAATATATGGTCTTCCTAAGTTTAAGATATTTGCATAGATATTGTCGCTACAAATTAGACACACTTTTTATCCATATATTACATTGATAAATTATTGTAAGGAAATCAATTATTGTCAATAAGAGCGTACTCCTTTCATTGTGAATTGCTCATCTTTATAAAAATCATACACTTTGATATCTGCATTCCATAATATCTTCAGGTTATCTACCATAGGTTTCAAATACACATCAATATCAACACTTGTTGTTTTGGCCCAAATATCAACAACGTTAATGTTTGAACTTTTTTCATGCAAACCCAATAAGCAAGATTATAAATGACGATAATGACGGACCAATAACTATATCTACTACATAAGGAATTATAAGGTTGATTCTATCTATAGTTATAACAAGTTGAAGACTTTCATACTCATTTACAAGTTCAGAGTGCAAATCATCAACTACTTTCCAAGTAGGAGAATCACAAGAATGACATAAAAACCATCCTTAGACTTATTCTCCATGTGCCAAATTAATATATTTGATGTCTCTTTACTTTGATACATAATTCGAGAATGAGAAATATGAGGAAAATATCCTAGAACCTTTACTGGAACTCCTTTCTTCACTGTTGTCATTTGAAAAGTTCTCTTTTATCTTGAATCACCAAACATTAACACCTTGCTGTCTTGGCATATTTATTTTTATAAATAATACAATCATTCATGCATATATTAATCTTCACTTATTTCATGCCAAATCAACTTAAAGTTTTCTTAACTTAATATATACATAAAGACAGCTCATTTTCATTAGGTAACATATCCATAAATACCTATAATATCTCAATGAATCATTTATCAATAATCTTGTTTGTTGCCTTGACCTTATATAACTTTACCATTGTAGACAATTTAATTAGTATGTTTTTTGCACCTTGAATATAGTGGTTTCTCTACGTCATCCAAGAAAGTCTTAAAACTTTCAATATTGTCAACAAAATCATCTTCCACTACATAGACCATTTTAATGCACGTTAACATCAATATGTATTCTTTGTTCCTTAGATCCATAAGATGTTTCATATTCTTTTCAACTATATTACTAACATGTTTTTTTGTGAAAATATCAAATATCATAACTTTTTAAAATATCCTTGTAAACTAAATTATCTTTTATATCCTCGGGAGGAGAAAAAATCTCACATTCTTGCACTTAATAACATCGAATGACAATTTTACTATTTGCATTTTTACATTTTCATTTATGAATTTCATTAAAAACTTTTATTCCATCTAAATACCCTTTAGAAATTAAGCATATGTTATCACGTCTAAAACTTGGCTATTCTAAAAATGTAATACATATATATTGAATAAATTATACACAAGTATAAACATAATGGAACTTTATGCATAAAATACATGAATAAATTATTAAACTCTATAAACATATATTCAATAAATTGTACATCATTTGCAATGCACATTCCATCAGTACAAAAATGATTTATGGTAGATCATGTACCAACCCAAGAGTAAGTAAAAAAAATAAAAATAAAAATAATAGCTAACAATGGTGGTGCAAAGGGGAAACGTAACTTACCTATAGTTAGAACTAGGGGTGTTCATGGTCCGGTCCGGTTTGGTTTTTCCTAAAAAAACTTTAATCGGACCGGACTGTTTGAAACGGTTTTAAGAAATAAAAATCGGATCGGACCGTTTGACTTATAAAACCATTCGTTTCGGTTTTATTTCTGGTTTGGTTCGATTTTTTTATAATTTAATGAAAAATAATGTAAAATTTTTAATATATTATTAAACCGGTCCGGTCCGATTTGAACGGTTTAAAATTAATACAAACCGGACCGGATCGTTTGATTAGTAAAATCATTCGGTTTGGTCCGGTCTGATCCGGTTTTACGATTTGGTCCAGTCCGATCCGATTTATGGACACTCCTAGTTAGAACAACAGATAAAATTTGACGAATTGTAATGGTGTATTTAGTATACACAAATAACATATACAATTACACAAATAAATGATATCGAGTACACAAGAATTAAAAATTATGATGAAAATGAGTCATGACCAAAACTAATAACGGCTAATTCAGAATATATGCACTAATTGATATTATAATGCAGAACCTCAGTAAATAATTTGTCATCATCTTGCAGGTTTGCGAAGTCCACAAGAAAGGGAACAAAATATTATCGGATCTACCTAAAAAATCTAAGGGAACTTGACTTTCCATGAAGAGAATAGGACTTATTGATTGGCCTTCTACAGAGAAAAGGAAGATTTAAAAAAAAAAACCATATACAAAAAAGGGAAATTAAATAAAACTATTTTTCAAAATAATTGTTAATATTTGACTTTTTTTAAATTAGCTATATTGGTTAACTCGAAAACTGAACTTAAAGGTCCATGGCAAAAAAATATTTTATATTTTTGAAAATCACGCAAATTATATTCATGATAATTATAACATCAAATATGTTTATTAGCACTTGATATATATCTGAAATCAATCAATTTATTAATATAATCAAGTTGGCTCCAACTTATAATATCATAATCATCAAGATAAAATTCTTGACAAAGTATAAAATTTTATAATTAATTAATTTAAAGCGCTAGTTTCTCATAGATTGTTTAAATTAATGATTTGGTGGATGATTAGGCTATATAAATAGTTTGACTTGAGGCTAGTACTTGATGATCAAAATTAAGGTCACTTTAAAGTGTTTCTATAAATTACTTGCAGTTTTATCAGTCTTTCTTTGCATATATAGACTGTTCAGCACGATGAACACATGCATTGTCACCAACAAGTAGTCCAAGCTTGCTAGCTAGCTGCAAAATCCAATTAGAAATGTAAAATGATATCTAGCTATAGCTGTCACAAATTTATTAAAATATTATAATTTGATTGGTTAAAATAAAATTATATCTTAATGTCAATCTCATCACGATATATAATAAAAGAAATTACAAAAAATAAAATCATTAAAATTTATAATAATAAAATAACATCGTATAATATCAAATGGTGTCTAATTAGACGACATTCAACATTACACAAATCTAAATGACCATAATCAATTTAAACGACGTTCAAAATAAAATAATGTGTCAATTTCTTATAACGTTATAAATATATAAAGTGAACATGAAAAATATTATTTTTATAATTACAAGTTTTAAGAATATTATTTTTATTGTTTTTTTTTCAAATAATAAATATTATAAGCAATATTTTTGTTATTGTTACAACAATATGCATAAATTTTTAATTTTATCCCATATTTAATAACACTATTTATTATTATTATTATAATAATAATAATAACAACAATTTTCTTCTTATCTATTTCCTATTCTCATAGATATCTACTCTTTTGGAAACTAACTCTTGATGTTAAAGAATAAGAATACTGTTGGCTAGTTTAGAATCTAGGATATAGATATAATATATGGTCCCTCAAAGAGATAAGCTAGATAAGCTACTAACAGTGACCATGGAAGTTTGATATCTATCTAACGCGTGCAAACTAGCTACCACTTATACTTTTTTTTTCTTTTTTTTTGTATTAATTACCCAGAAAAGAGAACAAAACAAATTAGTTATATGTTCAAATAGGGTGTCAATTTGATGTAAAATCTACTTATTTATGAATTTGACTCAACCCAACTTAAATTATCTTTCATTTTTTTTAAGTTAAAATGAACTATTAATCTTTTTTATTCTCATAAAAATATTAAATTTTTTAATCATTATAAATAAATAAATTAACCAAAAATAATATTTTTTTTAATCACAACGTAATAGACACACCTGTCTTAAAATTACATTTTAAGAAATTATTTTACATGAAATCCTATAAATAAATAAAAATTATTTTACATGCCCCTTAAAGACATTCTCAAAGAGGTGAAAAAACAAGAAAATGAATCATTGAATTATTATTGAAAACTCTTGTTATATTAATGGTAGAAGAACTTATATTTACAGTATCAATAACCTAGTTTGTGTAAGTTATTGTAACTAATTACTAAGAGATTCTATCCCAAGCACAAATCCTCTACAACAAGTGTACACACTGCATATATAACTAGTATATCAGTCAATATCTTTCTTCAAATTAAAGATTACAAAAAAAATCATTAGTTTAGGCTTAAGATATAGGAATTGAGCAATAGGCAAGGCTTTGGTCAAGCAATTATCCACCTGCTTAGAGGAAGATACATGTTCAATGACCAATAGACCTTAAACTAGCCACCTGATCGTAAATGAAATGATTATTAGGTTATAGGCATAATGCCTAAAGGAAAAGACACCAAGTCCAATGCATCATTTGCAAGAAAAGCATCTAGCTCGTTATGCATTGACTTTTTTATTCAAGAATACGTAGTACTTGGTTGTAATTCCTGGGCTTAGATATAACATCAATTTAACAATTATTAGATCATAATTTGATATAAAAACATTCATAAGATTATATTAACGTAAAATTTAAATACAATGGAAGTAATAATGGATTGAAAACATATCTTTTATTATTGATCAAATTTTATCACTTACACGAAAATTTCAATGAATTTTTGGTTTGATATTCTTATTGGTTTCTCATATTTACTCTCTACGTTTTGATGGTGTATATGAATGATTCAGTGAGTAATAAGAGGACTCGGTGCCTTTATAAAGGTTCTCCCATAAAAAATCTCGTATGATTTCGTAATCGACGTACCGTTATAAAACCAAACCGTTACCACCGTCCAGCATTGCACCATAAATTGTTACATTCTTTCACTTGGTACAAAAGTTAAGCTAAATTCTCTTGAGTAACAAAATACATGAATCATGACGATATGTCCTCTAAGAGCATGTATTATCTTCTATATATTACAATGTATTTAGTTTCTCAAGTATTATACTTTATGTGGTAACGAAACTTAATAAATAAATCCTATATTTATTCTTGGTCCATAACTTAAGTATGCTTTCTCAAAATATATGAATAAACAAAATATGTGCATAAAATTAATGAGAAAATATTAACTGAATAGGAGTTTCATGAAAATATCAAATGTACGTATAATGAATATTTACATCATGGAACTAAGTCTCATTCTTACTACATGATCCTTAAAGTTCTTTAGTGGCATACTTTTAGTCAAAATATCAGCAATCATCAACTCAGTGCTAGTGTGTTCAATGACCACTTTCTTTTCCTTAACAAGTTATATTATGGCCAAGTGTTTGATGTCGATGTGCTTACTATGTTTACCACTTTTGTTGTTCTTAGCCATAAACACAACAACTAAGTTGTCACAGTACAATCTTAATGACCTAGAAATAGAGTCAAATACTCTAAGCCCATAAATGAAACGCTTCAACCATACACCATGTGATGTAGCTTCAAAACATGACACGAATTAGGCCTCTATAGTGGAAGTAACAGTCAAGGTCTGTTTTGCATTACTTCAAGACACAACTCCACCGATAAACATGAAAATGTAACGAGATGTTGATTTTTGTGAATCAACATAGTCAGCAAAGTCTGCATTGGAATAGTCAATCACTTCCAAATCGTTGATTCGTATATATATGAGCATATAATCCTTTTTACCTTGAAGGTACCTCATGACTTTCTTTGTAGATTTCTAGTGGTCAATACTTAAGTTACTATGATATTTTCCTAACATCCCAACAACAAATGGAATGTAAGGTCTATTGTAGACCTGAGCATACATCAAGCTTCCAACAATTGAAGTATATGAAATGGTTTTCATCTGTTTTTGCTCGGGCATTGGTTTAGGCTAAATTTGTCACCCTTCACAATGGGTGCCACACTCGGTGAACAATCCTTTATCTAAAATCTCTTTAAAACTTTATTGATATAGGTCTCTTGAAACAAACCCAAAATTCCTTGAGATCTTTCCTTATGTATTTTAATGCCAATGACATAAGATGCCTCACTCATATCCTTCATATCAAAGTTCTTTGAGAGGAATTGTTTCACCTCATATAGCAAAACCTTATCATTAGTTGCAAGCAAAATATCATCCACATATACTGACCTTCTGGTATATACATTGATCTATGACGTTCTCTTTAAAACCAAATAAAGTGATGACATTATGGAATTTCAAATACCATTGACAAGAAGTTTGTTTTAATCCATATATGGATTTATTAAGTTTACAGACTAAGTGTTCACCAATACTAGAAGAGAATCCTTCAAGTTGTTTCATGTAAACCTCTTCCTCTACGTTATCATTAAGGAAAACCGTTTTCACACCCATTTGATGCAAATCCAAATCAAAATGGGCAATCAATGCCATGATCACACGAAGTAAATTTTTCTTAAATACAAGAGAGAATGTCTTCGTATAGTTGATTCCCTTCCTTTGAGTGTATCCTTTGGCAAGGAGTATTGAATTGTTTTAGGAAACTTGATGAGATCCCAGACTCAGTTAGATGCCATAGAATCCATATCTTCTTTCATGGCATTGTACTATAAGTTTGAAACCTCAGGACTCATGGCCTATGAAAACGTCTCAGGATCATTTTTGGCTCCAATATTATAGTTAGTCTTATAGATACATAACATAGTCACTAGGAATCGATGATTTTCTTACTCTAGCAGATCTTCTTAATGTTGCATCAACATTCTTCTGAGGAGTAGGATCATGTTGTTCAACTAGTTGTTCAACAACTCCAGGTATCTTTTGAACTTCAACATCTACTAGATCAGGATCAACAGCTTGTGGTAGTTCCCAAATTAGTTTTTCAACACACATTTGTACTCGAAGCATTTTGTTAACAACAACGATCAATCCATTACTTGAAGTGGCACATTGAGCATTTGAATGATCTTTCTCAAGACCAATGCCCTGGGATCGATCGCTCCCACTAATTAAGTCATTCTCAAGAAATTTTGCATTTCTTGATTCCAAAAACCTTGTGTTATGAGATGGACAATAAAACCTATATCTCTTAGACCTTTCGGCATATCCAACGAAATACTCACTTCTAGTCCTTGGGTCCAACTTATTTTCTTGTGAATTATAGACTCTTACTTTAGACGAACAACCCCAAACACGTACATGTCACAAACTCAGTTTCTAACCCTTGAATAACTCAAAAGGTGTCTTTGGGACAACCTTGGTTGGAACTCGGTTCAATATGTATGCAACCGTCTTAAAAGCTTCAGTCCACAAGGACTCAAGAAGTTTGGTTCTAACAAACATGCTTCGCACCATGTCCAATAATGTTCAATTTCTCCTTTCAACTACTCCATTATTGTCCGAAGATCTTGGCAATCTGTATTGGGCAATAGTCTCATTCTCTTGAAGAAACCTCGTAAATGGACTACTTTTTTGTCCACTCTTAATGTATCTACTATAGTACTCTCCACCTTTATTCGATCTCATGATCTTAATTTACTTACCGTATTGTTTCTCTACTTCAGCTTTAAACACCTTAAAAGTATCTAGTGTTTTATTCTTACTATTAAGTAAGTAGAGATACATGTATCATGAGTAATCATCTATGAAAAAAACGAAGTACTAATCATGGTATACATCCATGTCTAGAGTAATTAACAGGTTGAATTGTTGTAATAAATTAAATATACATGCTCATCTTACTAAATTTGAAGCTAAAATATGATATTTTTTTTATAAATTTTTATACTTAAGAGTAGTTTACAGATTCGAGTGGATATCTTAGTATCAAAAAACTCTGGTTCAAACACACCCATGTACATAAACATACATAGTTTGAATAAAGTACTAATGAAAAAATACTTCATATTTGAAGTACGAGGAAGAATCGTTATTTAATATAACCACCATTGTACGAGGACAACTGTGTAACGTTATTAATTTAAAATAAATAGAACTCTTTAATGATAAAATTAAAGATATTTTCTTAAAAACGAAAAGAATTAATGTTGATAATAAGATTTAATAGAAAGTAGTAATGTAATATCCAATTTGTATTAATGGGTGATCATATTAACATGCAATACGGGCACAAGATAAGACTACATAGATTATTAATATTTGTTGTTATTATTATATTCTAAGAGAACTCAGAGAAGTTTAATAAGTTCTTTCTATTGCTTTGGATGTGATTCATTAAGACAGTAAAAATTTGTATTGTATAACTTATAAAGAAAAAATAAATAAAAATATTGTATATAAAATTATGAATCACGTCTAAAATAATTTTGTACAAAAATGTACTTAGTACTTTAAAAATCGGTATCTCATCCCTTTTTGAACATATTAAATTATTTTTAAGTTAATTAACCATGTTTATTATATTTGTTTTAATTTAGTTTTTTTTTTAATTATTGTATAACATAAATTTGAAACGTTTCTTAGAATTAAACAAATGTAAAATTTTAAATATATATACTTTAATCATTTTATTTATAGCAGTTTAATATTTTCGTTATTTTTTTTACTGTTTTTGAGATATCAGTCACATGGATAAAAATAACTACAAAACTCATAAAAAAAATAAATTTAATTATATTTTCTTATATTATCATTTTTCATAACAAAATAACTAAACTATTAAAAAAAACTATTCTAAATAACATAATTAAGTAATACACGTGCATTTGTTTTTGACATAAACGCCATTTGTCTTTGACATAAACGCCATCTGTCTTTGACATAAACGCCATCTAACTAACACCATATTAACTATAATTAATATCAAACATTGTAACCTTACTTCCTCTCCCACCAATCTTCACCTCTCTATGCCTCCATGCAATCACGCATGGCCAAACCACCGGTCAAGCTAGTCAAACTCTTTTTTTTTTTTCTTTTTTCTTTTTCTTTTGCTGGATCCTTCTATATATCCAAACACAGTACAACCTCAATATGTACCTTCCTTCTCTAATTCTCCAACAAATTAAACACTCTAGCTATTGTTATCCTCACACAAGCTGTATACATCAAACCGGCCTCTCTATCCATTAATTTCTAGATAGGGCTTTTGAAAAAAGCAGCTTTATTGTTCTACAATCAATAATATAAAAATAACTAATTAACAAAATGAGAAAACCTTGCTGTGACAAAAAAGACCTAAACAAAGGAGCATGGACCAAGCAGGAAGATGATAAACTCATTGATTATATTAGCAAACACGGCGAGGGTTGCTGGCGTAAACTCCCTCATGCTGCAGGTATATTTATACTTTACATTTTCATCATCTTTTCTAATCAAAATAGATATTAGAAAGAAAAAAAGATGTTTAATTATATAACATAACATTTTTATTTATGTATAATTTTATTTTAAATCTTTCCATATGGGGGTATATATATATTTTTAAGGGTTAAAAATGAAATCATGATATGAATAAATAATTGAGGGTGTAAAAACTAAGAAGTAAAAAAATATATATAAACCAAATATATTAATTCTTGATGTTAATTAAAAAAAATATTATCTTTAATTTCCTTACTAATGTTTGTTGATTTTATTAGGAATTCTTCGATGTGGTAAAAGTTGTAGGCTTCGATGGATAAACTATCTGAGGCCAGATCTTAAAAGAGGAAACTTTGATGAAGATGAAGAAGATCTCATTATTAAACTCCATGCTCTTCTCGGCAACCGGTAAGTCTATTTGCTTAACATTAAATTTCTTACTTTCATGAAGATTAATAGTAGACACCACCAATGCACCAAACCTCTAATATTACATTATTAAAAAAAAAAAAATAGGGCGACACAAATCAGAAGATAAGGTTAATAATATTATTTTAATAATTTTTATCTTAAAATATTATCTTTTTAATATCAAGTGATTAAATCTCAATAAAATAAAAGTTTTTAACAAGATTAAAAGTGAAATTAATAAAAAACTCAATAATAATAATATTTTAATATAAAATTATTTAAATGCATATTTATTTAAAAAAATTATAAATTATTAAAATAAAAATAATGATAATTAATAATCAAATATTAAAAAAATTAAAAATAATTTCATATTAATTGTCATTGTTAAATAATTAAGATTTAATAACATTTAAATCACTTGATAAGAAAAAATAATATTTTAAAAAAATCATTAAAATAACATATTTTTTTAATTAATTTATTTTTTAAAAATTGAGGCACTAGAAAATATCTTTTTACATCTGATAGACCAAACGGATACAAAAATTTAATTTGAAGGATTTAATTGATAATTTTTATAATATTAACTTACTAATTTCTCATTCCCATTCATCTAGCTTAAGAGAACTAACTGGAGATGCTAACACATAATGTATAAAAATAAAAATAAAAATAAAAATTATAGTGATTCATATATATGGGTTGAAAAAAAATTAAAATATCTTAATTTAAAAATTATTAACTACAAATTATGAGAACAAGGTAAATATTTATATAACTGCATATATATACATAGCTGTTAACCAAACTAAAAAAACACTTTTTTTGGATTTGGAATAACTTTCGGCTCAATATTCATGCATTTTGAATATACGTTAAATACTAATTTTTATCAACAAAAAAATAACAATTTGATATAAATTTGTTTCTATAAATGCATAAATTTAAAAAAATATTTATTTTATAAAATAAATATTAAAAATATACAATAAACATGTATTTAAAATATTATAAAAATTAAACATATGTTTAACACATCGACAAAAATGCATTGATTTCATCACATTATAAATAAATACAAATTAACATTTATTTAACACTTAAATATTAAACTCATACACTTAAATATTAAACTATATCTATAAAAAATGTTTTACAATACACTTAAACCTAAGAATAAAACCACAATTGCCTAATGAGAAGAAATATCTCAACTTAATCAGATATATAAACATTATTAATCCTACCAACGAGACTTAAGAGTACGAAGTTTACTTTAAACGTAGAATATTTAGAATTCAAGTTTTAATTATGAGTGTATGAGTTTAAATTTGTTTTAAAAAATTATATTAACCCTTGTTGGGAAAATAAAAATATCTAATAATTTCGTAAAAGTAGCATGTGCACATCACATAAAAAAATTTAATGCAAGTGAAGTTATGTATGTAATCGTAAATTTGTTTATTCTCTCCAAATTAGATTTAGAAAAGGTTTTTAATAAATTAATATTTACATGATATATAATCAAAAATTATAATTTAATGATATCAAATGTTAAATTTATTTATATATATATATATTAAAAATCAATTTAAAGTTAAAAAATAGCGGTTATCCACCTCCACCTAAAAAGTTATGTATATCCTTAATATATAGAGACAATACTTACTAAAAAATAATAAATATATAAAAATAATATTAAAAAAAATTCAAATATCTTGATATATCAATCTCAAATTTTATATTTATTTTATTGTTATAATTGAATTTCGAATATGCATGTATATTAAAAAATAAAGTACTTCGTATAAAGTGAAAATAATGGTACTAAACTTTTTTAATGTTTTTTAAATATGATTAGGTGGTCTTTAATTGCCGGGAGATTACCAGGACGTACAGACAATGAAGTGAAAAATTATTGGAACTCTCATCTAAGAAGAAAGCTAATTAAGAAGGGAATAGATCCAAATCATCATAAATTAAGCTGCCTCAATCTGACTCACAACCCAAAAATTTCATCATCAATATCATCCAAAACCCCAGCTGCTAAATATGAGTCAGCACCAAAATCCAATTATATGAATATTAATAATGTTGATAATGATGATGATGATGATGATAAAGCTGCATCAGAAGATACAAGTTGCTTATTGGATATCAATGAAAACTCATCAAGCTGTAGCTTATTGCCGGATTTAAATCTTAATCTTACAATCACCATTAATCATTCATCAGCTGCTTCTTCACAATCTACTAATCATGATGAGATTGTCATCAAAGAGAGCCAAAAACAAAACCAGCTTCTCATATCAAAGGATTTGGAGTCTAATTCGTCATCAAACGTACTACTTTCTCTCTTCATTTAATTTATATTATTTGTATTTGTTATGTTAATATTCTAGAGTTTTTCTTTTCTTTTCATTGTTATTGATTAGTTGATATTAAATTAAGTTGATGCGGTGATTTAAGAACAATCAAAATATAAGTGAGAAAATCGTGATAATTATAAATTTACATATTTTTCAATCTCTTTTGTATTTCTTATCATCCATCCCATCTCCCATCTTGTGTTAATAGGGTGGACTCACCATATCACCAGATGTAGAAGAATTTTCATCGGTAAAAAACTAACATATGAATGAATTTAGAGTCTATATATGTGATAAATCACTTATTAATTTGTTAATTATGTAACAAAAATTTGTAATTATAAATGTTTAATTTAAATTTGTAAGTTGAAATAACATAGTAGAAGAAGTATAATTTTTCTTTCAAAATTATTATTATAAATTTAAATATATATTCTTCTTTCAAATAATACTGATTCATATTAAAATCATATTAATATTTATAATAAAAAAAATTGAAAGTTTCTACGTAAAATTATGAAAGATAAAGTTTTTTTTCTTCTTTTTTATGAAAGAAAACTCATCCATTATCATGTAATACAAATTATGACACTATCTTTTACATCTTTAGAGATTAAATCTCAAACCCCAATAGGATCATCCCTATCCCAAACAAGTGTTCCCATTCAATCCAAAGCTAAAGAAGCAATCTCATGTGCTATCTTATTAGTCTCCCTACCACTGAAAAACATTTTTTCAACAGCTTTCTAACCTCTCCAACAAGAAACCCTTCCATGGTAAGGCATTCCTTCTCTTGATTGATTCATCCCACAGCCTTCAAAGAGTCTGATTCCACAACCAAATTCCTAAAGTTCCTTTCCTCAGCCAGCTGCAGAGCTACTATCATCGCATGTAGCTCAACTGCTACAATAGATAGGCATCCCTTTTGTTGTAGCTACCAAAGACACAACAACAGCCCCCTATCATCTCTAAAACCAGCCCCTAAACCCACACAATTTCCACGTATAATAGCATTAGTGTTTACCTTCAAGCATCCAGAAGCTGGCCTCCTCTATCTAACCTCACACCTGTCACCAACAACTTGCCTATCTTGCTTACCATAAGCTTTAAGAAAATCGATCACCAAGTAGTTACACCACACCAACAGCTCATCCACACTTCTTCCCTTCTTGCCATGTAAAACCTCATTCCTATTATGCCACGTTGCCTAAGCTAAGTAGCAAAGTGACACAATCCTTCAACTGTGCATACCTTCCACATTCTATTAAATACTTTAGCAAAAAACGCTACATCTTAAAGCACTAATCCTCGAGTGAAAAATATAACTCTTCTAGACCCTCCTAACTGTCAAACATCCTCATAAGAGTCATTGCAGAGAGGGCACCAAGCATCACTTGCAGTGCCCCCTAGACAAATTTGCCATAGTTGGCAAAATATTTTGGCAGGGCCTCCACATGAAGATCTTCACTTTATTAGGCACACATAAATCCCAATTCCTAGTCGACCAAGCCTGTCCAATATCAGTGCTAGCTTCAACACCTTTCTTCCCTTTGCTAGATAACATCATATACTCTTCAACACACAAGTAGCAACTTTATACACAATATAGACCACTATCACATCTTGCCCATACCCATATATCCATCTGTCCACAACTACCAAGTGGGATACTTAAAATTACCTCAACCTCCCCTTCATCAAAGCTATTCTTCACAAGCTCTTCATTCCACCCCCCTCCCATTGTCATTAAGCAACAAAACCATCGTGCCATCTAGATCAAGCACTTTCTTGGACAAAAACACAAGGCACAAGCTAGGAAACCACTTATGCTTATAAATTGAGATCATATCACCCTTTCCCACTCTCCACTTCATACCCTCCTTCAAGATGCCACTTTCTCACATTAAGCTCTTCCAAAGGAAAGAAGCAAAATTAGGCACCTTAACATCCATATGTCATTTTGTGAAAAATATTTCCTCTTAAGCACCCTAGCTACCAAAGAAGAAGGTTTATCACAGAGAAGCAAACATGTTTTGCCATTAAGGACTGGTTGAAGGAAATCATATTTCTAAACTCCAAACGGCCAAGAGCCTTTGGGATCTACACATCATGTCCCAAGAAAGCCAATGCAAAGCTCTTTACTTCACATCTCTACCCTGTCAAAAATAAGTCGTCCTTGCATCTCATTACACTATCATGAGAAGTATTTATAGGTCTTCCTACCTTAGCTGGAAGAAATAAGAATTTGTTTTTTGGGCAAATCAAAGAAAGGGTTAGCTAGAAACATAAGGCTTGGAAGGAGAGATCTCTTCCTATGGCTTGAAAAGAGGTTCTACCTAAACTTGTTGTGCAATCCATTCCAACTTACACCATGAGTTATTTTAACCTCTATAAAAATAAAACTATCATAAAAAAACAAGTGTGACACGCTAGGACTTCTTCTTGCCACAACCACCCCTTTGATAACATTATCCATCTCAACCTTCATAGTCAAACCAAAGATCCTCTCAGCACAAAGAATAAAGAGATAGGGAGACAAAAGGGTCTCCTTGCCTTAAACCCCTAGAAGGTTTAGTTTGTACCCCATTTACCATAAGTGCATAAGACATATTGAACATAATTTAACACCAGTTATGTCCACTTCTCACCCAACCTCCTTATAATAAATTTCACAAATTTTCATTTAATTCTATCACAGGTGTTACACATCAATCTTTATAGTAAACTTATACCTCTTCCCTTTAAGAACTCTTTTCGTAGAATGAATCATCTCAAAAGCGATAAAAATGTTATATGTGATGTATCTCCCTGACACAAAAGAATTTGAGAGTCAACAACAACATCATCCAACACCCCTTTCATCCTATTGGTTATACACTTTGCAATCAACTTATAGATGACATTACATAAAATTATAGGCCTAAATTGAGTCACATTCTTTGGCAAATCCACTTTAGGAATCTAACACTGTGCTTGATACCTTCTCCTCCACCACCTTCCAAAATTTTTGATAAAACAAAGCAGTCATCCCATAAAGTCTAGGAGCTTTAATTGGGTTCATCAGACCAAGAGCCGCATCCACATCCAATTTAGTAAGAAGCTTCTACATCTCCTTATTCATTTCCATAGTCATCCTAGGCACCACACACTTCATTATTTCCTCCAAGCCCATAGAGCCCTCACTAGTAAAAAGCTTGCTATAATATCGCGGGAACATATCTTGAATACTAGATTAAGTGGTCACCCACACCTAATTTTCATCCATCCTTCCTTGTACCGTTAGTCTAACTATGAAAAAACCTTGAGTTTCTATGTCATTTTCTCAAACCAAACTTGCCTCGACTTGTGCCTCCATATAGTTTTCTCATGTTCTAAAAGATTGTTTATCTCCCTCTCAATTATAGACACCTTTTATAGATTAATGTCATGAGGACCCTTACTCTTACTTTTCTTTAACTCATTTTTCAAAACTTCCAACCTCCTCTGCACTTGTCCAACACTATTCCAATTCCAGTTATCAAGTTTCAAAGCACACTGTTAAATTTTTCCATTAACCATCTTTAGTTTGGAAACATTCTAGGCCACTCCCACCCCCTAAGTATCCTCAACAACTTTTTCACAACCCTCCACGTCATAGCAAAATTCCTCAAATGTGAACTGTTTTCTTCTCTTATACCTTCTTCCATCACCACCCCTTTTGCTAGCACCCATAATAAGAGTCGAATGATCAGACCTTGGCATCTCCTCAGAAGTTACCATCATTATAGGTAGCCTATGTAATCAAATAGAGTTAACATAGGCATTATCTAACCGTACTTGCATATTACACCCTTTCTTATTATTCCAAGTGTATCTATAACCCTCAAAATTTAATTCATGCAAATCACATTGAGTGAGCACATCCTTGAATCTATTCATTTGAGATTGTGTCTTATTCCCACCAAGTTGATGTTCCCAACTAGTAATCTCATTAAAATCCCCTAGTATAATCCAAGGCATATTACACCTCTCAGCTAGTATCCCAAGCAAATCCCAAGAGTGATGTCTCTCAGAAGTCTTGTGGCGTCCATACAAACATGTGACTTTAACATTGTCCTAGTTCTCCACAAAAACACTCGCGTCAATATGTCCTGCATTGAAAGATCTAATGATGCTTTAAAAAAAGGATAAAGTTAAAGAAGAGAAATAATAGTTTTTAAAAATTTATCTATTCATTTTTATTTAAAATGTGATATTTTTTTAATATAAAATACCCATAACATCTATGTTTTTTAAGTCTTGTAATATTAATTATTAAAAAATTAAGATGATTATATTCTACCATGTGTTTTTAATTCCGTTGTATATAAGATTATTTAGTTTCATAGATTCTTATAAAAAAATGTAATCAAATATAATTTTTAAGGTTTCAAGAAAGAATAAAAATTTTAATAATTTTTTGTGAGTAAATATAAATAAGAATAATATGTAGCGAACTGTTTAGAATTTACCATAAAAGAGAGAAATATATGAACTTTTTATGTTTTTGGCAAACCGCAAAACGTTAGTCATGTAAGAGCTAAGACCAACAGAGGGCCTTCACACGCAAACAGTGACAAGTTTATCTCACCGGCCCAATTTAGCCAATGCTACCCAACAGGGGCATATATGTCATTCCAGAGTAACGGCAAAAAGAACCTGCAAAACTAACTTCTGCGTTTTCCCTTAGAGCTAATTATGTAAAGCCACGTGTCAAGACTCTTCCCGCCGAAAAAGTTCTCACGTTCCCCTCCTTAACATTTCGCTTCACAAATACTCTGCAACCAACCTAAAACCTCATTCAAGAACTCCAACAATGGCGTCCAAGATTCTTATCCTCTCTCTCATCCTCCTCTCTTCTCTTTCACTCTCTTCACCCCTACCAGCCGATACTCTAATCGACGCTGCCGAGATCCTCTCAGACTCGGGTTTCATCTCTATGGCTCTGACTCTCGAGCTCGCTACTCAAAGCCTTCTGATTCCACACACTCAATCTCTCACCATCTTCGCCCCCGTTGACACAGCTTTCACTCGATTTGGACAACCCTCATTACCCGTTCTTCAGTATCATCTCACCCCACAAGCTTTCTCTTACCAATGTCTAAAAGCATTGCCCACTGGAGCCAAGATTCCAACTCTACTCGCAAACCATACTCTGTTCATCACTACGGCTCAATACGAAACCCAAATCTCTATTAACAATGTTACGGTTAAAGAATCTCCGATTTATAATGATGGCTCTTTGATAATTTTCGGAATCAACCAGTTCTTCGACCCACCAATGCAGTTTCAAGTACCGGACGCGCCGGTACAGAACAGAAACTCCTTCAACCAAGTTAACAATCTTGGGTGTTTGGCTCCGAGTTCAAGCGCTTCACTGCAATTATCTGGTTCCTATCCGTTTGGTGAAGCTTGTGGGTTGATGAAAGCAAAAGGGTTTTCAATAATGGCTTCGTTTTTCGATTTGCAGTTTCTTGGGCTTAAAGACCAAACCAGATTGACGATCTTTGCCCCACTGGACCGAGCTATGGCAAAACACATTGGTAATTTCACTGGCTACTCAACACTTGTTCGCCGTCATATTGTTCCCTGCAAATTTGAGTGGACTAATTTGGAAAATTTAGATGATGGGTCAGCGTTACGAACTACTTTGGATGGGTTTAATTTGAACATAACTCGATCTCTTGAGTCATTTAATGTGAATGGGGTTCAAGTTATTTTGCCAGATTTGTATCGTAGTGACTGGCTGGTTGTTCATGGGATTCTTGAAGTTCTTGAGTTGCCAGAGCCAAAGCCTGAAGATGTAGTTAGAGGTGGATACGCGTTTGGTGGATTTGGTAATAATGATGAAGCTGAAAGTGGCCTAGCACACTATCATTTCTCTGTTTTCAAGCATCCATGATCGTCTGGGTAGCTTTTTCTATAATCTGAGAAAATTTTACTTGTGTTCTTTTTCATTTTTCTTGTTGATTTGTTCTGATTGTTGCTCCATTATGTTTTGTTCTTTGATTTCACGATTGAGTTTATGAGAACATGTAACTCTACTTGATAATATGAATATACCTACTTGAGGAATCAAACTTGCCTAGTTTATCTTGAATTTCTTTTCTGATTGTTTATCATCTTTCTAAGTTCCATATCCAAACAATGAAATAGACCATACTGAACCCTGTAAATTCGAAATCACCTGCCATTCTATGGTTTATTTGAATCTCACAGTTGACAGTTCATGATAATAATGTACATCCAGTAAAAAGTAAAGACATTAAGAAAGCACCAACATACGATTAATGTTACATAATAACATCTGTAACCATCTAAAGTAAATTCTAGTTGTAAATCATAAATAATTTGAAAGACTAGAGCCAAACAAGTGCTATAGAAGGCAATAAATCTCACATCTCGCCTATTTTGAGTTATGCTGTAACCCTAGACATGTTTTGTTGCCTTTCTCCACATTCTATCAATCTTCTTCTGGACTACACACATTTGGAGTGTGATTCGACCATAGCCGATTTCTTTAAAGTTTCATCTCATGGTCGGATCATTCAACTTGTCACGAATATTCTCTCTCACATGCATTCATGCATCTTTGGTCCATGACTTCTTACTATGGTACATTTTCCCGGAATTTCTCAGTTTGTCAATTTTCTGCTCCAACATTAAAACAATATCCTTCCTTCCCTCCTCCAGAAGATATTGTTTTAGGTTGCTATACAACTGTGCCGGAGGACAAATACCCATATCCAACATCTCTTGAAAGTACTTGCTAGCATCTTCAAACTTATGTTCGAGGCACAATCTGTTAATTAATGTAGAGAACATGTGCATTCCAGGAAGGACTCCTTTGGCCTTCATTTGATTCCAAATCCGAACAGCCATATCAACTCTCTCTTCATTGCAGAACATTCTAACCATGATCTCGTATGTACTTACACTTGGTTCGCAGCCAGGATCACTACTCATTTTCTGGAATACAGAGTAAGCTTCTTTTGTTCTCCGAGATTTTATCAAGTGATGTAAGACTATATCATAAGTTCGAGAATTGGGACCAACCTTATATTTTCTCATCTCATCAACAACCTTATATGCATCCTGCATCTGCATTGACCAACAGTAAGCCCCAACAACAGCATTATAAGTCGGCGACTCAGGAACAAAACCACAAGCTTTTGATCGTTCGAAAAACTTAAGGGCTTCAGACAATCTCTTATCAGCACCTAACCCATTGATCAAAGTACAGAAAATATGAGGACTAGGCTTAATATCTTTCACTTCCATTTCATGAAACAACTCAATAGCTTCATCGTACTTCTTTGCCTTACAATGTGCATTGATCATGATACCATAGGTTACAACATCAGGCTCGAATCCATCACCCCTCATTTCCCTATAAACCTCATCAAGCTTCAACAAATTGTGTTCTTGACCCCATCCTTCCAACAGAATCGTATACGTCTTGATATCAGGTGTAAACCTTCTGTTTTTCATTTTATCAAACACCTCTTGTGCTCTTTCCACATGTCTTGACTTGCTCAAAGTATCAATCAATCTGTTAAAATCTGATACTTCTAGTTTCATTCCAAACTTGTCCATCTTCTCAAATGTTTCTATAGCTTCCTTAATCTTCCTGGCTCTTGCATATCTCCGAGAAATCAATGCAAAAGTTTCCTTTTTCAACAACTTTTTTTGCTTCATGTCACTTACTAAGCCCCATATAGCCCTGAACTGTTTGATCTTGCCCAGAGCTTCAATCAAAGCATCGTAGCTAGCCGTAGTATATTTAAACCCATTCTGTTTCTCGGCCCATTTAAAGAAAAAAAACGCAAAACTTCCTGCATTGCTTAGCCTATTTAAGACCTCCACAACCAACTCAGGAGACACCTCAACAGAAGCACCATTAAGCAAGCTCTCAACGCCAGAGCTAGAGTTGTTTGTTGATACTATTTTACAGACTTTTTCGACGTCTTGGCCAATTTTATCGTTTCTGTCAACTGGGCCATCCCTGATATTCGCAATAGACACTTGGGTTTGTACTGCTCTGTATGAAACAGCAGTACATTTGAGTAGAAACCCAGATGGATTGTAAAGGAAGTTCGTGTATCGAAAGGTTTGTGGCAAAGTAGAGAGAAATTTGGCACAAAGAATTTGGGTGGTTGGTGTAAAAGGAAAATAGAAGAAGCTTTGAAATGGCTTCCTTGGCTGTCCAGATGTTTTCTGCAGAAGACCAAGAAATCGAGAAAAACCCATTTGAAGGACAAATACGTTGGCTTGTGTAAGCGTAATTTGTACACTAGTACGAATACGAGCTGGAAATTCCTAGGTTTTGTTTTGGGTTTAGGGGAAGAAAGTAGCAATTGACTTGTGTTGGTGTAATTTGCTACTAGTGCAGGGATTTTGGGGTCTATATATACTCAAGCCACCGATCTGGAAGGATTCATCAGTTTTTTTCACTCTCGTCTCTTTTTTTTAGTTCATTTTTTGGGAGAGCAATGCAAGTATGTTTTATTTTATAAATGGGAAATATTAACGATATATAAATTTATTTGCATTTATTTTATTTTTTCCCTTTCTTTCTTTATTCTTCCTCCTCTTCCTCCTTAAAAAGTGTAGGTGATCCGTGACTGCTTTGGTGGAACTTGAAATGGAAGGTATGTGAATCCAGGATAGGTTCTTGACTTTTGGAGCCTTAAAATACTTAGACTAATGTTATATAACATTAGCGAAAAATTAAAAATATGAATATAAATCTAACAATTAGTTAAAATTTAAAAAATTATACAAAATTATTAGATAATTAACAAATGATATTTAGCAGTTGAATGATATTTACAAACATTAACAAAAACTTACTATGCTGTTAGTATTCTATAATAAAAATGAATTGGAATCTGAATGGATAAAAATGAAAGGGTTCGGAGATTGATAAGAGTAAAAAATTCATTAAGTTTATATGTTTATTAAATAGTAATGAATATGTAATTCACTTTCAAAACAATATAAAATAAAATATTAAAAGATAATTTTGGAATTAAACATGTTAAAATTTATAAAAAATGAATCAAATACCAAATAAACAAATAACTTTCTCTAGAAATAATGAGGTATAACCTTGCAAAGCACGACTAATTAATGCTATTAGATTTACTAAGTTTTGCATCATGGATCCCACACTGTTATTTGAACTCATTACATCTTAGTCATGGATAGTTACATAATATTATATGTATTAAATATGTCAATATTGAATTTAATATTAAATTAAAAATATGAAATGTTAAAATAATCATTATCAATTATATTATAATATATGAGATAATGCATTAATTAAATTATAATAAAAATCATTTTCCGTCAAGAACTTGCTGTTTTCGTCATTTACTCCTACATACAAGGACTTTTTTTTTATGGTAATGGGGGAATGATAGCTTCCGTATATATTTAGAAACCTACTTCTGCAACAACATTCTAACAAGATGTCCTGGCTCTGCATATTAGCTGAGGGACTGATAAAAAACACATCACAATGTAGTAATGAATGGATTTGTGCTCCAGTATTTCAAGTAACCAACAGTTGATAAAAATCCAAGAGATATAGAGAATACAACATCATGTAAATGGGATTAGCAAAGAGGATACCCTCCTTTAATTTGGAAGGGTTCCGGCAGCAGCCCTGCAACAACACACTGCCCAAAATCTCATGTGAATCACTTTGCTTCCCCTATTCAACTACGTTCCTATTATACAAACCTGTATATGCTTGTAGCTTGAGGAACTCCAAAAAGAAGGCAAAAAGAGAAAAGGAGGTAACTTTAGTGGCCAAAGAATGTGTCTGAACTATGACAGTCGTACAACCAATCATCGAGCTCCGCTGCATGGATTATTCCTCATCTGAGTATATCTTAATATAGTTCACGTACATGATAGTGTTCATTTGCACTGATTCGACTGCGAATTCCAATCATCAAGGAGGTTAGTAATGGACTCTTCTAACTTCTTTGCTTGCAGCCCGGGATTTATGATATTGACATCACCCCATTGGGAACAAGGATCTGTCCACCAGCTTTTCCTGCCAGAGCACCATGCACCCAAGACGGGTTGCTTAGGCCCGCGTTTGAGTACCCTTTCATCAACCATGTCTAGCACAGGATCATTTCTCCCAAACTGTCTTGCAAAAGCTGCACCACTTTGAACCATTTGATCATAATCCGAAATATTGAGAAAGTGAGGTTCCATTTTGGGGGGACTGTCCCAGATCATATATCTTAGATCGTTGTTAACTGTTGTGTTTTTAAATTCCGGTGAATTGCATATGACAGAATGAAAGTACCCTTCTTGAGACAAAACTACATTGGTAAAATACATAAGCATGGTCCGGGGAAGATTATCCCAACCGAGTATGCAAAACTCTAGAAATGATCGGCTCAGGGTCACCCATGGGGAACCTGCAAATTAGAAACAATTACTGATTTAAGAGTTCCCAACTAAATATAATATTACACAAATGAATGAATCCAGTTTATAGAGACTTTGCCTGTAAATATTTTAAAAGCATCAGGTGTTTTTCGCTTTTCTGTAGCATGAAAAATTTGGCTCCTCCTGGCTAGGTAAATTCCTGGATCAACTACAATTGGGTGAAACCTCTGGGATCTGGCACCAAATCAGATGTTAAAACCTCAAATAATCGTATAAAAATAAAGTTTAAGCAGCAGTTAAATTTAGTAGCAAGCATTTGCTTACTCTTTCCAGCCAAGGTCACTAGTATGATCAATGAAATTTAGATCTCTTTTAACAAAAGAGAACACGTGAGATAGATCTGGAATCAAAGAAAAGCTAACAGTAATCAGTCATCAGCAACACGAGCAAATGTAACAGCATACGGTGAAAAAGGAGATAAGAAAATATGATATGCAAAAGAAAATGGCAACAGAAAATAAATAGAGAGTATTTTGTAAATGAGGGAAAAATAGGGAACCCCAACCAAATCTTTATTGGGAAAATAGGAGGAACATTGCAAAAGAAACATAAATTCCAACAATTGAGGCAAATTAACCATCTGTCAAAGTTAACTATCATTTCATCTGAACCAGCAAGAAAATTTACTATGATAACCATCCCAACAATTATAATAAAAAAAGTGGCCTCCATATCACCTATACACACCGGAATGCATGTTTAAATATTATATATGCACCAAAATTAAGTTGGGAATACAACATTTATAACATCCCCTCACAAAAATATCACCCCTCATTTCCAACTCATATATTTTTACTACAAAGAAAAATTCTAACACAAAAATTTCAAATTAACCGCAGTCCAATTGGATGTTATTCAAGTTAAACTCTAACTAATTAGATTTGTTCAAAGTTGAACTTCGACTAATTGGACTCCATTCAATGTTATTGGAGTGTTATTTTTGTTGTTTTAAATTCTAGGTGAGTTACTTTTATTGTTATAAGTTTTATGGGTTTTTTTAATGTAATTTCCCGATTAAGTATGTGGGTTGTAACCATCATAAAACCTAGAAAAATGACTACTCTTGACGGCAGAGTGAAGCATAATAACAGGTAACACTAACCTAAGGTAAATAAATATAAATATTGGAGACTCGTTTAAGAATGTAGTTTTTCTCTTCCCCTGATTTACAGCCTGCGAGAATACTTTGTTTTCTCTTCATCTTATCTTGCTCCTCTTCTTTCCAATAATGAAATTTCTAAATCACATGCATCTTCAATCAATTTTCCCTCAAGTAGGAAGGAAAGGAGTGGTTTACAAAAGCAGCGATTAATATATCACCAGCCTCAGCATGAGTGCACATCAGCTTGTTTATCACAGTTCTTCTGATACTTACACTTCCTACTTGTAATAGTAGCAATTATTGGGTGGCACCAAAATTGAAGTCATGGGTATGACCATTTTATGCAATATTTTCTAGTAGAGAAAGTTTATCCTAATTCCACAAAACAACTAAATCGCATAGCAGATTAACTCATAACCAAATACCAAATATATGTCTTCTTACAATCAAGACATACATCCATTAGTTTATTTCTGAAACAAAGGAAACATGTTATGAGGATATGTAAAACCTTATTAAAAAAAAAATTGGTTGCACAATTTTATTAATCATCGCCTTGCAAATAGGCTAGAAATACTGACATGTGGCCAAACATTGCAATTTCAAAGGTGCTTCAGCCGCATAAAGAGGATCCAAAAGAGCCTTCTATGTGAAAAATATTAATTTATAGATAGAAATGCTGAACTTGCAATTTACACAGTCAAACTCAGTAGCATATACAAGAACATATTAACTAAATAATTTTCTTTTTTCTTAATCTTTTTTAATGGATTCTTCTTCACCCTTAAACTTGCAACTAGGAAGCATATACAAAAACACACAGTAAATCCTCCATATCTCCACTTGAAAAACTTGGATGCACTAAACTTCAAGGGATTAAAAAGAAAAACATGCACCTGCCAATAACCTTCAGATTTAACATTCAATCCTTGAACACAAGATTAAATATATTTTTTTTCAAGATTAAATCAGCTCAGCGCCTTAGTCCTTTTTCACATAGACACATACAACAAGTTTCAGTTAAATATTCGTATACTCCATTAACAATTGTGCTCGACAACATAAGTTCACAAAATTAGCAGCAAAAATAGCCGTACTGGTTTGGCCTTGACCAGAAAATGCTAGTGGACTTTTTAAGTTTTTCATAGTTTCAACAACCAAATCATATCATATAAAACGTTTTACTTCAAAATAAATTCACAAATATCTTCAAAGCCTTTAGTAATCATAATTCATAGCATTACCTTAAAATTCATCTCAAAATGAAGGAGATGGGGAACAAACGCAGTTAAGAATTAGGATTAACATTTCTATATCCAAACACCATGTACACAGACAATGACGGCTATCTATTGGTAATCTTTTGAAAGATCAAAATATCATATTTGAGAGTTTGCAATAAAAAAGGATTTAAAAAAATAAATATATACGCAAATAAACAACAAAATAAATTTACCGAATTGGCATACCATCCTGGGTGATTAGAGGGTAATCCATTGCACTCAAAGTAAAAAACCAATCCCATCCACTATCAACCTTCAACAGTATAGACGCTGCACGTAACGTCATGGCAATATTAGAAGAACCCATGTCGGTAACACGACCAGGCTTGCCCACCAAATCCACATTCCTAAATGCCTGAATTGACGGCACTGAATTCACCAACTTAACTAGCTTATGTCTCTCTTCCTCAGATGACTCAGCTGAGAGATGCAGTAAATACCGATTACGCGGGTGATACACCGCAAGCAACAACCTAAAGATCCGATCCTGATCTCCCCTCCCACCCCATATGTAATAAGCAAAAGCTGGAGGGTAATGAGCACCATGGTGAACTATTGAAGGAAAAGGATTAGATGAGCTGAAGACAGACATGGAAAAGAGCAAGAAGAGGATAACAGAGAGAAGTGCAGCTGAGAAGAGGGTCAAAAGCCATCTTCTCTCGGCTCCCATGGTGCGCTTCAGCTGAATGTTGGAGCATATGGGTTGGTGTCAGATCAAGAAACTTGGGGTCAAAATCGGGTCAAAATCGGATTTTGATGGCGGTATGGTTAATGGGTCGGTGAGGATCTTCGTTTTGGTGTCGGAGTTTGCGATAATGGCAAACATGGGATAAGAGTATAGATTTAGCTAAAAAGAATAATAATAAATCAGTTTGCAAAATCGGATCAGAAATTGTAGAATTCTCTCTTAAAAATTACAATACAATAAATGGATTGCTCTTTTTCTCTCTCCGTCGATATTGATTGTATTGCTCAGTTTCATCCCTTGGGCTGTGTGATACCAAATTTCTAGGGCTAGGGTTTTCAGGTCAGATTTTGCGTCTGTGAAGAAATAAAAATGAAGAGCTCGTGATCTCTAAAAATAAAAAATAAAAATAAAAACTAATAAAATATTTTTTTCATACAGCTTTTGTCCGTACGTCTGTAATTTCAATTTAAAATGGAGGCAAAATTATTCACACGCTTGTACAAAGCGCGTGTAATGACTGCGACGTGTGAGCTAATGAGATTTGGGGCCGTGCTTCAGTGGCAATAGGATGGGGACGTTGTGGTAATCTTATTTCCGACGAAGGTGGAATATAGCATTGCCATACTAGTATACTCACAAATCTATTATTGGCAATTTGGGATGACATTAGACTATATAATAACTTTCTTTTAAAAATTAATTTAATTTATATAATAATAATATAATATTATTAATAAATATAATTATATTTAATAAAAAATTAATATATTAATTATAATTATAATATAATTATGATATATATAAAAATATTCTTACACTCAATTTTTACTATCTTAAAAATAAAAATATATAAAATATTTATTTATATTTAATATTAATTATTATTAGTAAAATATTTTTTGTATTATACTAATATCTAAATTTTAAAAAATTATCATAATTTTATATTAATTTTTAGAAATCAATAATATTTATAAAATACTTTATTTTGAATGAGATGTAATTTTGTGCACATATAAAATTTTTCTTTTTTAAAACTCTCTACCTTTTATATTTTAAAATAAATAATTAATAATTTGTATATTATTTTAATTAATTAAATATAATTATATTTTATTAAATTATATGAATTATTTTATATAATATTTTGTGATAAATTATAAATATATTAAGATAAAATTAATGATAAATATTTTAATAAAATAATTTTTAATTTATTTTATATAATTTACTCATATGTCAAAATAATTTTATGGTAAAAATTTAGTTAAAATAATATTTACTTTATTTTTATATTTTTTAAAAATTTTAAAAAGATAATTTGAGATGTTAAATAAAATTTAAAATAAATTAATTGAAGTATCTAATATGATTAGACTCACATATATTATTATTATCAAATTTTTAAGTAATTATATAATTTTTATTATTTACAGTACAATTTTATTTTATAATCAAATATATGATTAAGTAAAAATTATATAATTAAATTTTTTAATATTACGTAAGAAATATTTTCTAGCTTTATTATTAAAATTAATTCTACAAATTATTTAAATAAATTGTTAATCTAACTTTTTTAACCCGAACTTTTAGAAATATATATGTTAATTAAATTTAAAAAATAAAATATCAAATTAATTAAATTAGAGAAGTGTGTATAAATTTATCAATAAAAAATATTAGAGTCTAAATTTAGGAAAGTAATTTTGATGATTAAATACGTCAGAAACATAAAAATTGGATACTAAAATCATTAATAAAATTTTAATTAAAGGACCTAGGATTAACTACACAATTTATCTTTACGTTATTATATTTTATATTTTAATCTCTCAACTTTTTTATAATATTCTGTCCATTATTTTTTTAAAATTTAACACATTTGATCTAATTTTTAAAAAAATTCTATGATATTATTTAAAAATTAAGTAACTAAATGACAAAAAATTAACATATTAATTCTAACTATTAATTAACATATTAATTCTAACTATTATATTACAGATTTGATTTAATTTTTATATTTATACAAAATATGTTAAAATTAAAGTACTTAATAAAATCCATATAAATACAAATGTATTTACATAATGTAAATATTTGTATAAATCTAATAAATAAATCAATAATATAAATAAAAAAATATAATTAATATTTTCTTATTATTTAAGAAATTAATCATGAATACATAAACATTACCTAATTCAACTTAATAATTATTATTTTTTAAATAATACCTTTTATAAACGGGGTATAAATGAAAATATTAAAAATAATTATTAGAAAATTTTATTTTAATTAACATTATAATATTTTTTTATTATTATTTAAAAAATAACTTATCTTATGTTAATATTTTAAATAATATATATAATAATTTGAGTATTTTAATAAGTTATAATTTAATTAATAAAAAATATAAATATTAAATAGTGTTAACACAATAATAATTATTATTATAAAATATGTGAATAATTTTGTTTAAATATTTATAAGTAGTATGATTTAAATTTTTATTTACTAGATCCAGAATAAATAAAAATGTGATTGTAAAGGTTATATACTAATTTTAAAAGTAATAATTATATTCTTTATTTAATTTTTTTGATAATTTAATTCTATTGTTATGAAAAAGTAATCGGATAAAAACAAATAAATATTTTTATATTTTTATTTAATTTTTTTTCATTTACGATTCATTTAAGGTATAATAATCTCTATCTAATGTAATTAAAAAATAAAAAGTAAAAATAAATAAAAACTATCATTGTCTTTATATGATCATTTTTTTCATAACAATAGAAATAAATTGTTACAAAAAGTAAGTATATAATCTAATTATCATTTTTACCGTAAACAAAAAATTCTATATACATTTTTCTAAACAAACATAGTAATTATACTGTAACATAATTAAACATATTATACATAACTAAGAACACAAAATTATAATATACAATTATGCTTTATTATGAATTTATAAAAAATATTTGCTGTGACCGATTTCTATAAGATTCATATGTGGTCCAGTTTAGGGTTCATATATATATATATAAACTTAATTTTTATAAATATGTCAATAATATTATCGTCCTTTAGAAAAAAATTCACAAATTATTGTAGTAAACCTTCAGAGCTGTAAATTACTTATTCTTAAATTAATGTTATTATTTAATACATGTAATATTTATCTTGAAAAATAAATTAAAAATTATATAATAGGTGGCTAAAATATTTATATTAAATTATTAATTATTTAGATTAATATTTAAAAAATACACAAATATGTAAATATAAGGCTGGTATTTAAAAAATGTTGAAAAAGTGAATACTTTTAGTTTTTTGTGATTGTTGTCTATAGTTTTTTTTAAAAAGTGACACAATATGTTCATTTTGTAAAAATATTTTTTTTATTTTTTCAACTATATTTAAAAAATAAAATTTTAACATGAATAATTATCAAAACTTTTTAAATAAATTTTAAAAAATATAAAAATTAATCATTTGGATCTTTGATATCATTTTTTTTAAATTAATGAATTAAATTATCACAAAAAAAATTACTTACAAAAATTAATGAACATTTATTGCCACCCACCTAGTTAGTTAATACACAATTTATATAATTGTTTAAGGACTTTTCATTGAGTTGATAGCCACTTTTATTTTTACAACTTTTCATCAAGTATTTAAACTAATATTTTAAATATATACAATTTTACTACCATACTAGTTTTCATACTATTGAGATCAATAATAACTTATAAATTTGTTTATTTTTATAAAAAAGAAGAAGTGCAAATTGCATAGGTATTCTTCAAAGGAAAATATAAATTTTGAGCATAAACCGCTCTTAAATTAAACAGTTAATATTGTTTCCAAACCACCTACTTCACAAGATAGATTGACTGAAAATTTCTTGACAAGAAGAAGGCGATGGCAGATTCATTGTCAAAAGCATATAATATTTTGTGGAAAATGTGATTACTCACGTACCGAATTCTGGAGGAAACTGTGGAAAGCCAAAATCCATGAAAAACATATATTATTTTGTGTTAGAGGTGGCACAATAAGCTCAGCACCCAGGAAGGTACTTTTAAAAAAAAAATATTAAAGTTCCATTTTTAAAATTAATAAAAAAAACATTACACGAATGAGATTCAAACTTAGATCTATGGTGATCAGAGCAAATAGTCATACCATTTAAATCACGAGCTAATCATAAAATAATTTTTTTTTTTACCAAACGATATTTTATATGATTTGAACTTATAATTTAAAACGATGAAAAAATGAGTCTTATTACTAAATAATTTGGCAAATCACAAAGAAAACAGTTACCCTCTTTGTCGCAAAGAAGTGGAGGATGATGAACAACTCTCCATTCATTATGAAATTTTTAGATCATGGTGGTTGTTAAGTTTCACATTGGTTAAGATAAGAGTAAGACAGCAATACTGTTTATAAATCTAGATAACCTTCTAACTCATTAGCTGATTTTTGGGTTCAGAATTAGGCCTGAGTTTTTAAATTGTTATCAGAGCTAGGCTCTTGACTTCTTTGTACTTCCATCGACCCTCGTGGGCAGCCCTCTAACTCATGTCTTATTCTTAACCAATGTGTGACTTAACATCCCCTTCTACATCGACTAGAATCCGAATTTACGGCATGTCTTACTCTTAACCAATGTGAGACTTAACATCCCCTCTCTACATCGATTAGAGTCTGAATTTACGATATATCTTATTCTTAATCAATGTGGGACTTAACAGTGGTTAATTTGAAAATCATGATTACTCTGAAATTTCATAGAAAAATTAAACATCCTCGATCCACCACAAAAAAAATTTGCTTTTAAATTGTTCAAAAGAACAGTTCACTCTCACTGCATTAATAACGATGGAATACATTTGGCACGCAAGGAACAAAGTCATATATCATAAACCATACTTTAGAAGCAAAAGAAATATTCAAAGTTCTTCATAAAAGAATTGCAGAATTTCAACCTTTGCTTCAGAATGAAGAAATATTCATGATTGAAAGCTCTGATGAAATAACTGATTCACATGTTAATATTCTATCAAGATGGCAATGTCCTCAGGTTTTTTCAAAATTAATTGTGATGCAACTTGGAAACAGAAAATGTCTTTCTTTGGTATTGTTATTTCTAACTCTCATGGAAAACTCATAAAGGCTTGGACTGGAAATACTTTTTGTTCAAGTGCTGAAGTGACAGAAGTGTGCACCCAAGGACTACAATTCAATTTATGTACTACTCTTTCAGAAATGGGACAAAGTTACAATGAAGTGTTGGGATATTCTCAAGGATTTGCATGGCAAACTAGACAAATCAAAATGATATCAATCAGATGGATACGAAGGGAAAACAATAAGGCAGCTCATAATTTTGTTCAATGGGCATCCACAACAAAAGCAGAAGAAAATATAAACACTTGAACTTTACCCAAGTTTTGTCTTACAACAATATTTGTTGTCATCAATCTTTCTGCACTTCTAGCAGTTCTAACCAAAAAACAGTTAGTATTGTTTAAACTTTCTGATTAAAAAATGTTAAAAATTTATCTAATACAAACAACTCTTTTATTTTAAACCAAACCAACCCAAGTTTTTTTTTTCATAATTGGATTGGTTCCATTCTATAAATTATAAGAATCAATTCAAAATAAGTTGTATCAGTTCTTGATATTATAAATTCGTAGATTTATATATAACCAATACAAATATTATTTTGTTTTTTTTTAGTTTTTATATAATAATTGTTCGTTTATTTAAGGTTTAATAATTTTATGTTTCTATTAGCCTATTATGGTTATTTTTTCAATCAAGCTTTAATCCTTGATTATTCTTAACCTCCACATATGTAACGAGACCCAAGCTCCAAGTTGCTTGAATCTTCTAGATCCATTGCTGGATTCTATTCGTCATGTTTCTTCATTGAGTTTTCTCCATCATGGTTTCTCTATGGTAGAATAGTTATTTAGGTGCTAAACTAATTATTAAAATGTTAAATTTCATGTGATAGTTATTTGGCTGTTAGAAAAGTAAAATAAAAAAAAAAAACAAAAATTGACTATTGCTGAAAAACATAAAAATCAATCTACTCGACCTAATCCAACTAAATCCTAATGATTTGTTTGGATTAGTTTCACAGCATTATTAATTCTTACTTCCTTTTTTAAATTGATTTGGTTTTGATTTTAATTCAAATCCTAACCACCGTACCCATTTAATTTTGAAATTAAAAGTAATCAACTAATAATATTTAATTTTGAAACTAAAAGTAGTTAATTAATAATATTTTGTATTACTTTTAGATATTTGTTTCATTAAAATGTCGTAAAACATATTTTTAAAAAGGTTATATGCGACGATTAATATAAAATCATTTTTAGAAAATAAAAAGATAATATTTCAAAAATAATTAAATTATATTTTTAAACGTGACATCAACATTTTTTTTAAATGTCAAGTAGATGAGGTCACAGTCATTCTTATATAATTAAATTTCATCAATTCGCATAAAAAATTACCAACCCTAGTGAAAGCATTATACTGTAGTCAAATGCATATGAACGTAAAGATGAGGAAAAAGGGCCAAATTTATTACTATCATTATTTTCGTTAGGTACTAATTATAGCTATTATTATGACAATTATTTTTGTTTGGTACAAAAGTTCAAACATAACCAGAGCAGAGAGGATCCAGATTGGGTATTAAAAATTTAAAACTGAAGGAAAAAAGTGATTAAAGGTGGAAATCAAAACCTATGATTAAATTACACATCAGTTATAAAATAGTACGATTTATAATAAATATTTTTTTTCATGAAATGAAGGTACAACAAAATTTGCTCCGAGAGATGACTCCGCACGCAGGTTTCATTTCTTCCTAAAAATTGGCCACTATGCAACTAGCATAAAATCCTAATAATTATAAAATAAATAAAAAATACATAAATATCCTATAATTTTTTATTCCAAAACCACACATTTTCCCTCCATAACTAATTCCAATTTTGATAAACTTTCTACCTGCTTAGTCTTTAAGAGGGTTCCACAGTTTTCAATCATCTATTTCATATAGAGTTAACTGAATCTTCGTCACTTCCTTCACTACCACTGCTGCTGCTGCTGCTTCCACTACTGCTTCCGCTTCCGCTTCTGCTGCCACTACCACTACTGCTACTAGAACTGGAAGTCTGCTCACTCCTCTCCTCTGCGTTCACTTGGGCTCGAAGAGCTTCTGCAGCATTTGGTCCCTTATCAACATCATCATCACTAACATCTACATCGGCAATCTCATCATCTGTGCCATTGTGCTGTGGTATATTGATATCGAATCCATTGTCCACCTTATTTTCTGCAGCATCCCCATTTTCAGGCGACACAGCACCAAATATATCTTCAATATCTATATCTTGATGTTCCTCAACTTCGTCATTCTTGATCTCTGGTGAAGCAGCAGAGACATTAGGCGGATCAGATGTATTATCAGGAATACCCTTATCGGAAGATTTTGCACCTGTTCCATTATTAACACAGCCATATTGAGTTTTCAATGCCAAAAATGTGCCAAAAGGAGAAATAATAAACTGGCCAACTATCTAAACCATGCTCAAGAAGAATGACATTCAAATTTGAACCTTCAGAACAACATAACTCATCATAGCAGAAAATCTTGATTGACTTAAACAAGTCTGCCGATACAAGTCAGAGAATCTTCAAGCAGACTATAATTTATTTACAATGTGTGTTTTTCCCATCAAAAGAGGAATATATTCACTCTAAAACGATTGAGCAGTAGATGATCTTGAATAAATAGTTTTCCTCAAAACGAAGAAAATACAATGTTTGTTTGTCGTTAGAGCATAGCATCCTGCCAGGTGATGAAAAGCATAAAAACTCTCAAGTAGGGTTCATAAGCATATTGGATAAAGACCAATAGAAGGGCAGTCAGAGAAAATGCTACACAAGATTAGTTGCTTTTTTTTTTTTTGGATAACTGTAACTAAGATCAGTCTTGATTTCAATAAATTAACTGTGAACTAAGTGGGAAAAACACATGAAAACCTAATAAGCATATTAGACAAACCTCGATTCTCTGACTCTCCAATATCAATTTTTTCCACCTCAACCTGCCAAATAAAGCACCAAGAGAGCGTTGGTGTTACATACATAGGAAAACAAAAACCAGTGTCTGTGACTTGTTTTTTAAGAGAGAGAGAATAAAAGACAAGCAATACAAGTAAAATTTTGATACTTGACAAAGATTTGACAACATGGATCCATTTTAAATAAAGATAAAAAGAAAAATGGAGATGCTCAAAAGCCTTCCAAGGATAAACTATTTGCTTATTCAAAAATGCTTCAACTAAAAGGCATAATGATAGCCAGAAGTAGCAAAACAAGTATGAATCTCAATTATATTAAAAAAACAAAGGTCTATCTGCCACATAAGCTTAAAGTTATCAAAGTAGGGCTTAACAGATGAAGTCTCAGAGATATCCGACAAAGTCTCAGCGTCCATAGAAAGAGAAAAAAAAAACAAAGTGCAAACCACCAGTTTTAACTAAAGGTCTAAAAAAGAGACATACAAAAACAAGTTAAAATTGATACTTAACTAGGATATGACGAAATTTGTCCATCATAGTATAGAGAAGAGAAAATGGGAGATGCTTAAAAACCTTTCAATCATATTGGCCATTAGTTAACTCAAAAGGTTTTAATAGTATTATAAAAGCCACAAGTATGAAATCAAAAACAGGTGTATCTGCACCCTAAGTCTTGGAATTACCAGTAGGTAGGATTAGAAGATAAGTCTTAGTGAGTTAAAATGCAAAGAGAAATCCAACATGATGTTATCTCTCTAAACTTGACATTATATAATTTCTTAACTCAATACATTAGCACATTCCTTTAGTTTTATTCTCTAATCCAATCACATGGAGGAATACCTATACAATGAAATGTTTCAAAGCTGTCTCACAACATGCAATACAAACAGTACTACAGTTAAAGTTTTGTCCTTAAAATAGTTGGCCATCACTTTGATAAGGTAGATAAAACTCATGTTAGAAGGTAACCAAAGGTCATGTTATTTCCATACGTATGCTTCCAACAGTCATGTTATTTCCACCCCATCATAATAATAAGAAGAAAAATAATAATACTTAAATATGTACTGTAGCAAACTTAAATCCAGCTCATTTAACCAAAAAAAATTATCCAGCTCCAAACTAGAACAGGACGTTAAAAACCCAATTTCTTAATCAAGTAAAGCTTTCTTCAATCTACATCCACACCAACAGTTTGATACAAAAGACTGATTACCTATAAAATTTGAAATGACATGACATGTATTGGCCTAGTATTATAGTGTTGTTCGATTCAAAAAGGTGTTCGGATGTTGCTTAAACATTCTCGATTAAACCATAGAACTAGCAAGATTATATAATATCACCCTGACCCACCAATCAAAACTATTAACAGAAACATCTTTAAGCATTGACAATAGACATAAAACAAAAGAATAAATCTTACAAACAAGATCAATATATAACAATTCAACATAAAACTTAAAACTCACAGGTACAGCAGGTAATGAGCTAGTGCTTCTAGCATGTACCGGCTTTCCAGCCTTCCCGATTGGAGACAGCCTTGTCTCAGCCACGGGTCCAGATGGAGCAGCCGAAGCAGCAACTGCTGCGGCAGCACTAGACTCACCAGGCTGTCGAAGGAGCCGAATCTGCTTCACCGACCGGTGAAGCCGCTCAAGACGAAACGTCTCCCCATCAAAGAACAATACAGCATCATTATCCTTATAATCCTCACTACTGCCCTCAAACGTCAATTTGGGCTTTCCAATTTGATTGTTTTGAAACTCTATATTAACCCTATTTTCCTTCGACTTCCTCAATGATCCTGGCTTCGTCTTATCGATCGAAGCAGGTTTAAACTCATCTGCACAAACAACAAAATCAAACAAAACAAATCAAGACCCTCGAAAAAAAACTTCAATTTTTTTTTTTTGGTTGCCGACGAGTTGAGAAGGAATAACTTACATCGAAGAGTACAGTACTTGTTGGAAGATTCGTCCTTGAAGGAAGAGCCTAGGGTCAGATTGTACCAGCAATCGGGCTGAGGAGCGGTTTTGGGTTCTTTGGAGTTATTGGCCATTTTTCCCATGAAAGTTACAAGGGTAATCCAGAAACTAGTTGAAGGAAAATTATTTATGAACCACGTATTTTTCTTATATATATATCATAATTATACATTTTCTTATTAAATATATTTAATTAAAAATATAAAATGAATTATTTTATTTTACTTCATCTTATATAATATAATATTATTTAATTTTATTTAAATATCATCTTATTTTATTTTATTTTATTTAAATAACATCTTCTTTTATTTTATTTAAATTATAATTATAAATATATATTATTTTATTTTTTTATTAAATTTATTTTTATAAATAATCACCTACTATAACTCTTATTATTTTTATATTGATTTAAATTTTAATAAAATTATTTAATAATAAGGTATTATTAATTAAAATATATCATTTTATCTTTAAAGAATCTCATCAAATATCTTATCTTAATTACAACCTAATAAATCATACTTAATAATAATAATAATAATAATAATACACCATTATGCCAAACAATATTTTGTCAAACAGAAAAATCATATTCATTGGCTACAAAAGAAATGTAGCGGAATGAAAGAGTTCTAAGCCGTTCTAGGCGTGCCTGATAAGATCTAGTCTCACTTTAATTTGATTTACTTGTTTATTCACTTAAGCTTTAAGCTTATAGTCCGGATCATTATATATATATATATATATATTGAGAGAAAATTTTGGCATGTTTAAGGTTTTATGGTTATAGGCATGGAGGCCTTAATTACTTATCATTAATTTTTTGAATTCCTTATCAATTTTTATATATTAGTATCCTTTAATTTATTCATATATCAAGTAAAAAAACATGACTTCTAAGTTTATTGAGTTTGAGTTCTATGTAAAATTTATGGTTTCATAAGGTAAAAATGAGTTGATGACTAAGATAATTACATATTAAAAATATATTTTTATTATTAATTTTTAGGATTGTTATAAAATATTATTAAATTTTGATTTATTATTTTTATATAATTAAATTTTAAAAATATAAAAAAAATATTACATATAACTTATTAATAATTATTGTTAACTAACTCTTTTACTATAAAAACAGTATGTAATAAAACTTTAAATATATTATAGAATAATATTATTGTGTATTTCTCATTTGTAAGCTACTTTGGTATACTTACAAGAACATATTATAGGTTCTATTTTTTTTAACATATAATTACTATCCACTGACATAATGTTTGAAAACTATATTTACTTTAATATTTATAAAAGTTTTAGATTGAAAATATGAGCACTCTATTAGGTGTAGCTTTCGAGTGTGACAATAATTAAAGCTATACATGATTTGTAATACCAATGGATAAAGAATTAATGACCTTTAATTTTTTTATCTATTTATGTTATTTTCCTTAGATAATTGGAAAATATTATTAGATAGGAACGAATAATGGATCAAAATCGTTTATTATTCGAAACCGATTCAATAATGTAATTAATCTAATAATAATCAGAACATATTAATTTTTTTAGATCAAGGTCAAATTTATGTTAAAATTTATTTATAAATTATTATTATATATATACGTCATTTAAATTTTAAATTAATATATTTTTAATAAAATTTATTATTTATAATTACATCTAATCAAATAAAAAATAAATAATTATTTAACTGCTTAACTTGAAAATTGTTTTCAAAAAATAATTTTTTACGATTTAAAAAATAATGAGTTATTTGATCATTATTTTAAAAAATTATTTTAAAGAACAAAAAAAATAAAAAAAATTATTAAAAATTATTTTAAGTATGAAATTTTCTATTTAAAATCTTACCTTATATAAATTTTTTCTAGTTAAAAATATTAAATAATATTTAAAATTAATAAATTATTAAAATAATATTATTTTAATATTTTAATAAGAAAATATAAACTCAAAATTTATTATTATATATATATGTGAGTGTACATGATCGTTAAAAAACAATAAAATAATAAAATATACAACAAAATGAATATCATTAAAATTATATCAAATTAAAATGAATAATGATATAATAATAATAATTTTTATTATTGTTAAAATAAAAATATATAAAATATCTATTTTATTTTAATATTATTATTAAATAAAATTTAATAATTTATATTATAATAATATTAGTATATATTAAAATAAAAATAAATTAAATATATCACGCTATTCTGAAAACAAATCTTGAAACATAAAGCAACATGACTGGACCGTTTATAAGCTGCCGTCTCCGTCTTTTTGGAAAAAAATTCCATGTTAAAAAAATATGTATTAGATATTTTAATTTTTTCGTTTTTAAATTAACATAATTTTTAAAAATTATAATTTAGAAGTTTTAATCAAATATTTTTATTTTTTTATTTTTAAATACCGAAAATAATTTTTATTACTTGATTAAATAAGTTCATAAATTATCCTTGAATAACTACTCAATTATTATAGAAAATTCACATTTCTATTTTTTAAAATTAAAATAAAAATTTAATATAACCGTGATATATATAATATTTAAATATAATATATTATAAAATAAAATATATTTATTTATTATAATTTAAATTAATTCGATCCCAATTATATTATAACGGATTATAAAATATGTTAATCTAAATTCGATTTAAATCTGTATGAATTGTATATTTTTTAATAAATATAAACTGATTATAAAATTTATAAGTCTCCTCCAATCCGAATACAATTGATAAATTTGAATTTATTAATTTAAATAAATTAATTAAATTATTTATTGATGCATTTCTATAAGTATAATATATATACTTATTAAAGATTATTATGAATTTATGACGTAAATATATTAATAAACATAAAATAATTCAATTAAGAAGAAAAAATATTTTTAATATTTTTATGAAATTTTTTACAAAAAATATTTTAAATGATTAACAAATTAATAGGAAAAGAATGATTAAATCATAATTTATTATATTGATGTGAACTAAAATATATAAACTAAATATCACATTTACGTTAACTAAAATATATAAAATATTAAATTGAAAATAAAAACTTAAAATAAATAAAAAATTCAAGAAATAAAATATATGTTTTTTTTATATTAAGAAGGTTATATGCTTGTTTTATTCTTTTTTTTTTAACTATATGATTGTTACTATATAGTATAAAATCAATGAATAATGTAAGTTACTATATTTTTATTTAGATAATTATTAAAATAAATATTTTTATAATTATTTTAATGAATTTACTTAAGAAAATGTAAGAATTTGAATGTGCTGAATGAATTTCACATAATAGAATGACCATATGATTAGCATAATAAATTTCATATATTAAAATGCCCATATGATTAACATTTTTAATTTTATTGATTTTATAGATAAAAATTAATTTGTAAATGTAAGGACTATGAGTGTTGGTTATTTTCGTGGACAAAATATTTATCTGTAAATTTGTTTTTAGGCCTGCTATCAAGTCTATCAAAAAAAGCCAAACAAATGCTCGAGTTCCAGATAATTGTACTTCAGGTATATCTTTGATAACTTGACACATAAGATTATATTTATGCATTTAATAGCACATGTTTATAAATCTAAAATTATTTTTAATGCTAAAATATGGAATAAGATATGCCAAAAGATATTAAATAATATATACTCTAAAATAAGATATGTTAAAAGATATTAGATAAGATATATATACTCTAAAATAAGATATGCTAAAAGATATTAGATAAGATATATTTTAAATTATAATTGAAATCTTTATTATAAAAGATAACATAAAATCTATTTTAAAAGAAATCTATTTTAAATAAGAGTTATCTTAATTAATGAGAATTACTAATCCTATTTGTAATAGAAAAGATATTTATCAATTACATAGGATTAAGGGTTTTAATTTTTCCTATAAATAAAACTCATTGCTCATTGTTTCAATTAACCATACAAGAGCATTCTTCTAATCTTTTTAACTTCTCTCTCTTGTTTTACAAATATAAGATCATAATTTTTTAGGCTTCTTTATTTAGTTAATCTATCAAATATTGGTGGTTATATTTGATTGATTAATAAGCCTAATTATTTTTATGATATTTTGATATTATATTCTTATGGCTTCTTCTTTATTTTTGTTCTTAAATTGTTAGATCAAATAATTATTTTTGTCATATCATAATTATTTGATTTGATTATTAATCTTTAAAGAAACTATTTTTATTTAACTTATATTTGATCTTTTTGGTCTAGGATTTGCTAGTTGATTTAATTTAAATGACATATGTTTTGAATCATCTAATTAGGATTATTCGTTATTAAATTCGTTCTAGAACACACACGGGCACTTGTGTTTTTGTGCTAACTATTTTGCGATTACTTTGAACGATTGATCAAGCGGAAGCTTATTGGAACGTTAGTCAAAACCGCCACGCTAATATTGGAAAGCGTGAAAAGCAGAGCGAGGGGCTCGTAAGTAAAGTACATTGGGCGGTATCCTGCGAGGGTAGCATAAGACCGAGTTTGTACTTGAACATTTGATTTTCATAGTGGAAAGTTAGGTGGTCCGGTGGACCGGTGGTTTTCCTCTTAGGTCATGGTTGTGGCTTAGGTTGTTTCCACCTAAAAATATTGTGTGTTATTATTTTATTTCCGCACTTATTTTTACACACGATTGCATATCTGGCTGTTTTGTTTAGGTTATTAAATTATAAATTAGTAAGAATTAAAAATAACCTATTCACTCCCTCTAGGTTAATTAGGTCCATATTTTATAAACTTTCAGTAAATATATATCTTATAATCTTATAATTATTATCGAAGAATGAATTTAAATTTTTATATAAAAATGATAATCATAACTCAAAAAATAACATGTTTAAAATTGACTTGTAACATATAGATATTTTTTGATACAATATAATTCAATTGTCTATCTATTAAATATAATACAAATTTTTTATTGTATGTAAATTTTTTATTTTTTTTCGACATAAATCTCTTAGTTATACTCGTTAAATTTTCATATTTACTTAAATATATTTAATATTTGAAGCCTTCATTTAGTATGCTTTTTGGCATCTATTATTTCTTTAATATATTTAATTTAATTTAATTTTTTTTATTTTTTAAATAATAAAATAAAATAATTATTAATTTAACAAGATTTTTATAATAAAAATTTGCCTCTAACTTATGTGTCTCAATTATTTATATTTTAAATAAAAATAATTACATAATTTAAAAGATAGGTAAAAACAAAAAAATTAAAAAATATAATTAACAATACAACATTTAAATTTTTTAATTATTATTATTCAAGTTACAAAATTTAAAGAAATTTTATAATTAAAATAAAATAAATATAATTTGTGTAATAGAATTGTGTTTAAAATGAGTGCTATTGGAAAGCTACCAGAGTTCTTAGAACTCATTATAAATATGATCGCGTGAATATATATATATTTTATACAATTTAAGAGGCTTGGAGTTGTTATATATGGGTTTATATGAAATTTTATCTCCGTTTTTCTCGTTTATCCTACATTTTTTTTCCTTCTCATTCATTTTTATATCTCTTTAAACTTTATTAATTTTTTTAAAATCTTTTGAAAATCTTTTTAATTTTTTTTTAAAATTTGCTACAAAAAACATGAGTGATTCATAAATCTTAAAAAAAAATTGAATTATATTTCTGAATTATGATTTTTTTATTTTCGCAAAATATTTTTTTAAAGATTACATAAAATCTTTTGAATTTTATATTTAATAATTAAAAATATAAAATTTATAAATAATAACTAAATATTTTTTTATTTTTTAAGTTTTTGAAAGAAAAAATATAAAGTATTATCATATAAGTTGAAAATGATTTTTGATTTTTTTAAAAATTATTGTTTAAAAATTATTATTTTAAAAAAATATAAATCATAAGAATAATTATTTAAACATAAAAATTATTGGATTTTTGTTCATTGTACTTCAATAATTTTATATCAATACTTTAAATTAAATATATTTATTATTTTTCATTTTTAATTTTTATTTACTTAGCACTTTTTTAAGAACTTTTATTTTATTTTTAAAAGCAAATAATATTGAGTTTTTGTTATGAAAAAATTGTATGCTTTCTATTAGTCACGCGGTTTACTAACGTGAGTGGTTTATTAGTAGCATATTAATGTTTTGATATTTATTATTGTACATATTTTTTAGTATTATTTTAAAAATATTTAAATTATAAAAATATATTTATTTAATAATAAATAAATAAATGTGTATAAAAAATTGAAGGGGTTTTTAATATATATTTTTTATCTCTTACATTATTATAATTGAATTTAAGATTAAGTATTTATAATTTAAAATTAAAGATTTAACATTTAGCTTTTAAAAATTTGGATTTAGTATTAGTTGCTTATATTTTAGGATTTGTGTTTAATATTTAAAATTTAGTGTTTAATGAAAAAATGAGAGATAATTTTTGCAAATGGGTAGAGATATAAGAAAGAGATGAAATATAATAAAAAAAAGAGAAAAAAGAGAATAAAAAATTATTAAAAAATTAAAATGACTTAATTATCCTTCATTATTTTGTAGACAAAATAATTTTTAACTAAATATACACATTATTAAAAATATAAATATTTTTAAATATCATTCTAATATGAGTATAATAAAATACCGAACAATAACGTAATAATATGTTATCCGTAAGTTTATATTTAATCGGGTGTGGGATAGAAATATAAATTTCTCTCGTCTCCTTATCTATACATTATACAGACACGCGTCAGAGTTAGAAGATTTCGGCTGAAACGTCACCGCATATCCTGAATACGTGAAGCCTGGTATGGTGTCAACAACTTGTATCTCGGAGCATCGTCCCAGTCGAGCATAAGAACGAGGAAGAGTATTACGAAATGGGATTTGGCGGGAAAAAAGTGGGACATGCATTGGTGGGATTTGGCAGCAGCGGTCTGGGCCAGGCCCTAACGGCAGTGGCCGTGGCTCTTCTCGTCCGCCTCTTCTCAGGTCCAGGCCCAGCACTCTTGCCGGATTCTGAGGCCGACGACGAGTATATCGAGGAAAACCAAAACGAAGGCGTCGAAGGAGGCGAAGCTGATTCAGTCGGAAAACTGATGCCGGTGACAATTCGGTGGCGCAACATCACTTGCTCTCTCACCTCCAAATCCAGACCGGTAACAGATTCGCTAACTCGATTACGCAGAATTACTTTTCTTTCGTTTTCCTTCTTTTTTGATTACTAGTTTGGTTTCCCAGAAAATTAATATGAACGTTAACATTTATCATTTTGTTTTAATTTCAGCCTCAGGTGAGATTTTTGCTGAAAAATGTAAGCGGAGAAGCGAAACCAGGAAGGTTATTGGCGATTATGGGGCCGTCTGGATCAGGAAAGACGACGCTGCTTAATGTACTTGCGGGTCAGCTAGCGGCGTCACTGACGTTGCACTTGTCGGGTTTATTGGAGTTCAATGGCAAGTCTAATTCAAAGAAAGCTCATAAGTAAGGCATCTTTTAGATTTTGGAGCATCGATCAGGACATAATTTCAGTTGGAGTTATGATTGGAAATGGCGTTTTGTTTATAACTGCAGGTTTGCTTATGTGAGACAAGAGGATCTATTTTTCTCGCAGCTGACTGTGAGGGAAACGCTATCTCTAGCTGCTGAGCTTCAGCTTACTGATATAACATCTGTGGAAGCTAGGGATGAATATGTGAACAATCTGCTGTTCAAATTGGGATTGGTATTATAAACTAGTGCATGCAATTATCTTGTGGGTTTTTGCTGAGAGACTGTGATGATAAACTTTATTTGTGCGTGGAAAATAATGTTTTGAAGTATAGGACTTAGTTTACCTTGGATTAATTTATCTTTGTACAATTATCTAACAATTTTTCCATATTGGGAGTCAAGGAAGACAATATAGAAAATAAATAGACAGATAATTCATAGTAAAGAACAGTAGGTTTTGAACAATAGATGTCTTTGACATCCAACTATAACAATGAATAAGCTATTAGAATTTTTGAATGGCAGTTCCAAAAAAACGCACCTCTATATCAAAAAAACGGATTCGTAAAAATATTTGGAAAGGAAAAGCATATTGGGCAGCATTGAAAGCCTTTTCGTCAATTTTTTGTTGTATTTTTTCATAAATATTGTATTCAAAAGGTTAGCTGTGCTGATTCCATTGTTGGTGATGCAAAAGTGCGTGGAATTAGTGGAGGTGAAAAGAAACGCCTTTCTCTGGCATGTGAACTTATAGCAAGTCCGTCTGTTATATTTGCCGATGAGCCCACCACTGGTGAGCACATTCGAAAACTTTTCTATCTATTTCGTCATGTAAAGGTTCAAATTTATTTTATACCCACAGGTTCCTAGAGGCGACCTAGATGTCCAAGCTCGTGCTTAGGTTGCCTCTACTGTTTTAGGCGATCCCTGACAATTCTGCCTCAGTACCCAATAATATTGAAAGCAAACATCTTCATGTTGATCAGAATTGCATTATTACTAGTTAGCATATTTCAAGAACAAAGCTGCTATACAAGCACACACAAATAAACAATATGTGTTATAGACACATGATAGTTAGCATGCTAAATAGTTTCCTGCTTTCGTGATGCATGGTAAGCAGTAGTATTGTAGAGAAATCAATGTCCTTGAAATCAAACATAGTTAGTGAGAGTTTATAAGATATTAATTTATAATTTAATAACCTAAACAAAACGACTAGGTATGTAATCACGTGTAAAAATAAAGTACGAAAATAAAAGAATAATACATGATATTTTTAGGTGAAAATAACCTATGACACAACCATGACTTAAGATGAAAGTCACCAGTCCACCGGATCACCCAACTTTCCACTATGAAAACCAATTGTTCAAATACAAACTCAGTCGGATACGTTCACGAATCAACTGGAAAATGATTAGTGCAAAAACACAAGTGCCTGTATGCATTCTAGAAAGAATTTAATAACGAATAATCCTAATGAGATAATTCAAAACATATGTTACTTAAATAAAATCAACTAGCAAATTCTAAAACAAAAAAAATAAGTATAAGTTCAATAAAAATAACTTCTTTGAAATTTAATAATCAAATCAAATAATTTTTATCATACATAAAATTTTTTAATCTAAACATGTAAAATTCTAATCAAGAAGAAGCTATATAAAAATAAAAATACCATACAGATTTACTAATAAATATCTCTAATATGATAGAAATTTTCCTTGTGTTCCAATTACTCTAGTCGTCAAATAACCTTATTCAAGCCGCTACTATTATATATATATAAAACCTTATTCACGCTGCCACTGTTATATATATCTTATTCATATCAACAGCCTGCCACTCTCAATTATATATATTTACATTGATTCCTGCTACCGCCATATGTATTGAATAATTATATATATATGTGTGTATGTATGTTTATTTTGGCAGTCATCAGCGCCTGGCAGATCCTGCTCCAGTGGCTTTATTTTTCTTTTTTTTCAACAGTTCGGCAAATTCTTCGTTCGGCAACTTCAGCCCATACCACTTCAACCTTAATGTGTGTGTATATATATAGATAATAATAATGACCTAATAATATTAGGGCTAAATGTTTTTTAGGCTTAATTTTTCAAAACCCATTAAAAGCCTTAATATTATAAAAAATCATTCTTTAAGACACACCTTAAAAATATTGAAACACATTTAAGAAATAATTAATTGAAAATTTTATAAATTGATTCAAATTTAAATAAATATTTTAGCACAAAAAATAATTCTATTTTTATGAACATGTACTATTGAATACATGAGTTCAATCCTATGTGTCATAGTTATAAAAGATATACCTAAAATACGACTATCTGAAATTCTGACATTTCTTCGACTTTACTTAATAGACTTGATAACAAGTTTAAAAACTAGTTTACATGCAAATATTTTGTCTACGAAAATAACCAGTACTTATAATCCTTATAGTTACTATCCAAAAAATCTCAAGAGTTATTCCTCTCTCATTTTTTGTTCGCGATCTTCTTGATAATCTTAATGCATCTTTCAACATCTACCCCATGTACAATGCTCCATATGCTCCTTTTTGATTGTACCATTGGCAGAGGAATATCATCATCATAATTTTTTGGTATGTGTGTTAATGCGCAGAACTTTGTGAAGATGCACGGCTTTTGATTTAATCTATAATTTAGTGATGTAATAATTTCTTTTACTGACTAGCATTCTTTGTTTTTAAATCAACAGTCCCTGGCTCGATTGTTCCTGTTTGTAACAGTAACTGGATCATCTCCGTCTTTTAACTAAGGGCATTATTGTTGGTGCTTTCAGGACTTGATGCCTTCCAAGCAGAAAATGTAATGGAAAATCTTAGAAAACTTGCACAGGATGGACATACTGTAATTTGCTCCATACATCAGCCTAGAAGTTCAGTATATACTAAATTTGACGACATAGTGTTGCTAGCAGAGGGTTCTATAGTTTATGCTGGTCCTGCACGTAATGAGCCATTGGATTACTTCTCTAAATTTGGGTTTGTGCCTAAACCTTGATACTATCTTACCATGGTTAGTAAAGTCATGCTCCATTTCATAAGGCCTGCGTGGTATCCCTGTACTCTTACTTTCTGTAAAACTATACTTTATTTTTGACATCACTCAACATATCAAGTTTAAAATTTTCATGGCCTCCTTGGAAAAAGTTAGGTAGATATGTCCATCATTAGTTTTCCTGAATTATCTTGTAGACCAAAATCTTCTGGATTACTGCTCTAAAATGTCAAATATTCTATTCACTTGGTACAGACAAGGAGATTCTGAAAAATGAATTGTTTGTTTTAATTTTATTGGGGTTAAGTTTTACTTTTATTCAAAAGATGAAGTGCGTTCAGAAGTAGTGACTCTAACAAGTAACTTTATTATTTTATACTTTGCCATTGACTCATCATAGTAAAGAATGAGGAATATATAGGTCTTTTTGAATCCTTCTGTAATTTTGCTATAAAAGCCCTTTGCATGTTCTGGGACTGAAGCACATAGAAACTTGAAAGTACATGAGAATTATGTGATGCATATATGCATAAGTGACACTGATATGGTGAATCCATATCATATTTAACAAATGAAATTGGTACAATTTATCCCAAATGGTGAACTAGGATTTCGAGTTATTGCAATACTTAAGGAATTTTAACTCCATACCTAGAATGCGTTTCAGCTGTAAATGTCTTCATGTTGAAGTGTGATAGCATTATCAACTGTGCTTGAAATATTATTATATCAATGATTCAGTATTGTGAACCCTTTAATTTGTTAATAAGAGTAAACTGGCTCTTAGGGCAGTGACTTCCTGTTCAAAGCCATTTGATCTTGAATTTAACACTTATGGACAATACATCTTATTAAAATACCTAGCAAACATTTTTTTTTTCCTTCCAATAGAAGCCTAACACTCATTTTTTTTAATAGGAGCCTAGTATGCAGTTTAGAAATTATATTTACCTTCGTAATCAAATACTCAAATTTGTTCTTGACTATTCTATTGCATATCTTACTCATTTTTGAAAACATAAAACATCTTCGTTATCTTTTAATTTTTTAATCCCACTTGACCCTGGGGAACCAAAAGAAGAAGAAGAAGAAATGGGTGCATAGATGATGTTTTCCTAGTCTGATTGGCATAATGTATATGATTCAACATTATCGGACAATTACAATGAGGCACCCATAGGTTTGAGGAGTTTGACATTTTGCATTTTGAAAACTTATTTTAGAAAATCCTTATGTTAAGTCAAAGTGTTTATAAGCTCCTATTTTCACATGACTAGCTTATTTTCAGTTTTATTAATGTGCACCAGAAATTCTTTGCAATCTTGTGCCAAATGATATTTAAGTTTGCTTGGATATCACAGTGAAAGTATTGACTCCTTGATGCTTCATTCAACAGATACCATTGCCCAGATCATGTGAATCCTGCTGAGTTTCTGGCCGATCTCATATCGATCGACTACAGTTCTGCTGGAAGTGTTTACTCATCTCAGAAAAGAATAGATGGGCTTGTCGAGTCATTTTCTCAGCAATCAACAACCATTTTATATGCAACTGCACTTACAAGAGGAGATATACCCAAGAAGAGAGCAATGATTAGCAAGAAAAGTATAACTAGGAAGAAGGGAGGTTGGTGGAAACAATTCTGGTTGCTCCTTAAGCGTGCTTGGATGCAGGTTAGTGTGTTTTCCCCTCCTTCCTGATTGATCAGTGTCCTGATGAGCATTGCACAAGAGTAGATCATTATCTATGTTAACTGATATAATAGTTAACCTCAGTTTAATTTACATAATTTTATTGGCTATATAATAAAATGAGTTTTTTTATTCCCCACGAACAAAGCTTTAAGATTGCCACTTTTTCTACTTGACTCCTTTTAATGGTTCAATAGGCTTCTCGCGATGGACCAACAAATAAAGTTCGCGCAAGAATGTCAATTGCATCGGCTGTAATTTTTGGTTCAGTTTTTTGGAGAATTGGAAGGTCTCAGACATCAATACAAGACAGAATGGGATTGCTACAGGTGTGAAACTTATCATACCCCTGAAAGTGTGGTTTCTTTTCCTCTGTTATATGATTATCATCACATGTGAGTTATTATCCAAATGTTTCCTTGTCATATATTAGTGTGTTTCATGCCACAGATTCATTGATAATTTCATACCTAGAATTGTATGTTTTGCTACCTCTGTAGAGAACTAGGGACTGGGGAGTTGAAGTAAATCTCTGTTCCATCCATAACTTTTGGCCCTCATCAGGCCAGCACATACCTTTTCAGGCCTTTCTTTTTTCTGTTACCTTGGACTAATGGCTTCAGATGGTACCTCATGTTGTTTTTGACTCCAAATATCGTTGATTGTTATCAAAAAGGAGCAGTCAAGTTGTCTGTCCAACCTTCTTGTTATGCTCAAGTTTTCGGTGAATGCTTCAGACTATAAGTAGAGTTCTATGGTACATACATATATAGGACAGCATTCATCTTTAAGATTGGGTTTTCTACCTGTTGGCAAATCTTCTGTTTGAAACCTTCTGTTGATAGAATCTGAACTTATAACATTCTTGATTACATCATTTGGAAGATGTGCTTTGAAAAACCAGTTTGATGGGTATTGCTCTCAATTTTCTATGCTTTTCTGATTGACATAAGACTCAAGAGTATGTGTGTTCTGGGTTCTCGAAATATTTATATTGACATGAACAATTCTATGATTTTGGACTCCTTTTAATTTTCCCTACAAAATTTATATCCTGACAAAATAACCTCTGCTGTTTTCTCTATTAGTTGAGCACCTGTCTGAAAGCGTACTTGTATTACTGCAATTACATTTCATCTGTGAACTTTTTTACAAGATGACTCTGGAAAAATATGAACGTCTTTCTAATAACGCTTTGTTGAAAGAAATATTCTCTTGATAAGCTTAACTTTTGTTCTCTACGGATACTCTCCCAGGTGGCTGCAATAAACACTGCAATGGCTGCTCTCACAAAGACTGTGGGAGTTTTCCCCAAGGAACGTGCAATTGTAGATAGAGAGCAGGCAAAGGGGTCTTATGCTTTAGGACCCTATCTGCTTTCTAAATTGTTGGCTGAGATTCCAGTAGGAACCGCATTTCCATTGATGTTTGGTGCTGTCTTGTACCCCATGGCTCGTCTTCATCCTACTCTGACCAGGTATTCAGGTTTTCCAACATGATCTTCTGAAGCTGGATAAACTCATGCAATTTCCTTGATTGTTGATTGATTAGATGGATTTATTTACAATTTAACAGTCATGAAGAACCATCTAATAATTTTATACTGCATGCGTCAACATTTTGCCTTTTGCTTGATCCCTACGCAGAAGCTATAAGAACTTCCTAAAAGGAAAGAGAACCATGAATGAATCTGTAATTAACTAGTTAACAAGCTGTATATATTAATTATAACAAGAAGCCGGAGTTCTTTTAGTAGAGTTACTGACTTGGAAATTTTTTATTTCAATAGATTTGGGAAATTCTGTGGTGTTGTGACCGTGGAATCTTTTGCTGCATCAGCTATGGGTCTTACTGTTGGGGCCTTGGTTCCAAGCACTGAAGCAGCAATGGCAGTGGGGCCTTCTTTGATGACAATTTTCATCGTATTTGGAGGCTATTATGTCAATGCAGAGAACACACCAATTATCTTTAGATGGATTCCTCGGGTGTCTCTTATAAGATGGTAAACATCTGTTGATGGAGAAGAATATAGGTTTTCTGCAAAATTATTCAACTGAAACTTGTTCCTTAACTACATATTTCTTTACACACTTTCAGGGCCTTTCAAGGACTTTGCATCAATGAGTTTAGCGGTCTTCAGTTTGATCATCAACATTCCTTTGATATTCAAACAGGAGAACAGGTTTGGGCATAAATTTTTATATTTAACTTGCTGTGAAATAAACTGTATGTTGTTGGTTCAGTAAATAAAAGATATTTCTGTTGAGCATTGTTAGGACTTCTTAATTCTTAGGTTGGTGTTAGATGCAGGTAGGCGTGAAAACTGGTTTGCCTTATCTGCAAACCACAGCAAGTATAAGAAAGAACTATTAGGCATTGACCAAAATATTGAGAAGATAGCAGCTAAGAAAAACTACAAACTAAGAAACTACTATAGTCATGGTTCAATAATGAAATAGACAAGTAATGGGAATTGAAATCAATGGAAACAATATTTCTATTACTATGTGTTTAAAATAAAAAGTTAGAAAATAACAATTTTTGTGTTGTAAAAAAGAAAAAATGAGGGAAAAAAATAAATAATAAGAAAAATGAGTAAAGAAAATTTAGCTATCCAATGCATTCTTGAGGGGTGTAGATGAAATGAATTTCCTACTGGTGGAAAGCATTCAATTCCGTTTCATCTTAAATGTCAAACGAAATACATGAATATCATATATCTTTTTCGTTATTGTCAACTAAACATGGCATAACTTTTGTGACCAACATGTGTAAATATGTATGGATGTTGTTGAGGAGATACAATCAAATGATTCAATACCTAAGTGAAGGTGTCTGCTAGCATAGCTGGTGAATGGTCACATGCACCATGGTTTATGGTTGCATTTTGTAGCTGGTAAAAATGGGTCTCCATTGAACCACGACGAAAACTGTCTTTGTGCCTAGCTGGCAAGTAGTTTTAAGTCTAGAACTGTATATTTATCTAGGGAAATCCAGAACCATAAAATTCTGTTGGGCTGTTTAAATCCTACTTCCCTCCAACTCATCTAGGGCATGTGATCTAATCCTCGTAACAAACCAATTAAAAAAGTATACTGCAAGATGCATGCGGAGTTATTAGCTAAAAATGATCCATGGAATTTTTAACTCTCTGAACTAATGATGTCTGTGCTTTCCTGATTATTTACTGCTAAAAATTACGTTGCCTTGATACTTTGCAGGCACTTGAGCGCCTTTCTTTTGGAGGTAGTCACATTAGGGACACAGTGATGGCCCAAAGCAAAATACTTTTATTTTGGTACTGTACCACTTACCTCCTCCTCCAGAAAAACAAGCCAAAATATCAGCATCTTGAGCCCCCAGCTCTCGATGAATCTCAAAAGCAGCAAGAACTTGAGCTATTGAACAGTGAAAAAGTAGAACATGAAAATCTGGATGAATATTCATTAGTTGACAAAGTTGATACAAATGAATCACCTGCAATTGATCAAATCCAACCATTTATCCTAGAAGGTTTGTAACTATTTAGGCATTAATAGTATTCTTATCAGATGTGCTCCTATTTATTCATTTATCTCATACAGGTGCTAAGTAAAGAGGATGCTATGCTATAAAGGAGGGTACAAATCCTTTTCTGAGTTAATGAGCCGTTTTAACAACATTATCATATTTACTGTATATTCAATACGACTTAGGTATCTTATAAGTTTATTTCTGTAATTGGTCAAATGCAACTTGAATGAGCCCTCTTGAGCCTTCTAATGCATTAAACACTTGCTACATAATTACTACATGCATTTTCTGGAGTTTTACTATAGACACTAGCAAAGTTATGCAAGTTGAATAATCTTATAGTGTCATGCAATTTTGGAGGACTTAATTTAGTATAGTTGAAGCAGTGTTGTTGAGAAGAAAACATAGTTATAGTAAACTGTTTGTTGTTTTGATATAAATACTTGCTCGTAAGCTCTTAGCTGCTTATCCCAGTTATTTGATTTATTGTTGCTGTTTGTACGTCTAGACTTCGAATGTCCTTATGGTTTTTGTTTGTGCCTATGTGTGCAATCAATTTTGATATGCTCGACTTGAACCCATAGGTTGTTTGTCATCGATAGGGTTTTTATGTACAAGTACAACCAATGGTCCAGTACTTGAATGGCCTCCAATGGCATTATACTACACAGGACGCTTAATTTTATTTTATTTTTTTAATTAGGAAAAGCTCCTTCTCATGAAGAAAGGTTCAAAACTTCATTGTTTTATTTTTTCTGTTCCTTTTCTTATCTCAAATTATTTTTGCTTGAAAAGAGTTTCCTTCCTTGACATGCATATCCAGTGGCGTAGCTACTCAAGAGGCTAGATTGGACTTCAGTTTGGATGAATATTTCTTCAAAATGATTTATTAACGTCTATTGTATATATATATATATATAATTCTTTTATTTTTAATGAAATTTATAGGTAATTCGTAAAAAAAATTATACTTGAGTTTTCTTTAGTTTTATAAATTAAATATATTAGTAATTTTATTTTAAAGTAGTATATTTTAATCAATTTATTTTTATATTTGTGAACATTTTAATCATTTTAAATAAATTTTGTTGATTTTAACTTTTTAATTTTTTAAGACATTTTCATCATTAAATATCTTGTAGTATGATATATTTATTTTAATTTAACTTAAGTTTTTTTAATAAAAAAATATCTAAAAAAATTGAAATGTAATAATTAAAGCATATAAAATGCAACATTAATGTGATTAAAATGTATTAATTTTAAAAAATGTAATTAATATATCTAATTTGTAAAGTAAAATCATCAAAATATTATAATATAATGTTATTTTTTTATTATGTGTGAAATAATTATAAATTTTTTTAATATTGAGGATTAAGAAGTGAGTATTTTAATTTTATTAATTTTTTAATGTATAATGATTTTATGTATTTTATTTTATTAATTTAATTATTCTTGTAATTTTTTTTGTTTGAATGAACGTGATATAATTTTAAAAAAATATATGTACACGTAAATAAGAGACGAATTATAGAATTTTAAATGAAATTTATGTGGTTTAAGTTATATTTCATTGTCTTAATTTATAGATTTTATATTTAATATTTTTTACACTAAACGTAAACTATCTTTCGTCTAAAACTTTTCTTACTACGCCGCTGCGCTTAACAGCGTATAGTAACTCTGTCACCTCTTTCAAGCTTGAAATGACAAACATATCAATGACCCTTGAGTTAATAACAAGAAGATGCCTACGAGTACGAGTTCCAAATGGTCTCAATATTTAAAAAAATAATCAGTTTAATTTCCTTATTTTTAAGTTGTGTACATTTAAACTCATAATCTTAGAAAAAGAGCGAAATAAGTTCGATTTGTGGTTTTTTGTTTAAATTGGATAGGAAAAAAAAAATGAGAGCTAGGCATGATCTTCTTTTTAGTGCCAAAAAGCTGTGCATTCAGTTTTTCATACTTTATTCTTCCTCTCCACAACTTTTAATTTTTTTCCTGCAAATCTAGTCACCTACTGACCCACTCACTCCATTTTGAATCAGCAAACATCTATACATGAGAGAGGCGAGTTTGAAGCTCCCACATTGGATTCTTTTTTAAATATGGGTTACGTGTGGGTGAGGGTCTGATGGTTAATTGTTACATGTGAGGTGAGAATCTAATGGTTAACTCCTACGCTTGATTTTTTTTTAATTTTCTAATTTTGTTAATTGTTGCTACTTGAAACTGTTAAGTTCATTGCACATAATATCAAATTGCATTTTCCTTTACGTTTATCTCTAATGGTGGTTTTTCGTTAATTTTAACGAAAAATGTCTAATTGTCACCACATATTATGTTAATTAGATCAAATTAATTATTTGTATTAAATTAATAATACAATATTTAAATAATAATGAGATTAAATTATCAATTTTATAATAATTACGTAACTATACATTTATTTTACGAGAATTCCTCGATAATTTTGAAATGGACCAGAGCTCTTTGGAGTCTTATAATGAAGATGCACGTCGAAGCCATTGGGAAAGGCCTTTAAAAAGTCTGTTTGCTTTTGAGGCAAACAAAAAGATTACAAGCACTTTGAGAGGACTCGGAAAGTATAAGTTGTGCCTAATTACAGAATCATACATTATGGTCTTGTAAAAGCGCTTTCTCGTAAAATTAGCCTTTTAATAAAACCCACTTTACAACAAATCTGTAGCAAACTTACACTAAGTCTCTAGACCCATGCTCTTAGTGGGGGAAAAAAAAGTCCAGACCGATGCATGTAAATAGGTAATGAAAACTGTTCAGTAACTTCAGTATGAAAATTAATCAATACCTGCATTACGTAATAAATAGGACAAAATAAATAATTACAAAAAATATAAATATAAATGGCTACGTAACAAAACATATGAGCGTTCGGGAGTTGTCTCACATTGTTGGTAAGAAGCAAGTTGTTGTCTCTATTTACTTGCTTGTATAGAATACGAACAAATACTGAACACAAAAGAATCTTACATATAATCGAGATACGGATATACAGTGAAATGAAATCATTTTAATTTTTTAATTTTATAAAAATTAAAAAAAAATGTTAGAAAATGAGATTAACAATTGATATTAATAAAAATCATTAACATATAAAATTAAAAAATATATTAAAAAATAAGATTAAATATTAATAAAAATCATTCACGTAACATATTTTCTTTAAACTGTTCCATTATTCACAGCTCCTTCAATCCAAGGCTTAAAAATGCTAACACATTTCAAATGAAGGTGATTAAGGTGAATTAGTCTTGAATAGCATTATTGTTAAAATGAAAATGCATGTAAACTTTCTACTCTTTTCGAAAAATAATTTTGAAAACTGATCAATTATTCATTTTTTCATAAAAATTTGACATATATAATACCTTAATTAATATAGATATAAAAAATGTGTGTAAATTTAAATGTATTTAACATTTATCTGATCTTCAATAATCTCAAATATTATATTATTGTTTAGTTACATCATATAATTTATTTTTATAAATATAGTTTCATTTTTAACTCTCAATATTATAAATATGTTTTTTACACGTGATATACGTACTTTTTCGTAACATAAACAACGTATATTTGTAAGAAGATGAATTATTAGAATAAATTGTTCACTCAAGAATTGTTTAAAACAAATTAAAACATGCCGAATATACAAAGATTGTGTTTGGGATTTTAGAATTAAAGGGAGCTCCCTTCAGTCCAAGACATGACAATCAAATAACTGAATTAGGCTCCTGCTTCGTTGGATCAGTAACACACCACCATTTTGATGAGCTCTTGAACCAACGAGTCAGCAGCTATGTCCCAGTCTAATTGCCTTGAACTGGACTGAAGAGAGCTCCTTTTTTCTATAACACAATACCTAGATCTGCATATATACATACAAAACACTACACTTTCATATATATATATATTACCATAACTCATTACAATATATATTGTATGATATAAAAATGCCCTTTAGTGCAATTTAGTTAATGATAAATTATAAATAAAAGAAAATTGATAATAAGGAAGTAATTGCATGCAAAAAGGGTACACAAGATGATGGTGAAGGGTGATACTTAATTTGGGTTTTTCCATATTTATGATTAGGAGGAAGATAGATTGGGAAAGAGAAAGCTAAGAAAGGTTGTTAGTTAGTTCCGAGGAAAGCAGAGAAGTTTGCGAGGGGATTTATAATAGAAGATAGGGTCACAAAGCCGACATGAAATCTAAAGTACAAGCTCAGATGTAGATATTGCATTCATATCTCGTTTGAAATCTTTTTCAACAACAGACATCCTGAGTTAGCTAGTAATCTTATAAGAATTATAAATATCCCCATAAACTTTTAAAAATATCAAATTCATAACAAAAATCCCAATATATATATTAAACAAAAATAATTTTTACCATAACTTAATAAATATATTAATTTACATGAAAGATTAATCCAACTATATTCCTCTCAAGTAATCACTTCATTATCATACATCATCGATAATTTACACATTATTTCATACATAAATTATTATTATAATATTATTTATAAATATAATCATATTAATAAAATTATATCAAATAATAAACTTACAAATTATATGATATTGTAATAAATTAATAATATATATAAATGTTTATATTATTATTATTTTACATAAAATTTTATTTATTTTAAATTTAAATTTAACATCAAATTATGCATAATAATCTTATCCATAAAAATAATTGAATATAAATAATTATATTTAATAAAAAATATCAAGTAAATAATTATATAATAGATTTGTGATATATGATAATGTATACCGAGAAAGAATAATATGACAATATATATCTTTTCAAAACAGCTGGATGGCTTATGTAGATCTATAATTGTGTACCTTTCAGATCCAAGTTACATGTCCAGGCCCAGCCAAGCAATAATGCTTAGCTAGCTGCTTCTTTCTGAATCAGTACTATAACCGCTAGCTCAATGCTGCCATTGAGTACTTTGTATTTTTATATGCAAAGCTAGAGTGCAATATTGCCTTTTTAGCCCTATAAGGATAATTAAGATTAATCTTAACATCCTTTTTCATTTTTTGATTGTTTGATTAGCTTATTTTGGACATATAGTTGAGTTAATTTAAATAAAAAATGAAGATAATTTTATTTTTTTTGGTAAAAAAATAGGAATAAATGAAAGACTTAAATTGGGCAAATTTTATTTTTAAAAAATAAAAAAAATACTTAACTTTGCTTATTTTTGTTGAAGAATTTTTGTATTTATAATATTATAGTATAACAAAAGTGGATACATTTTATAAAAAAAGACAAATTTAAATACTTTTGGTCCACCATGTTATTAAATTTCATCGTTATTTTTTTCCATTTACGTTTTTTCAAAATTATTCTTAAGTTTTATTTAATATCAAAAATATCCATGAACGTTATCAGCGTTATATCTTCGTTTAACATTAGGGTCAAAATGATAATCTCACCCTTACACATATATCACTCCCGTATGAAAAAAATCAAAAATACTCTCGAAGTTTTCAATATCTTCAGAAATACCCTTAACGTTTAAAAAAATTTACAATACTCTTGAGGTTTAAGGTATATTCAAAAATAACCTTATTATTTAACAGAAACATCAAAAAACCGTGAAAAATCACAACAATATTTGAAAAATTATTTTCTACCCTTACTTATATAGGTTTTTGAATATTATCGTTGAGAATATTATTACAAATATCCTTGAGGTTTTGCTTTTCTTCAAACATACCTATGCTATAATAATTAATTTAATTTTATCAAAAATACTTCCGCTATAATAATTAATTTAGCTTCATCAAAAATACTCGTACTATAATAATTAATTTAACTTCATCAAAAATATCCCTACTATAATATTTAATTTATTTTCATAAAAAATGTCTCTGCTACAATATTTAATTTATCTTCATAAAAAATACTCTACTTCTCAATAACACGATATAAAATATTTTCCAAAAATATATTAACTTGATATTGTGTGCTTTGTTAACTTAATTTATCTTCAAGGGTATTTTTGAAAAATATTTTATATCGTGTTAGTGAGAAGTAGGAGTATTTTTTATGGAGATAAATTAAATATTATAGTAGGAGCATTTTTTATGAAGTTAAATTAATTATTGTAATAGGGGTATTTTTGATAAAGTTAAATTAATTATTATAATATGGGTATTTTTGAATAAAAGTAAAACCTCGAGTGTATTTGCGATAATATTTTCCACAGTAATATTCAAAAAGCTAAATAGGTAGGGATAAAAAAGACTTTTTTTTCACATATTGATGTGATTTTGATAACTTTTTGATGTTTTTGTTAAATAATGAAGACATTTTTGAAGATATCTTAAACTTCAGTAATATTATAATTTTTTTTAAAAAATTAAAGATATATTTAAAGATATTAAAAATTTTAGAGATATTTTTGATTTTTTTCCGTCACGATGATTCACTTGTATACTTTCTTACTCCATAATTGTAATTAGAATAAATATGGATAAAGTTTTTAAGGTTTATTCAAGTAATAGATAGATATTAATTTATTTAGTTTGTATCGATTAATTATTGAATTAATGTTCAAAATGAGTAAAAAAATATTTAAAATAAACAAAACACAATTTAAAAATAAAAGTGTAAAATAATATAATTTAATTTAAGGAATAAAAAAGTAAAAACTTTGATATCTATAATAACGATTACAATTTTTCTTATCCAATATAAATATACAATAACAAAGAATTTAAACATATATCAAAACCAAAAAATTATGAATTTTTTTTTAAAAGAACAATTTTAATTTTAACAATGGCAAATTCGCGATGACGATAGCAAAATGATAAAAAAAAATTGTAAATGGGTAGGAGAGAAAGTGCTATTATTTATTTTATTTCTTGATCTTTATTTTTTTAATGTAAAAAAGAAGATTTTATATATAATATTTTTAATTGTATTTCAATTAAATATCGTGGAAATTAAATTTAATGATATTATTTTAAATTTAAGATTTTTTAATATTCAAAACAAATTTAAAAAATGTTAATGATATTTACCGAGTACTCCCCCTTATACTGACTTGAGAACTGGCGGTAATATGCATTAGGAACCATGTAATGCAAGACAATACAGATTCTAGTATGACGTAATATAAGTTGTAGTCAAAATTGCAATAACAAGGTTTTGATATATGCATTAGGAACTGGCGGTAATATTCTAGTACAACGCGGAACATAACTAAAATATTTTAAATTATTGTGAAATATAATTTTTCATTCAGATTTTATATAGCATAAAATTTATCAAAAAAATAATATATATATATATATATATATATATTTTGTATAAAAATAAATATCAAGAAAGACTAGTAGTATAATTAGATTTTAAAAAATATTTGTTATTAAAAAAATAAATATAAGATAAATAATATTATTTTAATAAATTTTTAATTAAAATGTTATTTTTTTTAAAAAAGTGATTTAAATGTTATAAAATAAGAGACATTAATAAGAATAAAAATAAAATTTAATATGAAATTACTTAAAAAAATCAATAATAAAAATCAATAATAATATTATAACATAAAATATTTATTTATATATATTAATAAAAGTTATTAAATAAATATCATTATCCTAATAATATTCAATATTTATTTATTTTATAAATTATAATATAATAATAACTAATATGGTAAAAAATTATTAATTAAAATAATTAAAATTTATTTTTTTCTACGCATAATATTATAATTTATAATAAATAATTTTTTATTCATATTAATAAATTAAATATGTATTAATATTAATTATTCAGTAATAATTATATTATTTTAAAAAATTAAAAAAAATTAAATATAATTTTTTAAGTTACTCATGAAAAATTGATTTAGTTTTTTATATAATTTTTTTTTTAAATATTCTTAAAATAAATAAATAATTAATGTTACTTTAATAAAAAATAAATATATAATAATAATTTATTTATTTATTATTTTATTAAAAATATATATATAATAATTAACATTGTGACAAGTGTAGTAAAATTTAAATATAAATGATACTTTATTTAACAAATAAATTAAATATAATAAAACAACACATATAAATTTGACACGATATATAAAATTTGATTGAACTTAATAATAATTTGTATAAACATTTTTTAATTAAAAGTAATGTATGTTATTTGAATGTATTTTAATTGATATTGGATATAATGTTATCTCGACATGAAAAAACATTATTAATTCAACATAATTAAAGCTTTCAAAATAATAATTTAATATTCATAAAATGTTAAATTAATATAAATAAAATTATCAAATATAAAATAATTATTTATAAAAAATTATATTTATTATAAAAATATCTTAATATTTATTAATGTAAAAAAAAAATTGGGAGAACAACAAAAGCTATATAGAGGCTTTTTATATATAAGATTTATAATCATGTAAAAAGTGATGATATAATTTATAATTATTGATTAAAATAAAAATAATAAAATTTATTTTTAATTTATAATTAACTAATATATAGAAATTAATAGTATATAATTTATGATAAATAAATATATGTGAATAAAACAAAACAACCTGAGTTTAACTTATTCTGACGGAAAAAAGAAGAAGTTGATTCTGTGTTTCAAATTTTAGGTAATATATTTGATTTTTTTAATTAAATGCACTTATTATCTTTATATTATTGTTTTGTATTTATTTTTATTTTTATATAAATATTATATATATTTTAATTTGTAATCTATCAATATATAAACCAAATGAATTCAAACATATTTATTATACCTATAATGTAAAGATAAAATTCAAAGTTTAATTTTAACACAATTAATTTATTTATCATTTTAAAAACCCATCAATAAAAAATACACCAATTTTTATTTATTTTTTACATAAAAAAACAGTTAGTTAAATAAGATCAAAGTAAAATATAAAGATATAATCAAATCAATAAAAAAGCAATATGTTTGATCTTATTATTTTGTCCTTTACACTTTTTTTTGATAGACATATTATTGACTTAATAATTAATTTTATTTCATAGATATGTACATAAAAACAAGTATATAAATTATGAACTATGAAAAATTATTTTTTAATTTTTTGATTGAGTATATTAAATAATAAATTTTTGATGAAAATAAAAAGTGGTTGGATATTTTTATTTATTTATGAATTTTTTATAAGCATTTTTTTAAAATAAAAATAAAAATATTAATGTTATCAAATTAAAAAATATTTAATGTAAAATAAAAATTAATTTTTTAATAATAAAAAAATACAAATGATATTGATTCAATATCTCAACTCTTAATAAATAAAATTTATAAAATTATAAATAAATTATACATATAAAATATAATTATGCCCACCTAAATTTAATTTTGGGTTTTGTACACTAACTCATCACAAACTTTTTAATTTATTAATATTTTTATTAAAATAAAAAATATATATATATAATATATTTTTATAATTAATAAATTAAAAAGTATTTAATATTGTATTTTAATGCATATACAGTTTCTTATATAACTATACATCTTAATATAATTATACGAATAGTTTAATATATTATAACTATATTAATATAATATTTTTTATTTTTTATTAAATATAATTATTTTTATTAATAAATACGTACTATAATAATTATGATAATAAATATTTTCTTCTGATATTGATTAACTATGAGGGTTTAGAAAGAAATTGTCTACTTCGCAATTATTCACCTTTGAATTTAGTTGGATGTTAACAATTATGAGGGAATCTCAATTTATTACCAAAGTACTCTATGTCTTGTCTCTTAGCATAAAAGTAAAAGCACTACGTCTTGTCATCTAATGTCACTTGTGTTTGTGTGCATCTTGTTCTCAGATTGCCTTTTGACGATATATTATAGATTATATTATTTAACAAGTATAATTTTAAATATTATAATTAATAAAATACTTTGTTATTAAATATATTTATATATTATTTATCAATAATATTATAATAAATATTTTTTATTTACTAATTATATTATTTATTTTATTTATTAAAAATTAAAAATTTATATATTTTTTAAAATAATTATATTAATATTATATTTTATTGATTTAACGTATCATATTATTATTTATTCTAAAAATATAAATAATTTTATTTTTTTTTCACAAAAACTTCTAAGAATGTATTATTTTTGCGTACATATATTTTTTAGTACTATGTAAAAACTCATTTTTAAAATTTTAAAATAATTTAAACACAATTCAATATAAAATATGTACGTTGAAAAAAGTGATATCTATAAATATAAAAATATTGTTTTTAATATCTATATTTTATTGAAATATTAAAAATCTCATAATTTTATAATTTGTTATATTTTATTAAACTTTTTTTTAATATTAAAAATATTATATAGATGTATAATAAAATATTAAATTTTAATTTTATTAAATTAAAATATATTGTATATTATATATATATATATTTAAATTTTATATTCCATCAATAATAGATATGTTCGTATAAAACTAATCATATTTGTATATAGGTAATTAATTTTTAACTTTATCTGAATTATCAAATTTACTTAAATAGTATAACTAATTAAATTTTGAGACATTCATATAAAATTAGTTGTCTAAATTTATTTTACATTTATCTTTTCCTATTTATTTTATGTTATTTTATATTTATATTCTTTATATTTTTTATTTTTAAAATAATTTTATACTTTTTATTATAAATGTTCTCATTAATTTATAATTTAGAGAAAAATGTCCCACAGCTCCTTACATTAAGTTAAAAAGGTTATTTAATCACTGAAAAAAAAATCATTTAACTCTTTACTTTTTTAAAAAAGTTAAAAGAATAACAAAAAAAAATTTGTTAATATTTTAAATAAAATAATATTATTTTTTAAATATTTTATTTATTGATAAATAAAGATATGGTAAAAATGATATTTTGTTATGGTATTTATTATAAAAATTATTAAAATATTAAATAAATAATAAATTTTTTATCATAAATATTATTCAAATTTTAATAATTTATGTAATCATATCGAGTCAATGCGCAGCTGGATGTTGCAGCATTAACTCCAAAATCCAATGCAACACATTTTAAATTAATAGAAAATTCATTATATAAAAAATGTTTGTTAAATTGATTAGCAAATAAAATGTAAAAATTATAAAATTTAAAATTTGTTTTTAACTCCACATAAATAAATAATTAACATCATTTAAAAAATTGAAGAAAGTAACATAAAAAATTTATCATTATCTTCGTAACTCAGCAAATTTTAATTTAAGATATTATTCCACAATTTTCAATTCAAGAAGTAAACGTATATTATGTACTGAAATCATATACTATAGACATTTTTCTTGTGATTTAGTTTGCTCAATAGTTGTATATTCTGACGCATGCGCTTTCATTTTGTGTGATTAGATTAGGATGGAGTGTGAATAGTGAAATTTAGTTTCTTATGTTATAAATTAAGATTTTTATTTGTTTTGTTTATAAAAAAATATGTTAAATATTATTTTATTATCAAAAAAATTTATCAAAAGTTTTGAAGTAATTTTTTTCACAGAAAAGATTAAATAATATTTTTTTTCATTAAAAAATAATGAAATAATGTTTTATAATTTAGAGGATTAAATATTAAAAATAAAAAACACCCCGATATTTTTCTTGTTCAATCCGGGCATTTGACTGAATGCTCAATCGTGTCCACTGATAGACAAGCATTATCTTTCAATTATTTTTATTTCATATTTTTGTTGGTACTAATTAAGAAACTAAGCCTTTTAATTAATTGAACTCTCAAAATCACCTAAACTATGATGGATTAAAAATCATCCATGTCGACGTGAGCTGAGTGTGCAAAGAGACGATTCTCTATTATAAAATATTGTTGGAGTATATTATTAGTATTCAATACATATGTTATTCGTCATTTAATTAGTATAAAATATTGTTATTATTTTTAATAAAAATATATTTTAAATTTTTATTTATTAAATAAAATAATATAAATTTATTATCTTTATAAAGAGAATAAAATTAATTAATTTAAAAAAAAACATCTCAGTAAGCACAACACAGGTAAAATATGTGAATAATACATGATTAACATATTTTTAAAAAATAAATTTCTACTATTATTTTTGTAAAGGTAATAAATATACACAATCATATCTAAATTTATTTTCATTAAAATTATTGGATCTAAATTATCTTTTTTTCAATTAAACTAGGCCTAATCAAAGAACCATAATTAGGATTAAGAGAGGAGTTAAATATTTTAGAAAAATTACTAATTTATATTAATTTAAATTTAAATATTTATTAATTAAACATATTGATAAATCTTTACACCAATTTCATTAATTATGTATTAATTTTTTTTTAATCAGTAAGAAATTGTGCATTAATTAACTAGTGTTACAAATATGGTAATTTTAATTTTTTTAAATAAATTAAAATATAAGGGAAAAAGATTACTAATGTTTATAAAATAACTGTTAAATTTATTTTATATTATAAGAGAGTATAGTAATTACAAACAAGTTCAATGGGAAAAAACATTTATAGGTCCGTCACTAAGGCACAAAATAACATGTGTAATATTCTAAGTAGCTTTTATATAATAAAAACATGGAGACATTATTTAATATCCAAATAATCGATACTGTGGAAAAATTATTTTAGAACAAAAAAAAAAAGAGTATTTAAATATAATTTTTATTTTCAGTTGCTTTATTGTATAATTATTATTGATATTAAAATTTTGTATAAAAATATGTACAAATACTCTTAAAATAAATAATTAATTCATTTATAACTTTAATAAAAAATAAATATATAATAATTATTATTTTATGAATAGTAGGTGTATTAATTTTTAAAGTAAAATCAAAATATGAATGATTTGATATAATATTAACAAAATTGTAAAATTTTATTTAACAAATAAGTTAAATATATTATAATAATATATATAAATTTATTTAATTAATATTTATTATTATTATTTAAAAGTTAATTTGAAATGAATATAATAAATATTCAAACTTTTTATAGGCATTTATTAATTAAAAATAATGTATATAAATAATTTAATATTCTTAATTGTATATAAGATATGATATAATCTCGATAAAAAATGATTAATTTAACATAAATATAAGAGTTAGGATAATTTAAATTTTTTATCAAATTGATAAACATAAATTATATGAATTGTAATTCTTAACGTAATTAAAGTAATTTTTAATAGTAATAATATAGTATATACAATAAAATTATAAAAATAATTATTTATAAAAAATATATTTATTTAATAGATAATTGATTTTTATTGGTGTATAAAAAAAGTTAACTAAAGATTAAGACAATAATATAAATATAAAGTTAATATATAATAAAATAATAAAAATTCAAGAACACGGTGAAAGATTCGGGCTTTTAAATATATAAAGAAAATGGATCTCTTTTTCACATGGATTAGTAAGAAAGAGTTTATTTTATTTCTATAATTGTAAATATTACCTTCATGTAATTTTAGCCTTTTGCCTTACAACAGCAACAATGGTCGTGATTTTTTATGCAATTTTTTTTATCCTCATATTTATACAATTGAGATTAAAAAAAAAGATAGTTATTTCTTTTAATCTCAATATTTGAAAAGAAAAAAAAAAGAGTACAAAATCTAACCAAATCTTGTGAGATGACTATGATAGCAACTCCCCTTTTTATATAAACTAATTTTGGTGACGTGTAACGCAACTAAGTATGTCTAACTAACGATAATAAATTAAAAGAATAATAAATATTTTAATTTTTAATAATAATATTAAATAATTTAAACATATTGAGTATATAGCTATAAATATTAAATATGAGTATCTCATAATAAAGTTTGGCGTTGCTGTGTTACAAGTAATAAAATTACTTAAAAATAATATTTTTAAACATTTATTAAAAATTTACAAAGTATAGTATTTTTTATCTAATGTAGAAAAAGAGCCACTTATCAAAACCAAAATTTCAACAAAAAATTTAATTCAAACATTACAAATATTATATATAATACTACATTATATGAGTTATGTTTTAACAAAACCATATAATGTAATATAGTAATTTAAAACTCGTATTTAAAAATATTTAAATTTAATATCATATTTATATGCGTTGTATTATTATATGAGAATCTTTGAATTAGAAAGTAAATAATAAAAAAATGTCAAAGAAAATATTAACCATAGATTAAACTCAATAAATAATGGACTTAACATAAATAAAATAAAAGGAAAGTAAAAGACACAAAGAAAGAACACATGTTTCACATTTATGATAAGACTAAAAATACCTAAATTACAAAAAAAATCGATGTAAGAAGCTCTTTCATAATTTAGTTAACAATTCATTATTCAATCTAACATATATTTTCTCAATATGATTTTCTCAATTATTCTTTCATTATAAGCACAAGCTTCCATTTTAGCTCTTATTTGAACTCTTCTTGTTGTCTGTAATAAATTCATCTTTTTATTGATTGAAGTTAACAATTCATTATAGGGTTCGTCTTCTTGAATTGTTATAGGATTTCTTGCATTTTCTTTGGGATATTTTGTTATATAACCAATTCACTAAAATGTATTTTTGTATTGTTTTTAGATAACTTAATGGCTAGTTCAAATCACAATTTTGCTAGCAGTGGCAATTTTGAAAATGTTGATCGATATGATTAGAAACATTATTTACCTACTATTTAAATTCATTTTTCATATATACTAGTTTTGTAACACATGCAATACATGTGCTTAGTTTAAATTTTATTATTTTAATATTATTACATAAGACATAAAAAATAATATTTTAGTTAATTTTAAAAAAATAATATTTAAAAAAGATAAACTAAAAATTACCAAGAAAAATTGATAGGTTGATTTAGGTAAGAAATTAAATTTATCTTAACATTTTTTAATTTATGGATATAAAATATTGTTCATTTTTAAAATTAAAGAAAAAACACTAAATATTATGATAAATTAAAGATTGTATATTATTATCAAATATTTTAATTAGTAAATATATTTCTAACAAAGTAAAAAAATATTATCAAGATAAGCTTATAATACATGTAATGTGACTCTTTATCTCACCACTTTAGACTCAAGTTAGAGTCTTATCTATATAATTTTCACTTATTTAATAAAAATATACTATCAAATATTATTTTCATTTTAACACCCAAAGAATAATTATTGATGGATTAAGAAATATCAATTAAATATTCTCTAATATAAAGTAAGTATTTTTTTATTAAGAAAAAAAATTTATATATTTCATACTAGTTCATTAGTTATATTAGTTTATTTTATATATAATACTAAAAAACATAAAAGATAACCTTGAAAAGGAAGGTGAAAGAAAGTAAATATAAAATGTAATATAATATTGTAAATGAAAAGGATAATAGATATAAATCAAAAATGAAAAATGAAAAAAAAAATACAAATAAATGCATAGCGAGGCAGGTAAGGCTACTTTTTTTTAATATTGCATATTTTATTTATTTATATATTGTATATTACTTTATTTTTTATATATAAAACAACATAAAAATTATTAAATATTAAATAAATTATTTATCAAAAAATATAGTTTGATATAAGAGCAATTCTCTTTTATTATGTTGACTAGTACAAATATAGATATGGGCTGGGTTGGTATACATAATGAGCCTCATATACAGAAATGGGCTAAAAATATTATATTCTAGTTTAGATTAAATTAAAAAAAGTTATAACTCTAAACTGAGCACATTTTATCATCTATATAATAATAGGCCAAATCTATATAATAATATGCGATGTCGAAGTTATGTGTTTTAAGGATTCGATACTTATTATTCATCTCTATGTTCTAAATTTATCAAATTACACGTATTTTGTACTCGAGTATGACGTTGTAAACCGAATCTACTTAACATAGTTTGGATTCAGTCCAATTTTGTTCATCGCCATAACTGATGCCTTTATCTCCCGCAATGTTTTTTTTCTTACAACAATTAATGATATGCACTTTTTGAAATGATGAGATAAAATTAATAATAAATATTTTAATAAAATAATATTTATTATTTTATATAATTTTCTTATATATTAAAATAATTTTATCATAAAAATTTATTTAAATTAATATTTAATTTTTTTATTTTAAAAATAAAAAAATATTTTTAATTTAATATAAAATAAAAAATTAAGATACATAATTTTAGAATTAAAATTTCAGATAAATTAAATAAAATGCCAAGTACAATTTAAATCAATTATCTTTAACGATCATTTTATCTACGTATATAATGAGTACAATGATTTAATTCTATTTTTTTTAAATAATATGATCTGTTTAGATAGTAGTTAAAAGAAATGATAGATTTTTAAATATTTCAAACTATGCTATAGAGATTAATGATTTCTTTACTCTACATACATTCTAATTGTACCTTTTTTTGTATTATGTATCATGATATGAGATCTATCTAGATTTCTTTGGATAATTCACCATGAAGAAAATCATTCTTCACATCAAATTATTGTAATGACCAACTCAAGTTATCAATTAAAGATAATAGAACACAAATTGTGTTCATTTTGATTACATGTGCAAATATATTTATGTAATCAATCTCATAAGTTTAAGTGTATCACTTTCCTACCAATCTTTCTTTAAAGCGTTCAATTGTGTTATTTGTATTGTGCTTCATGGTGAAAACCTAATAACTCCAACTTATTTCTTCCATGGTAAAGGATCAACTAGTTCTTTTGTTCCATTTTTTTTCTAGAGATTTCATCTCCTTGGTCATAGCTTCCTTCCACCTAAGATCAACTAAGGCTTTATGCACACTATTAGGTATATATACAGTAAATAATTGATTAAAAAATGACTGATTTATTTTTTTGGAAAGCAATGTATATACATATAATGGTTTATTAGATATTTTACTTTACTAGACAATTAACGATCATGTGTAGGTTTTAGAATACTACTGATGAGACGTTATGATAACTATCTAGTGGACAACTTATACACTATATAAGGAATATTCTCAGACAATGATTGATTTGGTGTATCAATTTGGAGAGATAAAGGCTCAATTTTAGAAATTTTTGGGAGTTCATTTATACTTAGATCCAAGTTTTGACCACTAAATTCTAACTTTCACTTATATGCTTATTGTGTCGTTATATAGGGTATCACCACTCACATCCAATTTTTTACCATTAGGATCCAAGTCACCTACATTTTGGTAAGATACTTTGACCATATCATCCTCGGGTTTCTATACAAAAGTCTGAATTTTCTCAATATATTCTCCCTGAAAGTTAGACTTAGAGAAATACATAATATCTTCATGGAAGACAATATTCATAGTGATAAAAATATGTTTAATAAGAAAATGATAGCATTTGTATCCTTTTTGATAAATAGTATATCCGACAAAGACACATTTTAAGACTTGGGGAATTAGCTTACTATATTAGTGTTTGTGAATATAAACATAGGCAACACATATAAAGACACGAGAGGGTAGGTTTGAGATTGTTTGAGTAACAACAACTTTTATATGTATCTAAAAAGATATTTTGAACTTGATAAGACAAGATGGAACATGATTGATGAAATATGCAGCAGAGAGAAGAGCTTAATCCCAATAGCATAAAAGGCATGTGTGTCTCGATTAGGAAAACATGATTAACTTGTAACAAGTGTCTATTCTTATGTTCAGTCACTCCATTCTTTTGAGATGTATCCGGACAACTGGTTTGATGAATTAAGCATGAGATTTCAAAAATTTCTAAAGTTTAGAATTATGGTGTTCTCTGCCATTATCACTTCATAACAATTGTATTCGAGTATTGTACTGTATACAAATTGTGTTATAAAACTTCTGAAACAATAACGTAACTTTTAATTTAGATTTCATCAAACACAACCAAGTCATTTGAGTACAATCATCTATATAGGTAACAAACCAATATTGTTGCAACTTTGGATATTCTCCAAACATTAGAGTGAAATACCATAAAAGGAATTGTACTTTTATTTAAAATCAAAGGAAATAAAGCTCGATGACTTTTTGCAAGTTCACACACATCACATTTGAAAATTGAAATATTTAAATTTGTAAATAAATTAACAAACAACTTTTTCAAATAATCAAATGAGATATGTCTCAAACATCAATACCAGATTTTAGTGATCTTCTTTGGTGAACTAGTGGTCTTTACTATTAAAGCTTGTTGTAATATGTTAAAAGTTTTTTACTCAAGGTCCAAGTAATACAACTTCCCTCTCTTAAAACCACGACCAATTGTTTGTCAAGTTTAAATATCCTTAAACACACAATAATCAATAAAAAACACAATATAAGGTAGTAGTGATTTAAGGAACTAAAAGAAGGAACAACTAACTTATAATCAAGATGTAAAATATTAAGATATGATGACCTTCTTCCAACAACTAGGGTGATATTATCGATGATCGTAGAGACACAATTTTTGAAATGATGAGTAATACAAATATCATATGATCATTTGCACCATAATCAATTATTCATATATTATTCATAATAAGTGTAGAAATGTCTATGACCTTTACCTTTAGTGTTTGTAGTAGTGGCCAATGCTCATGATGTAAGAGTAGTTTCGTCTTTCTTTGTTTAAGTGACTACTATAGTAAAGGATTACTTTGGATTTCAATGTTGTGTTAGGTCCCACCAATATAGATATCAATAAGTTCAAAGCAAGACTTGATTGAGATGTTTAATTGTAATGAGTACATTTATATATAGGTTTGTCTAAGTTGTTGAAATTCTTCGATCGGTGGATTTTGGTCTATCTTTTGACATCTGATTGGGTCGATGGTAGGAAATCATAACGAAAATTTTAAGTTTCTTAATATCCTCATTCAAAGTAGTAGAGTGTATGGTCTCACAATAGACTAAAGAATAACACTCATTTAGATTTAGAGCGATTCTTAATGTAAAATTTGTTGTCAAATTTGATCAAATTTTTTATCCAATCCAACAAGATATATGTGTAATTGAGTTCGCTTAATGGATATGCTATAATATTAATGGATTCTTTATAATTATTTTGTCATGATAGCCTAATTCAAGAAAAAAAATTATTAACTCCTTATAATATATTAAGAGTGATTTGACATATTATTTAACCTAAAAGAATTTCTAAATAAACATGTTTCTCATCGTTATCATCGTAAAAAGCTTCAAAAAAAGCACTCTAAATTTCACGAGCAGTAGAGATATGAAGATAACATTTCATGATATCAAAAGCCAATAATTCACATTCTAATTTTTAAAATACCATTTTTTATATCCCTTATCTGACACTATAAGTGGAGCGATTTATCTTAAGAAAGTCTTTTCGTTTAGTAATATACATTTCCATCCATTGATAACATACATCATAATTTATTTTAATAAGTGTATTGCCTACGTTAAAGGGACCCTCAAATTGAAAAATAACCCGAACAAATTGCTTTTAATGGAGATTCAATGTGTATTCATTTTTTTCTTCTCCTTCTTCCACCCCATTTTTTCTTCTTCTTTTTCTCCCTCTCTCTTTCCCCCATTTTTGGCAAAGATTAATCAATTTGTTGCATTTACCACATAAGTTGGAACATGGGCCAAAAAATAACCAAAAGATATCGAAAGAAATTAAATCTAAAAACGTGGATAGCGAAAAGGAGCTTTGTCCAAAGATTCACTCCTTCCAATTGAAAAGGCACACTCTCATAAAAAGGGAATACCGCACCCACAATTGAAAAACTTTATCTAATTTGTATGACCTCCGCAACCAGCGAACAATACGTGATTCTCTGAATTCCCACATATTGAGATTTTGAGCTATTACAGTCTGAATCCATTTTATCTGCGTAATCCCTTCAATTTACGACCAAGATAGACAGCCACAAGAAATTAAATCGAGATGGTGGGTTTGATATGAACAGAAAGCAGGGAAAATCGAAATGCAGATGACCCAACAAGAAGGTGAAAATCGAGATGTAGAAGGTGGACTTTTAGTTATGACGGGTTTTGGTTATGGTTATGGTTATGGCTATGGATCAGGTGATGGTTATGGTTATGGTTATGGCTATGCACAATCAGTTGTCGTGGTCTCCATCTATACAAAACAACATGACAACAAGCAAATCAACAATTACAACCCAAACACAAACTACCCATGAATGTTGTATGTGTGGATATTATGGCATCTTAAATGAGCTTTTCCAATGCAAAGTTTTCTAGTTCAGATCTAACACAGGTATTGTATCAGTCTGTACCCAAATGCAGAGTATTAGTAATTGGTCCATTGGGGCTAATCACTAGGATCACTGATGTTTGGGTGTGGATCGCTCATTTTTTCGTAGCGATGGGTTTGGATTTTTGGTTGAGGTTGAGTTTTTGACGTTAGCGATGGAGGTTAGGTGGTGCTCCGATGCCAAAAATGTATATTTATCTATACATAAAATATATAAATAGTAATCAAATCTTTCAATTTTATAACAATTATTTGAGATTAATTTCTTATATTAATGATAATTAAAGGTATATTTTCAAATTAATAATAGTTAATTCAGCAATGTATTTATATTACGCAATGATTAATTCTTTATCTTATTATATTAGATTAAATTTCTTGTATTAATAACACTATAAATTTTTTAATTTTTTGAAATATATTATTTATAATAATAAAAGTAATATAATTTTTAAAATTTTAAATTAATTTTACGATAAATTCATATTTTAATGGTTTAATAATTATATTTATATTCTGCTTGGTTAAATTATGCATCGAAATCACATTCACTGAAATTTTATTATTATTAAATCTATATTTTAAAAAAGAGAGAAAAATGTATTAATAATTTATTAATTATGATTAAAATATACCAAAAATTTTAATTTTTTAATAAGATATTAGAATTTCAAATAACTATTAAAATTACATCATGAATCTAAAACTTTATAAAAATATCATAAATGAAACCTGTGAACATAAATGTATGTATTTTTTAAGTTAAATTTTTTCTAATTCAATTACAACTCAAAAATATAAATTTAAATAAGTTTAAATACATGATAATTGATTTAATAACACATAATAACTTAAATATATATATATATATATATTACATGATTCATTTTTAAAATTTAAAATTTTTAGTATATTTTTTAATAGTTAACTCATTTAACCATTAGTAAATTTTTAAATATTTTAATTTATTAATATCCTTCTTTTTATAAAATAATATAATGGAAGGGCCTTAAGTAATTGTCAAAGTGTCTTGATATTATTGTCCAACTTAAACCTAAATATAACTTATAAGACACTATTTTCATTTCAATTAGGACAAGACATAAAAATTAGTAAATCTAAACGCATTGGAAAATATAATTCTTTTGAACAATTCATTTCAATTTACTACCTGATGGTAACATCTGATTTATAATTTTTTAAAATTATTTAAGTTACATCACATCGTTATACTATTATATTTATAATTTACATTTTAAAATAATAATAATATATATAATTCACTAATTAATCATATTATTTGATTTGTGTTCACAAGTTCAATATTTAAAAATAACAAATTTTTTTAATTTTTTATTGTTTTAATTTAAGAATAACAAAAATATTATTGTTATTAGGGTGAGTATGTTTTAAATTTTAATCAAATAGATTAATAATATGTTAAAAATAAATAAATTATTATTTGTAATAATAAAAAATAGTTTTAATATATATTTTAGTATTTATATTTTAAACAATTATAATTGGAATAGTTCGATTTTTTTTAATTTGGATTAGATTATCTACCCCTAATTTTAACATTTATATTTATTTAATAAAAATATTTATTCTGATAGCTATGCAATGTACATATAGATGTATTATAAGCCTTAAAATTATTTTTAGTATAAATTCAATATTGTTGGAATATCTTTTCAAAAATGGACGGTGGATAAATTCAAGAGTAAATTTAACATATGTTTTTATTTTATAGATTATTTCATGTAATATAAATCTTAAATTTTAAAAAAATCTACATAATCTCATTGAATATAAGTTTTTATTTTATAAAATCAACAAAAATTAAAATAACCTATTTATATTATAAATAATATTTATTAATTTTATTTTATTACATATATTTTTTAAACTTTTATTATAACGTATTAGATGAATATGTTTTTGCAATTTTTACTTAATAAATACATGGGCTTACTTGCTTATTTGTTTCCACTTTGACAATACTCTTTCTTGTGTTTACTCAATTGATTTTTTTATATACAATTTTAATTTTTATTAAAATTAAATATTTTTAAATAACAATATACATAATATATGGTGTTAAGATTTTTTCTTATTTATAGATTTTTATTTATGAAGTAATTTAATAAAAAATTAGAATTAAAAGACAACAAAGTTGATTTTGTTGGTTGACTTAAAGTTTGGTTTTAGGGTTATAAGTTTATTAATTTTTTAATTTTTTTAAAACATCTAGATAAAATTAGTTTGTAAGATAGAACAATAAATGAAAAACCCATTAAGTTTATCCAAAGTGTGAAATAATTTGTTAACTAATTTTAATAAATTGTATATTTATTAATTAGATTTAAGATATTACTTTAAAAGTTAACTAACTTTCAAATTAAGAGACCATAAGTCCTCGTATGTTTTCCTATTTTTTTTAAATTTAATAGTTATGTAATGTATTATAAATAGTAGGATAAAAGGTAACATTAGTTTCTTTACTCATGTAAAATGTTTTATTTAGTAATCCAATTTTAAGAAGTTGTTATTTAATTTCTTATTTATAAAAATGATATAAAAAAGATATTTATTAATTTAAATTTATTTAAAAATAAATAAAAATTATTAAAAATATTTCAATCATATAAAAGGGGTAAAATATGATAACACCGTCACAATTTGTAATTTTGTTGGTTTTATAAGATAGAATAAACGATAAAAATAATTTCGTTAATATTTATTTAAATATTTTTATTAAAAAAAAGATATTTTTGTGATTATATTTTATAAATAAAATAATTAATGAATATATTTTTTTATAAATAAATAAATTAATAAATATTTTTTTAGAAGTAAAATAAATAATGAATATATATTTGAAAGTTAAAAGATTAAATAATATTTTTATTGAAAGAAAAAAAATCTTTATGATATTTTTTTAAAATAATATATTATAAATATATTAAATTTAAAAATTAAAATAATAAAAATTCATGGAGTTTGAAAAATAAGAGAATTATTCAAACTCTGTACTTAGGTGTAAATTGTTTTTTTAATTTCCCTTACTACTCATATTCGATCAAAGCAAAACACAAAGTGCCGCCCCTCCTCGCGTCCTCTGGTCCTCAAAGGCTTAAACCCTATCTCCCTTTGGATCTCGCTCAGAAGTCAGAACCACACATTCGTAAATAGAGTGCCCCGTAACATCTGATTCGTGTCTCCCTAGGAATATCTTTTTTTTAACCTCCCTAAATTATTCGTCTTTATCGCGTTTTGATATCTGGGTTTTTTAAGTTATCAAAACCCTTTTATTCTTGCTCAATCCCATTAAGAGAGTCGCGTAATTCTTACAAATTCTTATTCTTACCCACTTTTCATGTTCTGTTTATTTTTTGTGAGGTTTTTATTCGCTACTTTTTGTGGGATTGAGTAGTTATGGCCATTGCGTATCCCCATTTTATTGCGACTGAGAAAAAGGTCATGGAAGCTAGGATTTTGGTGCCATCTCCATCGTCTCCATCTGTTTCCCCTACTATTTTGTCTCAAGATGATTTGAAGAAGATTGCTGCTTATAAGGCTGTTGAGTTTGTTGAATCTGGGATGATTATTGGTCTTGGAACAGGCTCTACGGCCAAGCACGCTGTGAATCGTATCGGTGAGCTTTTGCGTCAAGGTAAGCTTAAGAACATTATAGGAATACCCACATCAAAGATGACCCATGAGCAAGCTGTTTCAGTTGGAATTCCGTTGTCTGATCTTGATTCCTACCCTGTTGTGGATCTTGCTATTGATGGGGCTGATGAGGTCGACCCACATCTCAATTTGGTTAAAGGCAGAGGTGGGTCATTGCTGAGAGAGAAGATGATTGAAGGTGCTTGTAAAAAGTTCATTGTTATTGTTGATGAAACGAAGCTGGTTAAGCATCTGGGTGGTAGTGGGTTTGCTGTTCCAGTTGAGATTGTTCCTTTTTGTTGGAAATTCACTGCTCAAAAGCTTCAAAAATTGTTTGAAGATGCGGTTTGTGTTGCGAAGTTGAGAACTTTTGGTGAAACTAGCCAACCATTTGTGACAGATAATGGAAACTATATTGTGGACATGTATTTCAAGAAAGATATTGGGGATTTGGATGCTGCTAGTCACGCAATTTTGCATCATCCTGGTGTTGTTGAGCATGGAATGTTTTTGGGCATGGCAACCACAGTGATCGTTGCAGGGGAGCTAGGTGTTACCGTGAAGAATAAGTAGGAGGATATATATAAGCCTTGTGCCTCAGGTACCTTATGATGGATTTATAACGTTATTATTTTAGAAGCTATTGAAGTTTTAAGTTTCCAGTCAAATTTAGGGAGGCTTTGACTTGTATTTGTTACAGCACAGAAAAAGAATTTGAGACTATTTAGCAAGGAATTAACTTTTAAATTTCGTGAATTGCTGATGATTGACTTATTGTTTATGATTTGACATAAAATTAATCATTCAATGACACAGATTGTTAGTTGAATTCTTCGTGTCTTTTTTTTTATTTTTTTTTAACTTCCTCTTTCTTAATGCTCTTTCGATTGTATGTTCGTTGCTGTGTTAATTGCTCTTACACACGTTAGCAATGATCTATATGTTTGCTAATGACAAATATTACTTCAAATGCATAAGCTCATAGTTCTAATTATGGCATTTAGAATTTAACCATCTTGGCCCTTGAAGTTCTCCTTTAAAGTTGCGTGATCAACTTGTGATCATCTGAGTATTCAGATGATGGTGCTTAAGATACAATAATTCATATTGGAATTTTCATGTGGAATATGGAATCTGGATAAACAAAGGAAGGTTATGGACGCTAAACGTTTAAACTAGTTTATCTTCTTCATATTGCATGTTGCCTTGTCTTCCGAACTTGCTCTTTCTGTGATCCAGCTTCCTGATTTTTGAATTTTGAGGCAGCGATCAAGGCCATCTTTTATGTGGGAATTTAATTGTTTATGATGGTTGACAATCATCGTTTTCTTGGAAGAAAAAAAAAACTTAAACTTGTTTGTTTCTCCATGCTGCATGTTGGTTTTTCTTACTTACCTTGCTTCTTCTGTGATCAGAGCTGTCTGATTATTTCTGATATTGATGACCATCTTTAGGTTGAAATTGAGTTACTATGGATCGTTAAAAGTTTGCATTGGTCTAAATTTTGATTCATTGCTCTGATTGTAACACTGAACCGTCCTCTCTTAAATCACATATTGCATTTTCTTGTAGAACTTGGTCTATATGTGACCAGAGCTATCTGATATCTGTGTTCTGATCATGATCTTTTATGGTCGAATATAATAATCAGTTTTGGATTTGATCACCATTCCATGTATTATCAAATTTTTCTTTGAAATTTAAAATCATGACTTTATCCAGAAAAGTTTGCAGGCTTCTAAAAATCTAGCCAATGGAGATTTAGTACTGATTTGTTTATCTCTGATGGAAGAATTTTTTTTTTTAAATCAATGGTCTTCAAGTAGAATTTTACACATCCTTTAGGCCCTTAAAGGTAAATGCTTCTATTTCATCAGGCAGTTATTCTAACATAGGTGTGCAATGGAGTTGAAATGACTACTCGTATTAAATGATTTCCATTTTATAAAAGGAAATATGTTTTATTCATAATCTATTTCTGGTAATTTTGTTTAGATTGTGCAAATATTGCTGTATACCATCCTTTCTCATACAACATGAGACCATACTTGGGTTGTTTTCTGCATCAACAGGTTGCAAACAGTATTTAGTAACTCAATTCCTCACACTCCTTTCCATACACACCTTTGTTGAATTCTTAGCTTTAAAAAAAATTATTTGCTTCATTTAATATTTGTACAAATTATTTATTTTTGGTTGATTTTTATCTCAAACCTGTACTTAATGTCTACTCGCGAACTTGTCTTTGATAGCCTACATAAGTAAATTGGTAGTTAGACATACTGTTTTTATACTAGGTACTTCTTGTCGTAGACGTGTATAATACACATGTACCATTGCACTTAAAAAACATACGATGTATGTATGTATAATATATACTCATATTATGATCAAAGTATAAAAAAATTAAAAAGTTTAAAATTTTAAAAAAATGTCAAAAATGAAACACACATTTGTATTTTTTTTAAAAATTGTTATGTGTTTTTAAACGAGTTACTAGGTCTTCAAATTTATCTAAATTTATATTTTTTTGAGTTACAATTGTGGAATACATAACAGTTCTATTTCTATCCATTATGAAATTTTGGATTTTTGATTTACTTTTCAAGTGTACTTATAATGTTATATCTAAAAGTTAATAAATTTTATACAATGTAATATATTTATTAAACCATTACTATCTTTTATGGGTCTAGTTCGATAATAAGTAGTTTTAACGATTGATATTCAAATATTATGGATATGGAAGTATTTTAAAATTTAAAATTTATGAGATAACTATATTAAACAAAAGCTTATGTACACCTTAGATAAACTAAGAAAACCCCGTAGAAAATAATTCATATATATAGGTTGAGTATTTTATTATTATTATTATTATTTTGTTATAGTTTAGTTATTTTATTTAAAAAAATAATAATACATGATAAATTATCAATTCTTTTATTTTATTTTCTTATATATTTTAATTTTTATTGAAATATCAATCCATAAGTTATCTTTACCAATAAACAATAAAAATAAAAAATTGACAATAAAAAATTTAAATTTAATTTTTTGTTTTTTAATACTTTTTATAAAGAAAAACTAAAATGTTAAAAAAAAATACTAAACTATCCAAACCGACGTAGATTATATATATTTTGGGAACAAAGATAACTTTCACTATTATTCACACTTTTTAAATGAAGCAGAAAAGGTTGGTGACCCTTTTAAGTTAAGATCTAAAGACAAAATCTAGAAGAGGAATAAACAAAAACTGCAGAAAATCATGTGGCCTCCTTTATGTGCCATTCAAGAAATGCATTTTTTGCCAACTTTCGATATGAAGAAGCAACAAATACAGACATAGCCAAGGTTTTCTTCATGTGTAGACACGTGACTTCTAAATGATAATGTATTAATATCATAAAATTTTCTATATAAACACAAATATTAAATACAAATGAGAAGTCCTTCATAGGCATCAGCTGATTCATATATTTGCCTGAAAGTATAAGAAGTTCGATCCATCTTCAAATTTACTTAACAATAAATATATTTAAATGTATTTTATCATTTAATAATAATTTAAAACAACATCTTAATTGAGTTTAAATGATTGACTAAAACTCAACTTTTATTTTTTATTTTATTTACATTGTCTTTTATTATAAATTATTATAAATTATCTCTTATGAAGACATGACACATCCGCACATGTTGATATGAGTTTTTTTTTTAATCATGTGTTTTTTTTTGGGTGTTTAATAATATTAAGATTGTGATACTTTTCAGTAAATAACAACCCCACTCCCACATTAAAAAATAATAATCGGAAACTTCTTGTCATTTTTACAGGTGATGTAGAAAATTATTCTATTTATTATTTGACCTATTTGTACACGATGGTCAACAAAATTTTCAATAAAATACAAACAGTATTATGTGAAAAATATCAAAATATTATATATTAACTATGATATAATTGAGATATATATAATTATTCATTAAATTATTCGTCAAAGTCAAACGTATAATTCTGCCTAATATTTTTTTTAAAAAAAATTAATAAGATAATTAAATTTTTTTTATTAAATAAATAAAATATTATAAAGATGAGATTCAAATTTATATCAGTAAAATTATTACTTAAATTATAAATAAATCTTTAATTTTATCTAATTTAATTAGGATAGAAGATATATAAAATTACATCGTAGAACAGTTACGTGCCAACTCTGTTTTAATTTGAGTCACTTTGTCTACATACCCAACCTATGAATACGACAAATATAAAGTATTATTCATACGAAATTAGTGATGTAGTGTATATATTTTGAAGCAGAGCATTCAAGTCGTTCCTTCTTTCTGACATGGACTTCAAACTACTCCATTTGAAAAGGGTAAGTTACTAAGTCAAGATAATTATACCCCCAACAGAAATTAACGCAAGTAAAGATAGTAAGTTTGATGGAGACTGTTTTTCATTATATAAGTATGTATATTTTTTTTATCATGATGGGTGCTCCAAGCTAATTATTATTAAAGAAATTATATTTTAAATTTATATTTATTAAATAAAGTAATATATATCTATTTGTACAATTTTAATAAATTTAAGATATCTTATTTTTTTTTTAAAATGTTGCATCACAAATCTAATAAATTTATGCTTGTTATTTTTTTTAAAATAATAAAATTATGTTACTCCACCTATGAAACTAAATTTAACATTCATTAAAAGTAATAGAATTATGTTATTTTTTACACATTTTTATTTATTTTTAAGTTATATTATATAATAAAGACATAAGATTAACATATTATAAATTATAATAAAAATTATCTAACATATATATAAATATAATAATTTAATAAGTATCAATATCATACTTAAAAAATAAAACTAAAAGAAATGTGTTAAAATATAAAAAATAAGATTTTATTTAAAATTTCAAGATAAAGAGTATATTCAAAAATATATATTATTAATAAATATAATTTTTTTGTTTGCCCTGTTGTATCTGTTTTCTTGAGACATAGAAATGAACTTATTCAGTACAGTAGTAATGTTAGTAATGAACGAAAAACTATTGAATAATATTAAAAAATTTAAGATAAAATAAAATCTTATACTATATAATATTAAAAAAATTAAAAATTAAAAATTAAATAAAATATAAAAACTTTTAAAATATAAATGATAAACTTTAAAAGCTTTAGCTTTGAATTTATATTTTTTTTATTTGTATGATGTTTAACAATAAGATTTTATTATCATATATTAAAGTTAAATATGTAAAATATTTTTAGATTAAAATATATTAATTTAAAAAATATTTTTATATAACATATATTATTATAATTATATATATGTAATTAATTAATATTTGTCAAATACATGAATAAAAATATACATGTTTAATTATTTTATTCAAAATTTATTTATTTCTTTGTCTGCATATTTGTTAAATATTATAGATAGATACAACGATATAACAAAATATACACACAAAAAATTAAATATAATATATTTTATTAAATAAAATATTTATTTAATATTAAAATATACATATAATTAATTTTTTTTGTAAATTTTGGTACGTATCTTAATTTTTTTATTTTAATAAATAATAATATTATTACAATATAAATTATTATTAATATAAAAATAAATTATTAATGATAATTTTATTTAAAAATAATATTAAAATATAATTAATATTGTTAATAAAATAAATATTTATACATTTTTATTATATTAATAATATTATTAACCAATTTTAATTTAACATCATTTTAAAATTTTTATTTTTACCTTAGATTTTATTATCCTATTATTTTTTAATAATTACATATATATATATATATATTCATTTCATCACATATTTTTTTATTAAAATATTAATGTAATATTATTTCAAAAATTTATTAATTTTAAATATTATTTAATATTTTTAATTCATTAATAAATATTTAAAATCATGAAAAAAATCATTGAAGAAAAAATAGTATAATGTAATATTTTAAATAAAAATATTTATTTCAGGAAAAAGAAATATTTTATACTTAAAATAATTTCTAATATCAATTTTTTTAAATATATTAAAAATATATATTTTTATGTTTTTTTTTCTTTATAACAGATTTTTAAATAATTGTCAAACAACACGTTATCTTTTAAAATTATAAAAATAATTTTTATAATAATTCAAAACTAATTTTTAAGTTAAGCGTTAAAACAAAATTTTCATATTTAAAATGTATTTAAAATTGATGTCGGTTATTTTGATTAAGTGTGAGGTACAGTTGAAATTTAAGCTTTTCTTTATTTTTGTGTGCACACAATGGTGTAAGGACATAATGAAGTAGACGTCACTTCAAAATTGATAATATTATATAAACTAAATAATATTTCAATGTTAAATTAAAAAAACGATATTAAAGTAATTATTAAAATATTTATTAATAATCGGAAAAAATTACATATGATAGTAATGCATTATGCATGTATTAAATTGAGAAAATATTTTAAAACATTAATATATTACTTAATATTATTATATACATACTATACATTTAATACTCTATAAAATTTAATAATCTAAATAATTTTTATAAAAATTATATTTTTGAATCATCTTTGTTTTTATTTTAATATTTATTTTACCGTTATTTTTATTTGAGATACATAAAATATTATTATATAAATTAAATATATATATTTTGATTAATTTTAATAATAAATAAAATCTATGAGTTATTATAATTTATATCTAAGATATAATTTATATTATTTAAACTATTAATTCATTAAAAATATATTAATAATTTAAATAAAAATATTTTATATACCTTAATTAAAAAGATAAATAAAACATATCAAATAATCAATAAAAATAATCCAAAAATATTAACTACATTTTGGTACCCTAAAGCTAAAGTGCGATATAGAATTATTCATAAAAAAGCGATTTAGCAGACTCAGTAATTTTCGGCTCAAGAAAGACGATCCGCGTTATACACACCGAGGGCTGGAGATCAGGTGTGGCCACACGTTTTTTTACTTTTAAATGCATATGACACGTGGCCCCACCATTCCGAGTAGAATATGACTTAAGGTAAAATGCGGGCCCTATATGTCCCTCCTCGTCTGCCAAGTCATTGGCATTTCCAAACCGAAAAAATAATTTATTAGAATCGTTTAGACTATTTTGCTCCATCTTTCTCTTTTACTCGTGCTTCTTTCGCATGTAAAGAAGACATTTAGAATACACTTCGGCCACTAATCTGGACTAAAATAACAATAATACTATATTTTTTTAACCAATTTTATAAGAAATTCATATATGACGTATAAACTAAACTTTTATAAATAATTAATTGATTTTAACTAAGTAAAATTTTCAAAAATAATATTTAAATTATCACCGAATTAGTAACTTAATAATAAATGATTCATTTAAATACGTAAAAGTTATAAAATTAAATTGTGTTAATAATATGACTATTTAAAAAAACTTAAATTTAATTATAAATTATTATATGATTTTTAACATTTTAAGATTTAAAAGAATAATTTTCTTTATACTCTTTAATAAATCTTAAACGATTAGATATAAAAAAATAATAATTATAGAAAAAATTGATTACGTTCAGATAATCTATGTATATATCTTCTTATATCATATAAAAGATTTACATAAATTATATTATTTTTTAATTGATCACATATGTCTTATTGATTTTATAAAATTAATACTAAAGACATAATATGTTTTACACATATAATATTAATATCAATATACTATCACATTATAGAGTCATAAATGAAGCTTCGAAAATCATGACTAGTCTTTGACAAATTTTTCAATAGGAAGACATTAGCTTAATGGAAGAACGCATTGAGAAGACATTTAATGTCGTAGTAAGACTTATAATGAAAAGATAACTTATTATCTCCGAGATATAATTCGTAAGAAGACATTAACTTAGCATGAGAAAGCATTAAAAAACCATGATACCCTTATATATGTGGTGATAAACCAGTGTCACAAAGCATTGAAAAAACATACAATATCGAGCTAAGATTTATCATGACTAATGATTGAAATGTTAACAATATCTTCAATATTGTTATTAAAATATCATTTTATATTAATTTATATTTTTTAAATAATTTACCTTAAAATTTATTTATTTATAATTTTTTTATGTATATACACCTCATTTTTATATTTAATTTATTAGTTTTATCTATATAATTTTTTTAATAATTTAAATTATATTACATACTATCGAAACTTATTTTTTATAATAATATTAAAAATTACGATCTAGATAATTATTTCTAATTTCACCCAATTATTTTATAATATTTTGATTAATTAGTCAACTTAATGATTAAATTAAATATTATAACTTTATAAATACATGTATTAAATAAGAAACTAATTTAAAAATATAAATAATTAATTATTTTGATATTTTATAAAGTTTTATAAATAAATTTTAAGATTTTGATAGAATTTTTATAGTTTTTTTTTTTAATTTTAAAGTTTTCGCCGACAACTATAATATCTTTAATATTTTCGTAAAATTTAAACCTCAACATTTAAATTGGTATCAACATTTTAAACTTTGATCAAAACAAAAAATATCTTACCTTAAATACATCAAGTGTCATGAGACTCCTCACGACACTTACTACAACAGTAATAAGTTTTTCTTTCAAACAAACAATGACTTATTATAACAATAATAAGTCTTTCTTTTGAGTGATTTTAGTAAAAATAGAATTTATGTAAATGTATTAGTTTAGTGTGAGAAATTATTAAGAATCCCACCATAAATCATAATAAAATTTACGAGGATAAAATAATTTCTTATTATAATAGCAACAAATTTTATCCCACTTTTTGATAATTTGAATTAATGCTTGGTGAGACAATAAAAACGTGACATCAATTGAAGCCGTTTCTTTGGAGTTTAAATTGCACCGAATCCTCATCTAAAATATTCCTTAAACATTAAGATTTCAATGAAAAATAAAAAGTGAGAGAGAAGATTTAACAAAGAAAACCGTTTTTCATAAAACAAATGCAAGAAAATGAACCTACATGATGTTCTTTCCACTCTTTGAAGTTCTGAGATCATATATTCGGTGAGATTCCAACTTGAAAGAGCTATTAATCCTAACCTATAAAAGAGTTATTTAATAACTTTTTCAGCCTAAAGTTAGTGAGACAATTTTTACAACTTGAAATAGGTTCATATTAAAGCAAAAAGGAAAAAAATAATAATCATAAAGTAGTGGTAATTTCGTCACATATACAATAAAAAAGAAAAAAAGTGGATTAGTAAAGAAAATTAATTTAGCAGAAAGGACAATAAAGAAGTGGACCATTAGAATGCAGAACAATCCAAAGAAAAATCAATGTGAATGCCTTGCTTGTTTGCTTAATGGGGTCAAAAATGCTTTTAATTTTTTAAAATATAATAAAAAATAAAAACATTACTACGTACATATCTTTTAATAATATGGTACTATGTCGGTATTTCATAAAGTAAAATACCAAACATAAAATTTAATAACATTATTATATAATATAATATAACATGATCATAATCAATATGATAAAATTTTATTATATAAATTCAATTTTACATATAAATTTTTTTTAAAAAAATTTACTCTCAATTTTAGATATATTGAAAATTATAGATAATATATACTTATGATACAAGATTTATTACATAAAAATTGAGTATTTTTTACTAATAAATAATAAATATTTAATTATATATTAATTAAATTTATATTAAAAATAAAATAAATTTAAAATTATTTTTAATAAATAATAAATAACTAAATATAATGTATAAATTATTTATTTTAATAGTTGCTGTAATTTTTAAATATAATGTTATATTTTTTAAATAAATATATAAAACATTATATAAAATTTGTAAAAAAGTTAGTTTGAAAAATTTGACGGAACAAGAGTGTAATATCGTAACCTATTTCCATAAGATATTTTTTAAAGATATTGTTTAGAGTGAGATGATTAAATATGGGGTAAATAAATAATTTCTCAATTTTGTTTAAAAATAGTAGTAATTAATTATACGAATTGATTAGCTTGTTTAGTATCTCTCACTATTTACTTTTTTTCCCTCTCTCTCTCTCTCTTTTTTCCAGAAAAGGAACAGGGGAAGATGAGCTCTGCTTTATGCATTCACATCAAACCCGCCTTTTTCGTTTCCCATTTCTCCTTATAATCTTCATTCATTGTCCTCATCATGTGACCCTCTTTGTTTATACCTCTATCTCAGTCTCCATCTTCTTCTGATACCTTTAACGGAGAAAAAATGGTGACCATATCGCGGAACTAACTTATTCATCTTAACTTTTCCTCGTTCCCATCGAGTTTTTGAGATTTGGGTTTGGTGCACTAGCAGAGGAGAAATCTGGGAAATGTGTTGGTTGCATTTCGTTTGCTTGTTTTGAGATTCTATGCAAACGGAGGGAGAGAAGGTGATTATACATGGGTCTCCTTTTGTTTGCTTCATCACTCTGTTTCTCTTTATTATTTCTGGGTTTGGTCCCTCTAAGCCCGGCTTCGGCTGACAATGAACCAACCAAAGATCCTCTGAAATTCATTTTAGGTATGATTCTTGGTTTATGTATACTTTATATGGAAATGGGTTGGATCTTGTATGGATGTTTGGTTTCCCTTATTTGATGAAGTGAAGGAAGAAATGGCAATATGAGAATTGGAACTGTACGGGAATAATAATTCGTTACGAATTGTCTTTTCTTTAATGCAAAATCTGATATTTGTTACACTTTTTTAAGAAACTGACAAGAAAAATGTTTTCTTCCGTTAGAATAAGGAAAACATTCAATTTCATTCCAGTTTAATTGATGCCAAACGCTGCCAAAGTTAGACGCTTTATTTTCAAGATTCTTTTTTTTTGGTGTTTCTTTTAAGAGCGATTTATTTACCAGCTGAGGTTTAATTGATGCCAAACTGATAAGTCTTGTTATGTTGATAGGAAAAACAAATTTGGGTCCATGGAAGAATGGAATCTCGGAGTCTTCATTGGCCCCAGGTCCTGCAGTTGATGTAACTCAGAACACGCTTGTTCTTGCAGCCAATAGAACTAATAGGCCTGATTTTCTTCGTGGTTTTAAGCGTTACCATGATGGCTGGGACATCACAAACCGACATTACTGGGCAGTAAGTTTTTATATCTTACATTTTGTTGGTTTGGTTGTTTTGCATTTTATGGGGGCTGGATCATTCATAAGAACCATGATAATTGTGTGCTCGTCCTGAAGCTAAATCTAATTTTGTTTTTGGTTTTGGTTTTGGTTTAAGTTGCATAAATTTGATTATGACACTGAGTTCATTCTGTTTTATTCTTGTTTTGGATTTCTCTTTCTGACTATAATTGAAGATTTGTTGATTCAGTATCATTATTTTAGTAATTGATTTATTAAGTAACCTTACTCTTCAAGTGAAACGTTTTGCTTTTTACCTAACATTTGGTGCATTTGTTAGTTATAACTTTTAACTAATAATTGAATTGTTTGGTACTTTGCTTTTCTATTTACTTTATTTGCATCAGTGATCTAGCTCTCAAACTCAAAGGAGGCGGTAGCCAATAATAAAAAATGCCTAGTTCGCACAAAAAACTTGCAAATCAAAAAATAAATTGAACATTATAGTTAAAAATTTGACAAAGAAATTTTTTGAACAATAAAGTATCAAAATCTGTGGTTTGTTATAATTTTATTAGACTTTAGTTATAAAATAACCAAATTTGCGCATAAAATTTGAGCTTAACAGATTTTAAACTTAGAATATGATCTTAAAATTTAAATTGAGATGGGGCACTACACGTTAAATATGATCTAATTTACATTAAATTATAAAATTTTACGTGTAAAATTACATCTTTAATTAAGTGAGAAGTGGCACGTGTCCTCCTAAACAACATGTACATCCGCCCCTGATTTGCAAAAAACTTTTTGCTCGTAAGGAAAAGCCATATACAAAAACATTTACCTGTTTTGTATTGCTGCCAGTGGTTTATGCAATTTGTGTGGAGTAACAAAACTTAGCTGTTCGGGAGATGGTGTTTCAGCATTACTAATATGATGTAGTTAAATGTATATCGATAGATCCAGTGTTTCTTTCTTTCTTTTTTAACTTGCATGATCAAGTTTAGATTTTTTTATCATGATCTGCCTCTTACACTTTGTTTTTAACACTCCGATGGAACCTTTTGCGTTTTTGCTGGCAACAATTATAAGTGTTGTTTATACACTATGTCACTCAATTTTACTCATTTCATGCCTTGGCTCTGATTGCTTCTGCAGTCTGTTGGATTTACGGGGAGTCCTGGTTTCGTTCTTGCTATCCTATGGTTTATTTCTTTTGGCGTAGTTATTTTGATTCATCATTGCTGTCAGTGGAGGTTCAAAGTTAAAGATGAAGGATCATGTCGTTCACAAAGGATCAGTCTAATATTGCTTTTAGTCTTTACCTGTGCTGCAGCGTAAGTACCTTGCTTTTTGTTAATTAATATTTCTTGGATGCCTAGTGGATTTTTATTTTATTTTATTGCCATTTTTTCCCTCGTTTCTTGATGGATTCATTTTGTTGTTCTCTCCTTTATTTCCTTGCAAGCTGGTACTTGCAAGGAGGAAACTACACAGTATATACAGCCTCTCTTTTTTGGATGCTAATCAAGATTTTGTATTCATCTTATTCATGCTGTCATACCCTTTATTATTGACCATAAGTGAATGTCCACAGAAACTGCTTCTGTTCATGATATTGCATACGGAGCTTTTCTATGATACATATTTTTCTTGTAGATTGAGTTCATGTGATTGTTTATAGCATGTTTGCAAACATTTTATAGTCAGATATGTGTTTTTTAGTTTGTTGTCCTAAAGAAGCTTACATCTCTCTGTTTATATTTATGCTTAACCTTGAATGGGATGCCTCATGCAGATCACGTTTGAAGGTTATAGGTTCTCTTTGTCCATTTGATGTATTATCATAAAGACGGAAGTAAAAGAATATGATTTTGTTTCATTCATAGAATGAGTAGTTAACAATCTTTTCCCCTTATCTTTTTCGTCAAAATATTTCAAGGAATGCATTAGTTGTTTGTTTCACTTATTTTTTATTCATGTATGTCAATTCTATTTTAGTTCTTTTGTCAAAGTGTTTATTGCTTCAACCTTTTTGATCTTTTTGTTTCTGGTATGACAAGTACATTTTTTTCTTTTGATTATTTTCTAATGGTTGGAACTTGATGCATCTTTTTATCCTACAGGGCTGGTTGTGTTATTCTTTCTGTTGGTCAGGATGAATTTCATAGGGAAGTTCTGCATACTTTGAATTATGTCGTAAACCAGTCAGACTACACTGTACAAATTCTGAGAAATGTGACGGAGTATCTCACCCTTGCAAAGTCTATTAATGTGGCCCAGGTCTTCCTTCCTTCTGATGTCATGGATGATATTGACAAGTTAAATGTGGAACTGAACACTGTAGCAGAAACACTTTCGGAGAAGACCAGTGAAAATTCTATTAAAATAAAAAAAGTCTTCAAGGCTGTGTATGTGTTATTTAAATTAAGAATCGTGTCATTTGGTTAATTTATGACGACACTGTTATTCTTTTAGCTAATTTTGAATTTTGTATCAGACGTTCGGCTTTGATCACCATTGCAGCAGTAATGCTTTTCTTGGCTATAATTGGCCTTTGTAAGTACTAAATTAATGAATATATGTTATTTTGTTTTTTTTCTTCTCTAAAAGGTGTTTTAACTGTCAACTTGTGTTTGTTTTTGTAGTCCTAAGTATCCTCGGCCACAAACATGCAATCCACATGTATGTTGTGTTTTAAATTTATTTTAGACGTGCTTCTAAAATATTTATTCTACTCTCCACAATTTCAAATTTCTCTCTAAATAATATTGCTATGTTGCAGATTTATAATTAGTGGATGGTTGCTGGTGGTGATTACGTTTATTCTATGTGGAGTCTTTGTGATTCTCAACAAGTAAGAAATTCAGTCTTATTTGAAGATGTGACCATTAAGTTTTATGCTTGCTTTTAATATCTTGAAATATGCTCCATCAAAATGAAACATTATGATTTTTTCCAAGTTAAATCTAAAATTTCGAATGTCATCGTTTTTGTAAGTGTCTTGAGTTTAGAATAAGTGAAGTTTCATCCCTGTTCCCAGCTTTTTAACAAGTATCCTAATACCAGATATTCAACTAATCCGATAATGCTTCTTTTCCCTTCATTTTTTCCATTTGCAGTACAGTTTCAGACACTTGCATGGCCATGCAGGAATGGGTAGAAAACCCCCATGCAGAAACAGCTCTTAGCAACATCCTTCCTTGTGTTGATCGGAGAACCACCAACCAGACACTTGTTCAGAGTAAAAAAACCATCAATGGCATTGTAACTGTTGTCAACATGTTTATCTATACCTATGCCAATGCATATCCGTCCCAGTCTGATCTCTATTTTTACAATCAATCGGGACCCCTTTTGCCGCCCCTCTGTTATCCATTTGACTCCCAACTTCAAGAAAACCCTTGTGGTGACCAAGAGGTGTCCATCGCAAATGCTTCCATGGTCTGTTACTCATTTAAATTTTGTATTTTCCTGTCCATCTAGAAATCCCGCATTTATATGCCTGATCTATGATAACCTATTAGGACTTCTGGTCAGTTGAATTAATATTTAAACCAAAATGATATCAGTTGCTTCTTAGTTCATGTATTTATGGGTTTCCATTTTGCATTGTTGAATAAGACTAGTTTAGATTTTATAAATAAGGTAAATACCTTTCGTAGTGAGGTCAAGTTCCTGTCCATGCTCTCTTCTTTTAACTCTTTCTATTTGGTTGGTATAAAAATATTTCAGGTTTGGAAGAACTACATTTGTGATGTTTCAGCATCTGGAGCGTGCATTACACCCGGAAGGGTGACTCCAGATATCTATGGACAGCTTGTAGCTGCAGTGAATGAGAGTTATGCTCTTGAGCATTATGCACCGCCCCTACTGAGCTTCCAGGACTGTAATTTCGTTCGGGATACATTTCAAAATATAACATCAAGTTATTGCCTTCCGTTAGGTCATCATCTCAAAATTGTCAATGCAGGATTGGCCTTAATTTCTGTTGGTGTGCTACTCTGTCTTGTTCTATGGATAATGTATGCGAACCACCCCCAAAGGGGGGAAGTGTTTGTTAATATATTCTCACTAATAAAAGGCAAAAGTTTCAAGGGTAAATTTGGCCGTAATCGGGGTAATGAAGTAACATCATCAAGCACACCAGCTGAAGTGTAGATTGCATATTAGAGAAATTATATACAAGAAAAGGGAAAATTTCCATTATTGTTTGTCATTATATTAACAGAACCAAAGTGGTGCGAAGCTCCATTTTGAGTGGGGGAGATTAGTGTATGTATTGTTTAATGTATAGTAAAAGTGAATGCTTGTGTAATTTTGTTATATATAGAATGCTAAAAGTTTTGAATTCTATATGTTCCCTCTCGGGTTCATATCATGCAAACTCTTTCATTTAATAGCATTTTAATTAATTATTGTAATACAGAAACCAAAGTTGGTAACTTAAGTAGATATAACCATCAAGTCCTGGGTTCCAATTCCCCTTCCTGTAGTTAAAAATAACCAATAACTAGTGAGTGTGTATTCAAAAGTTGAGTGTATCTATCGAAAAAATAGATCAATCGGAGCGAAAGATACATGTGAATGGAAGTTGCTTAAACAGAAACCTTATGTTTTAGCGTGAGGTAAAACTCCAGGGAGATACTAGAAAGACACCTACCGAAGAATCCAACACAAAGTTACAACCAAGACGTCTCTTAAAATTAAAGGGAGAACAAATTGTACAAGCTCTGAAGCTAAAACCCAATAGCAGGACTTGCAGAAACTCTGCAATCTGCATTTCATTTCCAGTTTATAATCAGCCATTATTGCTCTAAAGTCTATAATCAAACGTTTAAAACTGATACCAGTTAACAAATGAATTAGCTCAATTACTTTTGTCACAACTCAGTAATATAACACTGTTATTTCCATAATAATTTATTTTCATTTGTTGGTTGTCATCGAACTGAGGAAAAAGAAATTGGTATTCAACTAAAATCAAAGATCAAAATTGAAATCGTGAAATGCAAACAACAGAATATCATTATTTATAAGAAAAACTGGGAGCTACAAGAAAATGTTCAACATCTTTTTCTCTCATTCACACCCAAATGCAAGAGCTATACAGAAAGAAATGAATCACCTAAAAATCAGCATCAGAAGATATACCGAATTTCTATCTATTTTGGCAGAAGTATCAGTAACATAGTTATCTATCACATATGAATCCTATCTTCAAAGTTCACCATTGAAGTCATAAAAACTTTCCTGATCGTTGATGTTTCCAGTAGCAGTTGAAACTTCTTCAGGAATAGAGGTCTTCTCTTGGGGAACAATAACACTATTTAGGCCATGAACAACAAGGGTATCACTGAAATACATGTTCGGGTAGAAAACAGGGGATTCATTAAGAACCAGAACGTTGCCCGATCTTCCAATGGTGATTGAGAAGCCATCAAGAAACGTCGGTAACACAGTCGAGTGACCATCAAAACTCACCAATTCATTCCACATAAGCTTGCAGGGAACGACATGTCGTAGAAAGATTGATGGGTCTGGTGTAATATTCACCATAGCTGCATCAAGAGGAGCAAACACAGTTAACAGAGTCGACTCCTCGTTATAACCCATCAACTGATAGTCAAGAAACGTCGCTACCATCGAGTACCCATTAGATCTCAAGATCCCACTCGCACCTTGCAACCAAGAAGGTGCCAGAAATCCAATCGACTGGTTCGCCGGAGACGACCAACATCTGGGAATAGTACGCGGACCACTGGGTGTAACCGGAGCACGAAAATTTGGATCGAAAAATTTTTCAATTCCGTAAATGATCAAATATCCATCGTCGTAAATCGGCAACTCAGTAGAAATCATGACGTTATTGAGTGAAACTTTACCGTCAAGAGACGAAGTAGTGAGGATTAGAGAGTGACCTGGGAGTAATGTGGGAATCTTGGTACCAGAGGAGAGAGATTTCAGGTTTTGAAGAGGAAGAGGTAAAGGACTGAAGTGGAATTGAAGGAGGGAGAGAGATGGTTGACCAGATTGAACGAAGGCTGAGTCTGGAGGTGCGAAGATGGTGAGTGAAGATGGTTCTGAAATTAGGGTTCGAGAGATGAGCTCGAGAGTGAGAGCCATGGAAACGAAGCCTGAATCTGTGAGAATCTCAGCGGCATTAGCGACGGTATCGGAAGAGATGGAGGATGAGAGAGAAAGAAGAGAGAAGAGAATGGTGAGTTTGATCAGAAAGAAGGTTGAGGAAGGCATTGATGAAGCGTTTTCTAAGGTCTCTGCAAAAATGGTGGTTTTCTAGATCGAACTCTGAGGAGTGTGTATTTTTGTTTGAGGGAAGAATGAGAGCGAGAGAAGTAAATTTAAAGAGAATGACGTTTTGGCGGGAAAAATGAGACATGGCCGTGAGGTATTGGTTAATGTCCAGAAATGAGCAGAAGTTCGTTAGAGGGTTAATAATGATTGACGGAAATACCCCTGAATATTTCTTGATAATATATATATATATATATATATATATATATATTATGAGTTAAAAATAAATATTATTATTTTTATTGTTATAATTTTTAAATATTAATATTTTATTATTTTCTGAAAAATATTCTATGAAGCTAAATGTCCCGTAAAACAATCTTTTTATATATATATATATTGTTTATCTATTAAGAATAATGATTGATTTTGTCTTTATTTTTTTTAAATAAAGATTAAAGTGATTTATTTCATATATGTCAATTCTTATATTATATGTACTATAGAAGTACTTGATAATTGATATATTGTTTATTATTTGTAAAGAAACTCTTAAATATAATATAAGTCTTTTATAAATATTAATTTTTAATTTATTCGATCTTTAACATATTTTTTAATAAAAATTGTATGAATCCCAATACTTTGTTATAGGTAAGAATCTCTCATAAATTGTTGCAGCTTTTATCCGTAGTAATTTTGATTTAAATAAGAATTTGTAAAAAATCTTGTTTTGAAAGACATAATATTATCGTTATTATTTCTATATGATTTCTTTTAAATAATTATTTTTATTTTTAAGTTTTAAAAAAATATGTTTTGATATTGAATTAAATACTTAACTACTTTTACTTTTTAACGGACTAAAAAGTATATATATTCGAGTATAAGTTCAATACAACTTCCATTTGCCATCCATTTAATTCTAATATCATTTCTTTTATTGATTGTCAAAACATAATACTTTTTACTTTTATGAATAAAAATCATTTCACTGGATATGTTTGATATTAAAAAAATTAAATTTCTTGCGTTTATTAATTAAAGAAAATCTGCTAGTATTAGATTTAAATTGATAATTAAGTCACGAGGTTTAATATAATCATGAAATCAATCAACTTAGTAGTCAATTATATATATGCTTCTAAATATCACATGACTGAAATAAAATAATACTATTATCATAATACATGACCTAATTAAAAATTAGGGTTGTTTAACCACATCTTAAAACGAAGGAATATACCATCTTTATATTAATATTAATAACTTTATATAATTGCATGTATGTAAAAGGATGATACTTGCATTGGGATCATTTCATTACGCTAACCTCGTGTGAATTTAATAGGATGATATTTGAGTTAATTTAATTTATAGTTGTAGCCTTGTCGTAATTTTTTTTTAAGAAAATAGGATTTTATTAAAAATTAAAAGTTATAATTTAAATGAAAAATTATCAATTTAAATACTTTAACGATCAAAATTATTAAACTAAATCTAAAAACATTCTTAAATATACAAAAAAAAAATCTTGATATTTTATCTTTTATTTTAATGTAAGATTTTTTAATTAATTATTTGATTGTTCTAACTAATATTAAATAAAATTAATATCTTGATAATATAATATAATCTTCATGATATTTGATATTATATATCTAAATAAACATATAGATTCATAGTAAAGTATAATTTTATAGGTATAAATGTAATATAAATCATCATAAATGAATACTTAAATTAGAAAAAAAACATTTTAGCGTAAGATACAGTTGAAAAATAATACAAATATATATTTGTATTCAAAATAACCAATAAATAAAAAAAATAAACCTTGATGAGAAAATTTTGTAGAAAAATATCAGGTAGAAAATAAATTAATTATTTTAGGACCTCAAAGTGAAAACAAAAAACAAAAGTGACTGAACTATCACAACATTAATAACATTAATAACCTTTAATCACCTTGTAATTTTAGAAATACGCTAAACATTTTAATTGTTAGAAAATAATAATTATTTCATTACTAGTTTATACATTTATAACATATTAAAGTATAATTAATTATACATATAAAATTTTAAAAAACATAATAAAAAAATTATACAATAAACATAATAAAATAAGTTATTACAATATTATTATTTTTAATTTTTCAACACATGCACACGTATAGACATGCATGCATGAGACCTTTGCATAGTATAACCCAACCAAAACCAATATTGTAATGTAACTTTCATATCCATTATTAAACTTTCATATCCAATATTAAACTATTTTTTTTTTGTCAACCCAACGTACCTAATAAACTGATAGAGCTACTACAATAACTCCCCCACAAAACTGGTGAGCCAATTATAGAGACTTGATTTTAGTTGGAAAACTTGTGGTAGGGTTTTGTTTTTGTTTTTTAAGTATTATATTCAATCTTTTTATTAAATAAATAAAATATTATATGAATGAATTTTAAAATTAAATATACAATGTTAAGACTTTAAAATCATTAACCACAAATCAATAAAGATAACACATTTTTAAGAAATACCCACAATAAGGTTGTTTTAATTTGCATATTAATATATGTCATCAGTAAAATATATATACTAATTGGATATTAATTTAAGCCAAAAATCAATTACTAAACAATTAATATATTCATATATGGCTTTCTTTCTTTTCAAAGTTACAAAATTTATACTCCTAGGATTTATGTTAATTCTGAATAATTAGAGGGCGAAAAGAAGAATGAAGGATCCTTTAGGCCTCTAAAATGTCCTAAGAAAAAGAGTATTTGCCAACTTATAATAATATTTTAACGCTAACTAACCAATTTGGATTAAGGTCACCTATGTCTCACTTTTAGTGTACCATGCACCAATCAAATTAAGTATGTACATCTATAATTTTTTCTTTTTAGTCTAAATGAATGACACAAGAAAATTGTATTCAAACAATATTTATTTGAGCAGTTTTCGTTTTAATTTGACTTTTTTATATACTACATACCTATCATTGTTTATCCTAGTTAATTTGCAATTAAAATTGAATAAATGATTCATTTTATGAACTCATATCATTCAATTATTGGTCAATATTGTTGAATTGTGAATTGTATTTACAATATTATTGAGGTGTGAATTGTATTTATAATTTTAAAGGTATTATTTTATCTAATTTTCTTAATTTTTTTCTTTTATAAATCCCTAATTAATTAATTAGTTTTTACTCTTTGTGCTAAAGAAAAAGACAAAATGTTTTTATATAAAACTAGAAAAAAGGGAGAAAATTTACATTACCGCCATGACAAAACAAAAGGACAACCTAAAGAGTAGAAGTAACTTTTTTAGTGGGACTTGTCCGAATGGGCAGTCTATACGGCAAAAACGGCACAATTGTGAAAAAAGAAAAAATAATTGTGGCGGTCGCGACGTCCCGTTAGAATCTCCCTCTGACCCCCAAAATTCATATATAACGCACCTCTCTTCAACTATATTGAGCTCGCAGCAACATAGGAGAGAGAGAGAGAGAGAGAGAGAGAGAGAGAGAGAGAGTTATTAAAGCCACAAACTTTGATTAATGTGTCATATATGGCTTGAATGCTTAATACAAAATTAGCTTGTAATTTGAGTATCCACACAAACGACACTCAATCTCTTTGCTTCATTCCCAAACAGAGATTTTTAGGGGAAAAGAGCTTTCTTGGCTTGAAGAATATACCATCCCCTTCTTGTAAGTCTCATTCTTTTAGTTCTCTTTAGTTAAATTCTTCCTTTCTTATGTAGCTGTGTTGATGCTTTTTTGCCTTTTAAGGCCTTGGTTTAATAAAGTTAATTGCTTTTTGACATCTGGGTTTGTTTTTGGTACTTTATGGTCTTTGCTTTCCTTATGCTTTATCATATCTGAAGAGATCATTGATCTCTTTAATGGGGTTTTTTTTTTTGCTGTGAAGTGATTGATATTTCTTTTTGATAGGCAATTATATTAAATCCTTTTTTTCTGTTTCATAAAGAAATTTACACTTTCCTAATTTGATTCATGTTTCTCCTTTGGGTCTTAATGTTTTATCCTTTTCGAATAACTTTTTGCAATTGATATTTCTGCTTTTATTCTTCTTCTGGTTAATTCGGTTGAACTTTTAACATTTAAAGCAATTGAATTCTGTTTAGGGTAATCTCTTTTCTTTTTGCTACACACCTTCCTCTATCAATACAAAACGTGTCAGTACTTGCTAAAGCATTTTAAGTTTCTTATTCATTCCCAGAATAATGATAAATGATCATAAAGCATTTCTTCAATTTAATGAGCAGTTGAGAACCCAGTAGTTGTTTCCACTTTTGAATTTTCGTATTGAAATTTTTTTGATTTGTTTTTAATTATATAATGGCTTTGGGTTTGCAGAGTTAAGAAGAAAGAAAGGTGCTTGTTCAACTTGTTCAAGAGGTTTTCTATAAAAGGTTGTTGATTCTCTGTATTGCTTGTGGAGATTTCGAGAATGGGAGAACACTTTGCCTTGTTGGTAGATAGATTAATCACTGAATCAACTTTAGAAGCTGCAATTGAGAGCAGAAATAGATCATTGCAATCTGCGACTTCACCGGCTGATGACACGAAAGTTGATAACCCTTACCAGAAGGTCGTCTGTGGGAATATATCTACAGGGAAACTAGTTGAATGCAAAATATGTCATGATGAAGATGAGGATTCAAATATGGAGGTTCCTTGCTCTTGCTGTGGTAGCTTGAAGGTATAGTTGGAGTATTGCAAATAACTAACTTTAATTTCCTTTGAGATGTGAATTTGAATTTAATTCCTCCAAGTTAGATAGTATTATGAATTTCTGAATACTTTATACATCATATATTTGGGGTCAAAATATTATGTCTTCTTGGTGGAGTTATTTATTACTTCTAGAGTGTACTTCTAACCATTTAAATTAGTTGCTTTTGTAAACTATTGTGTACTTATGTTTTTTGAAAAATTTATTGATCTAATCTTATATTCTATTGGTTTGGAGTACCCCATCATCACAAAAGCAATGAATAGTTTCCGTGTCTTCTTAAAAGTCATTCAAAAAAAGGTCATTTTCACCTGCCTGGCATGGATATGAATTTCTCATTATCAATGGTCTAGGATATTAATTAAGTTATAAATTTTACTTGTTATAAGTGGGATGAAGATCATCTTTAGAATGATAATTTGGAAGAATTATTTACAAGAGTCCTCTTTGCCAACTAGACAAAGAATTGGAAAAGTGAAGTACTCTTTTTCATTGACTAGAGCTTGAGTACCCCATCATCACAAAAGCAATGAATAGTTTCTGTGTCTTCTTAAAAGTCATTCAAAAAAAGGTCATTTTCACCTGCCTGGCATGGATATGAATTTCTCATTATCAATGGTCTAGGATATTAATGAAGTTATAAATTTTACTTGTTATAAGTGGGATGAAGATCATCTTTAGAATGATAATTTGGAAGAATTATTTACAAGAGTCCTCTTTGCCAACTAGACAAAGAATTGGAAAAGTGAAGTACTCTTTTTCATTGACTAGAGCTTGTGAATCACGATTTTAACTCGTTTATTTAGAAGATTTTGTGTTCTATATTATCATCATGCAAAAATTTGTTTCATTAAATATTGCAACATAAGTATTCTTATGATTAACATGCAGCACTGTTATATATATGCTGAACCTCGTCCTAATGCCTAGTTAGCATCTTACCAGCCCAATTCACTCCCCTGTGTTTGATGCATCCTAGCTTTCAGATACCTGTGTTTCGATTTCTCTTGACTTGTGACTCGAAAATGAAAAAAAAAACCCTCTTTCCAACCAAAAAAAGGATGTTGGAAAGTTCAACTTATGTTTTCCTCAATATGTGGGTTCGTGTTCTTTTATTCTTTTTCACTTATATAATCATATTTTTGGATTAATATTCTTAACCTGCTGATGGTATCATTATGATTGAATTTTATTTGATTTTTTGATGGCAATATGAATACATTTTTATTTTATTTTTGTAGTATGCTCACCGCAGATGTGTACAAAAGTGGTGTAACGAGAAAGGTGATACAACATGTGAGATATGTCACCAGGTAAGCGATATCAATCACATATCAAATATTAACTCATCTAAGAGTTTTTATCATATCAAAGCTTAAACCTTTGCAATTTCTTAAGATCTATAGTGTTCAAATTTCAGCAATTCAAACCAGGTTATACTGCTCCTCCTCCCCTGTTTCAATTTGGGCGTATTCCAATGAACTTCAGGTGAAGAATGTTTTTGTCAAAATCTCCTTAAAATTTTCAACCAACTGATGTGACATTCAAATATCACTTTCTTAATATCATCAATGTAGGGGAAATTGGGAGATTTCAAGAAGGGATATAAATAGTCCTCGTATTATAGCTATGGTTTCAACTGACCAAAACTTCCTTGATCATGACTTTGATGAGTACTCAACCTCTACAACAAGAAGTCTCACTTGCTGTCAATCGTTCGCTTTAATTGTAGTAGTCTCTCTCTATCTAAAACTATTGTAATTAACACAGTTTCTCAGTGTTTTTAAGCTAACAATCGTCACTACAACGAAAATTGCAGACTTGAGAAGATTCATACTTAAATCTCTATTCTTCTTCATTTGATTTGGAAGTTTTCAGAATATATTTTGTTACTCACTTCACTGACTTTTAATGGCTTCTTCTCATTTGTTTCTTATTGCCAGTTCATGGTTCTTCTCATTTTAAGGCATACTATTCCCCTAATAATCAGTGGAGAAACTCAACACTCTTTCCCACTTATAATGGTAGACATTCTAGCATCCATTTTCCTTAACGAAGGTAACCATACATACCTGAATGCAGGACTTACCTTTTCCTATTTTTTCAGTTGATATTTCTACGAACGGCTGGGATTGTTCTGCCAATTTATGTTATGATGAGACTAGTGACTGCTGTGCAACGTCGCCGTAGCCAGCAGGTAAAGTTCATAATTCAATGGATTTTTTAAACGTGACACCATCTATTAAACTATCTAAGATAACTCATTTTATTCCATTTTCTTCTCGGATTTTATGGCATACAGGTACTTCCCATTTCATCAAGTTCTTCATCTGATGACGAAGCTGCAACGGTTAATGTTAACGCTACAGCCTCGACCCCATATAATTTGTGTTAATTGGTTTCATTATGGATACAGCAGCCAACACAAAGTTGGTGTGTGAATGAAGATTTCTGCACTCCACTAATTTAAGCTGCAGATAAAGTAGTAAGCAAGTTTGAAAACCATTTTCAAGAAAGAAGTTATAATTTACATAAGACAACAAAGGTGCTTGGAAAACACAGTTTGTTTCAGTATTTTGGCTAAGGAGTAAGGTCATAGGTTGTTCAAATATGGGCCTTACATCTGTACAGTTTTAAAAGGATCATACTGTATATATGCATATTATAGCAAGGAAATGCTAAGCAAGAAAAGAAAGATTCTCCAAAACTTTGCTAGTGATGTAAATTTATTATTTGTTCCGAAGGCAATACTGATTTAAGAGGCTGTTTGTACACAAAGCGTTTAAACAGAAGTGATTTGAACTTCTAGTACTCTTTTAAAGAAACTTCTAAAACACTGGTTTGTTTATTTCTACTTCTAGGATCTTGAAATAGGGCTATGGACACCAAAAAAAAAAATGATTTTAGGACCAAAAAGGAATAAAATAAAATAAAATTGTTAGGAGTGATTTAAAAACCCAGAAGGAACATTTTGTTTGTTAACTTACACATTTTTCTTAAAATCATCTTTTTTTAAAAAAAATTGTTGTCTAAAATCACTTTTAACATAACACAAACACAAGTGTTGTTTTATTTAGGCTTTTTTTTCTCATCTAAAACAATTTTTTTAAGTGCTTGTATTTGTTAAAGTACTTATTAAATAGTGCATTTAAAAGGATATTCTAGCATGCTTAATGAATTGAATCGTACAGGAGAAGCATACTTGTATTCTATCCAATAGTAGTATTTGTTTTATATATAGTCCATATATAATGTAGGATAAATGTACATAATTTTGTGGTACACTTCTTTAACAAAATGTTATATTTTAAGTGGTGTTTAATTTTCTCTATGTAGCTGTCTAAATATGTGTAAAAAAATTATTAGAATTTTAATATTTATTGTATTTTTATTTTTTTCAATTTTAAAATACTGATATTATTATTATTATTATTTAATTTAAGATGAATAAAAAAATTAAAAATACAAGATTTATTAATCTAAGTATTCAATACAATTTAAACTTAGACTCAATAATCTACATACCCTCGCTTTTTCTTGTGTAAAAATGCAGTTAAATTTCTCCATTAAATGCAGGATTAGATAGAAACTATACAGGTCAACAAACATGACACTATATTTGACCTCTAATCCATACACCAAACATGCTGTAATTGTAATGTTGAGTTTTTATTGATGAAGCCCACGAATACGAGGAAAGCTGATAAGGAAGACACTAAGATTCTCCAAGCTATGGAGGTTAAGCACCGATCTTTAAATAGGTATATGCTTTTATTAGAAGCTTGTGCTAGAAAAGCAAGCATTTGATAATCCACCGATCCAAAAAGTCTACATTTAGCATACCAGTTCTCACTTTTTTCCTAGGTGATTAAAACTTAGAAATGAAAAGTCACGAAACCTCAAAACCCTAAACTAAACTTACAATTGCTTTCCTCTTTGTGACGAAAACCATTAAGTTGTATAAAACCTATATGAGCTGCAAAATATAACAATTATTTTTCTCAATATTTTGGTCACTAGGCTTGAGCAAATCTCATTAAAAACCGAAATTTTAATAAAAATAAATAAAACCACATACTGATCTATAACCATTCCCCTTCTCCTTCCTGAAAAATTCAAGATTTTGGAAGAGATCTGTATACTTCATAGTAATAACTTGATGAGGTTACAGAGGAAGACCATAAGCGGGTGATTTATAAGGCTGTATCTGGTTCCCTACCCAGCCTTAATCCAACCAGCCCTGTTCATGGCTTTGCCGTCAGAACAGTTTTAGCTCATGTTTCTTCTTGGCCTGAAAATGTAGGGGAAATAATAAATAAGATAAACAAAATCCACCAGACAATCTCTTTCTCATGCTCATTTTTCCGCCCCCACCCCTTAAAAAATCTATACTTTTATTCTGTTTCTTTATCATATGTTCTTTAACGAGTGTAGTTGGTGTTTATACTTCCGACTCTTTTGCTGTGATCGCCAATATGAAGCAAGTGCTCCAAATGCACAGCTAGCAATAGCAATTGCCAAAGCAGCCCCAACAGGTACTACAACTGCATTCATACGGGCAACTGAATCTTCAACTGCAGCACTAGTCCCATCATTCGCCATAATGCCATTGTCTCTATAAAGAGAAACTAGTGTTTTTCCATAATAACTAGCCAAAAATTTAAACACTTCCTTGTTGTCCCACTTGATATCTTTGTTCGTTTGGTTATGAGAGAGATAACAAGAAGGGCAGAGCTGCCTTGGAGGCCAGATCATCTTGGGGAATTTGGGATCATCAGTTTTTAGTGCTGCTTCTTCTTTCATAAGCCTCACATTGACCTTATTATGTGCATTCCATAACCAAAGGGCCAGGTCACTGGCTTTCTTGAAGGGACTAGAAACACTGGAATAAGAAACAGTAACAATTCGTGAAAATCATGTTTATGAAGCTAAAACATTTATTTATTATTATTATGAATAGTTCTATTTACCTTGCACACATATCATAAAAGTGTTGCCGGCATTCCTCGCAAATAAAGAAGTTGTGCACAAAATCACATATTGCTATAAATGCAAATTGGCTCTCTCCATCCTCGATTCTCACACACAAGGAATGGATAAGAACCCACAACCCACAGCTGCAGATAAAAAAAAACAATTTGTATATTTATCCAGGCGAGAAGATTTTATATGATTGCTTGTACTACCATTATATATGGCCTACGTTTCATAGAGTTTGGGAAAATAAAAACAGAGAGAGAGTTTCTTGACACCAGACCAACAACTAGTAAAGCAGAGTTCAACAGGTAGAAACTTCAGCGTTTATTTTTCTTGAATTGCAGCATAACAAAATAAAATAAAAAATGTAATATAACATAATAGATTGTTCACTTCACCACTGACAAAGTAACAGAGGATTTTTCTTAAGGAAAAAAAAAATGTTTAATATGTAAAGATTACAGCAATTAACAAAAAATAAAGGATAAACAAATTCAAAATTTTACAAAATAAATAATTACCTAAACCCCCGAGTTTCATTCCTGCTGCCACGGCAGAACATCTGTATAGGAAGCCCAGAGCAAATTATAACAAAATTATAGAGAACACCTGTGAGCAATAAAAGAAAGAAACCAGAGAAATTGAGGGAGCACCAAGAGCTCCTATAGCAGGTGGTTATAATTTATAAAGATGTCTAGATGATTGAGACACCCAAACAAAAATCTATTTAATTATTTACTAACTCTAATTAGGACTCCTATACTTTAGAGCCTAATAGTGCCTAAGCAGTTCAACTTTTGGCAAGAATTTAATATGAGACCCAAACAGAAGAATTTACCACTTTGCCATCTTTTGTTCCAAATTCCAGGTAATTGTCAACTTCTGAACCTTCCAAGCTTCAGCCCCTCTGAGTCTAAATAAGTCTTCCATAATCCATAGAAACAATCCTCTCTGCTCTCCCATCTTTCTCCAGAAGAATTTCTTCCGTAGAGATTCTATTACATGTACCTAAATTCTCATCCATTCACAGCACGACTTAATAATCAGAGCTTCCAAAATTTCTCTTATACAAACAACCCCAATCCTTGTTATATCAGTAGAAGTTACTATCTGTACTGCAATATTACATTTCCTTCCTAAATTCATTTTTTTATCACCCAACCATATTGCTGACTCTTAGATATTTTAAAACCCCGTTATTATGTTAATCAACAAGTATTACATTCTCATTGTATAAGTAGGGAAAACTGAGTTGTATTTGGAAGTATAATCAAAAGTGCATAAGAAGATTCCAACAGGTGAAGCTTTCTTGAAGCATGGCTGTATGTCACATGATAATACAGCTTAAACAATGAGAGAACTATGCGCCTAGAGTTCAAAGCTTTCTAAGTACTTACCCAATTTCCATGAGGAATGTCTTTTCCACAAATCTGAAAATTTCCCATAGCACTCTTTCCACCATTATCTTGTTGTTTAACCAACAACATATTTGATGGGTATAAGTCATCGAACTCAACTAGTACCCCTGCACTTCCTTTTCGACACCTATTATGAATAATATATTATTAGAAGGTTATGGAATGGGGGACAGGGAAATAATTGATTTACCTCTTAGAAGGATGATGGGCTGCCAAAAGTTGAAGAAACTTAATAAGGGAAGCCCTGGTTTCAGATTTGATCATCTACCACACATACACATGGAATATGAGTTCAACGAATAAAACAGCGACAACAAATAAATAACCCCAAAAGTGGGAGGAAAACGAGTAAGGAACTAGAGACACAGAGAGCCTACATTGTGGTCCAAGATGATTTCAAATGCAGTGGCCGTTGCCTCTTCAACATCATAAACAGCTTGTGCAATCTTTCAAAATATTCATCAAAACGGTTAACGTCTTGAATTATCATAAATAAAGAAAGGATTATTATCAAACAGACTCTCTGGTTTGGAAAAATTACACTCTCCCCTCCAAAGTTTCATAAACTCTCCATTTTATGACCAAAAAAGAGAAATTCTCAAAAAATTCTCCATTTAGTCTCTCTGTTTCGGCACGGGGCAGGAGGGCCCCACAGGAGGTATTTTTTTGTGGGGGGTGGGGGTGGGGGGAAAGCACTGACAACTATTGTTGAATTGCTTTAACAAAATCACATTTTTTTAATAGTTTCTCGTAGCAGAGAGACCCAAATAGAGAGTTTCTTTTGACCAAAAAAAATAAAAATTAGTTCTTCTAAAACCTCATAAAAGAGTGTACTTTCGCCAAACAACAGCACATGGGTCTGTGTGACAATTACCCATAAATAATTGAAACAACCACAATTTGTAATAGTAAGTGAAAGCCCTGATGCACCTGTCCAGCGTCTGATACATTTGATATCAAATGCTCATTTTCAAATTTCTCATCATCCAAGCCATATGAGCTGTAAAAGTTAAAATCAAGAAGCAGAAGCTAAGTTGAAAAAATGCTTCTGTTTTCCAAAATACCAGATAGTAAACCAGTATCCATCTTGTATAGATAGACAAATAGCAACCAAAAGAAAGAAAACTTATGTTTCAAACATAACCCACCAATTTACGACCAACAAGATCCATAGTGCTATATAATATAATAAATTAACATCCAACCTGAGTACAAAGACAAATAGCAACCAAAAGAAATAAAACTTATTTTTTAAACATACACAGCCAATTGTCAAACAAAAAAAACAAAAACTGCAAGGATTTACTTCTGGTCAATTTTTTTCTGCAAACAAATTTATTTAGATTCAAACTGTTGCTCTCGTTATTGGATACAATGACTGGTTCTGATATATATAGTACTTTCATTTCATGAAAACAAACATGGTGCTCATAAAGAACACAAAACACAATGAAACATTTTTTCATTACAATGAACGAATATAGCACAGAAGCAAATTAATTATTACTCACTGATGATGTGCAACATTACCCTAAGATATTTTTTAAAGTCAAGTGGAAAGAAGGGGAAAACAAAAGCAACCAATAGACTTGCATTAAATACCTGGAAAAGCTTCAAATCTAAAATTACAAAACATGAGGCACATCTTAAACTTTCCACTTGAAGAATGTGGACACTAGGTATCTCATTGCAAAGTAGTGGCCAAACATACCTGCCCATCTTCCTATTGATCCAATTGAGCAACCTCTCTGCTGTACGTCCATCATCAATTACATGTATTTCACTTTTCTCTAGTTTATGTTTTGAAGCACCAACCACAAATTTGGAAGGAGGTCCCCAAAAAAGCATAGGATAATGATCCAGAGAAAACCTATCACAGAGCTTAGTGTTTACCTGTGCTACCAAACAAGCAACAAAAAAATTTCTAGTTACCAAGACATGCTTTCCAATGTGTAAGACTTCAGGCAAGAACTACCTGATTCAAAATAGAAAGCCACTAGCTAAGAATAAATGTAATTCAGGAGCTTTTTATTCATTTATTATTGAAATTGTTCTCATTTTTCTTACCATTACCATATAAAGAATTATTGCTGTTATCAGATTATTTAAGATGCTATAGAAATAGGAATCCTATTATTATAATTGGAAAACAAGATTTGTCAGAGTTTTCAGATTAATCATGGTCCCCTATTATGTCCAATCTATACCTCTGTTGTCTTCTACAACCCCTAAACCCATTTTTCCCCTCTCTCTAGTTTGCTTCTTTCCTATTCTACATCACTATCACATAGTGGTAACTACGATGTTGTGACACCATGGAGATAGGGAACAGATAACAACCAAAAAAAGAAGAAAGTAATAGGAAATGATGTCAATCAAGCAAATATAACTAAATAAGTTTTCTTTTTGTTAAATAAGAAATACTTTAATCCTAAATTGCTTACATAGTCAAGAAGCTTGTTAATCATAGAATGAAAGGGAAGGGAAATGCCAAAATTTAAGGAAACCATATCATCTGAAGAAATTTAATAACAGCAGATGGACAGCTGAGTATAAACACCTTTGATGCACAGTCCACCCTTGTCATCAATATGATCCCTGGATGCACTGCATCTGGTCCATTAAAAAGCCTTGCTACTTTTTCATAATGGGGCTGCAGATTTACATGCAACTAAGAAGGAAGATGGTATCATGATTAAAAAATTATTAGATAAAAAATCATGGCTATAATACCTTGTAATTTCTGCATGCTGGGCACCTGCAACAACAGTAATAAACAAATTGTTTAAACTTTATGGGATATAGCATTATAAAAGCTTCAAATATATGCTTAGATTTTAAAAGAAATTAATGAAACCTATCTAGAAAAGGAACACTCTTGTCTAAGAGGTGAAGTAAAACATAGGTTGAATTTTATCCATATTAACAGAGCTTTTGTCATGATACCAGTTGACTTTTGAAATTTATGCAGCTAGTCCATAAATAAAGGGAGTGGATGATAAATTTTTAGGTACAAACAGAGAAATAAAAAAAAATGGAAAAATATAAACAATAATTGAAAAGGCCAGAGAAATTAAAATCTCGGACTCTCTTGCCATGTAGAAATTTTGAACAATGAGAAATCTTAAAACAAATGCAGCACTATGAAATTCAGTTATATGTTAATAGTTTCAAAGGTTATTGAATCTCAGACTTGGAACGTACATTTCATAGAATCTCTTATCATAGGCATTAAAGGTAATACCCTAAATGCATATATACACATAGTAAGTTAATATACATCAATCATCTCATATCAGTCTTAGACTAAAACATAGCACGTAATGATCCAACCAAACCATGACAAAACAATCTTACAATTCATTGTTCATAAACACCAATCTGATGAGCATAAAAACTTGGCTAAATTATGATGAAGCAAAATTTCTTGAAAGCATTAAATTATCCAAAAAAAGCCTCAAGAAAACAGTCCTAAATGCAACAATTAAAAATGTGGCTACACTGTGGCTACACTCAGTATGTGCCAAAATCAAGCGAAAATGATTAATAAAACAATTAAAAGGATTTTGAGTTTTGAAGTATCACATCTAACACTGATATGTACTTGGATAATGTAACAGCAGATTTCCTAATAAACAGAACCCATTTAAAAACTAAAACCATTAGGCCTTACTTTATTACAAGATATTCCATCATTGAACAAGTACTCACATGCAACATTTTCCATACCAGCAAGTTTGTCAGAAAACCCTAGGGTTACTGCTCAACATCAGCAGAAAAATGAGTCATGAAAAAATCCAGTAACCAGGGACAGAGTCTATCTTTTTTTCTTCTCTACTAAAACTGTTATTTTATATCTCAGTCCCTATTCCCTAATATGTTAGTAAGAATCCTTCAAGCAGGCTTTCTTACATCTTAAGATATCAGGTACGTTTCTGAACCAATAGTGGAAAGCATAAAATTTACAAGTGAAACAAAATATTATAGCTTATTTCATGCAAGACAAAGAATACTTCCAGAACATAAAGAATTGGAAAAATATATATTTAAAAGTAGAAGCCTTCTGTAGCTTTTGTTATATAACCATATATCTAAAGTTCATTACCAAGCAACATTCTTCTTTATCAAGATTGCATATGTAATCTACTGTTTTTTTTTTCAAAATAACTTTTCCATAATATGCAGTAACTTCTAGGAAAAATACGTCAATCAAATAAAGCTGCTGCACAAAATCAATATAGAAGCAAAAAACATATACTCAAAATCCAAGTGTCTTAAACCAAAAGGCTGATATTTCATATTATTTTATAAATTAAAGCCCTCTAACACATAATACAAAGAGGAAAATTGGACTGCTTCTTCAAAGCTCGCAACAATTTATTTATTTATTTTTTTACGTAAACCGTAAAAGTTAACTAGGATTAGCAGCGATTACAATACAAAGAGAGGATAATCCAAAGAGAAATGATAATATCACACAAATTTTCCCTCACTTTTGCACATATGTCTCTTATATTGTGCCATGTGTTAAAATTAATTTGGAAATTGGAGAATTAATTCGTTTTTTCTAAATAATAGTGACATGTGGCACAATATAAAGGCTGTGGGTACAAAAGGTGCAAATTTATGTATCCTTAGCATTACTCCTAATCCAAACTAAATAGAAAGCTACAGTATGTGTTTAGATACACCCTGTAGAAATTGGGAAAATATTTAAAAGAGGGACCTTTAATCAGTGCTCCACACATTGGAGCACTTGGATTAGCTCTACAGTATTTTCTGCAATTGTCACAACTCACAAATTTAGGACAAAGAGAAACTAAAAGAGAAACCAAGTGGTTATATAGTTTTCCACAACTCAACAAAACAAACTCCTAAATAACTTCGATATGTCCCCTTCTTATTCCGTCTCTATCTCTATCATGGATCAACAATGTCAGTCAAGTTAACAATAATTCTTCTACTTTTCTACCTAAAAAACTCAATGATAAAGGGAGAAAATTCACATAATTTAAATAGCAAAAACGCGGGCTTTAAAATCTAAATTTCAAAAAATGGGAATGACTCACCAGTTTGCAAAGAATTCAACAACGGCAAAACTTGCAGGTGTGTCCTTGAGGACTGAATCGAAAATTGTGGCATTTAAATCAACGACGTAATCATGAGGTTCATCTTCTTCCTTGTTGATTGCTCGGAGGATCGAGCGTGATCCCAAAGAAGTAGATGATAATTGGTAACTCAGCAATAAAAGGTTTAAAATCAGAACCCAAATTTTTTGAGACATTGAATTAGATCAACACCAGACGAAATTAGGGTTTTTGTTTGTTTGACATGACATCAAAGGGAAGTGTTTGGATCGTACCGTATGGATATCATTTCAATAACTTTTAATATTTTTACAACTATAATTCAACCATAACAATTTATAAATACTATTATAAAATCAGTATAAAAAGTATCAGAGGACTGAGTAAGTTATTAGTTTTTTTTTTTTTTTTGGTTGCTGAATAAGTTTTTAGTTATTTGTATAGTACAATAATTTTGTTTATAGAATTGTAGGAAAAAAAGATTTATGTTTTTTCTTGAGTAATTTGGTTTTATAATTTATAAGTTATAAGTTATTAATTTTATAATTATTAAAATAAATATTTTTAATTTATAATATTAAATTTGTTATTTGAGGTATTTTTTGATTCGATAATTATTAAGATTTTTTGAAATGTATGATTAATTTTTATACGTACTTAATTATAGAATTAAACTATTATGATTTTTCCACAATTTTTCGGTGAAAAAGTTTTGCTACTTTTAAATTTACTTCTTTTTAATGAAATTTCTAGCTTGTTTATTTTGGTAAGGAAATTATGGGAACCTCTAAATCAAGAACTATTATTTGGTCAACCTGATCCATATTAAACGATCCAAACTAATTAACACGGAGAGAGGATTTTTATTTTTTATAACAGAAAGAGAAATGTTGAGAAGTGTAAAAGGAGACAGAAAATAAATAATACATTAGCTTACACCAAAATGAAACATTATTTACCTTTGATATTAAAAACATTAGGAACAAAACTATTGGTATAAAACTTGTAACAAAAAAGAGCACCATAAATTAGTTCATATATCTCATAATTTAAAAAATGTGTTATTTTTATTGTTTTGAGTTTTATATTTTAGGAATAACGCTATACATATAATTTTCACAAAAAATTAAAACAAAAACAACAATCCTATCTTAAAAAAAAGGTATTATATTATATAAAATAAAAGAATGCTAAAAATAACTCCTAATGATAATATTTTTGGAATATTTAGTTAAGATTTTTAATAAAATTATTAGATAAAAACCCAAATCTTACTTAATAATAATCATTCTCTTAAATCCCATTTTTCAGATAACATTACATATTTAAATTTATGTATACGTAATATTCCTCTTTAATGTTAAGATTAAGACTCCATTGAATTGAAAAACAAGTGTCATGATTAGAGGAGGAAGACGGGAAAAAAGAAGAAAGTATACTTGTTATTTTTCACTTGTTATAAATTATTAGCTCTTCTTTTTTTAAATTTAAAACAAAAAAACAATCACTTTGAGTTAAGATTGGACAGAAATAAACTAGATTCTATTGGAAAATTGAATTGTTTCAAACAATTTAATTTGATATTCTAACTGATTTAGTATGATTCCATTTATAAAAATTTTAAATTATTCAAGTATATTGGACCATTTAAACTGTTACGTTGATAATTTGCATTTTATACATTATTATTCAACTTGGTATTTCTAAGTTCAAAACCTAAGCATAACAAAAAAAAAATTAATTGTTTTAACTCAAAGTTGATAAATAAATAAAAATGTTATTACTATTGGGAGAACTATGTTTCTGGTAAAATATGTTAATAATATACCAAAAACTAACTAATTACCGTTTAATTAATAATAACAAAATTATTTTAACACATTTTAGTCTTTATATTCTAGACGTTCTAAACCAATTTTAATGGTATGATCATGTTCAATTTAATACATATACATAATTTAATTTAATTATATACATATACATATACATATACAATTTAATACCAACTTAAATGTGAAGGCCCGAGCTTTGTCTTTTCAACTTGGATCGTATCAGTTTGCTTAACAATTCATGTTATCCGTTTTATCTACACACTAGCCCGAATCGATTAAAGAGAGAACACAATTGAGAATTAACTGTAAATAACCTTAAAATCGAGTCAAGATGCGTTATTAAAGATGAAAGAGAAAGAAGCAACTCTTTCTAGAATAATTTGCGGTAGAGACGATCACAAGATTGTTCAGCATGTGCTCGATAACATACTCAACATTAAAATGTCGAAAAATTAATCGAACTTCTTAAATTATTTTACTAATATAGTAGTACAGACAAATCAAATTACTAAATAAGTGCAAAGAGTTTCCTGTGGCCATCAAACTTCTTATGAAACCTACATGTTAAACCTTTATGTTAAGCCTCAACATTTGATAACAACAATTCATGATATGTTAAGCCTTTACCTTTACCAACTAAACATTTGAGAACCACTAATCATATTTTAAACCTTTACAACCTCAACATTTGAGGTGCAATGCAATGCAACGAGTGAATGATCCATCATTTCAAATCAAAAGGGCACGATATAAATAATAAAAAATAACTCTTTGATTTTCAATTAACAAATCTCATTAAAAAAAAATTAATATTTTATGTATCTCATTTGAATACAAATATACGTTCATTATGATTATTATGAGTTCTTAAATTATAAATGCATACACAGTTACATTTTGTGCATGCATGTCTATAATTTCTTAAATATTACATCTATTATTTATCAAGAAATAAGAAATGACACGTAACCCTCCTCTCACCAACCCAAGCCCACCACAGAATGCGACATTCATGGTCCAATATTAAAAACATTGAAATTTGTTTAAGTTCTTGCACATCTATCATGAATTTATCCTCGTTAATTTTGTAACTCGATTGCAAAAATTGTCAACTTTTATTGTTGCGACTCACACAATTAATACGGTCCCTCTTAACAAAAATTCTGACTCCGACCCTGGTTTGAGCTAGAATCGGAACTTACTTGACAAATACCCAGCCGTTACCACATCAATGAATCTTCTTGGGCAATTTCTAATCAAAACATCAGTTTGTGAGAAACTCGGTATTTGTAAATAAATAGAAAAGGGATATCCTGCCCCTGGTTCCATTCCCTCAGTTTATCTTAAAAAGATTCTTCAATTTAAGAACCAGCCTCCAATCATCGGTTGTCAGATCATCCTGAATAATTGGGGGAAAATGTGTTAAACAACAGTAATTGAATCATCAATAAAGAGAAGGGTATGCAGAACGTGAACGTACTCGGTAATTAGTCTTTAGAACATCAATTGATTTTCTTGAGATATGACTGACAAGTTCATCATCAAGGTCAAAATGCCTGCCGTACATTTTCTGTTGCTCATCTGAATTGGAACCCACAATCTGCAGAAGCAGATGAAAATACAGACATACGGTTAAAAATTGTTATTCTGAACAGCATAAAAGGTTACCAATTTATCAACAAGAATCTACCAAAGTTTTGCATGCTCTTCACCCTCTCTCACACATAAACACTGGAAGCAAAATTATATTAAATATACACTCTCTGGATGTGGAGCAAATTCCCCAATCTCATTCGATGATCAAGCAAAATTATATTAAATATACAAAGAACTAGCTGGTCCTTGTTTGGTTTTGTTTAAGTAGGATTTATTGTGTCATTAAAGTTTATATTGTTGGTGTCCTATAATATCAGTGATGAGTATGACTTTTTTACTCTAATTCATTTTTTTATTTTATTTCTTAACAACGAAAGAATTCAATAGAACATCATATCAATTATCGAATTAACTTGACATACCTTAATGGCTACTTTCAACCCTTTCTTGGCTGTATCAACAGGTTTATGATTATTTTCGATTGAGGCAATACGACCAATGTCAATAAACTCTCCTGATGTTGAAGGAACACAAATTGGAGTCCCGACCTGTATCAAAAGGGGAAAGAATAAGAATTCATCTAGCTGGTCAATTTAACCATAATTACTGCAAGAATCTTGTGTATAATCAAAGTTCAATTTTGACTCCAGAACTAGCAAATAGTCACTGAAAACACAAAGCATAGCACTCTCTAGCACTATCTTACGGTCAAGCTCAAAAGAATGTAACTACTAAAAGGTTAAACAACTAGTAAAGGTCAAACATAATATTAGTCTAACAAATAAAGACTTTTTGTTGACAATATCTCACAACAAAGTTATACGCACATGTCCTGATAATCCATGACACATCATTATCATGCCAGAACATGAAACATATCTCACAACAAAGTTATACGCACATGTCCTGATAATCCATGAGACATCATTATCATGCCAGAACATGAAACATCAAGGAAAGATGCCACTAAAAAAACGTCACTTGCAATACCTTAGCAATGCCCTCAAGAATATCAACCCCCAAGACAATTGGATCCTTTTTGTTGAAAATACAATTGGGCAATATCTTAAGAACGCATGGGAAAACCACTTCATCAGCAGCTTCCTTCTTCTTTTCCTCCTTGAGATTGTCAATATAAGCCTTAAACTGATCAAATAAGTGATAAATGATATCAGCAATGAATATCTTAACGCCCACATCCTCAGCAAGTTCCCGAGCCTCTGGTGTCACTTTAACATCGAATGCTAATATTGTGGCGTACTCCTTTTTCTTTTCTAGCATCACACCAGCCTTCATGACATCCTTCTTATGCACTGGGCCTATGCTTATACCACTAACAGGAATTTTCACTTCTGGTGACTTCAAAAACTCAAGCAACGCTTCCAAGGAGCCCAACGTAGATGCTTGTACACAAACCCCTTCACCACTCTTGTCAATCCTGTTCATAACAGACTCCATGTCTTCCACAGCCACTTTCTTGATATCATCTAAGTCATCCTCAGGTCTTACAACATATAGAGCAGTGCCAGCTATGGCATGCTCAAGGCCCTGCATTGGACATTATTAGAAACTCAAGAAATCACACAGAAAGAATCCAGAAGCTACATAACTCAAAGGTAAGGAGAAATGAACCTATACTTCAGTCTTTAATTTACCTGAGCTGTAATCTTAATCCCCTGTGCAGCCTTGATCTCCTTATGATGTAAATATGAACCCTAACATCAAATAATGACCGAAACATTAGCAAAAGAACACAACTCATGAGTTAGAATAATACCCATAGAATAAATTCTCATAATTAACAGTGGCACCTTTCGAAAAAAAAAGAGAAGCTAAACTACACCACTGGTCCCTAACATTTATCACTTTTAACACCTTGATCCCTTAACAAATTTTTTGTAACTTTTGGTACACTAATATTTCATATTTAATAATTTTAGTCCAAATTTAAAGATAATGCAAAAAATAAGTTTTTTTAACACGCTAGTTCTGACTGCTACAGTATAATTTAGTCTAATTTTTAAATTTGAACGTGTTGAGTAATGAAAAGCTAGTCGGCGAAAAGTAACGAAAATTTTGTTAAGAAACTAAAGTTTTAAAGTGATAAAATTAGTGGATGAAAATTGTGGTTCAGCAAAAAATTAAGAAAATGTTCAACACAAGGAACATGATGCAATTGATAAATAAGCAAAAACCCGTATTGCATAGACAACTCACAAGCACCCAAAAATGGTAACAGTAACATTATCCATCTCAGATAATTACATCCAGACATCCAGTGAGTGCACCAAACCAGCCAATCACATCTCCTAAACATATATATATATATATTTTGGAGAGAGGGGAGGAATGGGGAAAGGCAAAATTGACCCCTACAAACCATCTAGAAGGCAAGAAAAGGCAGCACAGATCCTCAAGCTAATAGCAATGCTGAATGTCTTATGCAAGCAGTTGTTTCTCAAAGCCCTGATGGAATCAGTAGTAACAAAATGCCTTGAGATGCTTCCAACAGTTATAACGTTTGGATTACACTTTTTTGTTATTGATATGATGCAGAAGAAAGACAACCAACATATAGAAAGTGGAAAGGCAATCCTCTAAAGACAAAATGCATGCAATACAAAAGCACGGCTCCACATCCAAATGGAACCCTCTATATATAAAGTTCGGATAAGTCCATTTTCCACTTTTAATTTGCAAACAAGCAATATATACCAATCATAATAAAGGAGTTTTGTTGCACCATAAGAAATTATGTACAGCAGAAATATCAACAACTTCCAAAAATGGGCTTATGAAGGGACATTTGGACCATGCTATTGTACATGTATGGCTTATAAATAAAGAATTTTCATGGAATAAATAGGTTATTGGGTGGAATAAATTTTCATGGAATAAATAGGTTATCAGGTGGAAAATGAACTACAAATCAAAGGCAGTTTATGTGGCATTACTAGTTACAGCTATATAAAAAACCAAATTAGATTTATGGAGGGAAACATAGAGAACTAGGATACAGCAAACCTACAGCATGTACTGATTGGATTCATAGATAAGCTAAAAAATAAATCTTGAACATCTTAAGATGAGCTTTACAAACTTATGCCAATTCAAGTAATTATTGGTTGGTCTTGGTTGTCTTAGAACTCGATGGCATAATGTTCAATACCAATCACACAATGTATAAGTGAGAAAATTACAAGAAAACTTCAAGAAATATAACCTTTATTTGTCCAAGTTCAGCCAATAATTTCTCTAATGTCCACAGAGAAAGAACTGCAACTTAACAAAATGCCCACTTCTTTTTGTATAAGAAACTTAACCATGTGAACTAGAATACCAGAAAATAAACTGAGCTGACAAACCCAAAATGAGAGCAGTGAAATGGAAGTTTAACCCATGATTAACATATAGGAGAGAAAGGGCTCCAAGAGAAATAAATAGGATTTCTTCCCTAGCAGTAACGCAATCACGACATGATGAACATACAACCAAGACTTAATGACCCATAAAGATACAATTATCTGACAGGGAATATATAATTGTAGAAAAGCTTACAGCTTGCATAATTAAGGTCGAGTTTAGCATGAGTAGTGAAGCTCCAATTTAAATAAACACTGACAAGACTGACATTAGAAACCAGTTTAATTAAGTGAAAGACTTAGGAAGTTCACTCATGAAAGAGCTCATTAGGGCAAGAGTAATGAGGCTCCAATTTATCTTCATTTGTCAATTTATGCATGAATCAGATTACTAAGTTTTCAAAGAACCAGCAACAACACGGGCAAAAGATCAAGTACAAAAAATATATATGAAAATAGAAACAAGAATACCTTAACTCGGAGTTCTTTCATAGGGTGAGGTGTTAATAATGCTCGAATAGTTGTAGCAATTGGTCCCTGTCATTAGAAAGATATTAGTCACAATTACACTTATGGTACATTTCTAAATTAATGATTTACTGTATGTAAAAACATGAGACAAAAAGACTACATTGCAGGGAAAAAGGGTTTCAACTTGCCTGCATTCCACAAACGACTATTTGATCTCCTTCATGAAGGACACCATTCACTAAAACAACATCAATAGTTGTCCCATGGCCTTCAATAACCTTGACCTCCAAGACAGTACACTGGAAAAAGAAACAAGACAATTAGATATTTCAAATAAAAAACTTCTTAATGCATTCTAGTAACAGAGAACACAGGGATCAAACACATACCTGTATTTCATCACTGTAGGTAAGCTTTTCAACCATAGTTTTCTGAGTCCACTGAACCAATAATAATAACATATCTGGAATGCCTTCACCACTGGAACATCCAAAAATCCGAAGTAGCATCAAAACCATTTAGAAGAAACAAGTTAAACTAATTACAGAAATGCCATGCAAATTTCAAGATTTGTACCTAATGGCACTGGTAGGAACAATACTGAAGGTCTCACCCATTTCTTTGTTTTTATAGTAGAGCTCAGTGTTTAACCCCTGCTCTTTGAACTGAGTAATGATCTGATGGACAAATTTGAAAGATTAATCAAGACAATAAAATTGTCAAAGCTCAAAATTGGAATTTGAAAGAAAAAAAATGAAATGCATATAACCTGAGTGAGCCTCGTGTTGAACTCATTCTGAACATCCTTTGATTGTCGCTTCATTGCCTTCAAAATTGGTGCATCGCGGCAGGTTTCCCAACCATACAGCCTATCCACCTAAAAAATTTGAAAACACAAAACAACTTAATTTGTATCAATAAGGAGAATAAAATTGCTTTATGGGTAAAAGAAAAAAAAATAAAAATGTTAATTTACCTTATTCAGTGCAACAATGAACTCAGTATTTCTCATTTTCAAAAGATTGAGTGACTCTATTGTCTGAGGCTCTAACCCGTGCATAATGTCAACAACCAAAATAGCAATATCACATAGACCTGAACCCCTTGATCGTAAATTCGTGAATGATTCATGCCCAGGGGTATCAATAACCAATAGACCTGGAACCTTCAGCTTTGCATCAGCTTTTAGCTCCTTAGTTCTCTCACGTATGTTCTCTGCAGGAAAATATGTTGCGCCAATCTGCTGAGTAATACCTCCAGCTTCACCTTCCTGGACGTTAGTGCGTCGGATAGAATCCAAGAGTTTGGTTTTTCCGGTATCTACATGACCCATAATGCAACAGATAGGTGAACGAAGATTCTCTTCACTCTGCTTGGGCGTAGCATCTGAATTTTGTGCTGCTTTTTTCAAGACAGCATTTTTTTTCCTGTTATCATTATCTACAACTTCAGCTTCATTTTGCTGTTTCTTATTTTTGACATCCTGCACTTTACCAGGTTGAGAAGAAACAGTTTTCTTGGCATTAACTGCAACAGACAAGTTAAATATAAAAATATGAGAAACATTACACACAATTTATGATAGAAAAGGGTCCTCTGAAAATAAAATTCCATGAGTTCGCCATTTGGACCATTAACACAAGCTCTTCATGAGAAACAAAAAAGAGAACAAATAAGAGTTCTACAACATTCTACCTTTGATTGAAATTAAGATGTACTTTCAAGTAGTTAACCTGAATAATTCTTAACAAAACATATCGGTAGAGCAGAATTATAAACACATTTAAAAACTTCCAAGTTACATTAATTAACATATAGAAGAACTCAACAGAACGATAAAAGAAAAAAAAATCAAATAAAAATGCAGAATCTCAATAACACTGCAATTAAGACAAATCTAACAATCTTAAAAGAGATTGTAATATAGAACCGCTAGTAGATACAGTCATCACCTCCACTGGCAAAACAAGTTTCACAAAAAAATAATTAAAACAATTGGAAGGAATGAACATAACAAAATTGTCTATTAATCAGAATAAAACAAAAATAAAATAAATAGCCTGTCAATCTGGAAGGGCAAAAAATCTAGGATTTTAATGCAAAATAAAATGTTGAGCAAATAAACATCTGGTTCAAGTGTAACGAACCACCTTCAGTTCCATCCTTGGCCCACTTGTTTACAATCCCATCAAATCATGGCAATAATTCAGAAGTATTGATTCCAAAGAAAAGCTAAAATATACTTCATCCAGTACATACAAAATTAGGCAAGCCATAAAAAAAATCAGTTATAGAAAACATGAAAAAATAACCACCTGCACTCTGAGAATCTTCAGGCTCAGAGTCAACTTCTTCATCAGCAAATGCATTATTAACAGAAAGCTTGACCACAGCATCATCCCAGCTCTTTGCATCCCATTCATCCTCATCATCATCTTCTTCAATTTGATTCTCTATAGCATCCTCTACAATTTCAGATTTATCTTCCACATCCACTGATTCTGTTTCTTCAACCTTTTCAGTTTCAAGGGAATCCAACTCTTGTGTAGTGTCTTGCTGATCTTCCTTATCCTCTGAGGTTTCCGTTGCCTTATCACCTCCATTTGCTTGATGAGGAACAGGTTTTGACTTCTTTTTCTGATAAAGAGGTCGTTTAGCCGGTGCACCATTCTCAGGAGTAGGAACAGCCAAACCCGCACTGGTAAGGAATTGGTTTCTCATTGCCTCACGCCGACGGACTTCTTCCTTCTGCTTTGCAGTTAAAAGCTTGCCTTCCTGTTTCTTCTTTAGAAGCTTTTCCTTTTCCCTTTCCTTTTTACGACGCCTAGCCTCTTCCGCTTGCCTCTCAAGTTCTTCCTGCCTCTTCTTTTCCTCTTCTTCCTTTCTCAATCTTTCCTCTTCCTCCCTTCTCTTCCTTTCCTCAAGTTCTTTTCGCCTAGCAAGTGCCTCTTGCATCTCCCTAACATGCTTTGGCAATTTCTTGTCTAAAGCTTTACCCTTTGTTTCATTCTTCTTGGTCTCTGTTGTTTCATTTTTCATTTCTTCTGGTTTTTCCTCCACTGCTGCAGCAGCCGCCACTGCCGCTGCCTTTTTCTCCTTTTCCTTCTCTTTCTTTTTCTTCTTCTTCTTTGCTGCAGCAGAATCTAAAGTCTCCTCTTCGCCTTCTTTCTCGCCTGAGCCATCAATGAGGCCAGATGGTTCAGGTTGATCAAGAACCTTCTCTTCCTCCTTCGGAGGAGCAGTGGGCTTTGATGTAGGACCTTCACCAAGCTCGGCAAGAATCTTATCTAAATCATCCTCTTCTTGAACAGTCCTTCCACTCTTCTTCTTCTTCTTTTTATTTTTTGAAGTTTCTGTAACCTCTTCCCTCTTAATAACTTTTGATTCATCAACTCCAACAGCACCAGTTCCCAAGCTCGTTTGTTCAAGTATGGGTACATCTGCATTCTGAACACCAGTATCTTCATTCAATTCAGCAAATACACTACCTCCTTTCTTCTTTGAAGATTTCTTCTTACCTGAAAACAAAATAACAGAAGCCTCTTCATCATGAAGAGTCGGTTCAACCACAGAAACTTCATCATTTACATCATCAGGCAATGCTGCGGCGAATGAATTACCCGCACTCTTCTTTAAAGCTTTGGATGATTTCTTTTTCTTACCTGAGAAAGCAATTGGTTCGGCATCCTCAAGTTCATCTTTCTTTTCATCCTTATCTTTATCCCCATCATCCAAGGCATCAAAACCAGCATCTGTAAACATACTCCCAGCCTTCTTGCTTCCTTTGGACGACTTCTTCTTCCCCGTGAACTCAATAACTGGAGCATCACTATCATCATCATTAACTTCTTTGTTCCCATCAATCACCTCTCCAACATCATCATCGTCACCATCATCATCAATAGCATCAAGAGCTGACGCACTAAACAAACTACCACCATTTTTCGTCTTCCCCTTTGAAGACTTCTTCTTACCTGAAAAGCTCACAGCAGGAGCATCTTCCTCGTCACTCTGACCTCCACCAGTCAACTCTGATTTCTCCTCATTATCATCATCACCATCTTCAACCTCAGCCTCATCCCCAAGCAATCCAAAACTCGAAGCACCAAACGCACTATTCCCTCCACCCTTTTTCGACTTCCCCTTCTTCTTACCAGCAAAAACCACCTCTGTAACATCATCCTCATCCTTGGTAGCCATCTCTACACCATCGTCGTCAGAATGTGGAGCTTTTGAGCCACCTTTTTTCCCCTTCTTTTTAGCCTTAGCAACCACCATCCCCTCCTCAACTCGGGGCTCCTCTAAAAGTTCAGTACCAATAGAATACTCGTCGTCGTCAATAAGCACCGCCTTCTTTTTCGATTTCCCAGAAGCAATAGGCGGGTTTAGGTTCTCATCGTCTCGTAAACTCGGCTTTTTCCGCCCCATCGAAGTTTCGAAGAATTGAACCGATCGTACAATAAAAAACCTATCTTCAAAACCCTAGTCACAAATCAATGAAGAAAAATCAAAACCGGAGATAATACAGGTATTGAACTATCCCATCAGCCAAATATCAACTCATTGTTTGAATCAATCTCAGAATAAACATCAGAAAAATCATAAATTAAACTTAATATATTGTTCAAAATAAATGAAACTTAATATTTTATTCAAAATAAAAGAAACTTAAAATCAAGATTATCCATGCCAAGACAGAGAACCATAAAGAAATATTGAAGAGTAAAAGAAGAAGAAGCAGAAGTGATGTAAAGATTCACGCCTCTCACGAACCAATACACTGAGGGACACGAAGGCGATCACTGGTTAGGGAATAGTATGAGAGATAAAATTGTCTGCCCCTTAACAGAAGGAAAACAAAAAAATTGTCCTCCGCCGCCTCTTAGAAATGCAAAGTAAGGCCGAAATGATCACCCCAAAAGGCCAGATGCTTATTTATTCCTGCAAGTTGGTGTTGTCAACTTTCCTATACGGCTCTATCGAGTGGAAAATTACGGACAAAATTTGAAATTTTTAAGGATATAGAAAATTAAGTAGCACTGTATTTTAGTAATTTTAATTTCATAATTTAATTATATTAGTCTATTTTTTAAAAAATTATATATTTTAATCACTTTAATATTATATTTTTAAATATTTTAAATATTTTTTTATAATTTTTTATTTTTAAATATTTTTTATAAAAATTTAAATTGTATTGAATTAAAATATTTGTAAAAGAATAATTAAAACAATTTTAAAAAATAAAATAATTAAATCATTAAAATAAAAATAATCAAAATAAATATAAATATAACTCAAATTAAAATAAAATAATTAATATATTTAATTTACTTAAGAATATCCTAAGTGCATTTTTTTTCTATAAAATTTCATTCTAAGACAGATTAAAGGATTATGCTTCGTATTTTTAAATCCCCAAATTAGAATTTTTTTTGCTATTTTAATATTTTTTTTATATATTTAATCAAATTCAAATATTTTTAATTAAAATTAAATTTCATCTTATAAATTAAAAAAATTTATTAATAAAATATAATATTATAATTAAAAATATATTTTATTTTAATTATTTAATAATCATTAAATAACTAGTCTAATTATATCTATTATTATTTAATTAAATTTAAAATTTATTATATAATTATAAAATATTTTTATTTTAAAATATATAATATATAATTAAATATATATTTTTCGTTTGCAAAGAATACTTAAAAATTCACTAGAGAAATTAAAGTGAAACCAGATGGGGATGTGAACCCCACCACACCCTTGACACCGCCCTCTATTAACAACAATAATTGCGAAAGTAAATTAAAGAAAATAGTAAAACTATTATCACTGCCTTTTGGGAATTTTTTTCAATACTATCAAAAGATATTAACTCACTTTTAGTGTTGCGTAGTACCTAATTTTTTTCGCTCTATTTGAATTTACTCTACTTTTCTTTCACTAAAATGGTATATATTATGATAGTATTGAATTTTATTTTATTTTTATAGGAAAGATAGATATTTATGAAAGTTCAGATTTAAAAAATTTAATAAAAATGTGATTTATTAATAGAAACTTTTTAATTTTATTTAAAAAATAACTAAATATTTAATCGAATAGTATAACTCTTTGAGTCTTATTTCTAACCTTTTTTAAGAAAAATTTATGTTAAATTCTTTTACTTATAATTAAAAATAAAATAAAATTAAATAATTAAATTATTTATATACCGAAATAAAAACTAAAAAACAAATTATAAATTTCTTCATCTTTGAGTAGTTTTATAGTTTTATCGATAACTATTCGTAATTTAAATAAATGTATCAATAAAACTCCAAATTAAACAAAATATTTACAACTTAATGAAATTTTATAAATATGAAAGTTATATAAATACACAAACATTTTGCATATTAAAATGCCTCTTACTTAAACAACTAAGATCTAAATACACTATATCTAAAAGCATGATAAATTTGATTTTTATAAAATCATATATAACAAAATAACCCATTATAATAAATGATAATAATTATTTATTAACAAGAATATATATAGAGAAATTCAAATAAGAAAATAAAATAGATAAAACAATAGAACAAAGATAGTATTATTGTATATATCCATGGGATAAGATAGAGCTCTCTTGATAAAATAGTCATGATCAATGATATCCGTAAATTATTAAAAATGTTTTAATAGTATCAAGTTTATATATGTCTTAACATTAATGCACTTTTAAAATATAATTATTGATAAAATATTTATATCTATAAAATTTCAATGGATAAAGTTAAAACTTAATTGATACTTTCTTTGACAGATTCCCCATGATATTTATTATATGGATAACAATGGGAGTAAAACAGTAGACTTTCTCAATTTCATCCAATAAGAAGTTTGAAGAAATGGAAAGGAATTTAGCTATTGAGAAGTCTAGCATAATTTCCCCATGATAAATAATCTTAAATTATTTATCTCTTTTATATTTATCAGCTTATTTATTATTAAGCTATTTATATTCCCCAGGAAAAAAATTACTAACAAAATATTAGACTTTGACTAATAGTAATTCAACCATTAAAAAAATAATTCATACTTACATCATTCTTCAATGTCGATAAAATCCCTTATTTTTTGAAACTTTAATTTTTTTTAATCTTAGTTAGCAATTAAGCTATGTTTATTTTAAAAGATTGTGACTTTTATTAAAAAGATGTTATACTTGAAAAAGTTGTAAACGTTTATAAACAATTACTCAATGTTTTAAGAGACTTGATTTTTGGAATATTAAAAAAGTAAATTTTATAGATAAATCATTTATTTATGATATATGTAAGAGAATAACAATTTGACGTTATTGTTGTATAAATCTATTATCTTCCACAAATATTTATTTATCAATTAAATTAGTTTTTTAATTATTACATATTTAAAACATTTTTTTAATGTTCTTTAAAAACAAATGTTTTCTTAGATTAACAAATTATATATAAAAAGAGAATTCATTGTATATCAGAGAAGTTTGCAAAACTTAATGAATCATTGAACTAACGACGGCGAATATCGTAGTAAGATAATGAATTAAAGTTATATTATGAAAACAAGTTTAAAAACTATATTATTTGATAAGATTTTTTAATATTATAATTGAATATTTTAAATATTTGATTTGAAGATTATATAAATCATATCCATTGATATATCAACTTTAATGATTTTATTACCCATGTAAATTACTATGGGTATCAACGTTCAAATTCTAACAATAAATTTTATAATTTTTTCCCAATAAAATTGATACGTTGATTCAATCAATTAAAATAAAGAATATAAATAAGTAATAGTTATAAAGAGGAAAAATTTGCATGATTTTTATATCCCATCTATTCTCTCCTATATTATTGACTTGGATCAACATGTTAATTTGTTATAGACTAATGATAACATTTGTTATAAACTAATGAATTATTTGTCCAATAAAAATTAAAAATTATAAAAAAATAATATCTTAATAATATTACATAAAATGAAATTGAACATTTAATGACATTTAATGTGAAATAATAAACTTAATTTTTTAATAGTAAAAATATGTAAATTTTATATAAAGATGTTATATTATGGTTATAAATTTTAACGATTACAATTTAAGTTATTTTGAAAGGGAAAAAAAAACCTTGTATTTTGAATTGAAAAATTCTATTTATTACGATAGCTGAATAACACACCTATAATTATATTTAATGAAAATTATTAAGCAAGTTATAATTATGATATATAGAATTGATATTTGTAATTTCTTTTTGGTTTTACTTCACTAATTGCTCGAAGACACCTTGGTTTTATTACACCATGGCTTACGGATGATATGAATATCTGTATCATCTATGCTTGAATACCTACAATTTGGATACTTATTATTGAGAAGTGACAATTTCTGATGGCATTACGGACCATAAAAAAGGCTAAAAGAAAGAACTTTGGTGGTTAAGTGCTTGACTTCTTTTATTACACTACTAAAAAAAAGTACATATAGTCTCGATTTTTAACTGTGTTTGTAGGTCTATGGTCACGGTTATAAGAAGTGAGGCCTAAGTCAGAGAAACCATAGGATATATCTATGGTCTCGGTTAGCATATAACAAAGACTATGGCCTCGATTTTCTAATAACCGAGGTCATAGGGTATACATAAATTAAAAAAAATACAATTAGTAATTACAATATTAAAAATCAATATAAATTATAATAAATTTATCAATTACAATATTAAAAATCATATTATATTAAAATTAAAAATATAATTATATTTAAGAGTTTATTATACACTAAAACATAAAAAAAAACTTAGTATTACAAACTTACTTTTTACTATTAATTACAAGTATTTATAAGTGTACTTCAAATCAACCAGTAGCGGCGCACCAACACTAGCAGCACAACGCAGCAGTAGCAAAACTAGCGTATAGCACCAACAACAGTGCAACAGCAACAACATCAACAGAGAGATTTAAATCAATTTAACAACAATTAAAATTAAACTAAATTTGTCAAATTAAGAAAATATTAAAGGTTAATTGTCTGAATATTAATATGATACAACAACAGCTACAACTCCTTTTGATTTCCTAGTGCCTGAAAACATCATCAAATCTCTTCTATAAACCTTTGATAAAGATCTAAACAAAATTTCGAATTCAAGATGATTTGATGTAGTGACTTAAAAATAAAAATAAGGTTTGAACAATACAGATTCATTAAAAGTTATTTGAGCATAACTTTTATATTGCTCTATTATAAAGTATCCTATAGCGAAATAGGTTGAAAAGAATGATTGATTAACACTTTGGTTAAGAACATCAAATACCAGATATACAGAAAGGAACAACACAGCTAGTACAAAGTCCTTATAGTTAGACGATCTAAAAACTTTTGAAAACTACTATGCTCAAGAATTAAATATCTTCTATCTCAAGCGAAAGAGTAAAGTGAACATACTGAAGAAACTTATTATGAATACTCTTCAGGAACATGGTTTGACCTTCAGTTTCAAAATGTGTCTCATTTTTTTATCTCTCATTGGATTATTCCCTTCATCAGTAAAGTCTAAAATTATCCAATGAATAGTGATTTTAGGAAATAACATACCATAAAGGACAAAAGCCTCTATGTTGATAAGAGATACGTACCTAAAAAGTCAGAGCACTAGTGTATTTTGTGACCAAAAGGTTGGTAAGATTTACAAAATATGCTAAGGCTGAATTGAACACCAGATACCATATAATCTTGACATCATCTCTTGCAAGAGCTAATGTTATACCCACTATATTTTCTTCCATGATAAGTGTAGCAGGAAGTAGAAAGACGACAACTATAGGAGCCATATATAGAAGTAGGTTCATGGAATTCAACTTCTCTCTTGAAAAAAGTAAAATTATTTCAACATACACACAATTTCAAAACATTGTGATTAGACAAAATAACATAAACAACTTAAATATACAACGAATTTGTCAATTGATATAATTCCTTACCCTTCCAACAAAATCAATATACCTTACAGCACTGATTTCAGTACCCTTGCAACCGTAGCTACAATAGAAACTATAAAGCCGAATAGGTGGAAACTTGGTTCATCCTATGACAACAGTAAAACAACATATTATGAAATTATTCATAATGTAAACTAATATAGTAGGTTTTAACACGTTTTGAAAAGAACACCAGGTTCTACATTAAAGGAGATGAAAAACAAGGACACTATATTTTGATCAACATTGTTTCAATAACAAGCCAAGCTTGCCAGAAAAGAGAAATAGATGCATAAATACACATGTAAATAGAGACAAAGAAGAGTACCCGTGTGATGTAAATAAAAAATTATCCATCAGTTAATACCTATATCAGCATCAACACCAGGCACCAGGCACCAGGCACCATGCACCATGGACCAGCGCACCAACACCAATGCAGCGCACCAATACCAGTACCAGCACCAGCACACCAACAACTAGTATCCAGTGACCAGCGTTCAGCATCCAACGATTATCGAACCAGCGAATAATGATCTAGTGGCCAGCGAATAATGACCCATTGAACAGCGACCACCGAACTAGTGAGTTGGGAAAAGGAAGAAAAGACAAGAAGAGGAGGAAGAGGAAGAATCACGAGAGGGGAAGAGAAATTTCAGATATGGAAAAATGAAAGCAGTTTTTGGGAGAAAAAGGAAGAAAGAAAAAAAGAAAGAAAAAGAGAGAGAGAAGAAAAAAAAGAAAAAGAAGAAAAAAAGAGAAAACATGAAAAAAAATGATATAACTTATGGTCACGATTATTGATAAAAATCGAGGCCATAAACACATCCTATAGCCTCAGTTTGTATTAAACTGTGACCAAAACCCTATGATCTCGATTTTTATAAAAATCGAAACCATAAATTTGAGACCATATGTATGTTTTTTAGTAGTACTATGTCAGGTTCTGAAAGAAAGAGATTGAGATTTTTATGTTAAATAAGCCCTTTTGGAGTTGTCTTAAACATGCATAGATCAGATCTAGTTCTGATTTTATTTTTGTTAATTTTGAACCCATGTTTGAGTTGTTGAAGAGGAAATTGTTTGTTATGCTTCCTTTAGTATTTTTTTATTTGTTAAGATTCGTCGTACATTTAGAAATTTATGTTGCATGCCTTTATAATTGTATGTAGTATTCAAGTTCAATAGTGATCAAATTTAAGGCCTAGCTATAATGTTTCTTCTAATATATAGTTAATTAATAGTTCATCAACATATATTAGCAAAAAATAATAATATTAGTAGTAATAATAATAATAATACTATATCATCATCGCTCAATAACCTGTCAACACATCGTAAATCCTGGACCGATCAACCTTTGGTTACAGTGGGTGAACTCTTGTCAACGGTCGACAAACATATTAAGGTAAATGGTTGACATGTTCGATAAGATAAAATTTACAACTATGAAAATGTATTATTTTTGAAAAATATTTACAATTCAAAATGCATCACTTAAAAACCGTGTTACATAGAAGGGCTAGTTTTTTGAGTAATGCTTGCTACATGCATTTTATTTATTTATTAATGAAGACTATAATTTATAGATGTGTTTGAAATTTACTCGATTGAAATCAATCAATTTAATCTAAATTAACCAATGTTGTTCAATCGTTCAATTTTCTCCTTTTTAATGAGTTGTTTTGGTTGAAAAAAAAATTTCTACAAAAAAATTCATCACCCTAAAATCTCTAAGTATTCCTCTTTTTTGTCATTCTCAATTTAAAACGTGCATATCTTCCATTACTTTCACTATCCATCACTAACCCATGAGCCTTTATATTATTTCAACAAAGTGTAGATTTTTACATTCATAATGTTCCTACAAATTAATGGTAAAAATGACAAATAAAAACGCAAAAGAAATGATATTGTGGATGTCAATTTCATTTTGATGAAACTTAAGTTATTTTTCTTATAAAGATTAAATGAAATAGTAATGATAATTAAAGTATGAGACTATTTGTAGAAGTTGAAATGATATATGATGGGATAATACTATTTGAATATGATGATCGTTGTTCAAATTGAATAATATTTATTGATTTGACGTTGATTATGTGCTTAATTATATGTTGATTATATCTTATTTGACCTGTTAATGATAACGGAACTACGTCCTCTTATAAAGATTAATTAAAATATTAGAGATGATTAAAATATGAAGCTATTTTGTAGAATTTAAAATGATATCTTATGTGATAATATTATTTGAATATGGTTTCTGGTCAAATTAAATAATATTTAAGTGTTGATTATACGTTGATTTTATCTTATTTGACCGGTCAATAATAACGTGAACTAATCAAACATTGACATACATACATAATGAAATTTCTCTAACATACATGTACACACAGATGAAAGGTAAGAAAACTAAGTAAAAAAATCTACAAAACATGACTAATGTTATAGTTGTGGTAAGAAAAATTATTATATTAGTATCTTTTTTTTAATACTTCAAGTTCTTACCAATATATGGTTCGATTGAGGCTATCAAAATGTTTGATAGTTATCAAAGCCACCGAATACGTGGCTGAAATGAACGAGAATAAGAATGTAATTAATTTTATATATTTTATAATAAAATGTAAATAATTACAAAAAAAATCATCTATCTATTTATAAAAAAATCTTTACATTTTTTATCCTGTTTATTAAAAATATATTATTTGAATTTTACTCTCAAACATAACTCAACAAAAACCTTAACCATCTTTCATATTATTTTCTCAATCGTCTCGTACCATTCCCTTTCTCGTCACCATTTTTATGTTCCTCCATTGTTGCTCCACTTTTGTTCCTTTTTTTTCTCCCTTTATTGCTACTCATTTTTTCTCCGTTTGGAAGCAAAGTGAGCTCTATTTAAAACTCTTTAAAAATATGAAACAACACTTTTAGTTTTGAAATCTTTACTAATATTTATTTATTTTTTATTTTTTTAATAATACCAATATATTACATAGTTAAGTGCTAAGATGTTCTATTTATTTAGGACAAATATATTGTTAATTTTTTAATAGAAAATATATTTTTAAATATTTTTATAAGTAAAAAAAATTAATATTTAATTAAAAATATTATTCAAATTTTTTAATAATTTTTTTTATTTTAAATTTAAATATTTTCAATAAAACTTAAACAATATTCATTGTTAAATATTCAAAGTCATAGATCATGAAAAATATTATTTAAACTTAAAAGAAATAATTTTTTTAAAATATTTGAATAATTTTTTAATTAAAAAAATTAATTTATATTTTACATATATATATATAAAAGACATAAAAGCATACATATAGTCATGTTATTAATAAAAATTGAATGAAAAATTAATTTAAATAAATGAAACTTAAACTATTTTTTTTAATTTGAGATTAAAAAACCACTAACATCTAAAAATAGGGACTTAAATTACTTTTTTTCCCCATATTATATATATATATAGGGGGGTAGGGGCTGAAAATCTTCGTCTTTTTTGCCATATTCTGTTCCGGCAAGTGTTACTTGACGTGAAATTCCTATTTTTTTTGTTTATTTCTTTTAATTACAGAAAATATGTTGTAGGTTTGTTTTAATCGAATATAATTGATGAAATTTATTATAATAATTTAAAGCAAATAACAATTAAATAATAATATTTTAGCTTCAACATAGGATACCCTTTATCTGTAAGGTAATATAATAGTATTTCAGTTTATTATAACAGCAAATAAAACACTGTTTTTTCAGGTTTTAATTATAAAATCAAATATTATAATAATATTATTATTTTTATTTGCGTTATCATTTTTATTATTTTTCATTTTTCAATCAATAAATTAAACGTATAATAATTAAAAAAACAATTAAATAACATTATTTAAACTTAATACGTAGGGATATTAAGATAATATACATATTATTTTATTTTATTCTAACAGCAAACAAAACACTATAATAAGAATTTAAAATAAATTCTAATCATTAAATCAAACATTATGATAATAATATTTTTTTTTTCATTTAAATACATTACAATTCTTATTACTTTTTATTTTTGATTCGGTGAATAAGAACAACTATCTATTCCATTCACTATAGATGAGGTCCGAAAAGATTTTTTTAGTATGCATTTGAGTAATGTACTTGGTTTTAATGGTATGTATGCTTTCTTTTTTTAACATTATTTGAATATTGTTGAGGTAACGTTAGTTATGTATGTTTATATTTTTTAAATGACGATGTTGATATTAACCTAATAAATAGGATTATCATTTCTCTAATTCTAAAACCAAATTTTCCCACAAGATTAAATGAGTTTCAAATTATAAGTCTTTATATTATTATATTACAAAATTATTTTTAAGATCCTTGCTAATATAATTAAAAAGTGTCATCGATAATGATAAATGAGGTTGATAAATTATAGATAATGTTACTGTGATTTTTGATACTAATCACACAATACAAAAGTTCAAATGTCAACTGAGTTGGACAACTTTAAAACTAGACATGAGTAAAGCGTATAATCAAATTAAATGAAATTATATGGTTCAAGCTTCAAAGTTTATGGTTTTTCATATAAGTGGTTATCTTTAATTTATTGATATATATCCTACATAACGTATTCAATTAAAATAAATAGGATCATTGTAGGTGATATCTGATCCTCTAAAGGTCTGACAAATTGATCATATTATTCTTTATTTATTTCTCTTATGCGATGAAGGTTTATCTTCACCGCTAAAAATCGCAAAAAATATAAAGTTGATTAAAGGAGTTAAGGTTGATCGTTATGAACCAAGTGTATCTCATTTTTTATTTACAGGAGATTCATTTGTGTTTTGTGATGCTAGTACAATCCAATGTAAGGAACTAAAACATATTTTGTATATCTAGGAAAGATTTATTAGTCGTCGCATAAACTTTGATAAATCAACCGTTTCTTTTAGTCCAAATGGTGATCAGAGTTACCGGGAAAAACTTTTCAACATTTTAGATGTTAATGAGTTCCCTTGCCATGAGATGTATTTAGGGCTTCCAAAAAAACTAAAACGTGATAAAAGATGTAGCTAATTTGAAAACGATGTATGAACAAATTAGGGGGTTAGAAGGAACAAATCTTATCAAATGCTGAAAAAGAGATGTTCTTAAAGTCAATATATTAAGTATTCTTGGTATATAGCATTAGTTTATTTCAGTTACCTAAGAGCCTATGCAATGAACTTGAGATGATGATTGCAAATTTTTAGTGGTCTAATAAACAAGATGGCAATGGTATTAACTTGGTAGCATGGTGGAAGATGTACAAGCCAAAATATATAGGTGGTATAAGATTTCAATTTTTTTCAAATTTCAACAGCATCATCGATTTCAAAACAAGTCTGGTGAATAACTATGCAACCCAATTCACTCTTTAGAAAGGTATTACGATCCAAACATATAGTGAATCAGTTTATTTTTTCATAAAGGTTAATTATCGATCAAATTATATGTAGTGAAATCTATTATGGGGACATGGTTTAATGGTGAAAGAAGTTCGGGGACGTATTGAGAATGGATATTTTATAAGGAAATATGATGATCCTTGGTTACTATTAAGTAGCGAAACTTTTCGGATTCAATCGAAATGATACTAGAGTGAAGTAGATATAGTGGCATACCTAATTGGGGGTGATGGCTACTGAAACATGTCATTAATTACAAATGTGTTCAATCTATAAGAAGAAGTTACAGTTTGTAACATTTCATTGATACCTACTGGACAACTTGATAAATTAGTTTGGTACTTTACTGATCATGATATGTATATTGTAAAATGTGAATACCGAGTGATCTTTGAAACTAGTGAGGCGCAGTAGGATGTGGTTCCATCATCCTCACATTTGGTAGTGTAAGGACCGTGGAAGAAATTTTGGTGATTAAATATAATGGGGAAAATAAAGCATTTTGATTGACAGGTGGTGAAGGGTATCCTACCGAGCAACGAGGTTTATTGAAGTGAGATTATTAATCACACCATTTGGGACTGTGGGGTTGCAAAATATGCTTGGAAAAGCTCCATCATCACTAATTTTTATAAAAAAAGAAACAAGAGGATAAAGGTTTATGGATATCTTATAATGGCTTTATATATTCTAAATATTGAACAATTTGGTCTAGTTTTAGCAATTTTATATTGGGCATGGTGGGTATGGTGTCTTATGGCTTTTGAGGTGGAGCTGTGGAGTGATGTGCGCATGTACCAGGTGGTGCATAAGTAGGTGGATGAGTTTTACACACATAATCAACTATTATCGTACTTGAGAAGCAGGTAGCTCATATATTGGGTTGTACCATCTGTGGGGTGTTTCAAGGTGAATGTCGATGTTGCTATGTCGCTGTCGCAAGGTGACATTGGGTTGGGTTATTTGGAATCATATTAAGGAGGTTACAGGTGTTATCGTTAACATAAATGTAGGGTTAATGTTGTCAAGAACAATTGAATTTTGGATTATTTGATATGGTTAAAATTTAGTTTGGATATTGGTTTTCAAAATATCATACTTGAATATGATAGTTTGCAAGCGATTTAAATGGTAAACAATGAGTCATATTTTCTTGTTACCGATGATCATATAATAGATATTATTAGAATGTTAATTGTTCAAATTATTTCATTTTTTGTTTTATCTTGTAGAACGATTAATATTACTACATTAGTTAAGTATGGGCTTAATTGTGACAATTTTGAAACTTGAATAAAAGAAATATACTTAATCATGCCGTATGCTTGTAAAAGATGTAATTGCTTCATAATTAAATAACTTTCCCTTAAATAAAATGTATCATTATTTTTTTTTTAAAGGAAGAAGAAGGTATGTTCCTGCCGAACCTTTTTCCCAGAATTTCTCTTTTGGTCTGGCTACTCTTTTTTTTTTTTAACTCCCTCATGTTGTGATGGTTACTTACTTCAACTAAACTTTGTATAGAGTGATGGTGAAAGAAAAGAATGAGCGGAACCGAGCAGAAGCTGTGCATTTCGGTGCCGAAGCTACTGAAGGGATGCAAGAGCATTAAAACCGTGAAGCAAGTTCACGCCTTTGTGTTGAAGACCGGCCTTGAAACCGATCCTCTCGTCTGCGGAAAACTCCTCCTTAACTGTGCCGTCACCATCTCAGGTACTGCACTTGACTACGCACGCCATTTCTTGTTTCATCTTCAAAACCCAGATGTTTTCATGTACAATACGCTTATTCGGGGCCTCGCTGATTCGGAAATTCCACAAAATGCTCTTATTACGTTCACTGAAATGTGTCAAAAATCGATGATTCTGGATAGCTTCACTTTTGCGTTTGTACTTAAGGCTGTGGCCAATTTCCGAAGTTTGACAGCTGGAATTCAGTTACATTGTCACGCTCTTATTCGTGGGCTTGATACCCATCTATTCATTGGAACGACTCTTATAAACACGTATGCAGAATGTAAACGTCTTGATTATGCAAAGAAGGTGTTTGATGAAATGTTTGAACCAAATGCCGTTGCTTGGAATGCTATGCTCACTGCTTGTGTTAGGTGTGGGGATTTGGAGGGTGGGAAGACTTTTTTCCAGAAGATGCCTATCTGGAATATGACATCCTGGAATATTATGCTTGCTGGGTATATGAAAGCAAGTGAGTTTAAGCTGGCAAAGGAGGTGTTTTTAAGAATGCCCATGAAAGATGATGTTTCTTGGAGCACAATGATTGTTGGGTTTGCTCAAAATGGTTGTTTTGATGATGCTTTTCGATTTTTTAGGGAGTTCGTCTGTACAGGAATAAGGCCAAACGAGACTGGTTTGACAGGCATATTATCTGCCTGTGCTCAGGCTGGGGCGTTTGAGTTAGGGAAAGTTGTACATGGTTTTATAGAGAAGCTGGGGTTACAAAGGATTCTGTCAGTGAATAATGCTCTCATGGATACATATGGTAAATGTGGGAATCTGATCATGGCTCGTTTGGTCTTTGAAAGAATCCCGGTGAAAAAAAGTATAGTGTCTTGGACTATAATGATAGCAGCATTTGCAATGCATGGTTGCGGTGAAGAAGCTATACAACTTTTCCATAAGATGGAGAGTTATGGAACTATACCTGATGGGATCAGTTTTATTTCAATTTTATATGCTTGTAGTCATGCAGGTTTGATTGAAGAAGGACGTCAATATTTCTTTAAGATGATGGATTATGGTATAAAACCCACTATTGAACATTATGGCTGCATGATTGATCTATATGGTCGAGCCGGTCAACTGCAAAAGGCTTATGAATTTGCTTGTAAAATGCCATTGTTGCCCAATGCAATCATTTGGCGGACACTTCTTGGGGCTTGCAGCATTCATGGTAATGTTAAATTAGCAGAGAAAGTGAAGGAACGGCTTGTTCAACTTGATCCCAAAAATTGTAGTGACTACGTACTATTGTCGAATGTATATGCTGTTGCAGGTAAATGGAAGGATGTTGCTGCTTTGAGAAGATCAATGACTGAACAAAAAGTTCAGAAAACCCCTGGTTGGAGTATGATTGTAGTCGACAAAATGATTTATAGTTTTATGGCGGGTGAAAAACAAGATGAGATTACAAAAGAGGCATATGAGAAGTTGGGAGAAATAATGTTGAAGCTTAGAATTGAAGGTGGTTATGTTCCAGAAGTAGGGAACGTCTTGTATGATATAGAAGAGGAAGAAAAGATAGATTCAGTAACCAAGCATAGTGAGAAACTTGCTGTAGCTTTTGGCATAGCGAGATTAGGTGAAGGGAAGATTATAAGAATAGTAAAGAACTTGCGGATTTGTATAGATTGTCATAGAGTGATGAAGCTGATTTCAAATGTTTATAGATTGGAGATTGTCGTAAGAGATAGGAGCCGTTTTCATTGCTTCCAATATGGCTCTTGTTCATGCAAAGACTACTGGTAGACAGGACTTTCATAGTACTTGTTGCTGCAGAATCACAATAGATTTTCATCCTTTTTTCAAAATTCATTTTTTTTATATAGAATATTTCCAACAGTACTTGAAATAGATCGGATCCTCTTAGACACCTTAACTATGTCACTATTAAGAAAGGAATTGCAAACACACTGCCTATATCCAAAAAATGTGTTATAACTACATGCATGCTACATATGCAAGGGATGAGAGTGCTGCAGTTATAATTTACGGCTACTCGACATTCTATCCTTCTTTGAGAGTATAGAAAACCCATGGAAAATGTACAATTTCTTTTAGTGTTGGCAATTTCGTGGATAAAAGTATTTATCAAAAACACTTGATTCCTAGGACTGCTGCATGCAATTTTGAGATGGCACATCAGCTAAGGCAACCTCAATTCAGACATGCAATATTGTTTAAGTCTTTTGACAGCCGCACTTTCACTTGGATAAGTCTCAGTTTAGGTTTGTTCTAGAGTGCATGAGTGTAGTTCACCTGCCAGCATTTCACTCAAGCAAGCCAATATTGGTGGTCTAAGGGTTTTGACTCAAGCAATTGTTGAACTATTGAAGAGCAAAAACTCATGTTTTTGGCCTCGGATTGCTCTTCGCTCAAACAAGATTATGTTAGAAGTTGTTAGAAAACACTCTTTCAAAAGCTTAAGTTATTGAGAAAAGAACCAACATTATTTTTATACATCTATCATTAATCCACAAGTGTTAGCTTTATGTACCATGCAGACCAAACACTTATAATTTAACAACTGTGGTTACTAGACCTTGAACACAAAACCTTTAGCTCTGATATCATATTAAAAATTATTGGTCACTAACTCTATCAAAGTTTAAGCTATTGGGAGAAGGATCAACATTATTTGCATATATCTATCACTCCCTCACAATATTCGTTCTATGTACCATGTAGATCAAATATTTGCATTTTAACAATTAAATTTACTGAATCTTGAACACAAAACTTTCAATTTTGATATCATGTAAGAAGTTGTTAGAAAACTCTCTTAAAAGCTTAAGTTATTGAAAGAGGGCCACGTTACTTTCATACATCTATTAGTCTCAACTAATATGACAAAATATGACTAGATGAGATGAATAGAAGTGACTATGCCAATACAAGATATGGCAAAACAAGCCTCTCTACAAGTTATTATAACTTTTCTGGGAACTTATATCATAGTATTGTATTGTAAACTCTTTGTAAAATGTCTACTAACAATTATAAGAACCTTGGTTAGAATAAGATATGTTTGTGAAGATCATAAATATCACTGCAAAACATAAACGTTTAAAGGAGTTTAACGAAAACTCAAAGACATGAACGGAGCTTACAATGGGAAGTATACCGTGCCAGTACTAAGAATAAACATATCAGGAACAGGAGCCTTCTGTAGTGTATGCAACAAAAAATAATAATCAGTTAAGCCGCATTATGTGGATAGCAAAAGTAATTCAAACATTTGAATTTATTGTCATACCTTATGCCTGAATATTCTAAAAATCATCAAGCCATACAAATAAACAAAAAAATTCAAGAATTATGAACTTTACGTACAAGGCAATATGCAAACAACCGGAGTACTGAATAAACATACAATTTCAAGAGACGTACTCTTGTATGACCGTTGTGTGGCTGCTATCACTATTATTGTCTGTAGTAGCCACTTTGGTGAGGAGGTGGGTATGGAGATGGAACAGTGTATGGAGGCCGAGGTTGGGCACCTGATTGTTGTGCATGGGCATTGTAATATGGACCTCGCCACCCAGGATAAGCAGGCTGGCCATATTCATTGTTTGCAGGAGGCTGTTGTTGAGTCTGAGGAGGTGGGTAAGGAGCACCAGAAGGAGGCGGTATGTGGTAAGGTGAGGGTGGATGTTGTGGTGAGCTATAGGAGGGAGGATGAGCATACCCACCAGCTGCTGTCTGCTCAGGAGGCTGATAGTACGGTGCTTGGGGATGAGGATCAGTAGGTAGTTGTGAGCTGGGCCTCTGATTTTGATGGCCCAAGGAAGAATAGGTATTGTTGTAAGCACCTATATTCTTATCCTGGAAACTGAGACCAGAAATCTGCCTCTGCAAATCTTCAATCATTTCCCGGCACTGGATATTTCTCGTCATCACAAAATCACTGCACTGCTGCTTTACATTTGTAATTGCATCCTGTTAAAAAGAACGTTCAAATTTAGCTGACTGATCCTAAAATACAGTATGATGTGAACATGACCAACACAACCACAGCAAGTCTACACATATATAAGGTCAGAAATAGCCAAAAAGTTGTAAACAAGTTAATCAAGTATTATGGAAAACATGATGGCTAAATCAATTTCTTTTAAGCATATAACTGAACAGATCAATTACCTGAAGAGTGACGTAAAACTTTAACCCTTCATTGATGTTATCCTTAATTTCTCTAAACTTGGCTATGGCAGCTTGAATCTGCCTATAGCATTTCTCACGAGATGCTGGAACAAATTGACATAATTAAAAAACAGATAAAATCAGTCTGAGATGAAAAATACCGACCAAAAAATAAATCTCAAGTAAAATGCACGGTTAAATAATCCCAAACCAAGATGATGTAATTCTGTGTCACAACGAAGCTGACAAACAACACAAGAAATACATTTAGAACTCTCTAATGGACACAAATACCTATAGGCATTCATTATATAACATTTTAGACGTCAATATAAAATAAATGTGTAGAATAAGAAAAACATTCCAAGGAGTCCACATCCTCCATTGACAAGGCAATTAAAAGTCATTCCCTTTAATGATAAAATAGCTAAATAAAAGTCATATCATAGAAGGTGAACTACAGATCACATATCAAATCGAAGATAGGGTCAGATCTGAAAGTTCCTTGGCATGCCTCCGATCATTGCCGCCAGTAAAGAGTATATCTCATCCTCTAAACAGGGTTATTCTTCAAAAAAAAAAAGTTTCATTATCTTCAGTTTCACGGTTATTAGGAGAGTGAGAATTGTTTTGGAAGTCTGTCACTCTGGCTCGTCCCCATACTCCCCAGGTTTAATTATCAGTAAGTAATTAAAAAAGTTATTTGATTAGGGTGTGAGCATGCCATACAGCTATGTTCCCACACCCAAACCCCGCCAAGGCAGATACCACCAAGGTTAAATGAATTCTTAAAAACCAACGTGAGACAAATCCAACTTGCACAATGTTTCAGAACAAGTCGACCAGACAATGACAGATATCCAAAATTCATCCAAAGTGAGTTGAGAAATAAAACAGATGAACCTACATAAATTGCAGATTCTTGGAAAATACATAAAATAATATCAAGAATCATTCCACATATTCGAATGGGACATGTTTTTCTCAAGGGTCATGAAGTGACCAGCAGAACCCTCTTCCTCTCATATTAAACAGCTATTCAATATCAGGTATATAAGTTGGTCGTTAATGTCATTGATTAAGATCTAATAATCCCCTTGTACAATTAGGAATAAGGTTCATCATGAGATTGGATTTAATAAATAAGAATTTGTGTAAAATTTACTCAAAAGATGTAAAAATAAAATAAATTGTTTTACCATATTGTTTAAGACATACTACAATACATACTACAACAAAAAAGAGGATAAATATTAAAAATGTTCTGTATAATATCGTCTACAAACTTCAGACAGGGGATGAATGTCATTCCAACAATTGTGTAGCATATTAAAGAATTTAAAATGAACTTGATCAAAAACTTCAGCAGCAAAAGGAAAAAAAAAAGTTTTCCAGAGTTAAAGACTTTGCATCAGGAGCCACAAAAACAAATTCATGGATTAGTATGTGAACCACTTGTAGTTTGTGGGCTGAACCTGTTTGTGTCCCCTCCAACCCATCTCAGCAGTTAATGGTGTTGGGACGGACCAAACTTGGATATTTGCCAGGGTGGGCTAGGCTGGACTTGGCCAGCCTGTCATAATTTACATCTCTAATCCTTATAAAGATGCAAAATAGAAAGAAGAAACGAGTATGTCGTGTGAGATCATAGCATTTATAGCATAAGAACTTAATTCCATGCCTAATCTCTTCAAAATGAAACAAACAAAAGGGAAAAAATCAATCAATCAGAAAATCATGATAAGGAACTTACCTTTGTAATCTTCAAGATTAAAGATGACAGAGAATTCATCATTTCGGGCCTATAAGCAATGAAAAACAATGGTTTAAATATACATCAACACATCAATGCAGTTCCATGATTAAAACAATATGACAGCTGTATATTCTCTCAGCTGAAAAAATGCATGTATTTTGCTAATGATTTTTATACACAAAAAGAGCACTTCAGGTCCTGCTGCCTGCAGTTCCAAAGACTTCCTTTTTTTCCTTTTAGCTCTAAGCAAAGACACAAAAGTTGTTTTCCACTTATTCTATAAGAAACACCATATTATATTAATAAGAAACCAAAACAAATACAAATAGTGGGGCAGTAATCCACTAAAAGAAACATAAAAAGTGGCTATGTTTAAAAGAACTCTATCCATCTACACTTATGAAATACGAGCTCCCCAGTTAAATCTTATAAGGAAACCCATTTTAAACAAACATTTGTTTACAAGGAAATTTTTATAAGTAAGACGTTTCATGATCTCGTATGTACTGGATTTGCTTAATTGTCACACCTATATCAATTCTAATGCAAATTTTGCCACCCTTCACCAGCCAAAAGAAGATATACCATTTTGAGAATGAATAGAATTTGTTCAAATATATATAAACACACCCATATATATTGAGAAAAATTTGCTCAAATATTAAAAGGTTAGCTTCTGTACACTGTACCATTTTCAGGATTAAGTTTTGTAAATCATGCCATGAAAAGTAGGGGGAAATGACAAGGACAAAGAAGTGTCAACTAAAAGTTACATATCATATGAACAAATGCTCAAATATTAAAAGGTTAGCTTCTGTATCACTGTACCATTTTCAGGATTAGGTTTTGTAAATCATGCCATGAAAAGTAGGGGGAAATGACAAGGACAAAGAAGTGTCAACTAAAAGTTACATATCATATGAACAAATGCTCAAATATTAAAAGGTTAGCTTCTGTATCACTGTACCATTTTCAGGATTAGGTTTTGTAAATCATGCCATGAAAAGTAGGGGGAAATGACAAGGACAAAGAAGTGTCAACTAAAAGTTACATATCATATGAACAAATAGGCAATGATGGGAAAAATCACTTACTAAATAATATGGATATTAACCTAAAGTTGGATGCAAATTTTGGCAGGAATAGAACTCAAACTATAGCTGAAGGAAAATACAGACCTGGATTTGCATCAACAGTTGCTCTTGTGAGTCAATATTTTGAGCTATTTCTTCACATATATGATCATATTTTGAAATCTCCTTCCTGAAAAGATCTTCATAGGAGCCCGTTGATGTCATCAACTTTGGTAAAATATCATCCTGAAGCCAAGTATAAAACATAAGCCTATGAAAGCATATACTCTTAGATGCAGCAAAGTAACATCACAAATTAAGGTAAGAACAGAAAGCACAAAAAGGAACAATTATTTATCATGAGAACTTCTATTGCTTCCATTAAGAAGAAAGCAAGTAATCATACATAGATTAATGCAACAATATGCAAGAATAATCAAGGACAATGGTCAATTAACCAATTGCAAAATGCAGGAGATGACTTCCTCTAAATCCAACGACCCGTGCAATCAAAACTTGTGCCAAAACAACTTAGGAAGAAGTAAATAAAGAAAAATTCTAAATAAAGGTCAATCAGTTAAATAAATTACAAGAATGGATGGCAGAGAACAACAGAGATCAAGAAAAATGTCAACTAAAAATTTTCAGTCATCACTGGTTCCCAAGTAAGCCAACACAGAAAATATTGTAGCAAAGAAAATAAAATGGAAGAGAACAAAGTACTAGAGAGAGAAATTAAGTGCACTACAGATTTGGGAAAATTAGAAAAATAACAGGAATTTCATCAGATACCCGAGCATACCTTCCTCTTCATCTCTTTGAGCATGTCTTCAAGACCAGCTCGTTCAGTACCAAGTGTCTCCAATTGCCTCTGCATCATTGCACAATAAATTACTTTAGATCAAATGTTACTCGGCGCATCCTACAAAGAACATAAGTTACATAACAAAGGTGAGATTAACTCTCATGGTAGGGAATCTATAAATGAGGCTTACACCTTGATTTTGGTATCTATAATTATCTTTAGAAGACAGCAACAACTTAGTATCCTTGCCTCCACTATACTTCAATTTCATAAGAAAAAATGCATTGCATGTCAAAATTGTACTGTAACATGGTTTATCCCGGAAGAAATGCTTTCTTACACAACAAAACACATATTCAAGTCAATTTGTCCTTCAAAGTCAGCTTTGACAACGTCCAAATATTTTACAGGTCATATTATTATGCAAGCCAATGAACTTGTTTGTTAGTTCATCTGTGAAATATTAACAACATGGTAGGGCAGGCCATTACAGTTAAAAAAAGATAATCTCAAAGGCTTTCTGAAATATTTCGTTTTTAGAAAGAAGGGAATGAAGAAATTCTAAATTTTGGACATCCATCTACAACGTACGTCCTAACAAAATATGTCTGCCATGGTCCACACGCATATGGGGGCAGACATCCATCATTTCCTACTATCTCCACACACTTGTATGAGTTCTTGCAAGTTTCCTTTGTTATCCAAGAAATAAACTTCTTCAACAGACAGAGTTAAGAGGAAAAACTAAACTAAATAATCATATTTATAAGATTTACAGTTCTCTTAAGCCTACACCCCAGCCAAGATCTAGGGGACACAAAAAATAGCTCCTCTGTATTCCAAAACTCAAACTTACCAAGCTTTGCTTCAGGGCACCAACAATAGCATCTTCATTAGCATCCAATGACATCATTGGCCTTGCCAGAGTTGGTAGGGCAGACTCAATCTGGTAAGAGCAAAAACACAAATGTTTATAAAAACACATAAAATGACCAAGAGGTGATAACCAAAGAGAAATACGTCACAGGAAATGAACAAACACTTCATTTTTTTTTTTCAAAAAATAAAACAGGAAAACACAAATCTTCCAGACTTCATAATAAGAAAAAAAATTAAGGTGAAAATTGTTATTACCACAATTTAATGCAGCATATAAAAAGCAGATATACACAACAAGATAGTCTTCTATTTCAAGTTATGCCTAACAATGAAAGTGGCAAACATAGAGCGAAAGGAAAAGCAGACATTACAGAGACAGTTTCAGAAGTAGTATGGATGCACACGAGACATTAGAAATCGATAAAAATGTATTCAGAAGTGCTTTAAGACCTTTGACTCTCGAGAAATTTTTCCAAAATTCATTTAAAATATTCAAGATATCAACTCACAAAACCATTCATAAGAATAACACATTGTCAGATAGGTGGATAAGGGTGTCCATAAAACCGATTTAATCAGATCAAACCAGATTGAACTGGCCAAAACCGTACAGTTAAGAGTCACAGGCCGGACAGTTTGTTATTATTTATATTTTAAAAAAACATATATACATTCACACAGTTACTGAGACTTAAACCGTGTAGCTGCATGGGCAAGAAACATCACCTAATCACCTCTGATGATAGTTTTGTTATTGCAATGTGTGCTTTTAATATATTAATTGAGGTTTAAGTAAAAAAAAAAATCCCACCATGAGAGGCTCGAGCTCAAGCACTCATGATTTGATGAGTTGCATGCCTAACGCTTTGGTAGAATGTTATGCTTTATTAAATTTGCAAAATATTTTATTCAACCGTTTAACTGGCACTGACTGTACGATGCAATCTTATTTCACTGTACATTCTGGCTTGGTCCGGTTTTGAAATTCTTTTTCTAAAAGTATTTGGCACCAATTTGCCCAAAAGCTCAAGTTTTGGGAAAATGAGCCTAACAACTCATTTATATTTTTTAACACTTCCCTTCAAGTGTAGGCTACTTAGTCTTTTACAAAAACCCATCACTTAAAAATTCTTCAAGAGTGAATTTCCTTGTCTTTTTACAAACCCATCAAACTTGAATTTTAATTAGTTTGGGGGTTGTCATAAGGATTCGATTCCAGGACCATACTGTTCTGATACCATGTAAAAGTGTAAGGCATCAATTCTCCCAAAAGTTTGGAAAATGTGAGTCTACCAACTTATTTATACTCTTTAACACTTTTACTTAACTAGACCGTGCACACCCTAAAGTAGAGCATGAAGAGTAACAAAAAAAAATACCGGTCGGCGATCAAGGATTGACATAAGAGCTGAATGTTCCCTCACAGAACGCTCAATTCGAGCATCACTTTCTGCAGCTTGTTTAAAATTAGCTGCAAATCTATTCAGCCTGTCCTGCAAGTTCTTGGTAAGGGTGCTGGACTGAGGCCGAGACCATCGTGTTCCAAATTGACTCCTAAACTGTGCATCTTCTCTTGCCTCTTTCTGAATGAGTTCCTCAACCTGGACTAATATTTCCTGGTTCACCCTTCTCAGATCCCTAAGCTGTTGTAACTCAGCTTCCAAACCAGCTGGACCTCCACAAATCTGCACAGCCTCCACATCTTCTTTAAGATCTGCTGGAATAGTAAAATTCCCTTCCAATGCAAGGATAGATTCTGGTAGATCCATCTCCTTGAGTCGTACACGGGTAAGCTCACTGGCCTGTTGCAATTTTTCAGCCTGTGTCCTGATAACATCATCAACCATTTCAGTATACCTAGAAAGAGCCTTAGCACTGCTGTCGGGAACAAGACTGGAAAACATCCTTTCCTTGCTTGCATCCAACAACTCATTCATTGGCATCGACTTCACCAGAGAAACTGCTTCAAGGGGTGGCAACGAACTAAGGGAAGGAACCCTCATGAGGTAAACTCTTTCGTTCTCCTTAACAGCCCTCTCCAGGTTGCGGTTAAGATTAACTTCTAACTTGCTAATTGCATCCACAAGCTGCTGTGCAGCCCCTTTTGAGGATTTCTTAACATCAGACAAAACACTGATCCCACTTTTCAACCGTGCAATTTCTTCTGCAATCTCCTCTTTCTCATGCAGCACCAGTCCATATCTGTAGCAAGCTTCAGCATAAAATATAGATGCCTTCAGCTGCACGTGAGATATCCAGGACTTGTCAAAATGCTGGTTTAGGGGTGCAGCATTTAGTGCTGCTAATGCCTCCTCATAAAACAGACCCACCTGTAATCATATCCACATTAAACTTGCTAAAAATACATGCAGCGCTTGATAAAACTCTGCGATGAAAATACAAAAATACCTCAAATAATCTAAACTATATTAGTTCGAAAGTAAGTAACTAAACAATACAAATAAATTTGTTGGTGAAGTACTTTCAGCCTAAGATAAAACCAATATCACAGTTGGCGCAAATCATTTAAAATATATCATATAAGTAGAACATTGCCACCACTGTTTTGATAAATTATACTATCTAAAGAAATAATGGATGTAATCAAGCGAGTCTCAGACCCAAAACACAAAAACAACCACTTAAAAATAAAATTACAATTCATATATTTGAATGTTTCCATTAGAGAAGCCGAAAGTGAAAGAAACTGAAATTTCCAAAACATACAAAAGCAGCTCCATAAAATTTAGCAATACAATCACTTAGTCATAGAGCCATATGCGTCAACCCCAATAGGCAAACAAGAAAATCTAAAAACTCCACCTATTCCAACAAACTCCATAATGTAAGCTAAACTTCATTTCAAACACACTTTCAACTTTCATTCAATCAATAAAACCCTTTTAAACCCTCACCTGTCTAGAGATCTTGGCGCAAACAGCAGGAGTATTCCCTTTGGAAATGGCGTTCTCAAACACACACTCCTGAGCTTGAGCCAGCATCAATCTCTCCAACATCCCCACACACTCGACCGACAAATCCACCGTTGTCGAGTTCCCAATTGACGCCTTCGTTGCCGCATTATCTCTCAAAAATGCAAACGCGCCAGCCGCAGTCATAAACGCCCTTGAAGCCTGACCTCTACCCTCTACATTTCCACGATCATACGACAATCCAATTTGGCTATAAACGGCACCCAAATTGAACAAAACGGCAGCTTTCTCCAAATGAATGTTTTGCTGAGATGCCTTTTGCTTGTTCTTGAAAGCGTCGTACCAAACGAAAGTGATCGAATTGATGTGGTCTTTGTCGGGTGAAATTGGGAATCGAGTTTCAACGAGGCAAAGTGCCTTAAAGTAATTTTGGAGTAGGTCTCGGCGAGTCGTTGGAGACGGGTCGGATTGGCGTTCAATGTCAGAACGAAGCTGCTTTAGAGTTTGGAGATCATCTTCGAGATTTTGAGCTTCGCGTTCTGAGTAGCTGAAAGCGATATAGTTGCGAAGTGGACGGTAAAGATCGATCTGGGTGGTCTTCTTCTCCAAGATGGCTAGCATGATGTTTGTGGTGGCCGCCGACGATGGACCGGCCATTAGAGATCAGTTAAGAGCCTTAACTAGCTTCTGTTTGCGAATTGGAATCGATGAGAAAAATAGATGAAAAAGAATAGAGAATCAACTTGGGAGATTTTTGATGAGATACGTAGTAGAATTGAGCATTGACAAAGTCTGATTTTTGTGTGTCACACTCAAACTGCGGCCTGTCTTCTCAAACAAACAAACAACCAAAAAACAAAATAAATAATAACTCGTATTTTTATATTTACCGTAATTAAATTATTTTTTCTTTTTTTATTAAATATTTATTTTTTATAAAAAAAAATATATTAACATTTAATTTCATTAACTTAAAATAACACTTCGTTGCAAATTTTAATATCAATGAACAATTTGTCAAGTAATTCAAACCGTTTATCTTTTTTCTAATAAATTTTATTTATTAATTTTTTTAAAATTTTATATTATAATTTCTAATGTTTTTATATTAATTTGATTATAATAAAAGTTAAATAAGATGAAACATCATTAGAGGAAATAGTACGGGTAAAATAATAATGAAGATGGAGGAACTATCTCATGAGTGAGGATTTTTTTATGAAAGTAGAAAAAATAGAGAGGAGGAGAAAACCTAAATGACTTTTTTTTATAAAAAGGAGGTTTTTTTTTTCTAATATCATCCTGTTGTATTAATTGATACTTTAAAGAATTTTGTCTAAAATAAAAGAATTTAAATGGTTTCAGCAAGGTTTAATTAGTGGGTTACTTTCTAATCATATATACTTGATTCATTTAAATAATTCTAAGTTATGTTTTCGTAAGAATTCTACATTTTTTTTTCAATTTCAACGTATAGGAGATGAATTCAAAGTTTTGTTTTTATGAAACAAGATGTTATTTAAAATAAATATTTTATTGGTCGGTTAATTAGTTGTATTTTATTTATAAAATGAGTTAAATTAATATTAGTTACTTATAATAAAATCATTTTATTAGGTATAATGTAATTATTTTAATAAATATCTTATGTCAAAATTAAAAAATTATATAACTCCAATTTTTAATATTCTCATATTTATTATATGTGTATATTATTTAGAGAAAATATCATTCTTCACTATTACTAAAAATTAAAAAAAACTTTAAAAACGTAAAAAAGTAAAAAGAGTATGAAACATACTTATAAACAAAAACGAATTCAAAATATAATATAATATAAATATAAAAATGAATACATATAAATTATTTTTATTCTTATAAATTTTTAAATCAATAAAATATATATATATAAATCAATTTAAATTAAAAATTAAAAATATTATATTTATTTAATTTATATGGAACCTAAATCAAGTAATATCGAATAAGTTGTATATCGAATATGAAGTTGACTTCTTGAAATAAAATGTAGATATCGTTTTTTTAATAATAAAATGTGGGTATCGTTAAATTAAAGAAAAATGTTGATTTTGTTAATTTTTATATTACATTGAAATGATTTATAAAGTAGAGAATAACAATATAATCAGTGCCACAAATAACTAAATCGTGGTGATCTAAAATAATCTGTCATTCATTATCCAAAATTATGAGATGATACTTTTCTTTTTTTATGGTTTGAGTATTCTAACAAAATGATAGTGTGCGAACGCTTTAATTATTTTATTTTTATAAGGAATATTTATATCACCCAATAAAAATATAACATGATAATTGTTTTTTAAATGGTATAATATTATATTTAATAAGGATAAAATTATAATTTTAAAATTTTCCCTATTTATACCCTTATCACTTTTTATGGTTCAATTTTAGAACCATTTTTCAGCTATAATATTATCAGTATTTTTCAGCTACTTCTCAGTTCTCTCCATCTATTCATAGATTTCTTTGTAAATTCTCTTTATTCTCTTCATAGCTAAAAAAGAAAATAAACTACAATATAACACCTACCACTCCAAATTGTTTGGAGCAACATTATGTAGGCTGGTATATAACTAATGATCTTATCCCGTTTACAATCTTAAGGCCTAACCATGACCAGAAAGAAGTTACAAAGCTTAGTTTTATGAGTTAAAAGTAGCCCTCCTCAACTGTTAGAGCAAATACAGGTTGCTATAGAGAACTCTAATTAAATAACATATCAAGACAGAAGCGAAATGCTCCATGTAAGGGTACTAGCACCATCAAAGTCTCAAAATCCAGTTCCTATAATTTAGTTGCTGCCTTGCTGATGATGTAATATACAATTCAACAGACTAGCTGTCTGAGTCCCAAAATTGGTTTTATTTTGCTGAGTCCCAAGCTGAGATCATTTAAACTCAGCAGTTGGGAGGAAATGAATACTAATAAAACAATGTGCTCAACCGAGTAATCAGAAGTTCTTCAGTATTTTTTCACGTGATACACCATCAGCAACAAGAATTGAGGTGACTTCCTGCAATGAAAAACACTTCTCACTTCACAATTACAAACAATTTTTGCATAATTTTACTTCGAAAATCAAAATACGTCCTTTTTTTTTGCAAAGAATCAATGCATCTCATTAACAGCTTTCATTTGTGCAAACTAGAAACAAATTATATCCAAATGAAGAGTGAAATAAACACTGTACTTATCTCCTGCCCTTTCTTGAAATTCCAAGTCTTACCATATTTTGTAATGCATGGCCTGAAGACCCTCAACATATGTGCTACATTTTAATATCACTACTAAGACGACAGCAAAACTATTGCTACATGATGGCTAAATTTGAATTTAAACATCACTTCTACACCATTATCATATATAAATCATACTGTGATGGTTGATTTTATCACAGCACTGCCTACATAATTTTCTGCTTACAGATTTTAACAATATCATAATTTACAACTTAAGTTTTAACACCCAGTTGTCACTTTTACGGAGTATTTTCTAGAGGACCACTCATTAATACACTTCACTTAAGGAATTATTTACGTCATGTGAGATGCAGAAAGTCAGAAACTATTAAGTCATTACTATTATTAAGTCATTGTCAACACTAATACTACTCTCGACAATCTTTTAAGCACCATAAAAATGCAAATCACAATAAAAATGTGTTCTACCTAAATTGACAAATGCTCAAAACTCAAAAGACTTGTCACACCAGTTCATATGACTAGAAGAATAACAAACCTCAGTCATCTGTCTTTGCCCACAAAGTATAACGCCTGTAGAAAGAGGTTTAAAAATTTTCTTGGCTTTGGAAAAAGCAGCCTGCAGAAGCAATTACAAGGAAATCTTAGTACAGTTCTTACATGTGGGACGGGAGTAGAATGCCTCAGCTCATGCGTATCAATGTCAAGGTTTGCACTTTACCTGCACATATCCATTTTCACCATTCCAACCATCATTTGGTTGTGATAACACTGGAACAATATTAACACCGGATAATTCCCAATCTTTAAATCTATCCTACAAGATGAAGCTGAACCTTTAAAACTGTATTATTCAATCAAACAGACAAGTTCTACAGATTCTGTGTGGAAAAAGAAAAAAGGAAACAAATAACATATTTGGAGTAAGAAATTGACTATTTAATCAACCTGAAGTTCTACTGATTCTGTGGGGAAAAAGAAAAAAGGAAACAAATAACATTTTTGTAGTAAGAAGTTGACTATTTAATCAACCTGATAAGCCATTCTGTGAAGATTTCTAGCTCCATAATAAAGTCTTACGTCAGATCTCTTTCTGGCATTAAATCCCGCTTCAATCAAGGACCGTATAGGGCTGCACAAAAGGTTGTAAAAGAAGCTCATTAGAACATAACTTTTTAATGCATAATGAACAATAAATTAATGTTAAATGTATGATGATACCCTGGGCTGCTCATAGAAAAAAGGACATTTTTAGGGGGAACATATATGACTCAGCCTAGTAGGAAGTAGGAACCATTTCATAAGAATGCATATGATTTTACAATCAAGATATTCAACATCTCCTCCAAAACATGACTTCATCTGTTTCATCATCATCTCAAGGAACATGCCAGGGCCCAGGAATATAGTAGAATATTGGTATAGAAACAAAGTGAAAGTCTTATTACTGATTAGGTTCTGAATCAAAAGATAAAAGTTCTCCTGACAACAAAATCATACATCCAAACGTGGCCCAAAACCTTCTTTAGTGTTCTTTTAGAAACATTATATTGCAGCACCAAGCTCATGAGGAAATAAATAAGTTGAATCATTCCGGCTAAAAGGAAAGTCCAAAAATAAATTTTTAATTCAAACTTTATATGAATATCAGCATGGTTCGGCAATCCTCCAAGAACTAATTGAGTACATCTTTCGTTCTGTCCTGAAGTAGCTAGTCAGATTTTCATAAAGTATATCACAGATTCACCGGTGACAATAAACATTTCTAACACAAGCTATCAAAACGAATGGCATCAAAAATTAAAGAATTCTTTGCAAAGTACAAGGGCCATAAGTTATAGCAATAACAATAATGTACCGAACACAAAATTTAACACCCCCCCTCCCTCTCTCTCGCTCTTTTCTCCCTATTTTTATATTTTAAAGTAGACTTGCAAATAATCAAATGAGGTGATGTAGATATGCATTATATTTAAAATATACCAAGCTATTGCCTTAATTATATAAAAACCTATTCAGATGTGGCAATCCAGATACATGCTAATTAGCCTAATTAAAGAGCTTTCACCGATGTTGTAAAAGGCAATTTTAAGTACCAATGCATTTTTCTCAAGTGAGACAAGGAGTAAGCTTTAAGGCAATCCAAAACGTAAGCCTCAAACTTTACCTTAAAAACTTTTAAAAACGAATAAAATAAGTTATATGAAATAAACATGAAAATAATAGAACACGTAAAGTAAATTATATAGAATTGTAGTTCTATTCCTCAAATGTTAATTTAGAGCTATCAGAAGTATCAACTACGGTGAAAGCATAAGACAAAATTGAAGTTAAACAAAAATGTTTGAGCAATCTGTGTAAAGAAAATGGAGCTAGACTCAAAAGAAAAGGAATAAATATAAATATAAATGGTCAAATAAGGAAGAATGTTGCTTGCAAGGATGGAACTTAGTAATTGCCCGAATTTGGTGGTGCTAGAGGCAATGAAAAGGGAAGGTGGGAGGTAGAGAAAGACCAAGAATATAAAGGAAGCAACCCTAATCATATTTGTTTATAAGATTATTGTTTGAACCTGGGTTCGCACATTTTTAAGAATATCTACGTAGGTCTCCCGTCCGAGATATTTTGTTTCACCTGATTGATATACACAGGAAATCAACCTCAAGAAAATAACGCATTTTTTTCACTTTCCCCAACTCTCGAACCGAGTCCTGACCACTTAGACCTTAATAGGAAACAAGTTGATACCATCCGACGAACCCAGGTTCAAATAATTATAATATTCTTTTTTTATTTGTTTTGACTTCCACTTTTTTTAAATTTAAATGAAATCGAATAAGAATTTTATAAGTAAGCTATGAAACAAACCATTCGAGTCTCAATCACCCCGATACATAAAACCTTAGATTTGCAGCTCAAACCAAAAAGACATAAGCCTTACTTCACCACATAAGGCTATAACCTCATAACTTTTTAGTTAAGCCTAGGCTCACCTCAAAATAGCATTTTACAACAATGGCTTTCACACCCTAAAATGCAATTAGAATTTGTACTTGAATACTATAGAAGAATTTCGGGTGAGCTTAGTGAAAGTGCATGCATTGGCAGAATGTCTGATGGAATGCCACCAATTATACGTATTCTTCCTCATATTTATTTTATATGACTTAATTCTAACTTCATTCTTCCTGATAATTGATTACATTTAAATTTTTAACTTATGCAGTAGTTTGCGTGGCTGGTAGTAGGCTCCACTGTTTAATTTACGAAACAGTTTCATTTTGCTTAGTCCATTCTGCAAGTTAACAACTTCTTCATGTAAGACCAAGCAGCTAAAAACCCTAAGAACCACGCTGCCAATCCCTGATTTCCAATAGAACCCACAATTTAGATCACATTATTCTGCACTTAAAAACTCTGCCCCAAAGTCTAACTCTTCTGACGTACAGTAGATATTTTTTTGAGACGAATGGTACATCCCACTGTTATAGGTTAGATTATGTAAACAAGATGATTAATAGAAAAGGAGGCATCTTGTTTAATTTATTGCATTGAAGTGATAAACAAATCCTAAGATCGACAAGGCGAAATTGTTAAATTTCCAACAGAAAGCATATTTCAGCATACAATACTTTGTACTCCGAACCTACACCTCCAAAATTGAGTTCTCTTAACAGCACAAGAACCAAATATGCCAGCTAAATTCGAGCTCCTTTTTATATTTGAAACGATGCCAAGTAAAAGGACAAATTAACAAAATACGAATCAACATACCTAATTCCAGATCCGGTGGCGAAAATCAGAATCGTAGGATAATCCTCAGGCGGATCGATTCGATCAATTTCGAAACCTTTGCCCATTACCTGACTCACCTCAACAATATCACCTTTCCTCAACCCACAAAGCACCTCGGCGGTCGAACCAACCACGCTCTTCACCAAGAAATCAAACTTCCCCTTAGCCACAGTCAACCATGGCGGCGATGCAATGGCCAAAAAGGTCGGCCTCGTAACTTCGGGAACACGGAGCTGTAGATACTGACCGGCGCGCGAGTGGGACGAAGCCAGGTCAGGCACGTCGGATAGATCGATAGTGACGTGAAAGAGAGACTCGGCGGCAGGATCGACGGCGGATAGCGGCGCTTGGGTCCATACGGTAGTGTCTTGGCGTACGGCAGCGGCGGCTAAGGAAGCGAAGCGGTGACGATGGTGAAGGAGATTCAAGTGGCGTATGATAGACATGGGATGATGGGAAGGGCTAAAGTGTGCATGGAGGCGTAAGTTTGGAGATGGGGGGCTAAAGTGAGACAAATGGAAATGGAAATGGAAATGGAAATGGTTGGTTTTATTCGAAAATCAGTTTAAGAAGTAGTCTAAAGCCGGCGCAAAAGGTATTGACGACCGACTTGTAAAAGTTGATTTTAATAAATTGTAAGAATTTTATTGGGATTATTGCTTTATTATTTTTACAGTGAATTATTAATTTTAAAAAATTATGAAAAATACTTTATTGTTTTTAACATTTTTTTATGAAAATTAAAATTTATTATATATATTTTTAATTATTTTTAATAAATATGATATAAAAACAACTATATTTAATAAAATTTATATATTCATTATGCCATTTCATTTTAATTTTATAAAGTTTATAATATTTAACAATTTTTTCAATAAATTAATTTTTTTAAATAATTGTGTCATAAACTCATAAAAGACTAATAGAATTACATTTATTTTTTATAAAAACAAAATTAACGTATTTAAAAATTTTAATTATAAAAATAAAATTACTTATATTAAATTTATATATTTTTATTATTAAAAAAATATAATCAATTATTAACGTTATTTAATTAAAAAACGTTGACAATTTAGATTTGTTTAAAAATAAATATCATCAAATTAAATTTCATTTTTTATATATATATACGAATTTTCTGAAAATATTAATCTAAACTTACTAATAATTTGGTACTCCCAGAGAGATTTCAATAATAAGGGTTACAATGTTGAAGAGTATCCATAGAAGGTGAAATCATTGTTTACATATATAGCCGTAAACTACACATGACGCCATAACATTGGGGAAATTTCTTGAAGATAGAAAGAATAACACGAGCTCGTCGTGTGCCTCCTTGTAGAAGATGGAAACTCGCATGTGCGTAGAGATCAAGCATGTCAACATGTGCACGTCTTGCGACCAAAAGGAAGCTTAAATTATTCGGATACAAGTTTTCCTCCTCTAAATTGAAGACATGGCTGAAGTTTACTAAACCATGCGTATTCAAACAACCGTTAACGGTAAGGAGAAGCTTAAATTATTCGGATGCATAAGGTGATGCCTTACAAGAAAAAGATGAAAAGCCACATATCATTGTAGAAACTAGAAAGAGAAGTCCTACGCAACCCAAGTTGGGGCATTTCCCAATCCAGATGTCATTCTTTTTGGACACTAAAGTCTTTTTTATTAAAATAAAGAAAAATATACCCGAATCTAATTCGAACTTAAAATGGAATAAAAAATCATACTACTTAACCAGAACATTATTTTAAAAAGTATTGATGTAACTAAATTCAAATAATGCAGAAGCAAATGGTGTGTACAAGTAGACTATGATTTTGTCCCAAATTACCTTTGGTTCTCAGCTTGTCAATACTCAATAGCATTATAATGACATGGAGAATAAAAGAAAACTCTCTCTTCCAACTTCAATTCATAGCTTAGCGTTTGATTAAAAAAATAGTAGAGAAACGAAGCATGAGATGTAGTTTGGTGACCTACACTAAACCTTCTTGTTTCAAGTCATAATTTGAAACTAACTGTACTACCGTTTGAATAAAAAACATAAATAAATAAAAAAACTGTAGAGAAATGAAACATGAAACTAATATCTGCAGTAAAATATTCGGAAAACAAAAAAAGGGGGGAAATATACATGCCGTCTTTCTCCCACCCCTTATTAAATTAAAAATAAAAGAAGGGTCAATATCTTGGATCCAAAGCTCCATTACACACCCTCGGTGAAAAGGTTAAGGAAAAAAAATTGCTGATTCATTCTTGTTACATTTAACGATCAAGCTCAACAAATATAGTCGAAGTCCAGTTTTTACTGGCATCCCAGCTTGCCCTAAGTTTATTTTTTTGGCTATATTATCAAGAGAAATAAACAGAAAATGTGCAGAAAGAGAACTTCTAAGCAGCAGATTCCTTGGCAATCTTCTCAGCCTTAACAATGACCTCCTCAATCCCTCCAACCATGTAAAACGACTGTTCTGAAAGGTCATCATATTTACCATCCAAAACTCCCTGCCAAAACAATGAATGTGATGCAAGTGCAAAACATCGTGTATTAATAGGGAAAAATGTCGTGGATCCTTTTGTTTTTGTAAAACGTAGTATTTGGTCCTCTAACTTAGAAAATGTGTTTCTAAGTCTTTTTAAAAAATATATTTTTAAGTTCATTTAATTGTGAAAAATATAAGGTAATGAAAAAGTTAAAAAGTTTTCATTTGTCCTTGTCTAGCACCTGTTTTATAAGCGAATGTACTTTTAAACACTTTTTTCACAAGCGAGTGGACTTCAAAACACATTTTTTTCCAACAAAAGGACTTTAAAACACTTTTTATAAGCTAGAGGACTAAATGACACCTATTGTCCAAACAAAAGGACCAGTTCGGCCCTCCACCCTTAATAATAATAATCTAAACTTCAACATTAACTTTTTGACGACTTAAATGCAAGAACTATGCATAGAAACAAATATCAAAAAAATTATATTTCAGAACACTTACCAAAAGCATTATGAAAGGGGCATCAAAAACATATTAACTTCTAAGAAAAAGAGTTGGTCAGGAACTTCCAAAACCAAAGCACTTCCAACATTTTCCAAGTAAATACAAATGCATTGGTTGAATAGTTTTCCACTAGGAGGAAAACTATTTCTATTCACTCCCAATGGAATACCCTTTCAAATGAAATGTTTTCTTTCCTTCCTTGTATTCCCCCCCTACCACTTCTCTTATTTGTGAATCACAAAAAATTCTCTTTTCCAATGACATGTATATTTTTTCATTTATAAGACAATAAAAATTCTTTTAAGCTTAATACTACATTTAAAAGGCAACAATATTCTTATTTTTTCAATTCGTGGTATTTGATGTATTTCATTCAACTCCAATCCTAAATCAAATATTAAAATTATAATTACTTTTTCATTCCATGTTGTGTTAAAATAGTTATGTTTCCATTCAATTATTGAACGACAAAAGTTATTTTTTTTTATAAATACAAGCATCAGTGAAGGGAAGAAGCATCTACCTGGAAACTGTTAACGCTCTCCTTCAACTCAACATACTTGCCAGGAGCACCAGTGAATACTTCTGCAACATGGAAAGGCTGACTCAAAAACCTTTGGATTTTACGAGCACGGGCCACAGTCATTTTGTCGTCTTCACTGAGCTCGTCCATTCCCAAAATAGCAATGATATCTTGAAGATTCTTGTAGTTCTGAAGAACCTTCTGGACACCACGAGCTGTGTTGTAATGATCCTCACCCAAGATATGAGGAGAGAGCATACGTGATGTAGAATCAAGGGGATCAACAGCAGGATAGATACCAAGCTCAGAGATCTATTCAATCCAAACAACTCATTCAACATTACTCAAATAAAAGACGGGCAATCTTGATTAACATGTACAAATGAGTTAACCTGTCGAGAGAGCACAGTAGTGGCATCCAAGTGAGCAAAGGTAGTAGCAGGAGCTGGATCTGTCAAGTCATCAGCAGGCACATATATAGCTTGGACAGAAGTAATAGAACCCTTCTTGGTGGTCGTAATACGCTCCTGAAGCCCTCCAAGATCAGTAGCCAAAGTTGGTTGGTAACCAACAGCGGATGGGATACGACCAAGCAATGCAGACACCTCTGAGTTTGCCTGCAGAATCAAGCATGAATATAGAGACAGAAGCATATACAATGATAGAAAACAATTCTAGAAATGTCCTAGACAAGCATGCCTACCTGAGTAAAGCGGAAAATGTTGTCAATGAAGAGAAGCACATCTTGTCCCTCAGCATCACGGAAATGTTCAGCAACAGTAAGCCCAGTAAGCCCAACACGGGCACGAGCACCAGGAGGCTCATTCATTTGACCATAAACAAGTGCACATTTGCTTTCAGCCTGAAATTATGGTTAGGGGCAGGGGGATCATATAAAGAAACATTACCACACAAAAAAACCTATACTAAACAGAATCATAGATACAACAAATTCAAAATACGAGAAGGGGAAAGATAAGGAATAACGTTGAAAATATGTTTCACTCACCTGTTTATCACCAAGCTTAATGACACCACTCTCCATCATTTCCCTGTACAAATCATTACCCTCTCGAGTTCTTTCTCCAACACCAGCAAAGACAGAGAAACCACCTTGATCATAAAAACAAGCAACACTTGGTAAACAAAAGACTAAGCTACAACTTCTTCATGCCATATGTATTTTCAAAAACTAACCATGTGCTTTAGCAACATTGTTGATGAGTTCCATAATAAGCACAGTCTTTCCCACACCAGCTCCTCCAAAAAGCCCAATTTTGCCTCCTCTTTGGTATGGTGCAAGGAGGTCAACAACCTTAATATAAAAACAGGATAAACTTCAGGAAGATGCAGTGCAACTGGTATTGATCCATCTGAACATTGCAAAAGCAAAAGGAAAGGTAACCTTAATCCCAGTGACAAGGATCTGTTGTTCAGTTGCTTGCTCAACAAACGAAGGGGCTTCTCTATGAATAGGCAAATAGTGGTCGGTCTCTGAAGAGATCATGTGAATATTCATTTATATAGTATTCCACCAAATGAAAAGTTAAGCAATATATCAAGGAAGTTCTCAGTTATCTTACTGATGTCCCCTCTCTCGTCAATGGCCTCTCCAATAACATTAATGATGCGACCAAGAGTGGCCCTCCCAACAGGAACCTGAAACGCAAATGCAGCAGAAATGAAGATATGGAAGAGTGTAAGCATAATAAAATAGCTACAAAATAACCCCAAAAGATTCAAGGTGATTGCAAAAAAATACAAATGTAAGAAATTGGAGAATAAACTATCCTTTCAAAGCAGCATTCATCTCTCAATGTTACCATCTACTGAAGAACATCTTCAACACAATTTCAAACAAACAGGGTCAACCCAGAACATATATCCCACTGAAATACGACGACGACATACAAACACCCACTCTATATTGCTAATCAATTTTCACTTCAGAAGAGTACAATTAATAAAACAAGCTATTTGATATTTGAAACGTGCCAGTCTTTAGAGTAGTTTCTTATAGTTCGGATGTTAAAAATCTAATTATTAAATCAGATGATTTAGAACTAAGAGCACTCTAGATCTCCAAAAAAATCATCGATCAAATAAAAACAATCAGATAAATACCTTTAGAATAAATGGAAAACATCTAATATCGAAATCGACAATTGAAAAACTTTCTTCGTAAAATATCATCTAAACATCATAAGCTCAACAAATGAAGTACAATAAGACTAAAAGAACCAAAATGTGAAACTTACAGTGATCGGGGAGCCCGTATTCAACACGCGTTGACCGCGAACAAGCCCTTCAGTCCCATCCATAGCAATACAGCGGACCATGCTCTCACCCAAGTGCTGAGCCACCTCGAGGACTAATCTGACATTGTGGTCCATCACTTCCAAGGCAGTCAAGATCGGAGGGAGACCCTCGTCGTACCTGACATCGACGACGGCTCCAATAACCTGACATACCTGGCCGATCGAACCCTTACCGGTGAAATCATCTGTAATTTTTCCCTTTCCGGTTTCCTTCTTTGCTGGAGCTGATGCAGCTGGTGATGATGTCCCGGCCGAAGAGGTAGCATACTCAACCACGCGGTTGAGGATATAACCATAAGGCGACGAACGAGGGAGTGGTGATGGAGATGAGATCTTAGGGCTAAAGTACCGGATCGTTGATTTGGACGGTGATTGCTGTACTGACGATCGGAAAATAGAGGCTAACAACCTTCGAGAAGCCATCTCGTTTGGGCTTCAGATGATAGACAAAGACTAGGTTTTGCGAACTTGTTGGAATTTAAGTACTACAATTTTTTTACATTTCCTAAATTATTTCTGATAATATTATTGCGTTGATTTATAACGTTTCTTTTTTACGTTTTTTAATAATAAAATTACTTTTTGTCCTTTAACAAATTACTATTTCTATTTTAATTTAATCATTTTATTTTCATTTAACATCAATTCATTGAATTTTCTTTCTTCTAGTAGGCCGTTAGTTTTTCTAAAATATATAGTTGATTTAAAAATATTTACAAAAAAAATATTTTAATAATTAAACATTAAAAAAATTCAAATTCAAATAAAAGTTTAGGAGATAAATTTCAAATTATAAATTAACAAAATTATAAAAATAGGTTATTGTTTAAATCGGAGCTCTCCGATAGCAGTACGAATCTGGGGTGAATGAGACTCTCTACACCACACCAGATAACACGTATTTTTTTCGTTCTTATTCAATTTTGAACTTATAATCTGCTCTTAAGTATACAGATTCAACGAAATTGATACACATTGAGACTCCTTTAAACACCAATACATTTTTATCATTAATTTTTTTGCCTGAGCTTAATATATTTGCTACAATTTATATTAATTACTTTATAACCATTATCAAACTATATTACAAGTATTTTAATATTTATTTTATAGTTAATATTTTTCCTTTAATCTAATGAATTCAGTATTAATATTGGTATTATTTCATTAAAGGCTCGATATTATAAATCCCAATAATGTAATAAATTAAATATTTAAATGAATTTTTTGATATTTTCATAAGTTGAATCTCACTCCAATGCAAACGCTAATTTTTGTACTAATTGAATTTTTCATAAGTTATCGTGATATTGAGTATCCAAAATTTATAATAATCATATAAAAAATGTATAATTTGTCAATAAGCATAGTAAATGTTTATAAATTAGTAATAATAAAAATAAATTTTGAGTATAATTTGAATGTAAGGATTAATAATTATAAATAACATTAAAAAATTTAAATAATTTAATTTTTTAATGTAAAAAACATATTACATTAGTGACAATATATAAAAAAAATCATTATCAAAATGCAAATAAAGAGTAAAAACACGTGTATTCAAATAATTATATCAATACAATCTTGTTAATGGTTTACCCATAACTGTCGAACTATCTAGGCTTGAACGTTGCTTGTTTTCTTTTACATGCAAGACAAGTCACAAACGAGATTGTTGATGGTGACAACTTAAGTCCAAGAATATATTAATTCTGAATGATAACTTAATAACGTTGGTGGAAATAAAAATGACAGAAGTCACACCTATTCTTCTTCTCTAATTCGGCTAGAAGGAAAGGTGTATGTAATTTTCTAGGGTTCCGTGCCAAAGGAAAGCAAATATTAATATGTTTTACCATTGGGAATATTATATCTAATATCAAAATTACAACAATGTCATTAAATCAAAAAAGTACTTTTTAAGTCATTGAATACATTACCTAAAAAGTAAAGTTCTTCAAATATAAATATACTAAGTGACTGTAACTTAAAGATAACTGTAAACACCAATCAAATTTAAGTAATATTTTAACTTATTAAATAAAAATAATTGATTAAATTTTCTAAAATGATTATATCTTAAGATACAATATCATCGATGAAATAATATATATTATGTAATAAAAATATATTATATATATATAAGATGAATTTTTTATTAAATTTTCTAGAATGATTATATCTTAAGATACAATATCACCAACGAAATAATATATATTATGTAATAAAAATATATTATATATATAAGATAAATTTTTTATTGAAAAATTATTTGATATATTTTTAAATATTATTATCATTCTATCATGATATGTTATTTGAATTAATTTTTTAATAATGATAAAAAAATATTAGAAACATAATTTTACATTTTATGTTTAATTGATCTCCGTAATTTTTTAATACAATATTCTAAAACTAATGAAAAATGAATTGGATTAGCTTGGGTTAAAATACAATAATTTAAATTTAATTAATTATTAATTAAAGTTTTACGGATCGGGTTGGAGTATATATGGAACCCATTAATCCATTTGATTTTTATCCCTTAAACTCAAATTTACAAAAAATATGCAACAATATTGCATATAGGATTCAATGACTGTCAATTGATTTATTATATTAATGTAGGATAAAAAATAAAAATAAAGAAGAGATATCAGTTTATTATCCAAAAAATTGTATAGTTCTAAACCTTATCAGGTACTTCAATTAAAACAAGGCATGTAAACTAGTTATATAATTTCATAGAAGAAGAAGAATAAAAAGAAAAAAAACTAGTCATACATTAGTGTTTGGTATTAAATAAGTACTAAACATGCGATCTCAAATGTGTAGGTATTCTAGTATAATATAGCAAGGTGATAGGACTAGTTCAATAATGACCTAAGCTCAAGAGTCATGGAAAAGTATGTTACCTCGTCGACAGAGTACTACGTTGTCTAAGTGCAAGGTCCACGTTGTCCAAAGTACGAAATTTTAGGCTCCAAGATCTGACGTACTAACACTATTATAACGACCTGATAATGGTTTTCCCTTCTTATGAACCATTTGAAGAAAGCTACGTATGAGCTTAAAGTGACCCATATATAACGACTTGTTGTAATGTAGTTATTTTTTTATAATAGTTTAAAAATCATTTTATTGTGTAAATAGTATTTCCAGGTCGTTTGTACGTGACCTCCTATGTGCGTAAGATGTAATACACATGTATATACACCTCTTAAATGAGGAGAATAGAGGATCTACTTCAGTTGTTCAATTTCTCATTTTTCACTAAGAATCACTAGAATCAGATACTTAAATTCTCTCCAAACAATTAGTGCCGTCTGTGGAAACCTTAAATCTTTTTAATCCAACATCTCAGGACTGTTTTTATTTTAAGAAAATTTATCAGTGTCGCTTTAAACTCCAAATGGACCCTCTGTCCATTATCCAACCAGACGACCTCGTTCCAGGGGCTCTAGAATGTGACCTTAATAATAGGACGTTATACTCTTCACCCATCAGATTGTCATCAAACCGTGACTTAAGGCCTACTTCAGCTAGCAAGGAGTAGTTATCGACCTTACATGATGTGGGTCCAGCCACCCCAGCTACACGACCTTATGGTATTTCCCCACGCCATAGTTAGGATAATCCTCCTTATGAAAGAGATGCGATGATACGAGGACTTCAAAAATAGATTACATAATTACAACAAGCCTTCATTGAATGTCAAAAGGTTAACAAGGAATTAAGATCTCAATTAGAACAAGACACATACTCAGACACAAATAGTTCCCTTTTTACACCTCGCAACCCTCAGATGGTACGTCAGCCCCCCAGAAGAGAGCATGCAACTCATACATCAAATCCTCATCAATGTACGGTGAGGGAGCAACGCCCGCACATGATTTCTGATCCTCCTATCATTGAGGGGACTTATTGTCCAAATCCTCCAACTCATGGACCAACAATACAACTTATTCAACTGCCCGATCCGAGTGAAGAATTAGACAAAAGATTAAAAGAGATGGAAGAAAAGATGTGGATAAAGGTTAATGATAAATTTACGAGATAAGAAAAGGCGAAGCCTTGGGGTGATATTGAAAACATTTGTAATCAATTATCTACGTCTTCTTTCTTTAACCTCATTGAGTTAACGGTACCTCTCTCTAAATTTAATGCCCTTAAATGTCCCGTATATAAGGGAACCAAAGATCCTATTGTACACGTTCTTCAATTCAAAATGGACATGGTTGTGGTCAGCCTATCCGAAGATAAACGTGAATCCATGTACTGCAAGTTATTTGCAACTACTTTCCAATATTCGACCCAGCAATGGTTTATGGAGTTACCCCCAAGAGTATTACTAGTTTTGATGATCTAGTCAAAATATTCATTACCAATTACGCTTGTAACAAACCTATCAAGAAGGAGTCATATCACCAAATTTTGATTGTCCAAGAGGAGGATGAATCAATTGAGGCTTACATGCGAAGATTTAAAATAGAGAAGATGGAAATTAATCAATGCCCTGATTCTATAACCATAGAAGCTTTTCAAAAAATAATAAAGCGTGATGATGGCCTTTTCATAGAACTGACGAAATCCACATCGTGTTCCTTAGACATAGTTTACGAGGAAACCCAAAAATTTGTTAATGTGTAAAGGGAGATTAAATCAAGAAATTTGTCGGCTAATAAAAACTAGAGGCAACCCCCCCTTATGAAAAGTGAAGAAGACAAAAGTCCTATGGGCGATAAGCATCCTAACTTTTCCTTTCAAACTCACCTTTAGACCAAAGAATAATTCCAACACTTGGAGCCGAGCTTTATCTCCCTTTCGTGGACCCTTATTACGTGTAGCGTTGGTGGAAGTAGTGTGTCGAATGGAACGCCTCAAAAATGTAAATTGGCCACCAGTTGTGAAAGCCTCGCTTAGAAATCCCAACAAATACTGCGCGTTCCATAAAGACACGGGGCATTAGACTCAGGACTTTCGCCATTTAAAATGGGAAATTGAACACCTACTTTCAGAAGGGTATCTAGGGGATATAGTTGATAAAGCCAAGAATCCACGAGAATAGACTCAAAGGGAAAACTCAGATCGAAAGGTTAGGACACTAAACAAATCAATTCTGATCCGATATGAACCAAATAGAGGACACCACATTCCACCAGGGGATGTGCGGATAATACACACCATACATGGTGGCCTCACCATGGCTGGTCACTCTAACAATTCCAGAAAAAAGATATGCAAGAGAGGCTCGAGATACATGACGTTTAATATATGACATGAGACTGGAAGGACCTGTGTATCCTATTGCTTTCGAAGACAAAGAATGCCTACATCCCCATGACGATCCTCTAGTAATCACAATTCGAATAGCTCATTACGAGGTACGTTAGATATTAGTTGACAATGGTAGTTCATCCAATCTCTTATATTTATCCATTCTACTTAACATGAACATAGACCCCAAAGAAATCACCCCGCAACAAATGCCTCTGGTTGGTTTCAATGGTAGTGTAACAATGTCGGTAGGAACCATATGCTTATCGGTGTCAATAGAACGATCTATAGTTTTAAGAACCTTCATCATTTTAAATACTCCTACATCCTATAATGCTATTTTGGGATGCCCGTGGATACACAAAATGAAAGCAGTACCTTCGACATATCATCAGTTGATTAAATATCCTACCGTTGATGGGATACGACAAATTGAAGGGGAACAAGATAGGGCACGAAGTTGCTACAATGTTGCCATGAAGAATGTGTTACTCCAAACCTCGAAATAGCAACTAAAGGTTACAAGTCACCTCCACAATTTTAAGAAATTGCATACATGTGAACGAACTACCATGGAAGTCCACAGTGAATATGATATGGTCCTTATAGGAAACATAGAGAATGAACAATATGTTAAAATCAATGGTGCACTATCCCCTTCATTTAAAATAAAAAAGATTTGTTCGCTTGGAAACATGAGGACATTCCCAGCATAGACTCAGATATCATCTCCCATGAGTTATGTTTAGATCATATCAAAAAACCGATCCAGCAAAGAAAGCATAAATTTGCTAGAAAGAAGAATGAAATCATCAAAAAGAAGATCGAGTCCTTAAAAAATATGGGTTGGGTTCGAGAGGTTCAGTATCCAATATGGCTATCAAATGTGGTGTTAGTAAACAAAGCAGGAGGCGAGCACAGAATGTGTATGGATTTCACAGATTTGAATAAATCAACACCAAAGGATTGTTTCCCTTTACCGAATATAGACCAATTAGTAGATGCCACAGCTGGATTAGAATCAATGAACTTTATGGATGCTTATTCAGGCTACCACCAAATCCAAATGCATCTCAGGGACGAAGAAAAAACAACGTTTATCACAGAAGAATGGACTTCCTATTACACAAATATGTCATTCGGTTTAAAAAATGTTGACGCTACTTATCAGAGAATGATGAATAAGATGTTCCAAAACGAAATAGGCCGAAATATGGAGGTATATGTCGATGACATGTTGGTTAAAACTAAATGTGCTATAGAACATATTAATGGCCTCCAATAAGTCTTTGCTATAATTCAAAATTATAAAATGCATCTCAATCCAAAAAAGTGTGTATTTGGCGTAGCCTCAAGGAAGTTTTTAGGGTACTTAGTCACGTCAAGGGGTATCGAAGCCAATCCAGATAAAATTTTGGCCTTAGTCAACATGAAATCCCCAAGGTATATTCAGGAAGTCCAATAATTAAATGGGCGTATTGCAGCATTAAGTCATTTCATTTCTAAGTGCACCGAAAAGTGTCTACCGTTCTTTCGGCTACTCAAAAAGAACACGGAGTACCTATGGGATACCGAGTGCGAACAAGTTTTCCAATCCATTAAAGATTACTTGGGAAGAGCACCTATTTTAGTTAGTCCCATGGCGAGCGAAGACTTATACATGTACATGTCCTTTATGGACAAGGCTGCCAATGCGGTATTGGTGGTCGATTGTAGGGAATTCAATACTTTGTGTATTATGTGAGTCATTCATTAACAGGAGCTCAACAGTAATATCCTTCTCTAGATAAAGCGACATTTACTATTAGAATGACGACACGAAAACTTAGACATTATTTTGGTGCACACAAGGTAGTGGTCTTTACTCCCTATCCCTTGAAATTTTTTTTGGGCAAACCTGATTTTTCCGACTGTCTTTCCCAAATAGCTATTGAGCTCAGAAAATTTGAAATGCATTATAAACCTTTGGTTGCGATCAAAGGACAAGCCTTAATAGATTTTATCACGGAATGGATGAATGAGAATACCCAAGAATGCAATTCAATACATGAGATAGGGTCAACCTTCACAGCAAAAACATCATCCCCTAAAACGGAGCTATGAAAGGTATACATAGATGGCACAAGCAATTCACGTGGAGTAGGAGTTGGAATAGTAATCTTCACCCTGATAGGAGCCTTAATAGAGCAATACCTTCAAATTACCTTCCAAGTAACTAACAATGTCGTAGAATATGAAGCCTTACTTTTGGCATTGCAGTAATTGATAACCCTTGGAGCCAGAGAAGGTGTTAATTCATAGCGATTCACGACTAGTAGTAAACCAAGTCAATGACGATTTTGAAGCCAAGGAGGAAAGAATGAAACTCTATGTATTGGAGGTGACGAAAGTAAAGGCTGCATTTGAAACTTTTTAGATCAAACAGATACCATGAGGAGAAAATGCCCACACTGATTCCTTAGCCATGTTGGTATCGGTGATAAACTTGTATTTAAAGAGAGTTATCCCAGTATCTTGTCTATCAAGACCTAGTGTTACCCCAAGTGAAGTAAAACTTCAAACGCGAATGAATGTCATACATACTATTCATAATTCTTGGTTGATGTCATATACAAAGTATCTTATTAAAGGTACTCTCCCCGAAAATAAGCATTTAGCTCGTAAGCTCATGACAAAATCAAGGAGTTATGCCATCATTCAGGGAGTTTTTTATAGGAAAAATCATGGTGGCTCATGGCTTAAGTGCTTACATGTAGTTGAGGCTTGGATAGTCTTAAGTGATTTACATGACGCCAAATGTGGAGCTCATTCTAGTGGAAGAATACTTTCTCAAAGGATTATTCGACAGGGTTATTACTAGCATACACTTCTTAAAGATTGCATCTCTTATGTCAAAAGGTGCGATAAATGCCAACGACATGCCAATGTGCCACACCGTCCAAGCACTAACCTCAGATCTATTATCAGCCCCTAGCCGTTTCAAAAATGGGGTTTGGACATCATGGGACCACTACCCATCACTTCAGGTCAAATAAAGTTTATTATCGTCACAACTGATTATCTTACTAAATGGATAGAGGCGGAACCTTTAGCTCGAATCCAAGAATCAGATGTAGAGAGATTCACATGGCGTAACATTATATGCAGATATGGCCTACCTTGAGAATTGGTTACCGATAATGGTAGACAATTCACTAGACAAAAAATTGTATCTTTCTGTGACAAGAAAGGTATCAAATTATCTCACTTCACCCCTTACCGCCCACAAGCAAATGGTCGAGCCGATGTGTTGATGTGTTGTCTTGTGCCCTATGGGAAACATGAACTATTCCCAGAACGACAACAGGAGAAACCTTTTTTTCTCTCGTTTATGGCACTGAAGCGGTCATACCCTTTGATATACAAGAACCCACCCTTTGATCCAATATTGTTCATGAAGAAAATGATTGATTACGACGAGAAGACTTGTTATTAGCTGAAGAAAAACTATAAGAGGCTTTAATAAGAATCGAATCGCAAAAAAGAACACTCCAAAAGACGTATAATGAATTCGTTAAACACAAAAGCTTTGGTATTGGGGAATGGTTCTTGCGAAGAGCATCGGACAACAAAGTTGAAACTAATGCAGGCAAATTTGCCACCAAGCCTTGAACTTGGGATACGTAAGGACTAGGTCTCAAATTTGAAGCTTGGTAAAGGCGAAAGGAACTCGTTAACGTACCTCGGATTGAAGATGGAGTCTAAAGACCCTCCCACGGTAGAGTACGGAACCCATGAGTATATCCTAATAATGAGAAAAAGCAATTCATGTAAATAAGAAATTATAAGAAAAGGAATCATAATTAATTTCTTTACGAGACTTTTGAGACTAGTAATTTATTAAAAATTGAATGAATTTTAGATTTTATGTCCCATTGAATTGTAATTTATACGTTAAAAGTTGGAAAAAATAAGAAAATAATGAATATTTAGTTAATGAAATTTGGTATGAGAAAAATATGCTTAAAAAATATTTTTTAAAATAAACTTTAAGAGCCCAAATTTGCAAACATTTGTCGAAAATATATGATTATTTAAATTATTTAAATTATTTTGTCAAGATAAATGCTATCTAATAAATTTGTTTGATAAATCACAAATGATATGATATAATATTATTATTAAGTATAATTAAACACACATACTTATATTTGATAAAAAATTAACATATCAATCATAATTGTAATATAAAGAAGTGGATAAGTTATTTTAAATGGTATATTTTTAAATGTATATGGCTAAGGCAAAATTAGTAGGAATGGGCACGGGGACGGGTGGGGACAGATTTTAATATAATCGTCCCCGAATTGAATTATAAAATATGTCCTCAAAATCTTCTGAAAATCGTTGCAATTTGGGGACAATTTTTTACCCGCGGATAATAGTTCGAAAAATTATTAAAAAAAACCGAAAAAACCATTTTTCAAAATCCAATTCAATTGAGCTTCTTTTGGCTATACAATCAACGTAAAGAAAATGGACAAGTCTATTGAACTTATTATCTCAATTTGTTATTTAAATTTGTTATTTTGAGTTTATGATAAAAAATTTAACATTTAATAATATATATTTCTATGAATCTAGATAAAATTAAATACATATAAATAAAAAACATAAGATATAAATAAAATATTCTAAACTAATACAAATATTGAAAACTAATTAAATAAATTTAAGAAAACTTCAAGTATAATAAATCAAAACTTCTCTCTTCTAATTATTCATCAACAATATGTGTATCATGCAAAAATCAAACATATAAAATCATTTTTATAAACCAAAATAATAAATTGATTAATAAATAATGTAAATTTTTACCTCAACATCATTTTCTACAATATTAATAGTGGAAGCAGATGAATCAGAAGCTCTGAATAAATTATAAAATATTTAAATATACAATTAAATAATTAATATATAGTACATAAAACAAGTGTTAATAAAATATAATATGTACAAATATTAAATATATAAACTTATATCTTGTTTATGAATATTAGTCCATAACCAATCTTGAGTACACATCAAAACTTCCAATGTGTTTTCTTTGAATCTACTACGATGTTTGCTCATTACTCTACCACTTATGTTAAATGCAGATTCTGAAGCAACTGTGATGACCAAAATAGCCAAGATAACTCTAGCCATGTCATGCATTATTGGATATTTATGTTTGTTACACTTCCACCAATGCAATATATCAAACTCTTCATCTGAAATTTATACACCAGCTTTCTCTAAATAAGAGTCTAACTCAGATTTCAAAGATCTAGCTTTATTTTGCATTAATTTCCATTGTTTATACTCATTTGTACCACTATTATTAAGAACACTAGTACCTTTTGAATTTTGAGATGTATTGGAGCATGTTGAAAACTTCATTTGTCGACCCTCTTCTATAATTTGTTTATTTCGGTACATATTTATCAAATCATAACATTTTCTTCTCACCTTTTCAATTTCAAAAATGACATTTTTTTCATATATTCTTGGAAAATATAATTTGAGATAATTCATCTTAAATATAGGATCCAAAACAACTCCTATAGTCATGACAATATTAACTTCTTACCAATACTTATCAAATTTTACAAGCATTTTTGAAGTCATTTCCTTGACCAAATCATCCTCATCATTAATCCAATTATATAATGACAATTTGATGTCACAAATATGAGGAAATAACATGTTTATGGTGGGATAGTTAGAACCATAAATCAATTCAGTAACATTGTAAAATACTTATAACTTATCACAAATTGTACTTGCCATTTTCCAATCCAATGCATTAGAAACCAATTGTTTTAAACGAAGAAACATTTTCTCATAAAACAATGCATTTTTAAGCATTAAATTAAAAAAGTAGAATTCCAATGAATTTGACAATCAAGAGATAAATTCTTACAAGAAGACTTTATCTCTTGAGATGCAATTTTTTAAAAAATTTCCTCCATCTTTTGTGTTGCTGTCCAATATGCAACACTATCTCTAACTTTAACAATGTATTGAGAAATTAGATTTAACCAATCTTTCACTACTAAGTTTAATATATGAGTAGCACAACGCACGTGAAAAATATCTTCATACAATAACATTGAAGTTCTATCTAATGAATCTAACAAATCGGGTAACATTGAATCATTAGTAGAACAATTATCTAAAGTTAATGTTGAATTCTTACGATCAATATTCCAATCCAAAAAGCAACTCATTAATTCTTGACCAATAACTACAACATTGTGTGGAGCAGGAACATATATAAACCTACAAAAAATTATATAGTAACAATAAAATTGTTATATATAATCATTTAATACATCAAATCTCTAAAAAAATATTTCATAGGAATTGTATAAATTTCAATAATAAACTTAAAAAATTACCTTATTATTTTACTATGCAAATACCAATTGTCATCAATGAAATGACAAGTTACAGCCATGAATCCTTTGTTCTGATTTCCAGGTTTTCACATATCACTCGTGATTGCAGCACGACTTTTGTTATTCTCCAACATATTCATCATTTTTTTTCTCAACATCATAAATCTTTATAATGTCTCTCTTAACTATCACCTAAGAAATAGGCTTTCATATTGGTTGTAATGAATGTGAATACTCCCTAAATCCATGATGCTCAACAATTCTAAGAGGATACTCGTGTAAAATTATCATTTTTGCACATTTATCACGAGAAACTTGAGAATCAAAATTCCAATGTCCTAACTCAATTCTATCCTTTTTCTTGTTAGGATTTAACAATGATTGACCGATACCCCTTTCTTGCCATTTGAATGGATAACCTTTTGTATGTGCTTTCAAATGAGATGTCTCATTCCTTGTATCACCTCCTAACCGTTTTCCGCAATAATTACATATTGCCTTCTATATCCCATTAATTATCTTCCTATCAAAATGAACCCATGCTTCAGACTTTAATTTACCCTTCCCATCTTATTCCTCACTATATTCATTTGATGGTTGACTTTGTGTATTTTCAGGTGAAGAGGTTGATGTAAGGAGGGGAACATTTGTATGTTGATTGGCACTTGAAGTTCCACCACTTATTACCTCCACATTAAGTTCAATGTCATTTACTCCTTGAGAGGATTGTGGTGAAAAATTCTGAAAAAATAACTTTCAAAGTTTAAATTCATATATAAAAAAATATACACATACTTTCTATTATCTCACGTTATCTTTTCAACATATTCACTTATCATGATGTTTAAAGTCTATGTCTTCTTCACAAATCTCTAACTCTACAAGACATGATAAAAAATTATCATCATACTATATTCCATATTCAATATGAATCGATAATAAGATTTTACCATATACATTATGAATCGATAAAAGAGTAGCACTAATCTCATAACAGGGAGGTCCATACACAAAACAGAGTAGTCATTTTATTTCATATACATTATGAATCAATAATACATTATCTAGATGACTTCAGACATTTAAATATGTTATGCCGAAACTGTTCTGTGTCTATTGACTAAATATATCAAAGCACAAATCAAATAAGATTTTACCATGATCACTTAAAATGGTAGAAGTTTTTGTGACAAAAATAGAGTATCCAATAGCCATGTTTCATAATAGGAATGTCTATACACAAAACAGAGTAATCACTTTATTTCATATACATTATGAATTAATAATACATAATTCAGATGACTTTAGGCATTTAAATATGTTATGCCGAAACTGTTATACGTCTCTTGACTAAATCTATCAAAGCACAAATCCAATAAGATTTTACTATGATCACTTAAATGCAAATTTTTTTATGACAAAAACAGAGTATCCACTGATCATGTTTCATAACAGGAATGTCCATACACAAAATAGAGTAGTCAATTTATTCCATATATACTATGAATCGATAATACATTTTCCAGACTCCAGATGACTTCAGGCATTTAAATATATGTTAAATTTAACCCGTTCTGCTCAAGAAACAAAGTAACAAAAATCTAATAACAGTGTGATCCATACACAAAACAGATTAACCATGTATCAACCACACAACCACCAAGAGATATGCTTCATACGAGAAAAAGAAATACTTACTTGATGAGACCACGAAGAAGAAGGTATCAGCCATGCAGTGAGTAGCGATTAGCGACTAACGACTGGCGACTGGCGAGAGAATTGAGCAATTAGAGAGAAATTGAGATTAAGAAAAAATGAGAGGCGAGAGAGTATAGACGAAGTGAAATAAAAAAAAGTTTAGATTCGTTTATATATTATATTAAAAATAAGTAAATCTTAATTAATATATAATTTATTTAAATAAATATAATTAATTTTGGGTACGTGTAGGTACGATTTTGAGTATAATCGTAACCGAACCGTACTCGCTCTTTTATGTTCGATTTTTATCTGAAATTGAACTCCTCTCCAAAATTAAACAGATAAAAATTAAACCATCGGTGCGGTTATCCACGAATAACCGAACACTCGGGTTTTTTTGCCATCTCTAAAAATTAGGTGTTATTATTATTAACTTTTTTTCCGGCTTAAAATAAAAACCCATGAAATGCAAGATACGGACGAAAAAATTGAATCCTCCCGCCAAACAAAGAACAAGCATTTCCCTCGCAATAGTTAAAATAAAACCTAGGAATTTTCCCTTTAATTGTTGTTATTTCTTCGTTAAATAGACTCAAAACCTTTGTGGCTTCTACTGATCCGCCGAAGCTAAAGCCCCAGAAATTCATATTCTCTTCGTAAGGTTTTGTCATTTGTAGACGAAGAAGATCCAATCTAGGGTTTGGATTAGTTCATTCTTGGACCGAACAGACATATACTCCCTTTCTTCCTGAATATGAGTGCCGTCAACATCATAAACGTCACAGTTTTAAACAATCCGACCGCGTTTCTCAACCCTTTTCAGTTCGAGATATCATACGAATGTTTGACTCCCCTCAAGGATGGTAAGTTCAGTTTGTTTGATTCTTTCATTTACTTTTTTTTTTTTATTATTATATATGTCTGCTCGGATGTATTGTACATTGCTAACAAATTTCTATGGAGATAAAAATTTCTTTGGAATATGTTGACCCTTATGGTTAGCTGAGAAAATTCTTAGGATCAGGATGAATTTTGACCCGGTTCAGTGAACTTAGTTAAGAAGAATTTGGAAGATTTGACAGATCAGATCTGTCTTGGTGGTTTGCTACTTTGTAAGTTGTTCTGGTATGCTCTTGATTAATTCATTGTACCTTGTATTCAGTGGAAATGGTGTGAAACAAATCAATAGTATTTTTTTGGGTAAAATTTGTTTCTAAACGCGGACACCGTCCAAGAGGAAATCGGGTTTTGCTCAGTGTAAGCTAATTTTGCTAGTCAGTTTAATTCTGGCTCATAGATAAAGGCGAACACCATTTGAGTTGATTCTATTAATCACACTCAGTTGTTTTGAGAGAATAGTAATTTATATTGCTAGGAATAATATGAAAGAGTGCAAAATGCTGTTCTTTATGGAAGCAGATCATTGTGGTCGTAAAATATATGGACATCATAATGTCTATTTCTTATGCAACAATGACCTATTTTTTCAATTATTTTTTTACCCACATATTTGCTGTATATTAGTGGTACATATAGTAATATACTAAAAATGTGATGGTAAAATTTTACTAGTTATTTATAGTAGTATGGGTTTCGAAGTTGTATCAAATATGACATTAAATTTATTTTTTAACACGGATAAATTATTTTATAATAGGATAGATTGATGTTGCTTGCGAGTAATTTTTTTGTCTTGGTACTGTACTAAGTACATGTCAACCACTCGTATCTTGCATTTTATCTCAGAACTTATTGAATACTTGGTGTTTTCTAAGCTAGTTTGCTACTTGCTAGAAGTAACTATAGTTTATAGGCGAGCAGAATTGCTTGCTTATCAGGAGAAATAGAAATTTGTATAGTGCTTTGAAAGGACAATGCGTAAGCTTTAAAAGAAACACATTAAAGTTGTCAAAAGCTATATTAATGGAATCAAAGTAGGAAGGATTCCGATTGTCGATTAGCCATTGTATTAGTTATTTGTAATTTACCGATTAGAGTAGAAAGTTAGATAATCTCATATTGTAAAAACTGAAAAATCAAGAATTTGAGGAAAACCTTGTATTAGCTATGGACTAATAAGTCACTGTGCAATACTATATAGCACTTTTTGCTAAAATATGTGTATGACACTGTTCGATCTGCTTTTATGTGAATAACATCTGCTAGAGGATTTATAATTTTCTGTTTTATCTCTAGTAATTTTGACATGCTCTTTTTCATATATAAATACAGACTTAGAATGGAAGCTGGTTTACGTGGGTTCTGCTGAGGATGAGATGTATGATCAACTTATAGAGAGTGTATTTGTTGGTCCTGTCAATGTTGGCAACTACCGTTTTATCCTCGAGGTAATCTTTCTATGATCCAATTTCTTAATTTGGTTTTCAGTACTACGTGACTATAAAGTTAGAGGCTTAAATGTTTCCGACGGAACCCTTTGCAGGCAGACCCTCCTGATCCATCAAAAATCCGTGAAGAAGATATTATTGGTGTTACAGTACTGCTATTGACATGCTCTTATCTTGGTCAAGAATTTGTTAGGGTGGGATACTATGTAAACAATGATTATGACGATGAACAACTGAGGGAGGAACCTCCTCCAAAACTGTTGATTGATAAGGTACAAAGGAACATTTTAGCTGACAAACCAAGAGTCACAAAGTTCCCTATCAATTTCCATCCTGAGAACAATGAAAATGAGAAGCAACCTTCTCCTTCACTTGATCATGCCCCTGAAACTAAGGATATTAAGGAAGAGCCACCTCGCTCCCCTGTATCATCCTTATGAAGCAGTGGTTTAATTTTGATGTAGTGAAATTTTTATGAATCAGTTGTGATTGATATGCTCCCATAGGTCAATTGCAATGTGTTGTATCATCAGATTGTTGTGAGATATATTTTCCCATATGTCTAAGTTCCTCACATGGTAGGATCAAAATTCTCAGATGTGTTAACTTTTATTTATTTGTTTATTTAATTTTTTATTTCAAATTTGCAAGTATTTTCATTTTTTTCCTTCTTTTTTCTTTCAGAGGAAGCATTAGGTAAGCTTTTATTTAACATTTTCATCTGCCATGCCACTTTTCAATATGATGAACCCCGACCCTATTCAAACTCGAGAATTTTGTAATAAGTGTCCTTTAAAGTAGAGAGGAAGCAATATTAAATCTCAATAATCCTGCTCCATTTCTCATATTCAGAATGTCATTATCCAGAGAAGTAGCTTTAGAAAAATAAAAACTTACATTAAATGGATTTGACCACTTCTTAATAATGAGCTTTAGATTTGTATATTTTCTTGATAAAAATTAAACATCATAGGTTGAAAGAAAAATAGAGGATATAAAAAGTTGTCGACACTTTTTGATACTTAGTTCGATATATCAGTAAAACATCGTAGGTGTACTTATGTATATAGTTTTAGGGGTAAATAATAAATCAAAATTCAGTAAATTTAAATTCAATCAAATCTAAATAGATTTAAATTTTTTAATTTGAATCAATTTAAATATGAAAAAATTAGATTTTTTTAATTTAATAAAGTTATATTGATATTAAATTTTATTTATGAATTGTTATCATATAAAAACAATATATATATAAATTTAATTTTTGAATTAATATTTTTATAACAAATATTTTTATTTATAATTATAATTAAAAAAATAAAAAATATATTTATAAAATTATTGAATTATTATAAATTTTTATTTTTATTTTTAAGTTAAAATAATAATTTAATATAATTATATTACTTATAATATATTATAAAATAAAATATATATTATTTGTATTTTATTACTAATTTGATATGGATCAAATATAATAAATTATAAAATATGTTAATCTAAAATTGATCATAATTTAAATAGATTATATAATTTTTAATCAATATGATATGATTATAAAATTTATCAACTAAATACGATTTGAATATGATTAATGAGATTAAATTTATTAATTTAAATGGATTCATCTAATTGTTTACTAACCCTTATATAATTTATTTATAATAATTTTTTCTATTAAATATATATATATATATATATATATTTAATATTTAATATTAATAATATTTTAGTTTTTTATTATTGGATAAAATTATTATCAATAAATTATTTTTATGGTAATAATAATTTATATTGTGTGAATATCACTATTTTATTTAAAGAAAAAGTTTATTCATTATAAGTTTGTGATAAATAATGTAACATTATTAGTAAATATAGTTAGTTTTACATAAATATATCTAATAAAAACTAATCATACTAATTATAATGGTGATATGATTATAATATAGTATATAAAAATATTTTTATTTAAATGCAAAATAAATTGTCCTTTTAAAACTTGTGGCTAATTATTCAATGTATAAAGTTTAAAATTTAAATTTTTATTATATGCATATGAATAATATAACTATCTTTCAAAAAATGTGGTGTGCCTTTTTATGTAATTTACTATAATATATATAGGTTAATTATGGTAAAAATAAAAATGTAATCTTTAAATATTATTGTTATTTTTTATGCATACAATGCATTCACAGAAATAAATTGTGATTTTACTATTTTATTAGAGATCATTAAATGAATTGTGGTATTAATAAAATTAATTGTACTAATTATATTACTATCAATAATTCATTATATCTAAGTGCATATGTTTAAAAGAAAAAAAATATTAAGTTTACTTAAAATGCTAAAAAAAATTACTTTTTGCATCGTGATTCTACTCATAATGTTTAATTTACATTTTTTTATCATATAATAGGGTAATATCGTGCAATATGTCACTTTCACCGTTACTCTTTTCATTAAAGTTAAAAACTCATTATATATTTATATCTAAATTTAAGCCCACGAGTTTAACCAATAATAATAATAATAATAAATTTAACGCCATAATTTGAATGAAACATATGTTGCCAAGTGCCATCACCTCTACGTTTAGTGCTTTTAACCTTTGCATGAGAGTTAAATATGCACGTGATTATATTTATAGCGATTGCATTAGACATTTTAAGTGTAAAAATGCGCCTTTTTATTATATACAAGTGCACTTAAAAAAAACAGTCTATTTTATTTATATGAATTGTGCTATTTATTATTAGTTTTTTCTCTTATTTAAAAGAATCTAGAAATAAAAAAGTTTAAGTGGTTTCATAACATATAAAGAAAAAATAGATAATTTTATTAATTCATTAATAAATTCATTTAAAGTCTATTGAAAAAGAAAAAAAAAGATGTAACATAAGGAAATTTTCAACAATAGTAGGCAGAAAAACTTTTTGTTTTTTCTTTTTCAGTAAACCTTTATCAAGTGTTCCGATGAAAGATTATTTATGATCTGATTGAGTTGAAATTTTGCAAGAAGGTTCATAACTCAATATTTTTCAATCTGAACAGTGGGATTTGGATTCGACTCATCGGTTTGAAAAATCTTGGTCGTGAACAATGAATACGAAAATTGGGTTAGATCTCTCTATTTTCTTGAAATAATTATTAGTTTTCAAGAAATTATATTCTTGATGATGTTGTTGATTGTTTGCCTTTAGTTTTATCTAGAAAAAACTTTTGTATAATTGTTTCTTGACAGTTGAAGTTTTGTAAGATGAAATGTCGTGATTGTTTCCTTCTTACACCGAGAAGGTTTTTTCACGTAAATTGATTGTGTTGATTTTGTATATGTTTCATTTTGAGCTCTATTTATTTATTTTCTAAAAGATTCACACAATGAAGGATAATATATTTCATTTCACTGTTTAGAGTTTGATTAATTTCGTATTGATATTGTGATTCTTTTAATACCTATTACTTAAAGTTATAAATTATACTGTTTAGATTTTTTTTATAAAAAATGTGTTTTCTTTTGGTAAAAACTTATTTAATGACTGTTGAAATTTTGATAATAAAATAATATTTGAAAATATCAAATATATTTTTTTGCTCATAAAAGTATTAAACACTATATTTTATTATATAAGAGATTAAATTATAATTTCTAGTTTTTTATTTCTTTTTTTTATGCCACCAGTAGTTATACTACAATTGAGAGCTTGCTCTCTCGAGCTCTGCCATTGCCATTTCTTTCTGTGGGGTCACTAGGTTTAGCTTTCTAGTAATTCTTTATTTTTTATTTTTTATCTTTTGTTCTAAAATTAGTGGATTTATAAGGCCATTTAAGTTCAATCACTTTGTAAAGATATCATTTTTATCAACATTTAATTTCTGGGTTTATTTGTTTTCTTTCTCTTTATAGTTTTAACTTTTATGCTAGACCATTTTTGTTGACTTAATCATTATTCCCATAAACCCTTTTTACTGATATCCGAAAGTGATTTTTGTTATTAGAGATAATTACTTTAGAGCCGAATTCAATATCTGTTTCTTATTTATTTATTTTTTTAATCCTTTATTACACACAAATGTGAATGAAACCGTTGGAACCGATCATTTTGCTTTAGAATAAAATTGATTATACCAACTTACTAAATAAATTCAAATTGGGTTCATTCATCTGCCTAAATAGGGAGGCTAAGTTGCACATATCAAACAAATTATGATGTCACTTGCCCAGTAACTTTGAAAATTAAATAATTATTACTTTTTTTAAAATTTTTTTGTGAAGAGTATAGAGAGATAAGAAAAAAAAATGATTTAATGTTGTATTTGTGTATTTAGAATGTACATAGAGAACCCTATTTATAGGGTTGTAACAAGTGTAATACAAATGTAGTACAAGTGAAATAGTAAGTGTAGTACAAATGAAATAGTAGAAGTGTAGTACAAGTGTAATACAAGTGAAATATAAGTGAATTATAATATCAAATATAACTAAACATCTCCCCTCAAACTCAAGGAGGAAGAGAAACAATCAACTTGAGTTTGGAAACTAATTCTTGAAATCTGCCTGGTAGATGAGATTTGGTGAAGATGTCAGCTGTTTGATCTGTGGAGGATATTGATTTGAGACAAACAATGTCTTGAAGAACATGTTGACGAACAAAATGACAATCAATCTCGATATGTTTTGTTCGTTCATGGAATACATTATTGTGAGCAATCTGAATAGCACTCTGATTGTCACAATATAAGATAGTTGCAATTGATTGGAGAACACCCATATCAACAAGTAACCAACGGAGCCAAAGAAGTTCTTGAGTGGTGTCAGCAAGAGTACGATATTCAGCTTCAGTGCTGGATCGAGAAGTGAGGGATTGTTTCTTGCTTCGCCAAGATATGAGAGAGTTTCCAAGAAAGAAACAATATCCAGTGGTAAAGCGACGATCAGTTGGGTCACCTGCCCAATCAGCATCAGAGTAGGCAGAAAGAAGAAGATTAGACTTGTTGGAGAAGTGGAGACCGTGAAACATAGTGCCTTTGATGTAGCGGAGAATGCGAAGAACCACAGTATAATGGGTAGACCGTGGAGCAAACATGAATTGACTAACCAGATGAACAACATAGGTAATGTCAGGACGAGTGACTGTGAGATAAACAAGACTGCCTACTAGTTGTCTGTATAGTGTGGCATCTGAGAGAATAGTACCATCTAATGGAGTAAGTTTGACATTGGTTTTTAGAGGTGTTGATGCAGTTTTGCAATCAGTAAGGCCAGCCCGATTAAGAATATCAGAAGAGTACTTTGCTTGAGAGAGATAATATCCTTGAGAATCAGATGAGATTTCTAGGCCCAAGAAGTAGTGGAGACGACCAAGGTCTTTCATTTCAAATTGATGGCTTAGAAACTGCTTGAGATCAATAATTCCATTAGAGTCATTTCCTGTTATGATCATATCATCTACATAAAGGAGTAGAAGTGTTACACCAGTGGGAGTCTTCTGAATAAAGAGACCAGAGTCATAAGAACTGGAAGTAAAGCCAAAGTCAGTAAGTGTAGAGCTGAATTTGGCAAACCAAGCCTGAGGAGCTTGTTTGAGGCCATAGAGAGCACGACGAAGTCTGCATACTTGATGAGGTGAATGAGTGTATCCAGGAGGAGGTTTCATATAAACTTCCTCAGTTATGTCTCCATTGAGAAAATCATTTTTGACATCCATTTGAAACATGTTCCAATTTCGGGCAGCAGCAACAACAATGATACTTCGAACAGAGGTGAGGCGAGCTACAAGTGCAAAAGTTTCTTCATAGTCGATTCCATATTCCTGTGTAAAACCCTTTGCAACCAGACAAGCTTTATATCGTTCCACAGACCCATCTGAATGAGTTTTGATTTTGAAAATCCACTTGCAACCAATCAGAGATTTATTAGATGGAAGATCAACAAGATCCCGTGTATGTGTTTTTGTTAATGCCTGTAATTCATCTGTCATAGCTTGTTGCCAATGAAGGATTAGAACTAGCTTCTCTATAGTTTTGGGGTTCATGATGAGACAAAATAGTAGAGAAACATTGGTAATCACGAAGATGAAAAAGAAGACTACTTACACGAGTAGAACGACGAAGTGATGACTCTGGACAATTAGGTAGTTGGTCTTCAGAAGATGTTGTTATGGTAGGATCAGCAGAAGGAGCAGACACATCAGGAGAAGCCGTAGTAGACGATGGTGAGGGTAATGGAGCAATGTCAGGAGGAAATAAATCAATAGTTGGGTCATTAAAAAATGAGAGTGAGGTAGGAGATGAGACATGAAATGAGGAAATAGAAAAAAACATTTTATGTTCCCAAAAGATGACATGACGAGAGATGCGCAATCGTTTAGAGATAGAGTCCCAACAACGATAGCCTTTGTGTTCTATTCCATACCCTAAGAAACAACAAAGACGAGCACGAGGTTCTAATTTATTACGTTCATGAGGGTGAAGAAGAACAAAACAGGCACAACCAAACACTTTGAGCAGTTCATAAGATGGAGAAGTACTATAGAGACGCTCATAAGGGGATTGATTGTGAATAATAGGCATGGGAACACGATTGATGGTATAAACAGCCGTAAGAGCTACTTCACCCCAAAAGCGTTCAGGACAAGAACTAGAAATGAGGAGAGTACAGACAGTATTAAGAATATGTCTGTGTTTTCGCTCAGCTCTTCCATTTTGTTGAGATGTGCCAGGACAAGAATATTGAGAAAGAGTCCCATTTTGTCGAAGAAAATTTAAAAAAATTGTTTCTTTATATCCCATAGCATTATCAGCTCTAAGTACTTTGATATTTTGAGAAAATTGGGTTTTAACCATTTGGGCAAAATCATAATAAATTTTAGGTAATTCAAATCTATGTTTCATGAGAAAAATCCATATGAATCTTGAATAATCATCAATAAAAATGACAAAGTAAACACATCCCCTCATAGTAGGATGTGGGGATGGACCCTAAACATCAGAATGAATTAAGTCAAAAGGGGAGACAGAAGTAGAATCACTTTTATTAAAACATAAAGCAGGTTGTTTTCCCAATTGACAAGGCAAACAATTTACATTATCAGAAATAGAAACAGATCCTAATTTACCAGAGGATGCTAAAGGACGAAGACGTCCTATAGACGTATGGCCTAGACGAGCATGCCATAGGTTGATAGGAGTAGTAGAAGTAGCAACGGAAGTATGAGGAGAATTGGGTAGATGAAGGTTGATAAGTTCAAATAATCGTCCAACCTTACGGCCTATCCCAAGGATCTGTCCTGTCTGTGGATCCTGCACATGACAACCAGAAGAGGAAAAAGTAATAGTAAGACCAAGTTCACATAATTGACCAACAGAGATAAGATTTAGAGTAAGGTTGGGAAAATGAAAGGTGTCAGAAAGTGATATAGAAGATGTGGAAACTTGACCTACAACATTAACATGCATATGTGAACCATTGGCAGTTTGAATTAAAGGTTTGGAGATGGAAGATTGTGTGGGAGAGAAGATATGAGTATCATGAGTCATAGGATTACAACAAGCAGAATCAAAATACCATAAAGATTTACCTGATGTGAGAGACAAGGCAGTAGGAAGAGGATTACTAGATTGTGAGAGAACATGTTTAAGAAGACCTTTAAGTTCTTGAGTAGAGAAGGTAAATTTGTCATGATTATCCTCAGAAACAGCAGCAGTGATAGATGAGTTACTGTTTTTACCTGAAGCATGTTGAGAGGGATTCCGTGAGGAATGTTGAGAGGGATTCTGAAAGCAATCTCTATTAAAGTGTCCTGGACCCTTCTTGTGACAATATATACATACCCGAATGGGACATGTAAGAAGCTCATGATTGGGGTTGTGACAGTAGGTGCAGCCTTGATGTTTGAAGTCTTCTTTAGAACCTTCTTTAGGGCGATAAGAGGGGGTGGCAAGAACAGAATCTATATGATGAACTTTGAAAACCCCCATCTGAGTTTCTTCAGAGCGAAGCTCGGTCACAGCAGTATCTAAGGATGGAAAAGGACTCCGATGGAGTAAGGAAGCTCGAACAGGTTCAAATTGATCATGGAGAGCCATGAGAAAAATAACAAGACGCTGGTGATTACGGTAAGTTACAAACATCTCAGCATCAATCTTGTTCGTCCAAGTTGGTTCAGAGAGAGCGAGTTGATCCTAAATAGTATGCATTTCAGAGAGAAGTTGGTTAATGGTTTGATCAGCCCTTTGGCGTTTGGTATGAAGAGTTGTTAGAAGTTGATATTGGTTGGCCAAATCTGTTGTAGTGAAGCGAGCCTCAAGAAATTCCCAAACTTCTTTGGCAGTGTCAAAACGCCCAAATTCACCATGGATGGAGGGTAAGGTGGTGTTACGGAACTAGGTAATAATTTGATGATGTTTACTCTCCCAGTCTTCAAGGCAGTTAGCAAATAAGGAGTTGTTTTCAGTGGTTTCTTGGATGGGTATAGAGATATCACCAATTATGAAACATCATAGCTTGCGTCCTTTCAAGAAACTTTTCATTGCTTGTGCCCAAGCTAGGTAGTTAGTATCATCAAGGGTGGTAGAGATTGGTTTTGGGACATCATTTCAATATAAAGGAGATATCCTTAAAAAATGAAAAGAGGAGTTGAAAACAAGCCTGGAACTAGGTTGAGGTGAGCTGGGTTGGAATGAGCCGAGTTGAGGTGAGCCGGGTTTGGAGTGAGTCGGGTTGGAGTGAACCGGGTTGAGAGTGAACCAGGTTAGGGTGAGCCGGATTGGCTGTGATGGAGAGAGGCGAAATTTTGATATAAATTTTAGAGGTATATGAGAGGCTCTGATACCATGTGAAGAGTATAGAGAGATAAGAAGAAAGAATGATTTAATGTTATATTTGTGTATTTAGAATGTACATAGAGAACCCTATTTATAGGGTTGTAACAAGTGTAGTACAAATATAGTAAAAGTGTAGTACAAGTGTAGTACAAGTGAAATATAAGTGAATTACAATATCAAATATAACTTAACAATTTTGATGTATGATAGTAAAAATATAACATCTATATTTATCATATTTTTTATTATATTTATATCTTAATTTAATTTAAATCCAATAAATAAGATATTTCAATTATTATTATCTCTTAACATTAAAAATCAAATGATACAAGATAAAATAAATTTTAAAAATTAATGAATTATCTTATTAATCTTATTAACATTTCAATGTTTCTCTTTTATCTCAAATAACTTACAAGATTCTTTTATTTTGTATGTTTCAAACAATTAGGGATGTAGAAACTCTACGTGGGCAAGCTTATGGAGCAGAGCAGTATCATAAACTTGGATTACAAACTTATACTGCAATTTTTTTGTCTATTTATATGTTTATGGGAAAGTTGCTTACTTTACTTGGTCAAGACCCTCTTACTTCACAAGAAGCTGGAAGATTCTGAATTAATCTTCTTCCTGCTCTTTTTGCCAGCGCAACGCTTCAACCACTCGTTGGATACTTTCAAGTACAAAGTCTGATAGTTCCTATGCTCTCATGCTCTTTAATAACACTTTGTTTTCATATGCCGTTTTGTTGGGTTTTAGTATTCATGTCTGGTCTTGGTAATCTTGGAGGTGCATTAGCAATAAGTATTTCTTATTGGCTCAATGTCATTATATTTAGATTGCGGATGAAGTTTTCTCCTCCTTGTGCCAAAATTCATGCTCCAATTATGGAACTTTTCAAGGGGATTAGAGAGTTCTTTAGGTTTGCCATTCCTTCTGCAGTTATTATTTGGTAAGTTGTTGTAAAATGAGTTCTCTGCAGATTCTTTTTTCTGAAATACTTTCTTTATTTAGTGTTTAATATTTTCCCTTTTTTGTTGGATTATTATAACCTTGAATGGTAGTCATTTGAATTGCTCGTTCTGCTATCTGCTCTTTTACCAAATCCGCAGCTTGAAACCTCAGCTCTATGATTCTGTCTGTTTGGTAAGTTTTTTGGAATTGTCTTTGATTCATGACAATAACATCTTTAAGCTATTCTAATGGTTCGTTTCGTAACGAGTTGTGTTTTTAAGTTATGTTTTTTTTTGTATTTGATACTAGTTTTATGTTTTCTAATTTATTTAAAAAAAAAAAAACTTGTTTGATAAAAAGTTATGTTTTCTTGATTCATTCTCTCAACATAACCTATTTCGAAATTGGGATGAAAGATTTGAGTTTCATAGTCTTTCAAACGTCTACTGACACTCACGACTTTCGATCCCTACTCGAAACTTATTCCTCATGTTTTGATAAGAATAAGGTAAAATAATCTATTCATTTCTCAAGGGTCGAGTGCTCCTGTCCCTTTCCTCTCTAGGGCTCCTGCTGCTGCCCGATTCTTTAATCACTTTCTTACCATGGATTTAAAGATATATGATTTATTCTTATTTATTATCTTCTACATATATTCTCAATACCATCAGATCACTTTACACAATACCATGTGGCCTTGGTGCTGCAGCAAAGTATGCCAGACACATCTAAGAGATCTGATCATTTGTGCATAAATATTGCTCAGGTAAAATTTAACTTTAGCTTTTATGTTGATGTGTGTGGCATTCTAGCACAAGAGTTTCAAATGAACTAGGAGCTGGCAATCCCCAAGCTACTCGTGTTGATACCTTACCCGCAGTGTCTCTTGCAGTAGTAGAGACAAGTATAGTAAGCACGTCCCTTTTTGTCAGTAGGCGTGTTTTTGGTTTTACTTTTAGCAATGACAAAGAAGTTGTGAATTAAACGGCGACAATGGCTCCTCTACTTTGCCTTTCTATTATAATTGACAGCTTTCAAGGGGTCCTTTCAGGTTAGAGTTCTCTATTTCTTATCAGAAATGGCTTTCTTTTTTTGGCTAGAGAATGGAAAAGTTAATAGGGTTCATTTATGAATATTCAGGTGTGGCTGGAGGATGAGGTTGGCAACATTATGGGCTTACACTAATATTGGGGCATATTATCTTTGGGGAATTCCTGTGGCTGCCACTTTGGTTTTCTTGTTAAAGCTTTGAGGAAAGGGTCTTTGGATTGGGATGCAATTTGGTGCATTTGTGCAAATTGTTTTGCTTGCTGTTGTAAGGAGTTGTACAAATTGGGAAGAACAGGTCCATTCTCCAACTCAATGTTTTAAGCTATAACATATAAAGGGGTCTCCCTGTCGGCAAGATAGATTTCTGAGATGTTGAGAAAACAAGAAATCAAAGAGAGCAAGAAAATGGTCTGTGTATTCTATGAATATTTGCAAAGAGGAGAGTCCTCTTATATACACAAAAGAGCAACTAAAACAAAACAGAAAAGGAGGGAAGTTTGTTAACAAACTTCATAACAGAAAACTGATTTTAAAAACCTCTAAAATATAATTACATTCTAAATTTCTCCCTTAAACCAAGCACTCTTCTTTTCCTCCCCCTGCCTGTTGAAGAGGTGAACAAATACTCATTTTCAGCTTGAGTCTATTGAAGAACTGTGATGACAAGGGTTTGGTTAGAATGTCTGCAATTTGATCAGCAGAAGGAACATGTTGAACAAGAAGTTGCTTTGAGATAACTTTCTCCCTGACGAAATAAAGATCTAGCTCCACATGTTTGGTTCTCGAATGCAGTATAGGATTAGCTGATAAGAAGATGGTGCTAGTGTTGTCACACCAAAGAACATGAGCAATCTTCACATCAATTCTGAGTTGGCTAAGAAGAGATTGAAGCCAAACAACTTCTGAAGTAACATTGGCTAGGCCGCGGTACTCAGCTTCAGTAGTGGACCTGGAAACTACATTCTGTTTCTTTGAAGACTAGGAAATTAAACTATCTCCAAGGAAAATACAGTAACCAGTAGTGGATCTTCTATTATCCAAATCATTTCCCCAATCAGCATCACAGTACCCTATTAGAGACAGATTGTTTGTTTTCCTCAAGGTAATTCCTTCATCAGTAGTCCCTTTCAGGTACCTGAGGATCCTCTTTACTGCTTTCCAGTGATGATCAAGAGGTTTCTACATGAATTGGCACACACGGTTTACACAATAGGCAATCTCAGGTCGGGTGATGGTGATGTACTGAAGAGCTCCTACAATGCTCCTATATTCAGTAACATTAGGAATTGGATCACCACCTGTAGCAGTGAGTTTCAGACTGCTTACCCATAGGATTAGGTAGAGGATTGGCTTGATCCATTTTTGACCTTTTGAGGAGATCACAAATGTATTTCTTTTGAGATAAATGGAGACATTTATGTGTGGACCGGACTTCAATGCCAAGGAAGTAATTCAATTTTCCAAGATCTTTGAGTGAGAAGAGTTTATTGAGAACTGATATGAAGTTGTCAAGTTCGAGTTTCTGACTTCCAACCACTATTATGTTATCAACATAGATAAGAAGAAAAATGGTTGAGGTGGTAGAGAACTTGAGAAATAAAGAATTGTCTACTTTAGAGGAGGAGAACCCCATGTGAAAAAGGGTGCCCCTAAGTTTTTCAAACCAGGCCCTAGGAGCCTACTTTAGACCATAAAGGGATTTACTGAGTTTGCAAACCATGTGAGAAGCTTATTTGGTTTCAAAACCAGGGGGTTGTGCCATATAGACCTCTTCCTTCAAATCTCCATTAAGAAAGGCGTTGTTAACATCTAATTGTCTCAAATACCAGCCACGAGAAAGGGCCACAGTGAGGACAACTCTGATAGTGGTTGGCTTAACAACAGGTGAAAATGTCTCATCAAAGTCAAAACCAGGTCTTTGATTGAAACCTTTGGTAACAAGTCTTGCCTTGTACTTGGAAATGGAGCCATCTGGGTTTTCTTTGACCTTAAACACCCATCTGCAACCAATGATTTTCTTGTCAGGAGGCAGTTCAACTAAAGACCATGTCTGATTCCTTTGAAGTGCATTGTACTCTTCAAGCATGGCTTCTTTCCATCTGTCATGAAGAAGGGCATCCTGTACTGAAATACAAGTAGGATCTGAAAGATTAGCAGAAAAAACTTTCTTCTTAGAGATGCCATTTTTGGATCGTGTAACCATAGAGTGATTAGTGGTAGTAACCTCAGGAGCAACATTGTGAAGGATAGTTTCAGAGACTTCATTGGCTGAGTCTGGATTAGAATGAGAAATAGGCTGATTTGAGTTGTTTGAAAGGTTATTTTGTGAGATAGAAAGAGGGGACAAGGCCTGATTAATAGGTGTAAGACCTGTTTCAAGTGTATTATCTGATATATGACCAGAAAAGTGAGAATTTTGTGGAGTTGGAAGTGGATGACTTGCAACTATAGATGGAGGAAATATGATAGGAGAGGATGGCTCGGAAGTTTGAGAAGTATTGTTTTGGAAAGGAAAGATATGTTCATTGAAGATGACATGTCTTGAAACATATATTTTTCCATTGTTATCTAAACATTTGTAACCTTTATGTTTACTGCTATAGCCTAGAAAGGTGCAGGGAATGGACCTAAAATCAAACTTATGGGAATTGTAGGGTCTTAGATGAGGAAAGCATTGATAGCCAAAGACACGAAGGGATTTATAGTCAGGTTTCACCTGAAAGAGAACTTGGAGAGGAGACTTTTGCTGCAGAACTGTAGACGTCAATCTGTTGATAAGAAAAACACCAGTGGAGAGGGCCTCTAGCCAGTAAGTTTTAGGGACAGAGGATTGAGCAAGGAGGGTAAGCCCAAGTTCAACAACATGTCTATGCTTCCTCTCAACAATACCATTTTGTTGAGAGGTGTGAGGGCAGGAAACTCTGTGAATGATGCCATATTTATCAAGAAAGTTTGAAAAGGATCGAAACTCACCACCCCAATCACTTTGAAAAATCTTGAGTTTTGTGTTCAACTGATTTTCTGCTTGTGTTTTGAAATGAATAAAGTAATCTAAAGCTTCAGATTTGCGTTTGAGGAAATAAATCCATGTGAATCTTGAAAATATATCTACAAAGGTAATGTAGAATTTGTGGCTAGTGGTAGAAAGAATGGGAGAGGGCCCCTATATATCAGCTTCCACAAGCTGCAAAGGTACAAGATATGTAGTTTGAGAAGTAGGAAAAAGGAGTTTATGGCTTTGCCCATTTGACAAGCTGTACAGAAATAATGTTGCATTTTATTCACTAAAAAAATGATATTACAATGATTTAGAATTTTGTTAACAACTTGAGAAGAAGGATGACCAAGCCTTCTATGCCAAAGGTCAAGAAATGAGAGTTTTTCTTTGTAAGGAATGGTTTCTGATATGAGAGATTAGAAAGAGGGTTGACAGTTCGGACTAGGAGTCTTGGTAGGCAGCAAGAGGTCAAACCGGTACAATCCTTTATGCAAAGTCCCCTTAAGTAGAAGTTTCTTAGTAACATGATCTTTGACAAGATAGAAAAAGGGATGAAATTCAAAGAAAATTCTATTGTCAAGACAGAACTTAGAGACACTAAGAATATTTTTAGTAATTGAGGGTACATGAAGAATATTATTTAGAGATAAGGAATGAGAGTAGAAAGGGAAGAGATAGTAGTTTTGCCAATATATTTGATTGAGAGACCTTTACCGTTTCCCATATGAATTTTCTGAGTTCCATTGTAGTCAGTCCCGCATGACAGGTTTTGGATGTCATTGGTCACATGATTGGTGGCCCCAGAATCAGGATACCAATTCTTGTCAGTGACAATGTTTCGAGCAGTAGCAATTAAGGCTTCAACAAGGGCTTGATCAAAAAGAGTTTCTTCTTGTGTGTGAGCAGTATTGGCATGGTTTTGAGTGGAATTGTAGTTCTGATTGGAAGAACTTGAGGAGTTATTGCCTTCACTTCCTTGAAAATTCTAATCAAAATGATAGTAACATTTAATGACTGTGTGTCCAATCTTGCCACAGAGTTGGCATTGAGGTATGCCATTGTTGGATCTACCCCCTCTTCCTCTGCCACGATAGCCATTGTATCCTCTTCCTCCTTGATGGTTGTTCTGTGAAGTACCATTGTAGCTTTTCCTGTTGTTAGCAAGATTCATAGAAAGATCATTAACAGCGGAGTGTTTTTGTAATATACGACCTTCATGAGACAAAAGAAGCGTATTGACATGTTGGAAGGTATAAGGGATCTCTCTTGAGCAGATGATGGCAACTATGGACTTGTACTCATCCCCTGGGCCATTGAGGAGGGCAAGAATCTAACCAGTGTCTATCATACTATGATTAGCAGCTCCAAGCATGTCAAAGTAGGATTTCATCTTCAAGATATACTCTCTCATAGAAAGATTGTCTTTCTTGAGAAGTTTGATCTACTTTTTGTAAAACATCACCTTGGCAGTGGATTGAGAACTAAAGAATTGTTCTATGGTGGTCCAAATCTGTTGAGAGGAAGAACAACCAATCAACTGAGGAAGATAGCTGGTGCTGATCGAGGTAAGAAGCCAAGAAATAAGTAATATGTCATGTCTTTGATGGCAAATGAAGGCAAGATTTGATTCTCCATCACGAATTCTAGGTGGAACATTGCAGGTTCCATGGATGAAATCCTCAAGACCATAGCCCAAAATCATGTTTTCTACCTGAAATTTCCATATGAGGAAGTTGTCTTCTTCAAGTTTTATTGTGATCAACTGGCTGAGGGGGTTGATGATAGATCTCATAGGATCTTCATTGTTAGTCGGGTGAGCACTACCATTGAGTGCAGAGAAATCCGATCCAGCCCCATTGTTAGCATTGCGATTGCTTGTCTTTGCCATGAAGAAGAAGAAGATGCCCAGAAAAGTTTGAGAGAGGAACCAGGTTGCTCTGATACCAAGATAGATTTCTGAGATGTTGAGAAAACAAGAAATCAAAGAGAGCAAGAAAATGGTCTGTGTATTCTATGAATATTTACAAAGAGGAGAGTCATCTTATATACACAAAAGAGCAACTAAAACAAAACAGAAAAAAGAGGGAAGTTTGTTAACAAACTTCATAACAGAAAACTGATTTTAAAAACCTCTAAAACAGAATTACATTCTAACTCAACATGAGTTGTTTTTCAGGCAAAGAAAGCAAGAGAGAGAATGTTTGAAATCTCGAGGATAATAATATTTTGACCTAAAGGTTTTTGTAGCAATACTTGGAATGAAATAGTGATTTTCTTGTACAAAAATGCTTTTTGTCACAAGTTTGTGTAGCGTCGCAAGATTATCGGAAAAAAAGAAGAAAGAAACTAGGGCTTGTGGTTTATGGAACATCATTCTGCCTTTAGAGAGTTGCAACTTCAGACAGGTATGGCAAGGGAGATAGGCTATTTGAGAAGAGTCTTGAACATGATAGATAGTCTTGACCTGAAGATTTTTGCGAACAACTTGCTTAATATTTCTTGTACTTATTCACTATATTGTATAGGTATGTGTTAAATGTAATGAAGTTCATCTAGAATTATTGAGAGATAAGGTTACTATTCATCTTTGAATTAAAAGAAAAGCATAAAAGAAATTAAATTGTTTGCAAATAAAATGATGAATCATATCTTATGTAAGTTGATTCAAAAGTTTCGCCATCAGATCACCACAAATGGGAAAGAAAAAAATCCTTATTTTGATCGAATCCTACTCCGAACAAGCTGTTATATGAATAGTGTGTTGAATTTTTAACCTTGAATTCTTTGTATGTTAAGGTAAAATTGGAAAATGAGGATTTAGTTATCCTTACAGTGATTTTGCAACTACCCATTGTAACCAGCTCCTTCATATTAACCATAAAACTCATTAGGGTAAGTAACTTAAATCTTCGGCGTCACAAACCATACACCTTCCAAATTTGCCAATTCATGGCTAACACTATCAGAATAACTTTTTAACTTACTCTGCTAGTGCCAGAATGAAAATCCTCATACATCGCTCCATCACTCTTCTCTGAAACATGTATCAATGACATTTCAATGTTTTTGTCCAAAAAGCATGCCCTACAACCTGAGTTTATTCTAAAACCTGCAAGGTTAGTGTTATCATTTCAACATGAATCAAATTTATTTTCACGGCACCCTCCGGGAGTTTTTGTCGATTGTCGAGTTAAACTTTGAACTTTGAAGTGATTTCACTGGCACAAGGTGAAAACTAAGCCTCAATGCAAATTTTTAGAAAACATCAAAATAAATAATTAAAAAACATCAATTATCACAAAATATTATAGTAAATCCATGACAACTTAAAAATCAACAACTGAAGCAAGCAATAAACAATCCGTAATACCTTAAAAAATAATTAGTTCATTATTCGGAATAACATGAACTAAAAAACGAAAGAAAAGGCAAGCAAAAAGCAAAAAATAAAACAACCCCTTAGTAATCTTTCAACCTTATGGGGGAGATAACAAGCAAAAGAATTAGGAGATGCACGGTGAACAATATTAATTTTATCCTTCCTAACATGCAAAATAGGGAACATGAAAAGAGACTTAGGAAGAAAAATAGGTTAAAAAAATCCTCAAATAATAGAAGGGTTGCTTGACTAATTTTTTTTGATGGAGTTGGGACTACTTGCCATCAATTTTACAAACTAACTCCTTCATGAGGCTGCATCACTTCTCTCAAGGTCAGATTTATCGAAAACTTCCAAATGCCACTGAATAGAAACATTATTTACAATATAGAGATTATTCTGAAATTTGAATCGATGTATACAACTATGCATGCATTATGACATTGTATTTATCTTGAGTAAGAGAAATTGAGAAAATATATTACATTGCATATAATGAATTCAATATCATTTGATCAATTAACAGAGAAAATAACAAATGACAAGCAAAACACAAAGGCTATATAACAAAAATTATTTCAAATTAACAAAGCAACAACTTTTGCTCATAAAAACCTAAAAAAAGAAGTAAAGAGTTAAGAAACCATCCAATAAAGTGATTATAACTTTATAATTCTTATGAATTTTTGATTGTTTATTTATAATGATTTCTTTATTAATTATTTGTATATTATATATTTTTTTATGTCTGTAATATTAATAATGATTTCTTTATTACTTATTTCATAATAAATTATTTTTTGAAAATATTTTCTTTATTCTTAAAAATGATGAATCTTTAAATCTATTTTATTCCTTAAGATTTAATATTACTTTTTGTATATCTTAAGAAAAATTTACTAATTATAATTTATTATGAGAAACATCTTGAGATATATTGTGTTTATTTATATTATTTATATAATTTTTATGTATAAAATATTATTATTCATTTTCATTAACTTTAACTTACATTAAGTGAGATTTGTGTGATATTTTTAAAAATATTTGTGATATTAATTCAAGGTTCGAGGATATTATTGATATTAACCATATTTAAGAGTATTCTAAAAAGAAATGTTATTTTTAATAAAAATTAATTTTATTATTAAAAAATATTATTAGTACAAAATTAAATTATATTTAATAATAATGATAGTATAAATTATTTCTTAAATTTTTAAGATCTATAATTTTATCTCATATTTTTAAAACCTGATATATAAGTGAGTAAATTTTTAAATTTTATAATTTAATTATAATTTTTTAAAATTATATATATGTTTTATTTTTATTATTAAAATATTTATTTGTGATTTAAAATTTAAAGTTTATATGTGAATATATAAAAGTTTGTGGATAAATGTTATGATTTAAAAATTTATGCATAAAATTTAAAAAATTAAAATATTAAATCATATGTTATACAGATTTAAAAAAATATGTATAAATTAAATTAAAATTTAGTGATTAATGTTGCAATTTAACTTAGTAATTATTAGAATAATAGCTTAGTAACTTATAAAGAAGGGATAGTTGAGTGACGCCCCCCAAAAAACCATAAACCTCTGCAAAGTCGCCGTCCAAAGCATTAATTCCTTCACAGTAGAACAGAACCACTAAAGAGAATATGAGAAAATCTGAGAAAGAGAAACTTAATCTTGCTCTAACCGCAAACCTCAACACCATTCATGAAAGTTTTCAGGTATTATCAAAACCCAGCCCGTGTAACATGCAAATTTTGTTATGTATTAGTGGGATACCCAGTAATTTACTATGTTTCGTTTTCAATGGAATTAGCTTTTGGATCAAACTCCGGCTTCTTCCCTTGAGAAGGTGAGATGGGATGAAGTGTTAAAGATGGGTGAACAAATCTCAAAACAAGCCACCACTGGTATTCCCTTATTGCTTTCAATTTTCTGCTGTTTAACCTATTAATTTTCACTTCTTACTGTAATGGTTTTCTGGGTTTCCATAAATGAGTTGGAATTTTCCTTAATTTATCCTTAACTAGTGATCTTAATTTCCTTGTTCCAAGTATGTTTACATAATCTCCTTTTCCACTGCACTTTGGATGGTCTGGGAAGGTGATGCTATATTGGATAGAGGGTTATCTAAATGGGAAATTTCAGAAATATATTGAGGTTGCTATTCGTTTCTGTTTTACTTTCCCTTTAAAATATGAATATCGTATTTCTGATTTTTCTGTGAAAATAATATATATTTTAAAATTATTTTTATGAGAATTAAGTTAACAAAATGCTTATAAAATTGACATGTATAAGGTTATTATAATTTTGTTCCCAAAAAAAAAAAATTTCCTTATAGTAATAATGTATCCTCATGTTTTCAAATGTATCTTGTGTGTTCAAGTGTGGATAGATTTTCATTATGATGTATTTACTTCTTATAATATGCTTTTGAATATTTATTTTGTTTTCATTAATATTTATTAAATATAAAACAACAAGCGTGCTATTTGTTTATATTTATTCTATGAGCATGAATTTTATTTCTATTAAATTTTGTGCTTTAATATAAAAATATTTTCATTTATAGAACTCTTTGGTGCCTTATTTGTGATTTGTTTTTCCTCTCGTGAAAATTTGATTCAAATGAACAATATTTCTAATAACGTTGATAGTTATTATCCTGTTAGAGTGAATTTTATTTTGTACTTTTGCTTATAAAGTTTTCTCCTTTGTTATTTTTTTCTCTATTTTTGATTGATCATTTATTTTACAGGAACTAATATGCTCACTTTAAAATTAATTGAATATAGTCCAAATATAATTTTATATTTTACTTTTTATATAATTGAAATAAAAATTATATTAAAAAAATTATTGAAATTTTAAGACAACAAATACAAGTGTGTGCATTTAACTAGTATGTATGTGTGTATATATATATAAACGTCTCAATTTCTTTGGTGAAGTAGTTGGGGATAAATGATCTTCAGTAATCTGACCTGGGATTGATTGATGAAGTGAGATTGAGTATATACAAGACATTGGCTTACTAGTGTTATAAGTTTCAGATTTTATCCATCTTTAGAAGGGATTTAGAAATTAGAATTATTTGTTATTTGCATATTGTTGATGGAGATATGAGAATTTTATTTTTTTGGTATTGAAGGTTCTTTTATGTTGTATTATTGCAACAGGCATAAATGTTGGAATATATGTTACAGGATTATGTTTTTCTATTATCAAAGTCCAAAAAAAAGGAGGAGGTTATCTTATTACTGTTCAGACAAAAGCAATTATTATTCTGCCTAATGGAATGTTTGCTGTGGTTTATAATTGAGCCGATGTCTGATTTGATTGCATCGTGAACCATTTCTGGAAGCTTCAATTTGTTTTTATTTTGACATATTCCATGTTTGATGAGGAAAAATAAGGAAAATGGGATAACAGGGAGTGAAAAAATCAACTATTGCCTTGTTTAACATTAAAAGAAGAAATGATTTTAGTCCTTGATTTTATTTTTTTCTTTTATCTATACTCTTCAAAGTGGAAGATTAGTTTGCAATCGAGATGTAACCTCAGCTTCAAAATTAACCATATATTATACTTCTGTTGCAGTTGGAATGCTTTGGACTGGAGAAACCCTAAAGGTTGGAGAACTCGAGGAGAATATGCAAGCGTACTTCAATGTGCTGCAGGGTTTTCTTCTACTGTCACATGGGAGTACAGTTGGTGCAGGTCCTACCCTATCTTCTTTTGTCCATGCATCCGTAAAACAAGTTGTTGATTCCAGTTTCAAGTTATTCAAAGAGTCTATTTCTTTATTAGGTACATCTCTCCATCCTCTCTTCTCTCCTCCATCTATGCTTACATATATGAGTGCTCAGTGGTCATACGTGATTGATGCAATAATTTAAACACTCATATTTTTAATTGAAGTCTATCTCATAATTGAAACTCCCTGAATCGAGTAAGGAGAAGAGCATGTTCACCATTTGATGGGATTCATCCGATTCTTACAATGACTTGTCATACATATTTTCCAAATCTTAGTACTGGAATGATAAGTAGTGGCATCTTTTAGTTGATTGTTGCATGTGGTACTTTATTTGCAGCTATTTCTTCCAACTGTTGGGATTATTTATCTTAGATTTTCCACCAAATCTTGGTACTGGAATGATAAGTAGCTGCACCTTTTTGTTGATGCATGTGGTATTTTATTTGCATATTTTATTAAGTTTCTTTGAATTGGTAAGATGATTTGTCATAAAGAGTTTTCAAATCACTTAGTACTGGATTGATAAATAGTTTCACCTTTTGGTGTTTGTCACTTGTCAAGACCGGGCCAACTCCTTTCTGAAGCTCAAGGTGAACTAGCAAATTGAAGATATTAACATCAAGATGCCTCATTTATACCACAACTTCCAGAGTATTTGAAATAATATCTTGCGGCCAATCATAGTGCTATCAAAACCATCAAAATAGTTCAATCATAATGCCCCGACCTTAATCTTGTCTATTAATCTAAATATGTTTTGTTTTTCTTGGAAGTAGGGGAAATATAAAAGCGAGCATAAAAATGCCCAGTGAGTTGGTGAGAAAGTTATTTACTCATTTAAAGTCACTCATGTGTTGGTTAATGCATAAACATCATACTATCAAATCATCACTAAAAATTATTAGTAAGAAAATATTCTAACTTGATAATATTCAAAGAGATAAATAAATTGCTTGCCTAATAAGTTAATGGCAAAAATGTGGTACGTGTCCCTTTGTTTAGGCTTCAGGTGGTGTTTAAGTCCCTAGTTTAGGAAAAGTAGTTTTAGTTCTTTTTGGTTTTAAAAAATGGGCTAGCCAAAGGATAAATTTAAACTTTTCTTCAAATTTTTCATTAAATATAACATAATAGGATATATGAAACATGTTTATATTTTTTGTTGGGCATATATGTAATTTGAAAAATTCCTCAAAACTGAAAAGTGTCCTTCATGTTTGGAACGTTAATTTTTTAGAATTTGTCTTTTAATAATTGCTCAAATGAATTGTTTGTCTCTGGAAACGGAAGATAGTTTTTGACTTAACTATTTTATGAGTGAATAAACACTGGCTGCAGGGCGCCAGAGTGAAGACAGGAAGCTCTCAATCCCACAGTTGGTTGGCACCGTATGGGAAGCATGTTCTTCTCTTAAGAAGACTCCTGCTACCAATATCACTGCTATAGGGAGAGCAATGACGCAGGTTGCGGTTTCTATGAAGGATGTTCTACGTGAGATGAGGGAGCTCAAGCCTGGTCCTGACCATATATACGAAGGTTCTAATCAGACTTATACTGGAGGAGAAAGTGAGCCCAAAGATGACGATAATTCAAGTGATAGTGAGCTTGGAAATGATCTGTCACCTGAAGAGATGAAAGTTGCTCAGTTGGCAATTGGTGTAACATCTGCTACTCTTGGATTGATAAAGGAACTTATCCGCTCTATTACAAGTTTGCTTAAGCTGGAAAAGCCTAACGACAGCAGTGATTTTGCGGACACATTGGAGAAACTGTTAAAACAATGCCAAGGAATTGGGATACAGATTGATGAACTCGGAGCCTGCCTTTATCCCCCGCAGGAGGTCCCTGCTCTAGAGGCAGCATTGGAGAAAATCTCTGGCATTGTTGAGGATATGCAGGTAGAGGTAGAAAGGCTACAAGGAACTTCTGAAGCCTTTACTCTGGCATGCAAGGATTTGAGGGGATCTTTGAGACAATTGAAATCTGAACTTGATTGTCTAAATGTGGACGTAGAGGCTAAAATGCAAAAAGTGGTTTTGAATGTTTAGGAAAGAGAGTACTATTTTGTTCGATACCCAGACATTTGGGTCACTTGTGTATCTAGGGAGGTACCTTTTATCTCATCTTTTAAAAATACACTTTAATCACTTGATTTTTTTGAGACTCGTAATCCCTACTTAGTATAGACTCAAGTGTTCATCTGTTCAAAAGTGAAGGGGCTTTCGTGTCAGTATATTTGAATTGGGGTACCTTAAGTAATTGTTTCTTGTGCCTTTTGTGTTTCCTTCCTAATGAAATTTGAATAATGAATTTCGGATGGTATCATTTAGATTTGGACCTTAGACTAAAAATAAACACTTTTTCTTTAAATAAGTCGTATTTGATTTAATTTAAACCATGATTTGAAACATGAAAAAAACTTAAATCAAACACTTTTCTTTAAATAAGTCGTATTTGATTTAATTTAAACCATGATTTGAAACATGAAAAAAACGTAAATCTTACCATCAAATCACTGGTTGAACTACAAACACAATTTTTTTGTAAACTAAACAAGCAAAATTAATTATAAACTATAGTAAACAAGTGCTCTACAACTGTCATTGCAATTAGTAACATTTCATCATAGAAATTTCCCTTCCATCGAAAGAATATTAACTTATATGACATCATTGTGATTGTACATGATATTTGCTTAATTTATATAGTCAGGACTGTTCGAATATATATCATATATATCTTCGATTCAAGCGGAAATGTTCACCGGCCAATTAGTTTAACCATCCAGGCCCCACCCAAGTAGAGACCAAGAAGGGGTGCTGCCAAAAGAACCTGAGTAAGTGGGTCAGTTGATGGCGTAAGCACAGCGGCTGCAACAACTGCACCAACCACAACATATCTCCAAATTGACAGCATTTGATCCCCTGTGACTAAACCAACTTGCCCTAACAGAACCTGTATAACTGGTACCTGCAAAAAGAAAAGAAAAAAAGAGGAGTAATTTCTACGGCACTGTTTGATCAATTCATTTGCCAAGATTAGAGCTATTGACATCGGATATACAAGTGTTACCTGGAATGATAAGCCAGTGCTGAACATGAGGACGAGTATAAATTCAAAGTATTGATCAATGGACCAAAAAGATTCCACAACCCCTTCCGCATAGGTTACAAAAAAATTCAGTGCCGCTGGCGTAAGAACCAGGTAGGAAAAGATAACACCAGCATAGAAAAGTACTGACGAGCCCAAGACAATTGGCCCCAGAAATCTTCTTTCTGCTATAGTCAGTCCTGGAAGAACAAAGGCTATAATCTCATATAGAACGACAGGGCTTCCTAGCAAAAGACCACAGTATCCTGATACCTGTGGTGCAACATTTGCAGCATATGATTTCAGAGATAAACAAGCTCGGATATATAACTGCATTGGCTGATTAAATATATGAGAAAGTCTGTATAACACTATATGCTTATTCACCCTGTTTGGTATTAGATTATTAACCAGATATATCACAATATGACGACAGAAAACTAACAAAGTACTTTTATAATGAGAAGTCTGGCTTTTTATACAGCCCACAGGCACAAGTACTGGATAGCTGCTACTCGCACCTTATTTACAAGCTAAAAATAATGACTTGTCAGGACAACAGTAATGGGGAACAGCATAATTTTATTCTAACTACCAGAAGATCAATACCATGCATCAATTAATATACAAATATTAGGTCGCAAGTTGCTTTTCTACGAAAAATATGAAGGTTTCTTTATATACCAAACTCAATTCATTGGGTGGCACAATATGTCAAATTTGCTAAACAATAAATTGAAGGTTGGTTGAAGAACAAAAAAAAAAATTTAAACTTGTCATTTCCAACACAAGGATTGCATTAAGCAAGAACAATGAAGTTCCTGGGCCATCCAGCCAACAGAATCAATTAATTGGACAAACTAGTTGAGAATCACAATGCACATCGTAAGATCAAGACATAGAGCTTCAACAATAATATGAAAAAATATTATGCATATACAAGAGCGTAATCTTATTTAATCTAACCTTTAAAGTTGTAAAGAAAAACTCGCCGGGAGCTAGCTGTAAAAATTTTACACCCTGCACTTTAACTGGAGCTTCAAGAATCATAATTAGTTCTTTTGAGAATGCAAAGCATCCCAAGATGGCTGCTCCAACTGCTAAAACTGAGACAAATATTCTCTGACGCAGCTCTTCAAGATGATCAAATATATTCATTTCTTTATCATCTGGAAGAAGCTCTTTATCGGGATAAAGAAAGTTATACAATGAATTTCCTCCATTATCTTGGTCAAAATTTTCCAATGTTTCTTCTCTTTTGCTGTCATCCACCTCTATACGATGCATCATTAGTGTGAATTTATTTTTTTAAGAAAATACATGAAATATTATATTCAAGAGATCACAAGTATGGAATATAATTAGAGCTTAAAACTGTACCCAAAAAATTCAACTGCTAATATAAATATAGTTTGCTAATTGCCTACATTGATATATGTTCCAAGTCAACAGTTCTTTAATTTTTTTGTAGTTTTGGTTAAATCAAGACGTTAAGGACACAGGAACACCACAAGGCTTTTCCTATCCATTCCAAAAAACCTGTTGTCTGCAACACAGCTCAACTGTACAGAGCCGCGGAGCCAAGAGATAATTTTTAGGTGGGTTGACATATTATTTTGCAAAAAGGTGCAATTGTATGAGGAAAAAAATTTAGTAATAAAGTTAAAAATTATAAACAAAATAATTCATAGACATTATAACTCTTACTGTAAAATATGTTTATTAAAATTATAAAAATAGTACAAGGACAATAAAATGTTACAAAAGTGTTGCTTCAAAACATAAAATTCATTTATTATGAAAGAGTATTAACAAAGTTATATATTAATCAATCATAAAGATGAATAATAAAAACTTTGAATATGAGAGAAAATAATAATAAAACAAAAAGGACGTGTGTGATTTTTACTTTTACTTAATTAGACTAAAAAATAAGAACAATTAATAAAATAATGAAGAAAAAGAAAATAACGAAAAAAATGTAAAAAAAAGGAACATGATAAAAAGAGATAAGATGAGATATTATTTAATATTTGTTATTCATTTATAGACAAAAAAAATTATTACATTTTCCTATAATTTATTATAATATTTTTTTAACTCTTCTTTTATTTTGTAAATAATGATCAGGTTACTCATCACCCTAATGGCTTGGTAGTAAATGTAGTCTATTACGTCATTTTGGATATGGTTTTTAGTCTCCTAATTTAGAATTGTTAGTGAATAAATATATTTCAATATAGATTGTATCAACTGAATAAAAAAAAAATGAAAATCAATAAAAATAGCATATCTTAAAACTTAAAACCACAAAAATAACACTACTCATATCCAGTAAATATATTTTTACTATTAAATAAAAATCCAATCCATTATTTTATATTGAACGTCAAACTATGACCATTTAGACTCGTTTAATGTTGAACTCCGTTCAATTTGACCCCGTTTACGGTTATTAGGTGCTAGTTTTATTGTTATAAATTTTAGCGGTGTAATTTCTCAAAAAATGTTAATTGGGTTGATATGTATAATTTTTAGTAGGTTTAAAAGAATATTGAGTTTATACATGTAGTATAAAAAAAATTGTCCAAAATTTAGACATAGTTTCAGCCCACCCGAGCGTTGATCCTTACCGTACATGACATGGCACATTTTCTGTCCACTTAATTGAACTAGATTTCATGCAATCATATCGTCCAAACCAAAAGTTCCCATCAACTATCCAATATGCAATTTGTTAAACCTTACTACGTACTTATCTATGCCAAACCACAAGCGTTGCAATGCTAACTACTGGCCTAGGCAATATCATATCGATCAGAAAGCAATCAAAAGAAATTTAAATATCTCAAATATCACTAAGAAAAAGAATCATGTTATTACACCATAAATCTATACTTGGTCCTTGTTTGACGGTCGACTCAAATTAAGCACAACAGGCAAACCAATCTCAATTTTTAGTACCCATTACTTTTTTTTATTCATCTCAATCTAGTTGAGGGTCACGTTCTAAAAATTCCTACAAGAGCTATGCTGTTCCCTTTGTGCAGCTATCAGTCAAAAAATTATTTTCCATTTCAGTATTTCTCAAATATGCATGATCTAATGCATACTGCATAGCCTCGTCACCTTCATTTCATTCCCATAGAAATTTCAATAAAAGCAAAATGCTTATGAGAGTCTCTAACAAGAATAAAAAAAAAGAAAGAAAACAAATCCCATTAAATTACATGACATTTAAGCCATAGAATAGAAAAGTGCATATCAGTCAATACAATCACAGATATAAACTCAATTCACCTATTGAACACCAAAACTAAATTCAATATTTGCTATGCTGAGCTCTCAAAAAGAGAAAAATAAAATCAGTAGTTCTACTTGGAAAAAATTAAGGGAAAACCCAAAATACCTAATATAAACAATTCAGAGGCACCCAGGTTCGGATAAACCATTAAAAGAAAAAAAAAATGAAGCAAAGAAAAATCGAGCTAGTTTATCAACATGGACCTTAGTCTTACCAGGTCTATCCTCAACTGCCGAGCCAACACCACCCAAGTCTTGCTGCTTCTCTCTCAAATCATCTTCAACGGCAAAGCAAGCAACGTTTCTAGAACTTTTCCGGCTCTGCAATCTCAATTTTGGCCTCCTCGAGTGGTGCGCTTGAACAAAATTCAGATGGGTTCGTATAGACCCAAAACGTTCATAGCGACAATGGTTATTGAGGCTGAACTGCAAGTGGGGAATTAGAGCGCCACTTGTGCTTCCCATCACTATCCTTCTTCTCTATCTAATTATGTATTGTGCGAGCCAAAGTTTGCTTCTTTCTTATGTTTGTGTTTGATAGCTTTGTCTTTGGAGGTAAAATCTGAAACAATGAAACATGAATGAATGGATGACAGGACTGGCTTATTATAAAGTAAATAAAGCAAAGCCTTTCGTCCTTTGTCAATTTTTGGCTTTGGAAGCTGATTTTTTCTGGTTCTGTTTGCAATTTTGCTGGAGTAGGCGCATTTTAGCGGAAAGTTTTGTACATTTTCTACTGTAGGCAGCTGGCGCACATCTGTTCTGGCGGCTGCAAATATGGGCCTCGCTAGCTATATAATCCTCATCAGTCATCGGTCCATAACGATAGCTTCTAAATCTACCCCTTTTTTTTTTTAAGAAAACTATCCAATTTTACAAAAAAATATAATATAGTTTAAATTAAATTATTTTACAATAAATTTTTTAATTTTTTTATATATTTGTGTAAACATGTTATAATATATGTATAATAGATATGTAAATGATTTAATTTTTTTATTAAGAAATGTACATTATAAATAGATAGATATGTAGATGATTATCAATTTTTTTTAATAAACTAACTCATTTTTAAATAAGCAAACTTAAAAAATATAAGACATCTTCTTTTAATACAATCAGTAAAATGTTAACATTTTTAAGGTGATATCTTGATTTAAATCTTCAATTGAAATGCTGTTTACATAAAAAAAACCTTTAAAAAGAAAAAAAAAGGTTTAGTAAGTGAGTGGAATTCAAAAAAATATATATTTATTTTAATAAATATATAATAATTTTTTAAAACATATTTTTATTTTATTTTTCAAAAATATTGATTCTTTTTATGCGGGAATTTAACTTGTCGCCACATAAATATTCTGACTTTTAATAAAAAAATTATTTTATTTATATATGCCACGCTCTCTTTGATGTTATTTTTTAGTTTATTTGATTTTTATAATTTCACTTTTTACTTTAAAGTTCCATGCATTTGATATAATGTGTGTAATTAGCGTCCAATCTAATTAATTTTTTTTTAATAAAATGAAAGGATTCTCAATCAATGACAATAGAAGTAGCAACTTTATGAAAATGCATTATATATAGTTCACAAAATTATAAATTTATTTTTATAGTAGTAGCAACTTCATATAATCATTTACATTATATAATTATAAATTTGTTTTCATAGTAATAGCAACTTTATATAATCATTTGCATTATATATATATATATATATATATATATATAACTTTTAGAAATCTTAAATTAAAATAAAATAATGATACATATATACCTTAGATGATATAAATTTAAGGATATCAATAAAGTAAGATGATATAGGATGATGAAGGAAGATTTCTCTCTAAAAGAGGTCTTGGTCTTTTTAAAGTATAAAAATTTTTAATTAATAAATTAATTTTTTAATAACTTAAGTATCTATAAAATTTTAAATATATTTGTTTATACTGTAATTAAATTTAATAGGTTCATATTTAAAATATAAATTTAAAATATAATTAAATTAATTATATTATTAAAATATCTATCTATATCATTAGTTTAATCATCTTTATAATATTTTTTTATTTTATGTATCATAATATTGAATTTTTGTAATTAAAATATTTATTTTTTTATGAAAATATAACTTTAATCAAATTTATTTTTCATTCTATTTATTTATAAAATTTTACAAATATATAATATATTTAAAAAAAAAGGGATTTGATGGCAAATAATTTCCGATTTCACCGCGTGTCTCACGAGTCAATCCCTAGGGTTTTCTAAGAAAGAGGAGGAGGTTACATCCTGTGCTTTGTAGTTTTTATTTTATATTAATTTTGCTCATTATAAATAAATGATTTGTATGTCTCTAATTTAATAAAATAGTATAAAAATATTTAACAAAAATTAATATCATATTTAATAATTTTATTAAAATAATGTTATACCTATAATAATTTTTTTTATGTTACTTACCATAAATAATAATAAAATGCTAGGCTTAATATGTTTTATGTTACAAAAGTTTGGAACTAATAGCAAATCTATCCTTAATTTTTTTTTTCTTTTTAAAGATTTTCATTATATTAAATTTTGAATACACATATGTAAATTTGATATTTTAAAAATTAAGATATTAAGGTTTCAATTAGGGTTTCTTTAAGCTTTGTACCAAACCCCATCAGACCTTCTCCCTATAATTACGTAATGACACTAATGTTGTTGGTATTATTGACATTGTTATTAGATTTTTTTTTTGGATTTCGCCTTTTATTCGAGAAATTTATGAAACTCATCATCAAAAAAGTACATTATTAACTGCATAATAGATTGTTATGTTTAAAGGGTAGATTTTATACGAGAGTTCACCAAATTTGTATGAAATATTAGACACACAATTCAAATATAAATGAGTAATCTTTGTCTAGAAACACAATCACCAAATTTTTAATACTTAAAATAAATAAAATTCTACAAAAAAAAGATAAATAATTATAATATAAATAAGTGTTGAATTACTTATAATTTATTAAAATAAAATTTTAAATTAATTATTTAATAATTAAAAATAATATTAATGATTTTTATAATTTTATTTAAAAATTTATTTGACTTTTATACATGCTCTGAAAAAAACTGTCATCCAATGCAAACTTTGTTTTTTATAGGGAAATTTTGGTACTATTTACGCAAAAAAAATTATAATAATTTATTTTAAATAATATGACACTCACACGTTCACAAACCTTAATAATAATAATAATAATAATAATAACACTTATAGTAGATAACTGCATACTAACCTTGGAAGTGTTCCCGCCATTTCTTATTTTTATCCATCAACTTGGATCATCTCTTTTCAGAAATCAACCCAACAACGTCGATGGGACGAGAGAATCCAGCCGAGAAAGCCCTAATTTTGCTCCGCAGTAGACTTTGCGATCCTAATTTCATCTTCAAACCTCTAACGGATTCACCCGATTCCAACTATAGGTCTCTCTCTCTCCCCCAGTTTGTTTGGTCCCCCAAAATGTAAATCTATTAAAATAAAAATTGTGTTTTTTATGCTTATGCACTACATCATATTGTATTTTTTTTCCCAGCAAATTGAAGTTCATAGTATCAAGTTCGATTACTGAGGCTTGCAACAACTCCATTTTGCTTCTTGGTCCTCGCGGTTCTGGTAAAGTCGCGGTACGCTATCTTTCAGTTGGATTTTAGGGTCTTAATTTTTTTTAATCATTGTTTTTTGTGTATTTTATGTGATTTTCTTTAAATTCTTTAGATATTGGAGCTTGTTCTCGGGGATTTATTGGAGGAATTTCCTGATACGATATCAGTGGTGTGTTTATTTCTGACATTCTATTTTTATTCCCATTTTTTCCCCTTCTTAACAAGCCTTTTTCTTTTAGCTGGGTAGGAGATTTATAAAATTTTACCTTTATTGATTATTACTTGTTGCCTTGTTCGGTCTTCTAATTCTTTTGAGAAAAATAAAGAGCACAGGTTTCTCAAGTATAATATGGTTTCTTATGTACATTTGTTTCAGATAAAGCTGAATGGCCTTTTGCACAGTGATGAAAATTGTGCATTCAAGGTTAGATATCCAACTGATAACTATCAGGCTTATTTTATTACTTTTTTCAGAGAAAGTTGAGCTCTTGATAAATATTTTTTTAAAGTATTTTTTCTATATGGTTTGTCTAATTGGTATTTGTTTGTTCAGGAAATATCCAGGCAGTTATGTGCCGAGTATCAATTACTATTCTCAAAAATGGTATTGTGCTTATCTTGTTGAGATGTCAATCGTGCCTTGTGAGTAACATGCCAAGGATTTTTTATTTGTGATGAAATTTTTTGTAGGCATCATTTGATGATAATTCCCAGTTTATGATAGCTGTGCTACGGTATGTATAAATTTCATTATATGTAAGTTTTTATCAAATGGCTTATGAGTTTTGATTATCATGTAATCGTGGTTGTCAGGGAGTGTGGACTAGCTCATAAAACTGTTATTTTTGTACTGGATGAATTTGACCTGTTCACTCAGGTAACATTGATACTGTTACATTTCATTTTCATCCTGTTAAAGTTTTGCAATTAGACTTTATTAAGTATGTCTTTGTTTACTTGTTCTCACTAATTCATGATGAGCTATGTGCAGCTTCCCTTCATCTAAATTACATGAAGGAATGTACTTAAAGGTGAAATACGGGGCAGTGTCCTTAATCTACATTAGTTTAAGGATGAGCTTTAAAACTTAAGACATCAACTCTCTTGTGTTTTGATCTCTATACTTAAGAGGTGATAGTAGGTTTTCATTGAAAACACCTGTATAAGAAAAGAAGGAATTCCTTTGCAAGTGAAACAAAGAGAGTTACTTCATAAGCAATTGAGAGGAGTGGAACTTAAAATAACTTATTTTCTAAAGGCATAAACATGTCAAGATTCTCAAGAACCCCTAGGACTGAGGCCCAAGGTAGGAGATGAAAATAGGATTTTTTTTCCTCCTGTTTTTGAGCATAATATAATTTTTGTTGTGATTTATTAATACTCTCTAGTAAGCTAGGATAATGCTGTTCCTTGAGTCAGAAAAAAGCTATTGTACTAGCCTGGTAGTTAATGTGGTTGGAATTTGTACAAATTACCTTGGAGTAAAGCTCAGGTACATTTTAATTTTAAGAAAATTAGCTATCTTATGTGAGTATGAGAAATATGCATTTGGGTTGACTCGGTGAACTTGGACAGGAATAATTTTTTCGCCAAGGTCCAACTCCCTATTTTAATAATATGTTAGGGGCCCAACTTCATATTTGGAAACCATGCAGCAGAATAAGTTTCCTACCTTTCAAAGTGTTCAACGGGTCATTGCATTATTTTATATGATATGCTTAAAATTTGGGAGTTGTCTGATGCAACTTTGGATATAAAGATCAAACCCAGGCCAAAATTGTTGGGTTTTCCTCTTGATTTGGAGGAGCCCAAAGGAAGCCCATGTGGCTTAAAAGCCCATGGAGTAAGAAGGGCAATTGTGTCATTTCATTGCTTTAATTAATAAACCCATTTAGGGTTTGTTGTGTGTAGAAATCTGCAGAGAAAAACTAGTGCAGAAAAGGCAGCAGCTGCAGAGAAAACAGCTCTCAGTTTTTCAGTTTTTCATCTCCAGCCAGCCTTCATCAAGTGCTCTGATCGAAGGTCGTTTGTGGTCCGATTAAGCTGAAATTTTGCAGGCAGTTTCACGACTCAAGACTCTTTAATCTGTGCGGTGGGATTTGGATTTGGCTCACCGGTTTGAGAAATTCTGAGCAGTGAACAGTGACTACGAATTGGGTTAGATTTCTCCATTTTCTTGAAATAATTGTTAGTTTCCAAGAAGTGTATTCTTGATGATGTTGTTGATTGTTTGCCTCTAGTTTTACCTAGAGAGAACTGTTGTACAATTGTTTCTTGATAGTGGAAGTTTTGGAGAGGAGTGCCGTGGTTGTTTCCTTCCTACACCGGGAAGGTTTTTCCACGTAAATTGGTTGTGTTGATTTTGTGCATGTTTGATTTTAAGCTCTATTTATTTGTTTCCTAAAAGATTCACACAAAGAAGGAGAATAGGTTTAATTCCGTTGTTTAGAGCTTGATTAAGTTCGAATTGAAATTGTGATTCTCCCAACAAAGTGGTATCAGAGCTGTGGTTATTATTGTGGAATTTCTTGTGTTGAATAATGGAAGCAAATTTAAGTAGAATGATTACTTTGAATGGTTCTAATTATCATACTTGGAAAGGAAAAATGGAAGATCTCCTTTATGTCAAACAATTTCATTTACCGGTGTTTGCCTCTGAAAAGCCAGAAAAATTGTCTGAAGAAGAATGGACTTTGTTACATCGACAAGTCTGTGGGTATATAAGGCAGTGGGTAGATGATAATGTTTTGAACCATATTAGTGGAGAAATACATGCACGGTCATTATGGAATAAACTTGAAGAGTTGTATGCTCGGAAAACAGGAAATAATAAAATGTTTCTTATAAAGCAGTTGATGGCTTTAAGGTACCAAGATGGAACTCCGTTGACAGATCACTTGAATACGTTCCAAGGAATAATCAATCAGTTAGCTGGAATGGGTATCAAGTTTGATGATGAGATTCAGGGGTTGTGTTTATTGGGTACGTTCTTGGGACTCTTGGGAAACATTTAGAATGTCATTAAGTAACTCGGCTCCAAATGGTGTAATCAATATGGATCGGCTAAGAGTAGTGTTACGAATGAAGAAATGAGAAGAAAGTCACATGGGTCTTCTCAGCAGTCAGAGATTTTGGTTACAGAAAGAAGAGGGAGGAGTAAAAGCAGAGGTTTCAAGAGCAAAGAAAAAGGAAGGAGCAAGTCCAACAGGTTTTCTAATGTTGAGTGTCATCATTGTGGCATGAAAGGGCACATCAAGAAATATTGTAGACAGTTGAAGCGGGATAACAAGAATAAAGACAAAGAACAAGAGGGTGATGTTGGCAAGGAAAATGATCGAGTTGCCACCGCTAGTTCAGAAGACTTTCTCGTTGTTTATAATGAAGATGTTGTCAATGTTGCATGTCACGAGGTCAGTTGGGTTATTGATAGTGGAGCCTCCATTCATGCTACGTCTCGAGAGGACTTCTTTACATCCTATACAGCAGGTGACTTTGGGACAGTGAAGTTGGGTAATGATGGCTTGGTTAAAGTCATTGGTATTGGAGATGTGTGTTTGGAGATGAATAATGGCACGAGACTACTTCTTAGAGGGGTAAAGCATATTCCTGAAATTCGTTTGAACTTGATCTCTGCAGGTAAACTTGATGATGAAGGATATTGCAACACCTTTAGTAATGGTCAATGGAAACTTACTAAGGGTGCTATGGTTGTTGCTCGTGGGAACAAGCATTCCGGTTGTATATCTTTATGCGAGACTCTTTAAACGCGTTATTAATCATGTGACAGATGAGCTCACATCGGAGTTGTGGCATAAGAGACTTGCTCACATAAGTGAGAAAGGCTTGACATTATTGACTAAAAAGAATCTTCTTTCTGGAATGAATGATGTTTGTTTAAGAAGATGTACTCATTGGTTGGCAGGGAAACAAAATAGAGTTTCTTTGAAGAGTTGCCCTCCTTCAAGAAAACAATACATACTTGATTTGGTACATTCAGATGTATGTGGTCCTATGAAGACAAAAACTTTGGGTGGTGCAGTTATTTTGTGACCTTCATAGATGATTGTTCAAGAAAGTTATGGGTGTACACTTTGAAGAGCAAAGATCAAGTATTAAATGTGTTTAAACAAGTTTCAAGCCTTAGTGGAGAGACGGTGGGAAGAAATTGCGGTGCATCGGAACGGATAATGGGGGAGAGTATTCGTGTCCTTTTGATGAGTCTTGTAGGCATCGGGGCATTCGACATCAAAAGACACCTCCCAAGACTCCTCGATTAAATGGGTTGGTGAGAGAATGAAAGGACATTGGTTGAAAGAGTAAGATGTCTTCTTTCACGTGCTCAATTGCCAAGATCTTTACGGGGTGAGGCTTTGAATACGATTGTACATGTTCTTAATCTCACACCATGTGTTCCTCTTCGATTTGATGTACCAAACAGAGTTTGGGTAGCAAAGATGTTTCTTATGATCATCTTCGCGTTTTTGGTTGCAAGGCATTTGTGCATATACCAAAAGATGAGAGATCTAAGCTCGATGTGAAGACACGACAGTGTATCTTTGTTGGTTATGGTCTGGATGAATTTGGCTACAGATTTTATGATCCAGTTGAGAAGAAACTGGTAAGGAGTCGTGATGTTGTGTTTATAGAAGATCAAACTATACAAGATGTTGAGAAGATAGAAAAAGGAGTCCATCAGTATAGCGATGATTTGATTGATCTAGATCCGGTTCCTTTATCAGTACAGATGGAACAAAATGTTCAAGATGACCAACAGGGTTTAGATGATGTAGATATGCAAGTTGAAACAGATCACCGTACTGCGATCGATTCTTGGAACCGTAAATTCCACCCAGGAGGTCTACCAGAGACCGACGTCCTTCCACACGGTATGATACAGATGAGTATGTGTTATTGACAGATGAGGGAGAACCTCAATGTTATGTAGAAGCGATGGAAGATGGAAACAGAGCACACTGGGTTGGTGCTATGGAAGATGAGATGCGATCAATATGACAATCACACGTTTGGTGGTAAAGTTGCCTAAGGGTAAGAGAGCTTTGAAGAACAAGTGGGTTTACGGGGTGAAGCAAGAAGAACACAATTCACAACCACGATACAAAGCTAGGTGGTCGTCGAGGATTCGATCGGAGAAAAGGTATTGACTTTGATGATATTTTCTCTCTGTTGTGAAGATGTCTTCCATACGTGTTGTTCTAGGTCTAGCAATGAGCTTGGATTTAGAAATTGAACAAATGGATGTGAAAACAGCCTTTCTTCATGGTGAGTTGGAGGAAGAGATTTATATGGAGCAGCCAGAGGGTTTTGAGGTTAAAGGAAAAGAGGATTACGTATGTCGATTAAAGAAAAGCCTATACGGGTTGAAGCAAGCACCTAGACAATGGTATAAGAAGTTTGAGTCAGTTATGGGGGAGCATGGTTACAAGAAGACTACTTCTGATCATTGTGTTTTTGTGCAAAAATTCTCTGATGATGATTTTATCATTTTATTGGTCTATGTTGATGACATGTTGATTGTTGGTAGAAATTCTTCAAGGATTGATAATTTGAAGAAGCACTTGAGTAAGTCCTTTGCTATGAAGGACTTGGGGTTAGCAAAACAAATTGTTGGTAGTCGAATTTGACGAGACAAGAAAAGAAAGAAGTTGTACATGTCACAGGAACGGTACATCAATAAGGTACTTGAAAGGTTTCATATGGATAAAGCTAAAGTGGTTTCTTCTCCTTTATCTAATCACTTTAAGTTGAGATCGAGTCAAGGCCCTTCAACAGATAAAGAGAAGGAAGATATGGAAAAGGTTCCATATGCCTCAGCAGTAGGAAGCTTAATGTATGCAATGGTGTGTACGAGGCCGGACATAGCTCGTACGGTTGGAGTTGTTAGTCGTTTTCTCTCGAATCCGGGAAGAGAGCATTGGGATGCGATAAAGTGGATTATGAGATATCTTCGAGGTACTTCCAAGTTAACACTTAGCTTTGGAAGTGGAAAACCGATGTTAGTTGGATACACCGATTCAGATTTGGCAAGAGATGAAGATTCTCGTAAGTCTACTTCGGGTTATCTAATTACTTTCTCTGGTGGAGCGGTTCTTGGCGGTAAGATTGCAAAAGTGCGTTGCACTTTCTACAAACAGAGGCGGAGTTTATTGCGACAGAAGCTTGTAAGGAGTTGTTGTGGATGAAACAGTTCTTGAGGGAACTTGGTTTCAAGCAGCAGAAATATGTGTTATTCTGCGATAATCAGAGTTCTATTCACCTAGCGAAGAACTCGGCATTTCACTCAAGATCAAAGCATATTGATGTGAGGTATCATTGGATAAGGGATACTCTTAACAATAAGTTGCTTGAACTTGAGAAAATCCATACTGATGAGAATGGATCTGACATGCTGACAAAAGCAGTGTCAAGAGAAAAACTTGAAGTTTGTTGTTCAATTGCCGGGATGGTGGATCCCTCCATCTAATCGGAAAAGGGGGAGATTTGTTGGGTTTTCCTCTTGATTTGGAGGAGCCCAAAGGAAGCCCATGTGGCTTAAAAGCCCATGGAGTAAGAAGGGCAATTGTGTCATTTCATTGCTTTAATTAATAAACCCATTTAGGGTTTGTTGTGTGCAGAAATCTGCAGAGAAAAACTAGTGCAGAAAAGGCAGCAGCTGCAGAGAAAACAGCTCTCAGTTTTTCAGTTTTTCATCTCCAGCCAGTCTTCATCAAGTGCTCCGATCGAAGGTCGTTTGTGGTCCGATTAAGCTGAAATTTTGCAGGCAGTTTCACGACTCAAGACTCTTTAATCTGTGCGGTGGGATTTGGATTTGGCTCACCGGTTTGAGAAATTCTGAGCAGTGAACAGTGACTACGAATTGGGTTAGATTTCTCCATTTTCTTGAAATAATTGTTAGTTTCCAAGAAGTGTATTCTTGATGATGTTGTTGATTGTTTGCCTCTAGTTTTACCTAGAGAGAACTGTTGTACAATTGTTTCTTGATAGTGGAAGTTTTGGAGAGGAGTGCCGTGGTTGTTTCCTTCCTACACCGGGAAGGTTTTTCCACGTAAATTGGTTGTGTTGATTTTGTGCATGTTTGATTTTGAGCTCTATTTATTTGTTTCCTAAAAGATTCACACAAAGAAGGAGAATAGGTTTAATTCCGCTGTTTAGAGCTTGATTAAGTTCGAATTGAAATTGTGATTCTCCCAACAAAAATGAATAATCCGTTGGGCTTTATTCCAGTGATCTGGACCGTGAAACTCTAAATTGCTCAGGTAACCAATAAAATTTGCAGAGGAAAAGAAAATAAACTTCTTTACGTTAGTAATTGGTCTGAAATACGTGATAGGGTTCCTTTGGAGGTCACTGGGCAGAGGCCAGAAAAGATACATTTCTCTTAAGGTATAGAAAGCACTAATCTGTGTGATAACTAAAGGGAGAGTTGTAGCCTTGTAGTTGATTTTCCAATTAAGATATGCTACATCTAATTAAAATTGGCACCTTTTTCTTTTGCATTATCAACAATTAAGCTTATCAAGTTCATTCAGGATTATGTCCCTTGTGTATGAAGCTAGTCGATATTATAATAGTTGGTTGTACCAAAACCAGGATTAATTTCATATTTAACATAACATGGGTTTTAAAATTTAGGCAAGGTCAATCTTATGTGCAAAAATTTGCATCTTCATGGTGTGGATTTTTCTCATTTGGAATGCTTTTTCCCCTTATTTATTATAGGGAAAACAACGACTTCTTTATAGCTTGCTAGATGCAATGCAGTCAGTATCATCACAAGCTGTTGTCATTGGTGTGAGTTGCCGACTGGTACGTAGGTTTTAATATTCTTTCATCTTTGTTGTATTTAGTGTATTTGTAAATGATAAAGCAGTAGGGGGATGTCCATCTTTCTTTGAATAGTCAAATTGTCACTTCAAGAAGATTTCTGTCACATTCAAATGAACTAAGAATCTTAATCCTACATAGAACTTAGAAATGGACAATGATCTCTCTTTTTCTGACAAAGATGTGGATAAAACAAACCGTTTTGCAAATTATGGTCTTTGTTGCTGGTAAGTGGTGATCATTTTGGCATATCATGCAGGATGCAGATCAGCTTCTGGAGAAAAGAGTAAGATCTCGCTTTTCGCACAGAAAACTGTTGTTCCTTCCTCCCTCTAAGGAGGACATACAAAGGTATGTTCTATTATCCAAGACAAGGGGGCTGTTATGGTTACATACTTACATCCCAAAATTGATTGTTTGTAGTAAGTCTGCTTCCATTTGATTTTCTTCAGTTTTGATAATGCAGATTGCTGGAGCAAATTTTATTATTGCCAATGGACTCAAGCCTTCCCCAAGACTATGCTACTGAATTCAATACAAAGCTTCAGGTAACCTTTTTTTTTTACTACACTATCAGGTACCCATTTTAGTTACATATGTTAATGACATGCTACAAGATCATGATGAGTCGTTGGACAGAGGATAATCTTTAAAGACTTACACCAATGGACAAACTTCTCATAAGCTTAATTGCTAATATGTTTTCTCTTGCAATCCCCACTATCACACTTTTGATATCTTTAAATACAATTTAAATGTTGTTTTGATTTAGAATATTAAGTCAATGTGCATATCTGGTTGATACACAAGTAACAAAAAGAAGTTTACTGGTCAATGCATGGACTGGATATGGAAATTTATAATAAACACGGTCTATGACCGTTTTGTAAAATAATTTATTGTAAATGCAGAACCTAATATTCACTTATGGCCATCAAAACCTGTTTTACTAAAAATATAGTTCAGAAGAGGCAGTATGATACTATGATTATGGTGACTTTATTTGAGCATAGCATTAGAAATGTGCATAGTTGCCTTTCTAACTCATGTTACATTTTCAAGATAGACAATTTTTTCTTATGGGCACTTGCAAGTCCAATTTTAGATAATTAATCTTCTTTAGCTAAATTTCTTTGTGGACAGAACCTTTTTGCAGATGATAAATTTAAAGAAATAATTAACATGCACATGAATTTGGATTCAACTGTCAAAGATTTACTGAAATTTCTGTGAGTTTCTCTTCTCGTGTTATAAACTAGAGGATTTTATGATTCAATCTCTTTTAATGTCTTTTCATGAGGAATGCTAAGGACACTCTTTGATAACTATCTTGCACTCTTTCACTTCTTGGATTGACATGTGGCATTGTATTTTTCAAAATATGCATTTTTCTTTTAAAGGAAGGTTTAATTTTAAAAAGAAATGACACATGTCAATAAAAGAAGTTAAAAGATAAGAGAGTGTATTAACCATCAAATATTAAGGATTGTCCTTAGCATTTATCCTTTTATCATATATATTTTTGCTGCTCAATTGATGACTCCAACTATGATGCTAGATTTTGTGCTGTTTCCAATATGGATTTGGAAACTGGATTTTTAACGCTACAGAATTTCAGAAGTGCACTCTCAAATGTTCAACGGCAGCCAAAGATGGAGGGATTAAAAGGTTAGACACTGAAGACTTTTCTCGTGATGTTATTTTCATTTCTTTATTTTACATTTTTTGAAATGCACATTCAACTTATTCAAGCAGATTGTTCAGTTTTGGAACTATATATGCTGGCATGCATGAAGAGGTTGGAGGTTAAAGAGCAGAACTCATACAATTTCAACTCAGTGATGAAAGGTAAAGTACTGGTATCAAGTGTTCTAGTTTCATTCGCACTAGCAAATTATCAGTTAATTATGTATGTGTCGTTTGTGGCAGAGTACGACGCAGTCCGTAGTTCATCCAATATTCCTGATTATTATGCCCGAACTGTATGTCTACGGGTAAGTATTGTTCTCTGCAAAACTTGTAGTTACATGTGAAACTTTAGACTGATACACCATGTACTGATATTGATGTTTTATCTACTTTCTTTTTCTTTCTGGTCTGGATTATGCAGGCATTTGAACACCTTCTACAACGTGAACTAGTTAGTTTTACAGACAACAAAGGACACAATCAATCAATTGAGTTTCGTGTAGTGAAGCTTCTAGTCTCATCTTATGAACTACACCAGGGACTTAAATCACATAACTCGTGTCCTGTAAGTCACAGAAAAATATTTGTGTAAACGTGCATTAGTTTGCATTGTCATTACATGCCTTTCGAGGTGGAAGTACATGGCATGATAATGGTGGAAGTACATGTGTTTATTTGTGTCATGGAGTTTTACTATAGCTGTTAGACACAGCTGGGATTTTTTTGTTGTTACCATTTTACTATGATATTAAGGTTTTTCTACAATATTAGTTCATTTCTGGTCCTTGTGTGCAAGATATCACTTAATTTGATGAGTTTATTTGTCTTAACAGATAGTTCTTCATAAGTTGCTGGCTGGTTAGCTTCTTCATGCTAGGACAATTAATAACCATCAAGACGTGTATATTCCATGTGATGAGGAACATATGGGTTATCTTTATATGCATTAGCTTTATTATTTCTTTGTAGCTATTTCAATTTAGTTTATGTAAGGCCCACTAGTTTTACTACTTGGACTAAATGTAGGTATATTTAATTGTATTTCTTAAGTTTTGATGTATATTTTGATGAATTGAGAACATTTTTCTCACTTCTCAGATATCCCTTCCAACCCCTCTGTTCTTGCTACCATTTCATTTTCTCCCTACATCATATAGTAACTCTTCAGCATGATTTGATCTCTTTCTCTCTCTCACTTTCTCCTGGTATGATTGGAGCATCACAAATCATTTCAGCTTCGAGTCTCTCTATGTTCCCTATAGACATAGAAATTTTATTTTTTCGTTTACATGATCCAATCGCACATTTATGATTTGAGATACCTTCATGTCTCAATCTTCTCAAGTAATTGCTATATTATTTTTTATGGCATTGTGCTGAATGTTCACTTTTTATGCTAATAATCTCGTTAGCAGCTGAAACATGTATTATTTAAGGTTTGTTTTAATCTCTTCAGCTTGTTCTTGAGCGTTCTCTATTTAAAGCTTCAGGCACTTTGTCGACAAATGGGATATTAAGTGGCTTGATTTCACCAAATAACATTGGTGAATGAGTGCCTTAAACTCCTCTATGTTTACAACATGCTGCTGACTGAGACATTCAGAGAAGTAAAGTTCAACCTTCTAAATTGGTTAAATTAATTTATTAATATTTAGCACTTATTCTCAGCTCGCATTGCAACTTGCAGCAGATGCATGATTTTTTATTTTTAAATATTTTATGGATGTGGGATTCTTGAAAAAGTGTCGATCTTTGAAAACAAAAAAAAGTACATGCATGATCTTAAATTAAAATCATATTAACTAATCATATTAGTAATATTTGAATTGAGCAGCAGCACACAATGTTCTGTAACATGTGTAAAACCTTAAGCATCGGATAAATTTGTTTCACTTATAGGTTCAATATAATATCATTAGTTGCGGGTGTAATTGTAGGTTTTGAATAGCTTTAGTACTGTGTTTTTACCATTCTGTAATTAAAAATTTGATATGCACATTGTTATAAAAATTTGACAATTGTTACAACCAGACTTATAGGTAACAAAATAATAAATAAAGTAAAACAAGAATAAGAAAATAACATAGAATTTTCAGTAGTTTATCCAAAATATTAATTGGGTTATTTTATATATAACAGCTTCATGTCTTCACTATAGGGATAAAAAAATGCAATAATGTTTATCATAAAACACTTGTATTAGTTAAATAGTCTCTCTTTTTTTTCATTTGATATGTGCCTGACACCAATTATAACTCCATCCTTTTTTAACTTTAGCAGCTACAAATCCTTGTACACATGACTGATTTTGACTAAATAGGTACCAATTTAAGAACTTTGGTACCAAATTTGTAATAAAAAAATTAAAAAAGTTGTTATATTGTTACAATATAAATTATTATTATTATTATTATAAAAATATTTTATTAATGATAATTTTATTTAATAATAATAATATTAAAATATAATTAATATTAAACTTAAAATAAACATTTCATTTATTTTTATCTTGAAAATAATAAAAATTATTGTGTTAATATCATTACTTTACAAAATATACAAATATTAATTTGAGTTTTGATTTAAAACTGAATCAACTTAGCGGAACTTTAGTTATTTGATTTACATAAAAGAAAGTATTTTTTTAACAAAAATAATATAGGTATTTTGGTCTTTGTGCTAGGATCACTATTATTTAAATCTCACACTTGACTTAGCGGGATAAACCTTTTTGGCTCGGCGGCCAGAGGAGGATTCAATTGGTGCTGTTTAGCTTTAACCGGCCACTTACCTCCATAACTATGGCAGAAAAGGCAGTCACCCTACGTACGCGAAAGTTCATGACCAACAGGCTTCTTTCAAGAAAGCAATTCGTGAGTTTTCCGAAATCTTTTTTTTTTTCAGCACCATATAATTGTACTATAGATTTCGGAGCTTAGTATTGCGTATAAGATTTTATGGCTCTACAATCTCTTGATTTTTATCCATTTTCTTGGAAATCAATCATGTAATTTCATCGGAGTATTTTCCCCCCAATTTTTTAGCTATTGTCAGTGGCTCTTTTTTGCATTATTCTTATGTTTTGCTTTATCTTTTACTCATGAAAGACGATATTCTGATGATTTGAAGTATTGTGGAGTGGAGTTATTGTTAGGACTTAAAAAAAAATTATCAATGCTTAGCGGTGTTTGTCTATGTTGGAGAACGTATTGATGTCATTTCCTTGAAGCAATTAGAGGTAATTTTTTTTTTCTTAGACTAAGAAATTTTTTCCTCCACTTGTTTTTGCAGGTCATTGATGTCCTTCATTCTGGAAGGCCCAATGTTTCTAAGGTAAACATTTTACAATGATATGATGATTAGGTACTATAGAGAGCACATTGGGTGCTCATATACATTTTGATTGGTTATCTCATATGTTTTACCGTACTTGGGATGAAGGTTGAGCTCAAGGAGAAGTTGGCAAGAATGTATGACGTGAAGGACCCTAATGCAATTTTTGTTTTTAAGTTCCGTACCCACTTTGGTGGTGGAAAATCTACTGGATTTGGGCTTATTTATGATTCAGTTGAGTCTGCAAAGAAGTACGAACCAAAGTACAGGCTTATCAGAGTAAGTTTTATGCTCCCATTGAGAAATTTTTTATAAGCATGTCTGTCATCTAAGTGCTATTTTAATTGGTGTGCTCATTTTACAGTATAAAGCTCAAATGCATATTTGGGACTATTTTGTAGTTGTGTTTAAGATCTTCTGTAGGCCATGCATATATATGTTGCACAAAGTGCCTCTCTTTTTCATTCGTTCAACTTGCTCGTGGTTGATTGTCCTCTGTCTTTTCTAGTTGTTCTCTTTTATTTAAATGCATAATTCTTGTATGGATCCAGATTTGCAAATAATGTAGGCCCATCTTTTTTACCTTAATAAGCTCTTGAGCTCTTGTATTGGGTGTTGTACAAATATTGCTAACTTATTAGCATTTTATACTTTCAATAGACTCCAACTAACTTGCACTGTGATAACCATTCTGTAAACATTTGGTGCTTTTCTTATATTTTACAAGTCACTTTGATATGCTTGTCTCACTCCTAATCTTAAATAACATTTCAAATGATGTTCAACTGTAGCCTTTTAGATGTAGTAAATTAGTAATATATTTATGAAATACTTCATTCCAATTGCCATAGGAGTGTCACTTGTCAAATAATGTTGTAATTGCTCAATAAAATTGTTTAGAGTTCTGCAGAAACTTAGATTAATCCATGCAACCAGATGGTTGAGACTCTTTTCAGTCGTAAGTTGACTTACTGTTATTCTTAGCCTCATCTCACATCTTCTCGGTTAGTTTTTCCTTTCTATTTCTCTGATGTCATGCTGTACAATCTATAATCATGCACAAACACCACTCTTTGGTTGCATATGGTCTATACATTGTCAGCGTTCATAATCTTAGTCTTTTCTTGCCATGGCAGAATGGACTTGACACAAAGGTAGAGAAGTCAAGAAAGCAGATGAAGGAGAGAAAGAACAGAGCCAAGAAGATTCGTGGTGTGAAGAAAGTAAGCCCAACTACATAGTTCTTTTGATGTGTTCTTTCAAGATGCCTGACTTTTTATAGTTGCTATTACTCCATACTAATTTCTTGCCTGATACTGTAATGCAGTCAAAGGCTTCAGAAGCTGCCAAGGCTGGAAAGAAGAAGTGAGGAGAGATTGGTTTCCTTATTCTAAAAGCCAATGTGCTATTTTTGGTAGCTAGTTTTCTTGTTAGTAACTTTTGAAAAGATATGTTTGTTTAATTTCTAGTTATATTGTTTTTTTGCTATGAGTTGCTTGAAAGAGTTATTTAGTAATATGGAGTGGGAGACTGGTATTTTAGTTGCATGAAATTTCACACTAGTTTTCAATCATGAGTTTGATTATAGAAAACTAATAGATGCAACTTGAGATTGCATGATATTTCATATATGTTGAGGAAATCATTTGTTCATCATCTGACAGGTGATGCCGATCTTCTGAATCCAAACAGTGTACTGTATAAATTGTGAGTTCTCTTGATCTTAATTGACTAATAAATTTCTCTGTTGTATAAACTGTTTTGTCACGCTGTTGGTCTTCTCTTGATTAACAGTGTGTGCTGTTTATAGTGCATGCTTAAAAATTGCCCTTTATTTTTGAGTGGAACACCTATCTTTGTCAATCGCCTTTGCCAAGAGTTAGAGTTGTATCCATCTTCTAATTGCTCTCTAATTACTTGTGAATGATCATGCATATTAATACCTTTTATCTTTTCTTTTTCTCTGGGATTGATAACTTTAACTTGGAAGTCTTGAACTACTTGATTATAAATTTATAATGCTAAAACTCTTCATAGCAAGAAAGGGTAAACCTCAAAAAAAAAAAAAAAAATACTACTGAATTATTGTTTTTGCTTTGTTAATTTTATTGAACTATTTGATGACTTTATTTATACCACTTAACTTGTAAGAAGTTTCGTTTATATTATTTTATTTATTTTTATCCAATAATGTAATATAAATTATTGTTCAAAATATGTTAATTATTTGAGTTCTTAATTTATTATTGTTGTGTGATGTTATATAGAGATTAATATAATTGTAAGAATGATATTTTGTATGAAAGAGTCAAGAAATAATTAGGTGGTAAAAACAAAACAAACCTATATGTGGTATGAAAAAAAGAAGAGATTTTCAATTGAATCTTTGACTATTTTATTCATATTATTGATTTTAAAATCTCTTCTATTTAAGTAACGAATCAAATTTTCATATATTTAATAAAATTGTGCTGTATATTATTTGTGAAATATTATAAATTTATAAGATAATTATTTTATATGCTCATGGAAATTTTAGTAATTTTCGATTAAAACTTTATTAGTTATTTTAGAAACAAATAATACATGTAACACTAGACATTTTAAAAGATTAATTGTGTGTTTGGATGCATTTATTTTAATCTTTAAGAAGTTAAAGCAATTTTTGTATTTATTGGGTAGGAAAAATAAAAGCATTTTTAAATGTCTATGTTCTTTATCTGGCTATGATACCAGTCGGCGAACCTTTGCTCAGATACGAGTTAAATAAAATCAAAGCTACAAGAAACCGGTAGCATTTTCAAATGTCTTACTGTCTTAGACTCGTTCTTGTCGCACGTGATATTTGGCAATCCTTTTTTTTATTTTTTATTTTTTGAAAAGTACTGTTTATATTATACTTATGAGAAAAGTAATTAAATGAAGCATAAAGATTCAACCTTCAACTGCATTTTACCAAACTATTGGGTCCGAATTAAATTGTTAATTTCTTTTAATTTAAAAAGAAAATTCAGTTTCCGTTATTCAGTGTACAGATAGCATGACTAGTTGAAGTCTGATCAATCTATCGTCAAAAAGAGGACTGATCAATCTATGTGCCACGGGAGGGCATTGTACGCCGAACAAATGAGGAGCATATATCTATGTAATTAAATAGGGTTGTTTTCGTAATTTACTTAATTAAGTCATAAAGAGGTATTTCCTGATTATTTATTTATTTATTTATGAAAAGTTCTTTTCTGACTTAGTTATGATGTTCGCTGAGTTAATATCTTTGATGGAATTTTTTTACTAATATGATTTTAAAATTGTGGATTAAGTATTACTAAGAATATTTTTCTCAAGAAAGTAAAAAAGAAAAAAGAAAATTGCACTAAAATGTAGAATACGAAGGTAAGACATTGCCGTTTCTTATAAGATTTTGTTTACGGTAATTCTGAATTCTGAAAGAGTGCACAATTTAACACTTGCCACAATTCTATTAAAACAAAAAAAGTTAAGTGAAATTAAGGATAATATTATATCTTTTACATCATCTATAATTATGAAATTATTGATTGAATGTTAACAATGTGATTATAATTTAATTTGTTAAAAAGATCAAAGATCATGCAATATGTTACACATATCTCATATTATTTAAAAAATTAAATAATGATAGTCTATAAAGGATGCACATTATCTAAATAATATAATGTGTTTTGGAGTATCTCTCTAGAAATAAAATTAAAGGGTTACGTTGAATTATCAAATCATGATCATAGGTTCGTTGAACTTATAATTATAGACCAAATCGAATAATCTTGTACCACGTAGAATGAGTCTTATTTCGTTATGAGTAAAAAGATTAACCATCATATATAAAAAAATTATCAAAATTTGAATCATTAATCTCCTATCCAAGCAATAAATGATGCATGTATCCCAACTAACTAAGTTATCACTTTTTCGATCACACTTTTATTAAACTTGTTATATGTGTTTTTGTTTAGATAAATGTTATATGAATACTATTATATATCATAATTATAATATTGTGATAAATTATTATTAGATATAATTATGTAGGTTCAATTATATTCATGTCATATTATTTGAAATTTATAATATCTAGATTTTTTTATATTATATATCATAAAATTGTTACGATATCAAATGAGATCACTCATAAAATATGTAATATTGATAAATATTAAAATCACGTGAATTTATGTATGTAACTTTAAATTAAATCTCAAAATTATTATAATTTTTTAATATATAATAATGATATTTTGTTTAATTGCAATCTAATTATTATATTCACAGACTTAATTAGGTTACATCATTATTATTATTATTATTATTTAGAAAAATGTTTACAACTCGTTTTATTCTTTTATAGTAAAATAAAATTAATGTAAATTGTGTTATTTATTTTTTTAAAATAACTATAAATTAGTTATTTTAATAATTTTTTTATTAAAATACTACTTTTAGTAAAGTGGTTAAAACGTGATTAAAATATAATTTTTGTAACTATATTGTTCTCACCTTATCCACCCTAAAAATCATAACAATCGCATAAATGGAGACAAATCAGATATATCTCCCAATATTAGATTCTTTAAACTAGATGGATAGCTAAAATATTCACATTGTTTGTTCTCTAACAATTAAAGCTAATTTGACTAATGCGTGAGCCAAACCATTACAGTTTCTTGAACTATAACTTCATTCCACCCTTTCTAGCTCCTTAACCATCTGCAAAATTTCATCCATAACAGATCTTCAACAGCCAGACAATCCAATCCCTCCTCGAGATAGTTTATGGATACCTTAGAGTCAGTTAATTTCCACCACTTTTGCCAATGATGTTCGGATACCCTCCTGAATTGCACACATTTTAGTTGCCATAATAGTAAATGCATTAGCTTTATCTATCAACATGTTTGGGTCATAGGGAGAAAGGTCATGGAGAACCTTATTTCTCTCGAATCAAGCTAATACCATAAAGGTACACCCAACAGGCTTAGCTCCTCCAAATTCATAATAGCTCAAAAATAATTGAATAAATCAACAAGGGATCTATTTTCTAAGACAGGATGATAAGTTTAATATTGTGTGTTTTTTTTTTCCCTTTTCCAAAACCTCTTTATGGATTGACATGCCCACAATCATTGATTCAATGTAATACCCACATCGAAAACAAGAGAGATTGGATAATTTTTCTAATAAACATGTTCTCGCAATTGGGCAAAATATTATGAGAGAAAAAAAAAATACAAAGAGTTTGACTATACTAGCCACGGAAATGCTAGGGAATGGGATGTAGCATATAATTTCAACTTCACATGCTAGAAAATTGAATTCGATTTTGTTAGATTTGTAAAGAAAATAAAAATGTTAATGCTGTTAAATATAACCATAAATATTAGGTGTAATCATATTTAATAAATATATCTAATATTTTTGTACCTAAAATTTGGTTAACTATGTGACCAATTTATGGTCACACAAATGATAAACAATTTTACCTATAAATAGGTAATACATTTGCCTTAGAGATACATCAATATACTAAAAGAAGAAAAACAAAATAAAGTCAAATGAATAATTTCTTTTGAAAAAAAAATAATGTTATGTGTGTAAGAAAGTGGGAGAGAATATATAAAAAAAACAGAGTGATAAAATAATGAGTTTAAGAAATATTTGTGTGACACTATTTTAGGTTTATCTCAATTTGTTGTATTGTCTCTCATTTTGTACCCATTAATTTTATTAATGTAAGAAATATTTTTTAAAATTTATTCTGTAAACTTAACCCAAATTAAAGAATGAATTACATCAAATTACCAATGTTATTATTTTACAAGTTTTCCATCAACTTAAAGCTAAAATGAGATAGGTGACCATGGTATTTTTAAGTAGTATCATTGAAGAGGTAATCATTGGGTGCGAATCGCCTAGGCACCAAACCATCCCTATAAACCAAAACTTGTGTTCCATCCCATATTCTCCATTACAATATATTTTTTTTAAAAGGTCTCTTCTCCACCTATAGCTTTTCCAAATAAGAGATGAATTACCCAGACATAAGCTTGTATGATGTTTGAAGAGCTGATATATTTGATGCAACAAGCAAAGTGGGATTTTGTAAGAAGTGTCATGCTAATTGCTTGGATAACGTTGCCTAATTGAAGGGTTCTAATACTCTAAAATTGAGTCTGAAAGATTATAAAATATGGATCTAGAGGGTGAATAGATTATTTTTAATTTTTATCAATTTATAATTTAATAATCTAAACGGAGCAGTCAGACATGTAATCGTGTGTAAGAGTAAAATGTGGAAATAAAATAATAACACACGATATTTTTAAGTGGAAACAACTTAGGCCACAACTATGACCTAAGAGGAAAACCATCGGTCTATCGGACCACCTTACTTTCCACTATGAAAATCAAATATTCAAGTATAAACTCGGTCTTATACTACCCTCCCTAGGATACTGCCCCAATGTACTTTACTTACGAGCCCCTTCTCTGTTTTCATAGTTTTCAATATTAATGTGAGCAGTTTTCAGACCAACGTTTTAATAAGCTTCCTGCCAATCAGATACGTTCCCGAAGTAACTGCAAAATAGTTAGCACAAAACACAAGTACTTGTGTGTGTTCTAAAACAGATTTAATAATGAATAATCATAACTAGATGATTTAAAACATGTCATTTAAATTAAATCGACTAGTAAATCTTAGAGCAAAAAGATCAAGTATAAATTCAATAAAAATAACTTTTTTAGAGATTAATAATCAAATCAAATAATTATAATCGTTCGTAAAATTATTTAATCTAAATACCTAAAAATCTAATCAGATTAAATTAATTAATATAAATCAAAAAAATATATATATATATATATTAATTACTTTTTTTTTCATACCTTTTAATATATATTAATTACCTATCACTTTTTGCGAACCTTTTTCTCTTTACCTTCGTCACTTTCTAAGTATTTTTTCTCACTTACTATATAATTCACTTCCATGTCGCCACCGTTTTGTTTTTCTTCTATTCGGCTACTTCAAGTTTTTTTTTTCTCGACAACTTGTAATTTTTCAGCACATATATTTTTGTTCCTGTATCTCCGTCGATCCTAATGAAATATAGATAATAATAATACCTAAGTATTAAGATTAAATATATTTTGGACTTAATTGTTTTCAAAATTTTAATAAAAAATATTTTTTAAATCACATCTTAAAAATATTTAAACATTAAAAATAATTTTAGATTTATGAACATATATTATTAAATGTATAAATAAAATCCTATGTATCGTGGTTATCAAAAATATACTTGAAGTATAATTATCTGAAATTTGAGTATTTATTCGATTTTTTTTATAGACTTGATAATAAGTCTAAAAACAAATTTACAGATAAATATTTTGTTCACGAAAATAATCAATACTCATAGTTCTTACAGAATCTACTACCTATAATTTTTGAACGACACAATTTGGCCCAAGACAACCAATGGATTGACCTGACATTTCCTTACTTAGACCACCAATGATGTGCTATTCGGGAAGAGTTTTTTACATAATTTTGCTAGAAGTTTGAAAATGGACGTGGTGTAGTATGGTAACAATTGTGCCACAACTTTAATAAGAACTTCCTTATTGACTCTAGACAGGAGCTTCTTGCCCTACGCCTTATCCTTGCATTCTATTTCATACCCTTTTCCTTTAAGTTACGAAAGGTCTGAAATTTATTGATAAATTAATATTTTTTAAATAAATTAAAAAAATACTTTAATATTTGTTCCATTGGAAAAAAATCTAATTTTTTAGATAATTTCATGTCACCGTCACAATATCATTTCTAAGCCTCACAATTTAGTCGTATTTTAATAATGTGACAAAAAATAATGTTTTAATTGAAAAACTATTAAATAGTGTAATTTGTTATTAGTTATGTCATTTAAAAAATAACAACAAAGTAAATAACATCAGTAAACAAATAATACCAACTGTATAATCTAAAGAGTTATATTGTCTGATTTTCTATTTTCAATGAAATAAATGTATAACTATAAATGAAAAATGATAAGTCTTAAAATAATAGAGTAAATTTTGAGCTTTTTATTAAAAAAATATATGTATTTTATTTTTTAATATATATATACTTTTACATTATACGAAAAATAAAATATTAAGGGTTAAAAGGGTTTGAAATCTTTTTTACTGTCATGCTTGCAAATTTGACAGTACATGCCACACCACCTCCGAAAAATTCCATGAACTTGAACTGCCTGTAGAGACCAGTCAAATCTGAACTCTATCAGGCTTCTTTATGTTAATTGATTATAAATATTTTAATAAAATAATTTATATGTAAAAAAAAATTATTATAAAATTTCTTTAAATTAATATTTAATTTATTTTTATATTTTTATAATATTTTAAAATTAAAAAATTATTTTTAATTTGATATGAAAGAAAAATTCAAAAAATATAATTTTATAATCGATAATTATGATAGATTAAGTTAAATATTTAGTACGATTTAAACTCATATCTCTTTATTATATTAATTTTTTATATAATTATGTTATTTTTATATTATACAATGTGATCTAGGAGTGTTCATAAACCGGATCGGACCAGATCAAACCGTAAAATCGGACCGGATTGGACCAAACCGAACGGTTTTACTAATCAAACGGTCTGATCCAGTTTGTATTAATTTTAAACCGTTCGAACCGGATCGGACCGGTTTAATAATATATTAAAAATTTTACATTATTTTTCATTAAATTATAAAAAAATCGAATCAAACCGTGAACCAAACCGGACCGAACGGTTTTAAAAGTCAAACGGTCCGATCTGGTTAAATTTTTTTTAAGAAAAACCGGACTGGATCGGACCATGAACACCCCTAATGTGATCTAATATAGTTAAGATATTTAATATTATGTAACAAATATATTAATCAATCATATTATTAGTATACCAATCCCAAAAATGAAACTTTATTACAGTAGGATGTTAATTTGCTTCATAAGGTAAAGAATATATGTGAAATTTTTTTACTTTTAACATCAACGGGAATCCGGATTCCCACAGATAACCCGCTCATTCTTCAATTAGGTTTAAAAACTACAATATAATAATATATTAAAATAACAAAATAATAAAATTAAGTACAATTATTATTTATATTTAAAATTTATTATATCTAATTACATAATAAACATATATAATTAAAATTTTATGTTTATTTAAACTATTTAATATATAATTAATATTATTGATTAGTGAAAAATTTGGTTCATATAAAATAAAATCTAAAACTATGATAGAAAATTAGTGTCCCACCCGACAATTATTTAAATAATATTATTTAAATAAAAGACGAAGATAAACTCCCTACCTTAATTCAAGATTAAATATCAATATATTAGTTATTATAGTTATAATTAGGGGTATTTATGATCCAATTTGGAGTGATTTTGGTAAAAAATTTAATTAGATTAGATCGTTTATATTGTTCAAATCGGACTAGATCGAACTGTTTGATTATTAAAAATGTTATAATCGAACGTTTTGATTAACGATTTTCAACAGTTTAAGTCCGATTAATAATACATAAATATAATATATTTTTTATCAAAATATAAGAGATTTAATCAACTATTTGTGAAAAGTGATATAAAAAATTTAATATGTTATTTAAATCGATCTGATCCAGTCTGGTCTGATCGGTTTAAAAATTAATATAATTGGATCAAACTGTTTGAAAAACGATTTTAATTAATACAAACTAGACCGAATAATTTAATTTATAAAACTACTTCAACAAATCTAATAATTCAATACAATATGATTTTTGTACACTACTAGTTATAACGTGTAATCGATTTATTCTAAAAATCTAGTATAAGTATCCGGTCACCGGCCCAATAATAAGTTTTTTTTTTTTAGTTTTAAGGGAATACCGTCAAACAAGAATTTCCATGGTAAATCTCCTCTCTGTCTCTCTCTCTCTCCTTTTTTTTTTTTTTCCTTTTCTTCTGAACAAATCATCTTTCATATTTGCTTCGACGATGTTTGCGATCAACAAAGACGCAAATCAATCTGAGACAAACTTAAAGCTCACACCTTTGCGGGTGCGCCGACAATAGCCGCCAGAACCCATCTATGCCTCCCGATAATATCACCATTCTTCTACAAATCTTCCAATCCGCATGAGTAATCCCTCTATCAATGTTCCTCTGCATTAGAGCTTCAAAAGCTCTAGTTGCCTCTGCAAAACCCCTCTTCAAAATCAAGGTACGCCTTTTCTATCCATTCTTATCTCATTTACACACCTGCCCATCAAGTGTTAGCATAGCCACAATCTCAGAAACCCATTACAAGGACCTTATATTGGATACAATTGAAGAAAAGCCCTGGGCTTTTTGTAACAGTAAGTGGGTATCTGACGAATTTCAACCTGTTATTGTTGACCCTGATTTGTTTATACGTGTTCTTAGTTCGATAAGGAAAAAACCCAGAGTAGCTTTACGGTTCTTTAGATGGGTTGAGTGCCAACCGGACTTTAAAAGGTCTGAGTTTGTATTTTGTGCCATTCTAGATATTCTGGTGCAGAACAACTTAATGAGGTCTGCTTACTGGGTGATGGAGAGGGTTATTGAAGTTAATATGCTTGAAATCGTGGATGTTTTGATTAAAGGGTATGTGCCTACTGAGGTTTGTATTAAGCTTCTTGATCTTTTGTTGTGGATATATACAAAAAAATCAATGGTTGAGCAATGTTTGGAGCTTTTTAATAAGATGATTGGACATGGGGTTTTGCCGGATATTAGGAATTGCAATAGGATTCTGAAGATGTTTAGAGACAAAGATCGCATAAATAGAGCTAAAGAAGTCTATAAAAAGATGGGTGAAGCAGGAATAAGGTTGAACATTGTCTCATATAATACTATGTTGGATTCGTTTTGCAAGGAAGGGCAATTGCAGCAAGCAATTAACCTTTTATCAGAGATGCAAAAGAGAGGGTGTATGCCAAATGATATAACTTATAATATTTTGATCAATGGTTTGTCAAAGAAAGGAGAACTTGAATATGCCAAAAGACTCATACAGGAGATGACAAAATCAGGTTTAAAAGTTTCAACACATACATATAACCCTTTGATTCGTGGGTATTGCGATAGAGGATTGGTGGTGGAGGCATTAAGGACGGAGGAGGAGATGGTGAACAGAGGAGTTTTGCCCACTGTTGCAACTTACAATACAATTATACATGGTCTTAGCAAGTCGGGAAGAATGGATGATGCTCAACATTGGTTTTTTGAGATGTCACGGAAGAATTTGAAGCCTGATATAGTCACTTATAACGCTCTTATGAATGGCTATTGCAGGATGGAGAGAGTAAGGGAAGCTTTTCTATTGCTTGATGAATTGAGATGCATGAACTATGGTCCTACTGCTGTTACTTATAATATTCTTATAGATGGTGCTTGCAAATTGGGGGACTTGGAGGCTGTGTTGCGTTTAAAGCAAGAAATGACCAATGGAGGGCTTCACCCTGATGTTTTCACATATACGACCATGATAAATGGATATTGCAAAGCCGGAAATTTGTTAATGGCAAAGAAATTGTTCAATGAGATGTTGCGTGAAGGGATACAACCAGATTGCTTTGCCTACAATACTCAATTAGAGGTAGAGTTGAAGCTCGGAGACACAACGATGGCCTTTAATATGCAAGAAGAAATGGACACAAAGGGTTTCCGTCCTGATTTGATTACTTACAATATACTTGTGAGGGGACACAGTAAGTTGGGCAATTTTGAAGAAGCACATAATCTATTGCAGAAAATGGCTTGTGATGGTTTTTGTGATTGCATAGCATATACTAGCATCATTCATGCATACTCGGAAAGTGGACACCTCAGAAAAGCCAGAGAAACATTTAATGAAATGGTAAGCAAAGGATTATCCCCTTCAGTTGTAACTTATACACTGTTGATCCATGCCCATGCTTCCAACGGCAGGCTAGAAATGGCTTATTGGTATTTATCAGGAATGCAAAAGAAGGGTGTTTCTCCAAATGTAGTCACCTACAATGCTCTAATAAATGGTCTATGCAAAGCAAAGAAAATGAATCATGCCTACAGAATTTTTGCAGAGATGGAAGAGAAAGGAGTAGTTCCAAATAAGTATTCATACACTATTTTGATTAGTGAGAATATTGACATGGGTAATTGGCCGGAGGCCTTGAGGTTGTATAAGCAAATGCTTGATAAGGAAGTTCAACCTGATTCTTGTACACACAATGCTCTTTTAAAGCAACTTCACAAAGACTACAAACAACATGCAGTCAAATTGCTTGAGATCCTAATTTGACCTAGTCAAGAGATTGCAGTTGCAGATCCAGAGACCTGATAAGAAAATTGATGTAATTCTGTTTTTTCAGATAAACATTAAGAGAAAGACAGAGAAATTTATCAACTCAAGCTCCAAGCTCTTTTCAACCAATGGGTAATTGCCTTATGGATTATACTACAACAATGTTTATCCATGTTTGTTACAAATGTTTTCTTATCGCAATGTCATTCTTGGTTTCTTCATTCTTGCTGCAGATTTCTCTTAATGGAGCTGGTGATGGGAAATTTTGGCATCCGAAAGTTGGATCCAATATTTACCTTAACCTCAGACCAACTTGTGCTGCACAAGTACACTTGAAAACCTTAGTTGAATTGGACCTTTAACAATTCTTAATAAAAAAAAGATATGGGAGCAAACTCTCAACAACAGGTATACAGAATTTTTCACAGCTGTATGAAGTTGTTTCAAATAAATTTCTAACGTATTTGTTTATTAATTCTTTCAAAAAAATTTAGGAGATAAGAATATCCTAGGGAGAGGATAAGATGTTTTCCCTCTTCGTGTATGGTTGTATTGGATAAAATTTTGATACATGTGTCCATTATTATTATTATTATTATTATTTTCCTATAAAGGTTCATAAGCAACAACCAATATCAGAGTTTGACATGTTTTTCTTAATATTATATGATATTTGATCTTAGAAATCACTTAATCTGTTTAGTTTGAAATTACACTTGACTGGCTCGTGAACATTCAAGTGACTCTTATTTCGAAGGAAGGGAAAATGAACACCTAGGTAAAGATGATGTTCACATTTCACTTCTCCTTCTCTGATAAATTAATTGTGCCAAACAGTTGCATGCAACAGTAGAGACTGGGCTACGGCCCATTGTCTTTTTTTTTAATTTATTTATGAAGAACACACTCTTAAATCATTGAAATTTGGATGAGAAAAAAATGAAAGAAGAGAGGGAAGGGAGGAGGTGTTTTTTTTTTGCACGGGGGAGATCAACAGTGCTTACTGTAAACAAAATGCTTATTTCAAGACAAGGTATTCAAAGATTTGTAGTGACATTTGGTTTGAAGAGTGAAAAAGGAAAAGGAGCTGAAGGTGCTCCATCAACAAGAGCTTTTTTGGGTGTGATAGGTTGTTCCAAGAGATGGTAATTAATGTACTTCTTCTGCATTAGAAACTTTTCCTGGCTACATATTGAATTATGCCGACAGTGTTCAAAATGACACGTAGAAACTCGTAGACAGAGGGGTGATCAGAATAATTTGGAGAGTTATAGATGAGCTTATAGCACGGTGAAGTATTAAACTACGTTGCCCTGATAAGCCTTTTGGAGTTCATTTGTATGTAACTATTTATGGTTTGCTTCTTTTGAATGTTTGCAGTTGCTAAGTAGCAGATAACCATATATGGAATTAAACTCCTTGCACTGTCCTTTGATTAAGATTACAGAAGACTTCAAAAATTATCAGTTCTGTTTGCTAATTACCAGACAATTCCATTTAGTTATGCAGAAGGTGGAGGAACCAAAACTGTAAGATTTTCAGCTATTACAGTTATATTTTTAGCATAAGGTTCTCAGTCTTCTCTTTCGAAAGAATCAGATTTCTTATCTTGTTTCTACCCATTCTACTTTCTATTTGCTTGTCTTATAGAAATTGATATTATAGAATATGTCTTTAATGAACAGGGTATTTTTTGTACATAATCTAATAAGCAATGGCGCTTTTTTCTGTTTTATTTTTTATCTAGCTTGCTTGCTATCTATTCTTTGTTTCGTTGAAGATGGATGATGTAGATCAATGCCATTGATGAAATTATGATTTACAAAGAAGTAATTAATAATACAACATTATGACAATTGATTTAATGATTGCAGTTTATGTTCTGTTCTGTACAATACTCTGAGTATTCTTTATGCATTTATTTCTTTGGACAATCACATGCACATTTGTGGCCAATACTATCTGTGCTTTGGGTTTGAATGACTCTTTGAGTAGTTAATTGCACAACACCGGCCTTCTGTTGCTTAAAAATCAGCTTCATATATCTTTTCTTTTCTTTTCTTGTTTCATGATTAATGAATATTTTAAAAAAAAATATGAAGCTTTGCAGTTTCTTCTGGAAACTAGAAAAAATCATCACTTGGTTGCGATTCTCCCCTCGGCCAAATTGAACTATTCTACTTTTTGTTCTCTTCTGGGAAATAGTTAGTGTCCAAATTCCATATTTTAATTATTTTATAGTTTCTCCAAATGTTAGAAAAAGGACGAGAATTCTTTGCAAAACTCTAAATATCTCTTATTATTTCATTTCTATTTAAAAATAAATTAATATTTTTATTAATTATTGTTATTTCATATGATTTAATAATAAATATCATTTATAATAATCAACAAAAAAATATACATAAAAGGAAGAACTATTCGAATTCTTCTTATGTCATCGCAATCGGACTATTATGTCATGGAGTTCGAACCTATAGCCTTGTAGGTGTAAGTTCCGTCCTTTTTTTTTTCTCCTGCTTTATTAATTACATTATTGAAAAAAATAATTCTTTTATTTTGTTTTTGGTATTTGAGTTTTATAGTACAGAAAACAAATTTATTTTTTCCTGACTGCATGAGATTATGATTAATCAATACATATTTATATCTTGACATTGCCAGAGAGAAGATACTAACGTTAGAAAAATTACTTAGATGTTATCCAATAAAAATCTCATGTTATATTTTTGAGTAGTGGTATATAAAATCCACTGAGATAATTTCTTATTAGTTGTTATTTATTATTCTTGAATTATATTTTTATCCATTAGATTATTTTCTTACTTCATTTTTTATTAAAAATTATACAAATTTTAAATTTTATTGACATAAAATACTACATTATTATATACTCTAAAAACAATAAATAATTTCTCCCTCGTTTAGGCATACATTGTAGATGTGAAATAAAATTAACATAATAAAGTGAGAAAATTTATAAGATTTTAAAACTTAAGAAATAGTAAGTGGTATATTAGGAATGGCATGGGACGATCAAGGATATTATGTTAACGATCATAATTATTCTGTATTAATTTTAATTACATTTAAGTAATAAATATTACTTATGAATCGTAACAGTTTTCACATGATTTAATCACGTTTTTTATTTTTAACATTTATTCAAAAATATATTTAGTTTTAAGAATTAAATCTTAACATAATTTTTACTCTATTATATTATTTAAAATATTGACATTAATTTTTAATTTTTTTACTAATTTAACACATATCTCTAAATAAAATAAAAGATAAAAAAAATAATAAAATTTTATCTAATTATTTTAAATATTATATATTTATTATTAAAAATATATTTTTTTATATAATTAAATATATATAAAAAGTAATATTAATATACGTTCGATTTCAATTAAACTAAGTATATTCAGTTACTCACTCATTTTTTATCAATTAATTAAGGTTATTTTTAAAAAAAAATTATTAATTATTTATGATTAAAATATTCATGTTTAATGATATCCACGAATCAAAATCATTTTCCTAGATTTTTTTCTCAAATTCTTCTAATCCAACAGGTTTGTTTAATTAAATATTATCTATTGGGTATATGTTCAAGGTCATTCGGCGTTCCAACTTCCAAGATTAGATTAAATTTCAATCAAAATTGATTTTTAATAGGTCACGAAGTTTTGGGTTTTATTTATTTATTGATTTTTTTAACTTGAATCATATGATTTTTTATTTTCACCATGTTAATAACTGACTATTAAAAGTCAAAATTGACCGTTTCTCTTTCTTTTTTATAAATAACAAAAACAACCTCACATCAATTATTTATTATTTTTAAAATATATAATAACTTAATATTTTAAATCAATAAAATTTAAGAATAGTATAATTTTTTTCAAAAAAAATATCTAATAAAAGATAAAAAAAAATATGATTGTTAAAAAATATATTTTAAAAATAATTAATAATACCTCTTTTTAAGTATACTTGTACCTCCCTATGCGTGTGACTCACAAGACAAATGCACAAATTATACACCTCAAGCAGCAAATAATAATCTCCATTCGTTCATTCATTTGTTAATTGTTTATTTAGCATGGTTTGTACCGTAGAAGACTCTTTTTACCACTTACCATAATCATTGTTTGATACATAAAACAAAACAAAACAAAGCATTATATTTTTCTAAGCGTATCTTATTTAAAATAGGATTCTCTACTTATTAAATTTAAACAATACATTATTCATATTAATTTTTACATAATTCATAAATGTTTTGAATGATACTTTATAATAAAAGTAGACATTAAGATATAAACAAAAATCATAATCCATCGTATTTCGGACAACCACTTAGCCAACTTGAGTTCAGTCAAAAACAAAACTCATCAATTCTAGTTGTAGCTCAGAAATCATAACATAAAAAACAATTACAGATTTCAAATGCCAGGAATGAAACTAAAAGTGTTAGTAAGATACTAAGATTATTAACAATGTATTTTCTCCTTATTTTTACACAACCTTTTTTTCAAAGGATCTCGTTCTGTGTTTGAAATGTGTATTTGGTGGAAGGAAAGAAAAAAAAGATGATGACTTGTTTTGTTGGTTCACTTCATACCAAGCTAACCAACCAATACAGATCTATTATTTTTATAAAATAAAATTTTTAATTAAAAAATAATTTAAACGAAAATATATTTTAATTTCATATTTATTAAGTAAGATTAAATAAGTTCAAAAAATATAAAATAAATCTATTATTTTTTAAAAAAATGAAACAATACAGGTCTATTATTTTTATAAAATGAATTTTTAAGTATTTTTTATAAAAATGATGGCATTAAAGATAACATAATTAAACGATAATTCATCCTTGTCTAAAGACTATAAACATCTTTGGCTCTTCTGAAAATTTTTTCACTTATTACATTCTACGTACTACCAAAAACCACGAAAGAGTATCCCAATTTAGGATATACAATAATAGTATACAACATAAAAGAGCCAAAAAAGACAAAACATGACAATATAAACATATATTTTCCTACTTTTCCAAACGATCATTCCTAAGATACCACATCTCAAATTTGCAGAAGAGAAAAAAATCACAGCACATACAAGGAATTCTTTGATATACTCAACTCTATAACAAAGCTCGCCTAATTTTATCCTCCCCCCTAAATTCTTTTTTTAACTTTTCCTATGATTCTTTTCTCTACCATCCAACTATTTAAACAATTAGATTAACTATTTTCTTTGTTAATTCCAAGCTTTTCCCATCTACACCAGAAAATAAATAATAATGGCAACTTTCTCATGTCCAGCTTTCTGTACTATACATTGCTCCTTCACTAAAGAGAATCAAGACCCAAATTTGCAAAATATAAATGGTGTAAAGATTAAGATCGCTTCAGCTACTAGGTCAAATACTAAGGTTGATATACCCAGCCAGAAGATTGGTGCTGCTAGCACTTCGGTAGCTTCTGTTATTAAAAATAACAGTGTTATTGATGATCTTCAGATTAGACAAAATATTCCAACAAAGAAGCAGTTCATTGATCCTTACCGACAAGGTCTTATTATAGAAAGTGGTGTAGGGTACAGACAGACCGTTGTTATCAGATCCTATGAAGTTGGTCCCGATAAAACTGCAACATTAGAGAGCATCCTTAATCTTCTTCAGGTGATACAATTTTACTTTATTGAACTATACATGTTATGCAAAATAGCACAAACAATATCAGAAAGTTCTGAAGACCAAAATAAGGAGGGGGAAAAACAAAACTAATGTAGAACAGAGGGAGAGAAGAAAAAAGACACGAAGGGAAGAATATCGAGAACCAGGGTTAGGGATTCTGAATAATAGGGAGAAACTGAAAACTATTTCATATTCCAAGTATGATTCACAATACATAACCAATGATGTTCGATTAACACGATTTTACTTTTAATATTTTTTTTAGCCATATCAATTTAATATAATTTATATTTAATTGAAGATTTTTCGTACATATAAATATAAACGTTAAATATTTAAAAAATATTTTAATTGATTATTTTAAAATATTCTCTAAATATTGTTTAGTTAATTTATTATTCGAAATTGACCTATAAATATTACATGTAATACTATACATGTAAAAAATCTTTAATTAAATGATAAATTATAACAAATTAATTCCTTAAAAATTTAGGTAAAAAATGATACAAAAAATAAAATCATAATATTAATAAAGTAGCGCATCCTTACCTATGTACTTATTTATTTATAGGATTCTCTAAAACAATATAGTTTTATTCAAATTTAAAAGATAAAATTTTAAAAATATTGTTATAATAAATCAAAATCACAAGAGATAATAATCTAAACCTAGTTAAATCCTAAACATTTTAAAATACTAGTATCCTTATTTGCATGAAAAACCTTCATAGAAAATTTTATTCTTACTTTATACATAGATGGAACAAGTTCTTAGAAATATTTATGAGTAAATTATGTAGGAAACAGCACTGAATCATGTATGGATGTCTGGGCTCCTTGGTGATGGATTTGGGGCAACACATGAAATGATGAAGAGCAATCTCATTTGGGTTGTTTCAAGAATGCAAATTCAAATTGATCACTATCCAATCTGGTAAGTTTAAAAAGTACTGTATATAACTCATCTAGTTAAAATTATTTTTGCAACTCAATTCGGACATATAAGGATGGTCTATTTTTCCTAAGTTTACATATATAAGCATAAAAGGATCATAAATTTCATTTCTTAAAAGTTTCACAACCAAAATATCCAATGTCTGCGGTTCTGCCTCAAGTTAAACCCTTAAAGGTCATGCGTATAATTGGTTAGTCATGTTATTTGTTTTAAACTTCACTTATTAACTGAACTTTACACTTGAACTACTTGTTTAATAGAAATACCAATAAAAAACAAGAAAGAAGCTATAATAAATAATTTCAACAGGATCTACTTATCTATCTATCACAGGAGTTTTAACATAATCTTCTTTAAGCATCAAAGTTTCTGTATAATTTGTGCAGGGGAGAGATACTAGAAATTGACACATGGGTTGGAGCATCAGGCAAGAACGGAATGAGAAGAGATTGGCTAATCCGAAGTCAAGCTACTGGGCATGTTTTTGTACGTGGAACAAGGTATAAATTTCTTCAAACTTTTTAGCTTTTGCTACTCTTCTTGTCTGTTTGACTTGGTTTTGCATTTGTAATGATTAAGCTAAAATATGCCTTAAGTTTTATCATTCATGCATTAACTTCAATACATGAACAGTACCTGGGTAATGATGAACCGCCAAACAAGGCGCCTATCAAAAATGCCAGAAGAAGTGAGGGCTGAGATTTCACCTTGGTTTACACAGAAACAAGCAATCGAAGAAGATGCTCCCGAGAAAATTGTCAAGTTGGATGATAAAGCAAAGTATGTAAACACTGATTTGAAGGTAAGTAAAACATCACAACAAAACTTCAATAGCTCAACCACAGATGCAAGCATGCAACAATGAAAGAATCAACTAAAACTGATTCATCTTTCTGAACTTTTAGCCGAAGAGAAGCGATTTGGACATGAATCACCATGTAAACAATGTGAAATATGTCAGATGGATGCTTGAGGTAAAACCAAAATGCAATCTATCTTAGATCCTTTTTTTAACATTAGTATTAATTTTCCTATATATTTTCTTGTCTAAAATTCTAAACAGACAATTCCTGATAATATTTTGGAGTCTCACCAAATATCTGGCATTACCCTAGAATACAGAAGGGAATGTGGAAGTTCAGATATAGTGCAGTCACTTTGCCAACCAGATGAAGATGAAATTCACATAAATGGAATGAATCAAGACAGTGATATCAGTCTACTAAACGGGTTTTCTATAGCAACTGATATTCTAGATGGTAGTGGACTGTTGGGACATTCCTGGGAAAAGGGGCCAATAAGGTATACACATCTCCTCCAAACAAAAGCAGAAAACAGAAAGGAAGAGATTGTTAGAGGAAGAAGTGTATGGAAGAAAAAGCTTAACACAATGCCTTTTTCTACCTAACAAAGACTCATATAGATAATTACAGAGGGTATAGAAAGCATAAAGATGCATTAAGTGGATTTGCTCTATACCCTATAGAGGGTTCCCCATATCTCCAATTTGCCTTCACTTGAATTTGGATGAAAGCAGGTCTAATAAAACTGTGCATGCTATTTCACAGTATAAAATTCAGAATTAACTCTTATTCATTTTCATTCAAGACACTAAATATTTATATACAAAGTTAGTGACATTCTTAAGTGACATACACCTAATACACAACTAAGACACTTAATACATAATTAATATATTCAACTAGTATTAGACACTTAATACACAACTAATATCTCTAACACACGATAATTATCCAGAATATTAAAAATAAGAAATGTAGTCTTTCAACCCAAAAAGAGAAAAAGAACGATAATTGAAGAATACCCAGAATATTAAAAATAGGAAATGTAGTCTTTCAGCCCAAAAAGAAAAAAAGATGAGAGCGATAAGTTGTGTATTATCTATGAATATGATATGTTGAGAACACGTATCTCTGGGCTGAGAGAGGAATTACTAAAAGAAGACTGCCATGCATGTCTTTAGCATTAACTGTTGTATCATATTTTTGTGAAATATTTAGAATTACCATGTTGCTCTTATTGATCACCTATGAATTTTTTTCCTTTCTGATTGATTACCAAAATAATACCAAAATACACTTATAGTTAATACTCTTTTAGCATCAGCAACGAAAAAAAAGGATGATACTCTTTTAATCCAATAATCTGAAAGAGAGAAGATAAATTGAATAATAATAACTAAATATGTAATTCATGGAACCGTCAAAACAATAATTCAACAAGAAATCACATCCAGACAAAACAGAACCCTTTAACAGCCAAAAAATATATATTTGATTCACAACCAAACATCACACCTCGACAACACAAGTGGAATTCTTCAAAGGAGAAACAAAAGATAAAAGTGAGTAATTTCCAAATACGTACCACTTTGAGCACAAAACACATCCAAGAACCCATGAGCACAAACCAATCCCCATCCCACAAACTCCTTCAAAATCCAAAACCATAAACACAATTGGATATTTGAAAGCCAATGACATCATCAGCAACAACATGCTCATTTTCAATAAAATACTTTTAGGAAAGAACCGAAATTACACGTTTAAAACTTGTAATTACAAGAATAGTATCATTATGTTCACTTTATACATTTTCACTATTAAAAAAAATCTTGTACATTATTTTACATTGAATATCATACGATTGAACGGTGTTTAAATTTAATCGTTTAATATTGAAAACCGTTTGATTAAACTTTTTCAATATAATTGAGTTGATATTTTTGTTATTATAAATTTTAAGGGTATTGTTTATTATAATTTCTCAATTTTTTTGGAATTGGAAACATAACAACAATCAAACCAAAAATTTGATTTGCAGCGGCAGAACCACCATGGCTGGCATTGAAAAAATAATTAAAAAACAGAAAATTCACAACCCTTGAATATGAGTTTACGTATGGCTGGGCATCCTTATCACGACATGATCACATGAAATGCAATCTTCAAATCTAGACTCCCATAACTGCACACAAAGAAATCCGAAATCCAAATTTCACCCAGTAAATTCAATCTCAGATTACAGAAATTAAAGTAGATCTTTAAATCACCACATGCATTATATATAAAATGGACGGTTGAAATTTAAAAACAAGTATAAACAAGCTGAAAAAAAAGAAGCAGAGATCCTAATCCATAGGAAAGGGGGAAAGAGAGAGAAAGCAGACCCGTGAAAAACTGGCATAAGAATTTTTTCCTGGCTAATTGAATACATGATTCCTATACCTAATTCTACTACATGAGAATATTTTCAGTAATGCAGGAGTAAATTTTCTCTTATATAGGAAATAAATGCAAAATAGAAGGGAAATGAGTCTACATAAATATATATAAATAAATTTTTGAGTCTCTCTCTTTCGCTAAATATACCTTTCTTAAGTACGAGTAACTAAAAAAAATTCCCATCTTATAGTCCAAAATTCCTGGTGTTTAGATTTGAGCGAAACAGAGTGTTAATGAAAAGTCTTATATTGTTATTAAATATATACATTTTGTTTTATAATTAATTTATGTGAATGAGATTAACGATAAAAAAGTCACTATATTATATCTTTTATGTGATTTAATCATTTAAATTATCATTTATTATTTATTATATTATAAAAAATCAATATATATTTAAATAATTTTATGTTAAAATATTATATTAAAATTTATATAATTAAAAATTCATATTTTAATCATTATATATAAAAAATATATTTAATAAAATAATATAATTTATTTTTAATAAATTCTCTTTTTTTTTTCAAAAACAAGCACACGCTTTCAAATCTAAGATACCCAACCAAACAACACCAAATACATCTTATATATAAAAAGCCTAAAGGCCCTAACCATTCTCTTCTTCTTTTTTCTTTTTCTTTCTTTCTACCTTTCTGGCTTTCTGTATTATTATTTTTTAAGCTTTATTTTAAGTTTGGTATTTTTTCATATTTTATAATAATAAATATTAAAATATTTTTATAATAGATAATAATTATATAATTTATATTTGATAATTTTATTATATATTATTTTTATATTATTAACCTTTAATTATTATTTTAGATGTCATGGATAATTAATTATATTTTTTTCGTATCAATATCATCTTATATTTAATATCAATTAATAAATAATCAACTAATCTATGTTAATTTTAAGTAAAAAAATATTTTAAATTTTTTTATTAAGTTTTATCAAATTTTATCTATCGTGATAAGTTTATATATTTTGTTCTATTATATTTTATTTATTTTTTAAATAATGTATCACTCATATTTAAATTATACATCACTCTTGTCGTACCTTTTATTCATAAAATAATTATTATTATATATATATTTCACTAAAATAATAATTTAATTAATTTTTTGTTAATAAAATAATTTTTATATATTTACTCCTTACTGTAACAAATGAATTAATTACTTAGTTTAAGAGTATCTTTTTACACTTTTATATAATATTTTATCATTAATTTTTCATCTCATCATAGTTAAATATTTTTTTTATTTTTTAAAATAAAAAAAAATTATTATTATTATTATTATTATTATTATTATTATTATTATTATTATTATTGATCTATTATATTATTATTTATTAAATTTAAATTATCAATATCCAACATAACGTAAAAAGAACTTTATCCACCGCACCTAAAGGGTTGGGTGTATTGAGCATATAAATTGGAGGACCTTGTGTTATATACGCCATACATGAATTTTGGAGATGGGATTCCATTTTAAATAGACTAAAATCATTACTTCTCATCTTTATATATCATAAGACTCAATAGCTACAGTAATTTCTATTTTTAACTTTTGTTTATCTATATAATAAATATATTTTTATAAATAATTATTTTATATAATATAATTATATTTATTATATCAAAATATCTTTAAAATAAATAATTTTTATTTAAACATATAAATAAATATTAAAATATTTTTAAAATAAATAGACGTTTTATTTATATACGTAAATAAATACTAAAATTTTCCTAAAATAAATACACTTTTTACAATTATAAATAAAAATCAAAAATAACCAATAAACAATATATTGGTTATTCTTTCGATTCATTGTTATATTTCTTTTACATACAAATAAATATTAAAATATTTTTTAAAATAAATATGTTTTATATTTATACACATAAATAAATATCCAAATATTTTTAAAATAGATACATTTTTTATAATTATAAATAAAAAGCTAAAATAACTAATAAATAGTACATTAATTATTCTTACGTTTCATTATTCTACTATTTTTTTATATATAAATAAATATTAAAATATTTTTAAAATAAATATAAAAATATCCTTAAAATAAATATACTTTTACAAATAATTATTTTATTAATTTAATTATTTTTTATTTTAATTATTTTTAATTTTTATTTATTTTACATCTCATTTTTTTATTTAAAAAAATGTAGTTATAATTCATTTATGTTTTTTTTGTTAGGTTTTTATTACTCATTAGTGATTGTCTGTATTTTTTATTGTACATCGATAAATATCAAAATACCATTATATATTTATTAAATTTAAAAATTTGTATTAAAGATATTTTTTTAAATTAATAATTACAAAAAAATATTAATTATTGTTTGATAATTAACACTATTAAATACATATCAAATTTAAATAACATAATTGTTATATTTTTTAGAAAGTAATATCATTATTTTAAATTAAGTATTAATATAAAATATGAGATAAAAATAAATATATTATCTAATAAATTATTTATAAATTACATGTTAATTTAAATAATTTTTTCAAAATAAATAACTTTATTAATACAATTATATTTTTATGTTAAAAATTAATATATATAAAAAGACTCAATGAGCATGAACAGTGATGGTTATTCTCCAACATTCCTTTTTTTCAATTTTGCCATTGTTTTTTACCTTTACATTTTTAGCATCAACTTTTATTATTATTTAATTATTGTATTTTTACACTATTAATTATCAAAATGCTCCTATATTAATATACTATATTTTTATACATTATTATATTTAATAATTTTATTGTATTTTATTTTTACATTATTATTATTCGATAACTATTTTAATGACGTAAACATTTTCACATTTTTAACACTTTACTTTAAGTGTAACAAATAATCATAAATAGTACTTCTTGTTATTCTACTATTTTTTTTACCCAATAAATATTAAAATATTTATATAATAAATACATATTTTTTATAAATAATTATTTTCATAATTTTATTACGTAACTTTACATTATTATTCTTAGTAATTATTTTAATCATAATATATATGAAAACTCATGTGATTCATGCTTACTCATTTAATGAATAAATGAGTCTAATTAATTTATTTATGAACACATAATATTTATGATTAGTTAATATATTTTATTTTTAAACATAAAACATTATTACGATAAATACATTTTTTATAAATGATTATAGAAAAATGTTCATAAATAGCGTTTTGATTATTCTACTTCATTTGTTTTGTCTTGTACATAAGTAAATTAAGCATATTAAATATGAAAAGTGATATGTTTCATGGTTACTAATTTAATGAATAAATCAATTCTAGTTAATTTATTTATGAACGGATAATATTTGTGTTTAATTAATATACATTATTTTTATGTATAAAATGTCCTTATAATAAATGTTTTTCTTATAAATAGTTGTAGTATAATGTCCATAAATATTGTTTTGGTTATTCTCCTCGATTTTACTTTATTATATACTAATAAATATCAAAATAATTTTAAAATAAATACATTTTTTAAATTAATTATTTTTTTAGTTTTATTACGTATCATTTTCTTAAAATAAATAATTTGAATAATATTACTATATTATATGTACTCACTCGGTGCATAGTGCGAGTTCAAAACTAATACTACTAAAATTGTCAACATATTTTTAATGGTAACAATATTAATACAATAATAATTAATTATTAATCACATTATTCAATAATTATTTAATAATAGTAACATGAAAGAGTAATTAATATTATAAATAAAATAAAATAAAAATTATATATTTTATTGTAATAATAACAAAAATAATTACGATAATATATTAATTTTTTAAATGTTGCATTTTGCCTTAAATTTCCATGTTTTGATTTGGAATAAGTAGTTTTGATACTTTCTTTTTTCCTTGGAAAATTGTGTTCATACTTGATATAATACCATGAATATTAAATACATACAAATTTGCTTCAATTTAATTATGGTGTGCCAAGTAGTAAAATAATTTTGAAAATGATGAAATTATTTATTTCTCATGACAGCATCAATATATTATAAATGATTTGAGTGTAAATTTGCGTTCATTTAGCATTTGTCAAAATATGTAACGAGCTGACATTGCCTCCGTTCAATTATGTATTTAAGAAACTGTGATTCGTATGGAATATGAAGAAACCAAAGAATAATATCAAATCATTGTTTTTTTTCTCCCTAAACTAGGATGTAATTGCCAGGACCAAACCATAAGGAATACTATAATCCCAACTAAAACACAAGTCCAGAACATCGCCAGCGGTAATGGCATAGATTTAGGGTATAATCCTGCCAATATAAAAACAAAAACAAAAACAAAAACAAAAGAAATTAAGAGCTAAGGATAAACTAGTGTCCCACCATGTAATGTTAGGGTAGGGGTGGCACACGATGCTATAACACGAAATGAACTCGATAAGATACAAATAAAAATTTTATTAAGAATTGATAGATAGTTTTTTCATGTCTTTAAAAATCTTATTTTTATTATTATTATAAATAGGCAACACGAAAAAAATTAAGTAAATTTTTTATGTATCAATTAATACGAAACCTGACACAATTAATGCCAAAACACGAGACGAATAATACTAAACGAACATATACGTATACGGCTAACACAATACAATTGACACCCCTCGGTTAGGGGACTAAATTGCACACTTTGGAAAAGTTAAAAGGACCTGTAAAGCTGTTTTCGGAAAAAAAGAATCATCAATATCTCAAAATCAGCTGGGACAATTTATTTAGTAGCAAATGTGTAACTCTTTTTGGTGGAAAAGAAAAAAAGAGGTGGTCAAGAAAAACATACCATGTCCAAACTTAATGCATATCAGAAGTTCAATTATGCAAATAGCAAGGGAGAGCCAACAAAATGCACCTACTTTCTTAACTGGTTTCCTGTAGAAGACATGGTAGTTGAATAAAGGTAATTAAAAAAAATGCAAGTCCAGGTAGATATTAAGATTTCTAGGACACTGTATAAGCATGAGAAAGAGAATTACAGTACCTGTCTTGAAGGTATGAATTATACTCCCGGATTGTAGGAATTGCAATTAGCCACCAGAGTATCAACCTATAGATGATGACTGGATTTCGTGGAGGAATCCATAAACAGAACTTCAGAAAGAATGTATTAAGCTCCACTGTTAGAAACACAATGCAAAGACTAAGAACTTGAATGAAACGCCATGGACCAAGGAGGGGATGCCATTCATCCTTGTCCCAATGAGCTGGTGTAAATTGCCCCAATGTTCGTTTGACCTAAACCAATGAAAAGAAGATCTTAAACATCACATAACTTCATAACATTATGCATGACAAAGAAGCAAGGGGCAGAGGGTAGAAAGAAAGAAAAGAAGAGGAGGAAAACATGAAAAATAGACCATATAAGACATTATTGTAAATTTCAACATCTCATTCTTTTTGAAAAGTAAAATGTTAATTTCCATTTTTATGGATATGAACTTCCATGTCTACAGGAAAATTTGTCATGCCCCAAAAGTACCTAGCAAAGAAGGCACATTTGCTAACTAGAAAATGCAAGTCTTAGGATGAGAAACTTGCTTGGCCTTTTCGTACAATTGCTGTCAATCAAGTATAAATATAGAAGTAATATTTATTCTACGCTATTTAGAGTACAGAGCACCTTTGAGAATTAAAAAAAGAAAAAGCAAAAAAACAAAGCCTACTTTTGTTGAACATAGCAGAGAAAAGTTCCAACCATGAAATAATTATGCAAAACAGGCTTAGAAGACTAAAATACCTTTCCAAAAATATTAGGCTGACGGCTTAAACCCACCCACTTGTATGTTTTTCCATCAAAGTATCTGACAGTATGCATTCCTGCCCAAATACCTGTAAAGAATGAACAAAACAATATTGTTATGGAAAGTGCTAATTGAAAAAGAAAAAGGCCAGTTGCATTCCAGACAAGCTATTTTACTTTGAGCATCCTTGAAATAATTGTCAGTTCCCATTCATGTTACTAGCATTAAATTTTTTGCATGCTATGGTAAAATATTAGAACATAAATTTTAAAACAAAGAGTAGACCATGTATTCAGGGATCCTAAAACCTGGTAAATTCAGATTATTCTCACCAAACCAGTTGCAGATGAGAATATCAAGGATAACACTGTCCCACCAGCACTCGTTGAAGTTTGGTAACATGTGGCGAAAGGTAACCTGAAAGTTCCAGTATATCGTATACAAACCAATATCAAAATTTGAGGTAGCATATGAAGAAAATAGAAAAGGCAAAAAGCCATTGGTTATGGCAAAAATGGAAGTGAAAAACAGAAACACACGCTTAAGTATCTGTGTCGTGTGAAAACCAGGTAAAAGAACTAACCTCCATCAACTCAAATCCAATGGATAACACCCACAGAAGGAGCTGATTCCTGATCAGTATAGCCTTGCCCCACCAACCAATAATATGAGCTACAACAAATTCATCAAAAAGTGTTTCCTAGAGAAAAGAAGAAAGATAAGATAACTGGTACTCCGAAGAGCTACAATGATCAACATGAAGAGAGCAAAATTGAGAAATGAGTAGATAGATTATCAAAGAAGAATCATACATAAACGTTCTTAAACCTGCTTGTGGGATTTTCGGGGACATATATACGGCAGTCAGCTCCGTAGGATCTTTCCGGAAGTTCTACATAAATTAATACAAGCTGATCAAACATTCAAAGAAATAAATCAGCAAATATGCAGTCATTCAAGGAATAAGATGTTGCCAATTATATCTTCGATTGAATAAACTAAATTACGATGGTAACTTGTACAGTGCATGCTCTTAAGATGCATTACCAACACCAAGATCAAGATGGAGAAACTTCATAAATTGCCGTGCATCATCACGCTTCTGAAAATAAAAAATTGAAACCTCACTGTCATATAAGATAAAAAATACACATTGGATAACTTCCAAAAATAAAAAGAAGCAACAATCCTAGAGAGTGACTAATGATTAGAAGGTACCCTTGTCAAAAAGAATATCTAAAGAGGTTCTAAAAAATCTAAATTGTCTATTACGGACACAAATCAGCAACCAAAATGAATTTTAAAAGACAGGCATAATCCCTTTTACTTTAGTTTTTCTTATTTTTCTTCTCAGATTGAAAGGGAAAATTAAAAAGAGACCTACAGGAGACAAATAGAAAAGGACAAAGACCAACCTGAAAAAGTAAAAATGTAAGAACAAGAAGGTAAATAACAGCCACACCATGAACTAAGCGCCAAATTGCAGGATGTGGCCTAATGAGGACTCTGTATGAAATGAAATGTATCAGAGAACATTACTAATACTTTCACATGAATGCTACTGTAAAACTCAACCATAAAGAACACTTATTTTCCTAAACGAGAAAGAAACCATATACTTTGCCAACTCCAGCAAAAATGAGTCGGAACCTTAAGGTCTGTTTGGCCGAGTGACTCAAAAACTGTTTTCTTAAAAAATGAAGAATATAAAACAAAACTCTCTAAAACAGTTTTTGAGAATAATATGGCCAAAACACCTTGGAATTATTTTTTTTAATAACGCTTTTTAAATAAAATGACCAAACACTTTATGCTTTTCAAATTTATTGAGAAGAGTTTTTAGATTATGGCTTGAGAACAATTTTTGAAAACAAATTTAAGTTACACGGCCAAACAGACCTAATTTTTAAATAACCAGTTCTGCACTCCTCATCTTGCAAAATTTTCAGTAGAATCAGAGAACAAACAGAGAATAAACAAATCTTAATATTTATGACCTATCATAAATAGGAGAGCTATTTGATGCAAAAGACAGCACATAACTCAGAATGAATAGATATGGATTTTCTAAATTTGTCCATTCATTTTCCCACTAATCTGACATATACATTGCGACGTTGATCAAACTAAACAGTGAACGACCAGCTTATTAGCATAATGAGGGGGAAAAAGGAAGAAGAAGGAGAAGAGAGTACTAGGAATGGAGAATTGGAGGAAAAAATTTCATAGAAGTTTGACCAATATGACAATAAGTGACGAATTCACATAATTTGAATATAAGAGAGCTGCAAAAGTAGATTTAATTCGAGATGAGTCATTATATGTGACAACTACACAGAAAAAATTTAACCAAGAACTTACGTTGAGGGGGCTTGCAGCAAGAAGTAAGCAAGAAAAACAGCAATTGCAGCCCATGTGCCTCTACACAAAACATTGCAGAAAAGGCAATTATGTAAAATTTACATAGATGATATTGCCATATGAAGAAAACAATCGCAGGAAAATCGATAGAGAGAAATAATACTGTTTGACTGATGTAACGACATCTTCAGATACAGTGCTTTCTGGATCTAGTGCTCCTCTTGCCCAACTGATAAATGAAAAAGAAGATCCATTAAAAAGTTTTTAGTCATACGGGAGCTGGTAATTTGTCAAAGATGTCGGCACAATCAAAGAAACATATGAGGGACACGAGGCGTGTTAATTTGTCAATCACACAAAATAATTTACTGCAAAAGGTATTTTATAAATTTAATTTTTTTTTCGTTACAACATCGATAAAGTAACAAACTCACAGTATTTAATCACCCAACATATATGGAGATTAAACTCACACACATATTTTTTTTTCACTATGTTCCCTTATATGAAACCACAATCACATGGAGTTTGAATAAACAAAGCTCTTGAGAAAAATCATTTCAGGCAGAAAGGGGAAAACAGCATTTAACTCATAGGAGAAAAATTAATAGAATAAAACAATTAAAACAAAATATAAATAAAATGTAAGAAAAGAAAGAATAATGTCATTAATAACGTTGTTATTAATGCCAAGAAAGAAAATACTACTTAATTCCATTTTAAAAGCTCAAATAAATTAGTAGGATAGCTTAATGGGCTTTAAGAAAGTTCACACTGGGTATGAGACCTTAACAGGGATGCCAGAATGAATTCAGTAGGTAAGAAAAAAAAATCCAACCAGTTTACATAACTTATTCAAAGCCAAAATGACATCGTACATGAAATAGGAAATCTATGAAAACCAATATATCAACCGAATTACATACTGCGTGACTAGTCATAGATTACCAACTAGTGAAATGTCAGAGAACCTACATGAGAAAGCAGGCACCAATAAGTAACATTGAAATAGTCCGCGGCTTATAAGCCCATGCAGTCCATGGATCAAAATCATCAGACAAACTTGATTGACTAACATCATCATTTTCTTGAACAAGATGGTACTTTCTCCTCACCCTCCTTTGACTGATAGGCTCCATTGGCCCTTGTATCTGATAGGCCTGCTCACTGAAAAGGATTACAAAAGAAAGATTAAGCACAGATACATGTAATTGAGAGAACAACTTGTAACTCTACCACCACAGGCAACGGTGAACCTAACACCAAATCAAAAATATTCTCTAGCCAACCTAAAAACCATAATTGATTATGGATTCGTGGGGATGCAAATCATATGAGTTATATGAGTTAATTTGCAGCACTCTAATTCATAAAACTCAACAATAATATTACATCTTATAAAAGCAAATACATGTATGAGTCAACCCTAACACATTAATCTAGTAAAACCCTTTCTATGTATAACACCAGATAATGATGAAAAATGTAGAAAAGAAAAGAAAAGAAATCCAAAGAACCAACTTATCCATTACTTTACAACCCTATTACACATTAATTATTTAGACAATGCAGAAGATGAATAATAACTTCACCTCATGTCAAGGCACTAAATGTGGTGCCCCATATCCTCTTGGATGTGGGATCGAATCAACTCCCCATAGTTTAGGGAAGAAAAAAACTCAGATATATCTCAAACAAAAGACCACAGAAGCACCATGCTTTTTTGCATATGCATAGTCCAAAATTTTATTGGGACAAGTGTTACTTGCCCAGACAACTAGGCTGCAAAAGCAAGTCCATCATCAGCACATTTCAAATCCCATGGTGATCAAATTGCCATAATTATTTAAGTTATTTCTCAATTTTTAATAATTAATCTTCATAAGCAGGACCATTGCAGAATGGGAGAGTTATTATAGTAAAACAAAAATGGTAGAAAAGGGAATATCAAAGGATCAAATGTGAAACTAAAATACGAAATTTATTGGGCAAGCTGTAATATCATATCCAGTTTTCATGGTTCCACTTCAAACAACAAATTTAAATGCTTCAAATGCTCTTGACAGTTATTTGAAATTCAATGCCCATAGTAACACTAAGCCGTATGTTCTTTAAAGGCGTAGATTCCATGAAAATGGAATATCTAGTCAGCCATGAACCTAATAAGCCATCTTGCCCCACAGGTCCACAGTGAGGTACAGTCCCTACAGATTATATCATGGTCCTAAAACAAAGGTGGCATCCAACAACAGTCCTGGACAAAGAAACAATCCACTCCCACATAAAAATCCAATACGAAAAGCGAACAGAATCTAAAAGGATATGTAAAAAAGTAAAAAAGGTTGTACACCGATAAAGCTCTGCAAATCAAGAAGCATCCATCAATCCACTCATGATTTAAAACACACCACCAGTGAAGCCCTTCTATAATACAGCCTTTTAAATGTACTTTTTACACTTTTGAACGGTTTCTACAACCGACACAAAGCAACAAAATAAAATAAAATAATAAAAATTCTAAGCTTCTTATTCTCAAATGTTTACATTACAACTAAAGCTTTATAACTAAAATCCAGTCGTGGTCTTCTCACACATTTAGACAACAAAAAAATAGAACTGTAAGTACCTAGCTAAATTCAACAGTTAAATAATTATGCTGAAAGGTCTAACACCTTAAAATATAATCTTTAAGTAAGCATGTTTATATAGAAATTATTACAGCATAGTACACCAAGCTTCAAAGCTTCTCTACAACATAAGCTGGAATTATAAAATCAAGAAAATTTAGACAAATCCGCACTACAAAAGTTTATTAGAGATGAAATGAAATATACAAAATCTCAAAAACAAGTCTATTCTGATAAACAACTTGAAAATGAGTGACCAAGTTTACATGCACAGCATCAAAGGTCTTAAAATCCCACTAAATCCAGTTAATAAACAGTATCAAAACTCAAAGCAGACGAAACACACCCAGAAACCAAAAATGGGAAGAAACCCAGAAAGTTCAAATGCACGAGTTAAGGGAGATACAATTTTATAAGAAACAGAAAGAAAGGAGGACAAAAAAAGAAGAAGAAAAGAAAGAAAGAAAGCAAAAGCGAATCACAAACCAGTTACTAAAACGGACAATACCAATCACGAAGTCCCAATATCAGCAAAAAGACAGTAATCATAAGAAGAAGAAAAAGAAGGAAAATAGCGTAACATTGATTTCTAAAGACAATAATTCTAAAAAATTCAGTTCCTATTGCAAAATCGAAGCCAAATGAACTACCTACCTACAAATTCAATAAAAAAATAAATAGCCACAATCAAATAAATTATATATATTCGAAAACGAATTTGAAGAAGCTCATATAAATAAAGCATGCAAAAAAAGCGTTTAGAAGAATAGAAGCATAATACAGGAAAAGAGAGACTTACGTAGAAAGAGTGCTATTAGTGGTAGTGATAAAAAGTTTTAGGCGTACGATTGGAGTGACGAAAAGCTCCTGGCCATCGGATCAGAGACTTTTACGAATTCAAAACGCCCCAAAAATAGAAGAGAGCTAGTTATTAATGGAGACGATGAACAAGAAGACAGGTGAAGCAAGGAGAACAAAAATGAGAATTATGTTTTTCATTTTCTCACCCGCATTGCATTGAGTCCGGCTTTTCACTTTTTTTCCGTCACCTCTCTTAGCTTCATTTCAACTAAAAAATTATATGAAAAAATCAAATTTAATTTCACTTTTTTATCTTTAGTTTTTTTCCCTATAATTTTTTTTTTCGCCAAGTTCAAAATAAATGATAATACTTAATAAATAACATCTTTTAAATTTATAATAATAAAAATAATATCATAATAATATTAAATAATATTTAATTTAAACAGATTTCCAATCCCTATAAATTCATATTAGATTTATATTAATAATAAAAATATATAAATTAGATATAATAAATATTATTTTTATTATTACAAATTTTTAAAACATTATTTTTATTGTAATTTTTTAAAAAGAAAAAAAGTATAATTATTTAACATAAAATATATATAAGATAACTTTAATTAAAATGATAGTGATAAATACAAATAATTTTATATAATGAATATTAATTTATAATGATAATTATATTAAATTGATTTTTTTATGGAATGGTCGATATTTTATATTTAATATTATTAAATATTAACATTTAAAATATATTACGAGAAGAAAATATATTATTTTGAAAACATATAATGATAAATTTAGAAATATAATAATAAATTATTATTATGGTAAATTGAAAAAATATATATATAAGCATTATACATGTCATTTTTATAAACATTTTATTAATTTTGTTATCATAAAAATAATTTTAAAAATTTATGAAAATGAATAATTATAATATTTTTCTTCCTTATTTGTTGATATATATATATATATAAAAGTTATAATCGATAAAAATTGTAAAATTTTATTGATTTTAAGGGATTTTAATGACAAATTAAATAAAAGATTGTTTTCTTTTTCTTTCGTGGACTACAATTATTTATTTTCACTTCTCTATTACTTGACGAAATTGTTTTTTATTTAAATAGTTAAAAATTTGTTAATTTAATAAAATTTATAACTTTCAAACATAATTTTTTTTATTAAAAAAACATAACTTACTTTTATCTAATTGTACCTGATAATCAAAAATGATCTTAAACACTAAATAAACTTATAAGTTAAATTCAATAAATATTTAATTATTATACAAATATAAAAATAATATAACTATATTAAAGGGATAAAGATTCAATAATTAACATTTAGCTATCTTATAAAAATAAATTTTCAAATATTATCCTTACATAGTTTAAAGAATAATAATATATCAAAAAATTAAGGATAGATGTTTACAGGAGATAATTATCTACAATAATACAATAGCTTAATCATAATAAGATAAGAATAAGATATCAAGTTTATTATTTCCTCTATATATAATCACGTATGCATAATATATCTAATATCATAATATCATACATTTTATAACAAAAAATTATAGCTAATCATTCTATTTTTATATAATTATTGGAGTAAGATTGAGATCTCTTTTATCCTGCATCTTACAGTTATTAAGTTAAAGATTGTAGGGTCGAAGACAATCCCTACAAGGTAGTCTGAGGCTCTAACATTTTAGTGTACTATTTTGGCTAAAAAATTTCAAAATTGTAAGATTCTCAAAAAAATTCTCTAAGTTTTTGATCTGTTGAGAATGAAATAAAAAAAAGATATTGAAAAAAACAGACTATGAACTTTAAAAACAATTTTTTCTAAAAAGAGAACATCAAAATTTCTGATATACTATTTTTATTTATTTTCACTTTTTGCACTTTAAAAAAGAGTCATAGATTAGATAACTAGTTCTATCTCTTAGATCCCAACAAATAGTCAGAGGTTCAACCCACTAACTAGCAGGTCATCCTTCCAACTCTGACATAACCTACTAGAAATATAAGCGATGCACTTAGACTTGCCCACCCACAACAGGCCAAGTAGGTCAAAAAGGTAAGGTGAACCATGGCCCGAGCTTGTCTGGACGTAATGAAGAATACACTTCAGGTCATCTTGGAACAACTACTAAAGCCATTGGTTCCTAGACCAATCATCATCCCAAAAAACATCCCTATGGCATCCTTTAATGCCTAAAGTGCACAAGATCATACCCACAGTCATCTAGGGTGTGGCCAGTAATATGACCATCCACAATGAAATCCAAGTCCCAAGTAAGCACCACTGACTAAGACATGGCCAGCCAAGATTTATCACCTAAGACCAACATTACCAACCAAAACATAACTGACTAGGAGAAGCCACCCAGGACAAGTGTTGTTGACCAGGGTGTGATACAATTGGAACTACCTACCAAGTCGACCCTTATTGTATAACATTTACCTATCAACCCCTTTTGGTCGTGCGAGGTAAACTCAAACTACTTCCAACTTTTGTCCCACGGAATGCCATCTTCTATTATGCTTGACCAGGAACTTGACCGCTACCAAAGGTGCGTTCTAATATTTGGACTAGTTGGGCAGATATGTTTCCTACCATCCATATTATAGTTTTACACAGTTTCTACAAAATAGACTCTATATGGTTCCAACAACAAAAAGGCAAAGTATAAATTTATAAGTTCATAGACTATGGTTCCAAAGAAGTCCAAGAAAGATTATCATGTCCAATCACTATCTTAACGAGTCAGACATACATGCACCATGATCATTACCATCAAATGATGATCCATTTTTTAACATCTCTAATTCTCAAAGAAATAAGATCTATTTTAGAATCTTCTCCATAAGATGACTCCAACAAATACATTTTTAACATTTTTTTACATATGTCCAGATATGAGATTGTAAAAATGTGTGTATGACAAGATAGATAACCCATCCAAAGTTAATAAATAAATTCAAAAAATGATGGATTAGATAGCTAGTTTGTATATGAGGTGTCTGAGTGGATACTAATACCCATCTCAACAAGATGAAAAATACATCATAGGTCATCCTAGAATGCATCCCAGAGCCACAAACTCCTTGCTTATCTCTTGTCTCAAAGAACGTCCATATGGAATCTTCTAATACCCAGAATATGGCTAGGGAATCTAGAAGTTTAGAGATTGACAGAGAAAGCAACTAATTTTAACCATATCATCTCGTGGGAAACTAACAAATGTGCACCTTTCTTCAAAGTATTATTACATGAGAAATCTAATTTTTCCTGGGACTAGAATTGTAAGAACATTAGAAGAGTTAAAAAAAATAGCTAAGTTATCCATAGCTATTGGTTAGTCCTCAACCAAGTGATATCATCACCCTATACCTGGCAATCTTAGAAACAATTGTCAATATAGCCTTAGTAAAGGAGTGCTTGAATCAAAGCCAAGGATATATGCTTTTATGTGTTCAGAACATTTATACAAGAGATAAAGTCTACAACTTTATATGAAAGCACCACATGAACATACTTTAGAAATATACCCAAGTCTCCCTATAAGAGTATTTGGGTAAGAAAGATACATCAAGTCTAGAACATTTTATGACCGTTCTTAAGCCATTAAGATTCATAAATGCCCAAAAGTCTAGAACGTGTTCAGATTCATCCTAGACTATAGAGATTCATAAAAAGCCCAAACATACACCCAAGATGTGAACGTGAGCTAAGAAAGCTCCATAATAGAAGTTCAAAAAGGTTATTTATATATATGGCCAAGGTTGTTGCTCCTATATATTATCTCAATCTATGACCCTAATCAAGAGAAGACGAGTTTCATGACCGACCAATGATCATTTTGTTACAAAATGATGCCTTTTGGCCTAAAAAACATTGGTGCTACATATCAGAGGTTAGTCAACATGTTCTTATAGCTCATTGGATAATCAATGAAGGTATATGTGGACGATATGATTGTCAAAAGCAAGCACATCAAGAATTATGTCACTCACTTGGGTGAAACCTTGGATATTCTCAAAAAGTATGGAATGAAGATGAACCCAAACAAATATATGTTAGAAGTAGTTCAGGTAACTTCTTGGAATACATGGTCAAACAAAATAGGAATTGAGACCAAACTTGAGAAAATAAAAGCATTGATAGATATGCAACCTCTCAATACTATCAAAAATGTCCATAGATTGGTAAGGAGAAAGGCTCCTCATAATCGTTTCATCTCACGAGTAATTGACAAGTGTACAGCTTTCTTCGAAGTATTACATAGAAAATCTATTTTTTCTTGGTACTAGAATTGTGAGACAGCGTTTGAAAAGCCAAAGGAATATTTGAGCAGTCCACAACAGTTGGCTAGTCCATAGAGAAAGTGGTCCTTATAATAGCATCTAGAAAACTATGGCCATATTTTTAAGCTCGTAGTATAGTTGTCCCCATAGATACCCAACTTATATAAGTACTTTCTAAGCATGAGGTCTCTGACCATTTGCAAAAATAGGCCATTGAGCTTAGTGAATTTGGCACAGAGTACATCCCTTATATTACCATTAAAGGTTAGGTCTTGGCTGATTTTCTGGCTAAGAGTTATACATAATGACCTTCCTACAAAAAAAGAATAGGTGGACACTTTATGTAGATGGACCCTCCAACAAAACTGGGAGTGAAACTGGACTTATATTGGTCACCCTAAAAGGTAATCCACTACATTACGACTTCTATTCAAAATATCAAACAACAAGGTAGAATATGAAGCCTTTATCGTAGGTCTCAACCTGGAAAAGGCTCGATGAGCCCAACAGATAGATTGTTTGAATGACTCCCAACTTATTATGAAACAAATACTAGTTGAGTTCCAACTTTGAGGGGCTAACCTACAGGAATATCAAAACTCAACTGTGAAATTATCAAGTACCATGAAATCTTGTACTTTGAATCACATTCCATGAGAGGAAAATACTTAGGCTGATGTCCTTTCTCGTCTAGTTTCTACCATAGATGAATATTTGGACCGAATAGTCCCCATTCATTGTCTCAATTAGCCTAACATTAAAGCTTAGGATATAAAAATGCTCTCGATTGAGTCAGATCCCAACTGAATGGATCCAATTAAGAGTTTTATCATAAGTGGAACCTTACAAATAGATAGGAAACAAGCAAGAAAGTTAAGATCAAAGTTTTTCGTTACCGTATAATCCATAATGTACTATACTATCATGGGTTTCATGCCCCTAATTAAGGTGCTTGGCACCAGATGATGTTGACTATATCCTTGCTAAAATACATGAAAAAGTATGTGGTAACCATTGAAGAGCAAGAAGCTTAGCCCATTAAGCAGCTAAGCAAGGGTATTACTAGCCCACAATACTGAAAGATGCAATCAACAAAGTTAAAAAATGTGATAAATGTTAGAGGCACTCACTTGTGCCCAACACAACCTGTCGAATAATTAACATGTATTACAAAATCCTTGGCTATTTGCATAATAGGGGTTGGACCTAATTGGCTTATTGTCTGTGACCAAGAGAATCAAAGTATGTAATTGTTGATATAAACTACTACACCAAATGGGTGAAAGTTGGCCATTCCTCTAGATTTTAGAAGATAGAGTCATTGATTTCATCTGGCATAATATAGTAAGTAGATTTGGAGTTTACCACACTTTAGTGTCAGCTAATAGGACCCAATTCACATGAAAAAAACTAAAAACTTATGCAAACAATGTCACATCCAGTATACATTCTTTGTAGTTGAACACCCGCAGACCAACGGTCAAGTGGAGGCTACAAATAAAGGGATAAAATTGAACTTGAAAAGAAAGCTTGAAACATAAAGAAATCATGAGTTGAGAAACTGCCAGAAGTTGTGTGGGCCTACAAGACCACAACTAGAACGCTACAGGAGAAACACTTTTTTCCTCTACTTATGGTATTGAATTCGTAAGCCCAGTTGAAATTGGACTGCCAAATTATAGAATAAGTGTTAAGAACTTGAAGGGTATAATGACAACTTAACCTTGAATCTAGACCTTCTTAAAAAATGGAACAAAATGAGATTAGGTTGGTAGCCTACCAACAAATAATGGCCAACCACTACAACAGCTCAGTTAACCAACGGTAGTTCCAACAAGATGATTTGGTTTTTAAACGAACAACACAATCAACCGTAGAGAAAAAAAGCAGGGACCTTAGGTCCCAATTGGAAAAGATCTTTACAAAATAAAACATGTCCTTTGAAAATGTGCCAATTGCCTAGAAAACTTGGGTGGATCCGAGGTCCCAACCCGTGGAACATGCAACACCTCAAGTAATATTACAAGTAGCCAGAACTAGAAAGTGCTTGCCCTATTAGTTCTTTTTTTTTTACTTAAATTTTTAACAATTTTAATTATTGAACCTATGATAACTTTAATTATTTTGAATATAAATAAATGGAGCACTTAAGATATCTACATCTTTTTAAAAATCAAATATCCACACTTAGAAAATTCGACAAGATAAAAAGTCCACAATCAAATAAAGAACAAGCTTAAGCTGTTTGAGCTTGAAAAAGCCCAGAACCCTCAGTGCCCTACACATAATCAGGACTTACACCCTTGCCACAACCAGTGAATAAGAAGCAACCTTATAGGTAAATACTATGCCTTAAGGCCTAGACTACTAAACAGACTATAAAAGCTGGGCGTGACTAAGTAACCCTGGTGGATACACCTTGTTCTTCGATAGTGTCATCCGAGCCCAAACTTAAATGAAGAACAACTTAACTTGGTCTAATAGCCACTTAATAGGCTTTATGCCTTGAAATGGAGGTCGTGACTCAAGAGTTGTGCCATTTTGGTATTAAGTAGTCCTCAGTATCTCGTCAAAAATGTACCCCTATAATGGGCAATGAATAAGAAACAAACCTATGGATGAGCTTGAGCTACCTTTAGACTTAAATAGTCTGGAGACCTCACTACACCACAGGTGAGTACTACGTCTTATGGTCCAGACTGCCAGAAGATCAATGGAAATTTAACATGTTTAGTAACCCTGAAGGACGTACCTTGATTACGGAAAGTACCATTCGGGTTGAAACTAATACGATGAAACATCCCAGCCTATGAGCCACGTGCCCCAATGCCTAGAGTACCACATGGTAGAATTAGGTGCAATAAAAACCCCAGCATCCAACCAAGGCATACAACTCTACCAAGATAGTGAACAAGAGGTATACTAACATATGAGCTCTACGCTTTCAGGGGCAGACCATGATTTTTTTCCAAAATATTAATAAGTTCTCTATGTGGTCCAAGCCATAGCTAACACCAAGAATGCCTTATCAAATTTCCTATTGCCTTAGATATAGTTATAGTCCATGAAAAGGAGTCATGGCTCACAAGCCATAACATCTCATGTCTAAGATTTATATTTAAATTCTTGCACCATAATTAGACATGTTTAGCTTTAATGAATGAGATGACTTATCTCATGCTTGAACCACTTAAACAAATTAAAGTACTCTAAGTAGGAGAAATGATAGATCAAGAGGATGAACTAAGCAATATTTGAATCAACAAGTCACCCCAAACTTAGGAAAATTTCAAACAAACATAACAAGAATTGAATATAAAAGTAAGATTATGGGTATAAGTTAAACATCACCCAAGCTTCAAATCCACCGATCTCTCAACGTAACCAACGCGTAGTCCAAATATTGAACCACCATCCGAATAGATAGGCCAAGACCAGGAGGTATGACTAGCTAAAAATGCTACTAGCCAACCAAGAAGGTGACTAACTAGAAATATCATCGTTGGTCAAGAAATGGTCGACCATAAGTATCAATGTTGGCTAGGAAGTGTAGACCAAAAATGTCATCTACATTGGCTATTATCATTTGTTTTCACTTTTTCATTACTTGTCTATACTAATCAATAGAGCTTCTACGTTTCAAACTTATTTTTTTTATTTTTTATTTTTAAAAAAAGCATAATTTTTAACTACCGTATTATATATCAAAAAAAGATCATACATATTTTTTAATGTGAAGAATTATAATGAAATGAATTAGATGGTTATAATCCCGGTATAAATTTATAATAAATAAATAAATATTAAATATATTCACTTAGTTATTTATAAATAATTGATCTGTGTATTATTATTTAACAAAATCTATAATTTTTTGATATTTTATTTTTATACATGATAATAAAATACAAATAGTGTATATGTGAAATTTGTGGAAAAAAGAACATTATTTTAAAAATTATATTACTAATTAATTTTGATATTATTTTATTTAGTAAATTTGTATCATAAGTTAGAACAATTACATGATTATTTGATTAATAAAATAATGATAAAATTATTAAAAAATATTTAATAAATTGTATGAAATTCTAAAAATAACAAAAATTATAGAGATAGTAAAATTCATCTTCAAACGAAATGCATATAAATAAAAACCAAAATATAAGAATAATAAAGCAAAAAACTTGTAAAAGATAATGACATTTTTATAAGTATTAAAAAAAATTAGAGTTAAATAGAATATATCAATTTTATTTACTAAAAAATAATAATTTATCATAATGTATAAAATAGTATAAATTGTCTAGGAGATAACTCTATTAAAAATTGCTTTTTCGTAAAGGATTAGGTCCATAGGTTTTTTTCAATTTTTTTTATGATTATTACACATTTAAAAAATAAAAATAAAAACAATAACCATTAAATAAAATAAAAGAGAAAAAAAACTTTGAAAGACATAAGATAAGATCATAAGAGTAGGGGTGTCCATAAACCGGATCGAACCAGACCAAACTGTAAAATCAGATCGAACCGGACCGAACGATTTTACAAATCAAACAGTCCGGTCCGATTTAATAATATATTAAAAAATTTACATTATTTTTCATTAAATGTATAAAAAATTGAACCAAACTGTTTTATAAATCAAACGATCCGGTCCAGTTTTTATTACTTAAAACTGTTTTAAACGTTCTATTCCGATCCAATCCTTGTAATATAAACGGTCCGATCCGATTAATTTTTCTTTTACCAAAATCGGACATGATCGGACCGTTGGACACTCCTATATAAGAGTGTCATTTTTTAAAGAAATCATGAATAAAATAAAATACATAATTTAATTTTTTATATTTATTTTTTAAAATAATAATAATATATGTAATTAAAATAAAAAGTTAGAACGTATAATTCAAAATAAGAAATAACATATATGTAGATATATATAATTTTGATCTAATGGGCGATATCGCTTATATGCTATGCTGAACGAAACCATTGAACTTACTAAAATATCGTTCAGCTTTTGGTACGTATTACATGCGTACCCCCATGTATTACCTGATTTTGTCAGAAGTGATTAATATCAAGTAGAAGGAGAGCACGTGTATATATGGTGGGCCAACAATGATGCAAATAACTTTTAAGTGAAACCTTTAAAAGTCAAATTACGAATCTTCCGTTCTTACCCCCTTTTGTCGCATAATCGTCCAGTACAATCGTCTTATACATAAAAAAAAATGTATGTAATTATATTATGACTTAAATTCTTAAATAAAATAATATATTAGAAATCGGTACTAAGTTCTTTATTTTTATAATTATATATTTGTTATAATTTTCGTCAATTCACTCTATTTTAATGTTCTTTTTACATTATTTTAAGGAAGAAGAAAAAAAAAGTAAATATCTGCTCCCGAGTGGAGTCGTTGCTATGTTCCATAACAATTATAAATAGAGATATAGTACACGATTTTTATTTAGGTATGGGAGTTCCGGTCTAATTAAATATAATGTTATGTATTAAAATTATTATATAAATTAAATAATATATTATTATTAAATTAAAAATATATAATATTGAAACATTCTACTAATAATAATCAATCATGCAACAAAATTTAATTGAAAGTTAATATTTATAAAGTGGAAAAATGTTAAATATAAATAAATTTATAATTATATTAATTATAATATTATATAATAAAATTTTATTAAAAAATAAATAACTTTATCATTTTAAAATTATTTATCTCATAATATAATTAACATGAATATAATTTAAATATCTTTAACATTTTTATTAAAATATAGAAACTAATCCCATTCCTAAACATAGATTGATATACACAACATGAGAGAAACACATGTTATATACAAATTATATATACAAAATATAATTATATTGTTCTTAAATTTTAAATTTTAAACACTTAATACTCAATAACTCAATACACAGATTTTTACTTAAATAAAATACATATAATATTTTTTTTACAATTAATCAAAAATTATTTAATACTATTTTCTTAAATTTAAACTTTTAATATTCAATAACTCACTACTCGTATTTTTACTTAAATAAAATGCATATAATATTTTTTTTGCAATTAATGGAGAATTACTTAATACTATTTTCTTAAATTCTAAATCAGCAGTGCTCCTATACTAAAATAATTAAAAGATCACGATTTCCGATTTCCAATTCCATTTCTAACTTGAGCAGAGTACATGCCTTAAAACTCCATCTTCACGTTTCCATTCCTCACATGTATTATTCAAGAACGCTAGTTAAAATTAAAATTACATAAATAAAGGGGAAAAAAATAAAGAAGAAGAGAAAAGCTTCTCTCTCTTATCGAGAGGGAAAAATGTGATTAAAAAAAAATACAAGTTGTTCATATCATATGCCAGCCAACATGCATTGATTCGGCCACTTAGTAGGTATAGCCTTTAACAAACATTCCTTTCTTGGCTTCCTCATTTTCACCCTCAGCCGAGTACCTTCCTAGCTGAGCCAAGGAGTTTGCTTTTGCACGCACCAATAATGCCTTCTGAGCAGCTTCCACGTTCTCGGGATGTCCTTGCCATGTCTTGAGGACAGTGTTCTGCAGAGCACGGGCATATGAGAAGGACACATGCCATGGGTTAGGGCTTTGGTTCATTGCATGTAGGTTGAGAGTTGCTTCCACTTCAGATTGACCTCCGGACAAAAACTGAAAGATAAAGGAAACAGATATTTCTTCTTAGAGCCAAAGCAAGAAAGAAAGAAAAAAATGCAGCAGCGAAGAATGTCAACTAGATCTAGAAGGGAAAACAAATTACAAATAAAAAATAAACTTAACTATTCCTAAATTAACAAATTCACGTTTAAGTTTCTAAACTTTTAAATTCTACAATTAAGTCCCAAAACTTTTAAATTTTTACATATAAATCCTAAAGTTTTAAATCTATTATAAGTCCCTAAATTTATAAAATTTTACACATAGATCCTAATTTAACTACTAAAATACATATTTACGAATTAAAATTTTAAGACCTATATGTAAAGTTTTAAAATTTTAAGACCTATGTATAAAGTTTTAAATATTATGAAACCTAAATATGAATTTAGTTAAAATCTAGAGACTACTAATACGGTTTAACTTAAAAAATAGAATGAGAAAGTGTCATTAAGGTTTCTTAGAATAGGTTAATAGTATCATTTAATCTCTTTGTTAATAAATGGTTTTGTTTATTATCCTTAATTTTATAAAAAGTGTTAATTAAAAACAAATTATTATTTTAATATATTAAAAGAAAAATATTATTATTTTAAAATAACGTGATTTGGTGGGAGTAAACTTGAAATGAACATATTTAGGAAAAATTGAGCCATTCGATTTGCATTTCATTTGGTACAGGGAATAAAAAAATTGATAAATAACCTTACTAAAATTAATATAAAAATATTTATTTAAAATATTACCTCAATAATACTAATGGTCCTTATTTACTAATTTTTGAAAAAATAAAGGGACTAAAAAGCATCCATTATAAGCACTAAATGACACTACTTGTTTGAAATAAGGAACAGACACTGATTTGATACCAAATAAAAAATAAAAAGCATTCGCTAATGAGTTGATAACCATGTGGGTGTGCAAATAAGACTAAACTTTAGAAGCTCCCAATTTTCAGTCATGGGTCCAGTTACAAAATTGACAGTCACAACTGTGAAAGTTAGGGAACATTTAAATGCTTTCCTGATCGAAATTAGATTCAACTGGACCATGGCTTCATAGATCAACACGTGAAATACCATCATTTACTAAATAAAATAAAACAAGAAAAAGAATATCTTGTACCTCATTTGAAATTATTTCAATTTGCAAAGCAACAAGGCTTACCATAATTCCTGGAACCGCAGGAGGAACTTTTCTTTTAAGCATTGTCAAAGTGTATTTGGCAATTGTGTCAGGAGAAGCTTTCTCCTTGTGCTCAGCCCCTGGGGTTACCATGCTGGGCTTGAGAAGGATTCCTTCAAACATCACATTGTTTTGGGCCAAGTAGTAGAAGACTTCAGCCCACACCTTCTCTGCCACGTCAAATGTCCTCTCTATTGAATGGTCCCCATCAAGTAGAATCTCAGGCTCCACAATAGGCACAAGACCGTTGTCCTGCATATTAATTGTCATAGATGCAGATCATAAAATCTGGAAGGAAGAAGTCTAAAATAAACAAATAACTTAAGATTTTACAAAGAGAAAAGTGATATGTTTCATTCAACTCTGAACTCTTTACTTACTATAGTTTATTTCAAAAAGATCAAATCATCTAGCTAAAAGTTTTAATCAACCAAATTTATTCCAATAATTGAAAACGAAACATTTTCATCTAACATTCAATGGTAACATAAAGGTCTTGAATACCAACGTACATGACTCAAAGACAACTATCAGGCGTTGGTCTCCAGCACAGACAGAGCACAAGTCAAGTAAATATATTTTACTAAATCATAATTCCTGCAAGCTGTTCGAGTTAATAAACACAGTTCAGCTAAAATATAAAGAGGTGGATCTCCAAAATCAATCAAACCTGAGAAATGGCAGCATAACGTGCAAGTCCCCATGCAGCTTCCTTAACAGCCAGAGCAGAAGGACCACAAGGAATGCTAACAACCGTCCTCCTGGATACGTAAACAGCAATAAAAGGCACAGACTTCTTTGTCACTTGACAAGGAACAGATGAATCTGGATTCAGCTAGCTTGAAGAATCTTCAAAATCATACAGTAGAAAATCAAGTCATCTGACTTACCATTTAGCAAAGCGAGCACCTTGCTTGTAATACTCAGCAGATCTTGAAGCCAGTCCATCTAAGCCTTGACACCAGGATTCATTGTTTGACCCCTGTAGAGGAACCAATCCCTGGAACCCAAACAATTTAATTTCATGAAAAGCTGAGATCAGCATGTCACAAACAAATTATTCTAGCAAAGTCTATCAGAATTATGGACCTTCTAAATCCAAAAGATTAATATAATGGATGAAGATATCCATAATCTTTATAAACTCTACCATAATATTATCTTTAATCAATGTTGGATATTACCGCCAACACGCACCTTATCAACTTTGATACCAGGCACAATATTCTCCTCACGCAAACAGTCAACGAACTTATTTCCATCAGTTGTTGACTGGTAAAGTGTTTCCTCAAATAGTATAGCCCCAGAAATGTATTCACCGAGACCAGGAGTGGTCAACAAAAGTTGTCGGTAAGCTTTGCGATTGGCCTCAGTGTTATCCAAGCCAATAGATGCTAACCTCTTCCCACAGGTTGCATTTGACTCGTCAATAGCAAGGATACCACGACCAGGGGATGCTATCGATTTCTACACATCATAAAACATCGAGCGTTTAGGGGGTTCGGGGAAAAACCTCTCGACTTCACTTTTGTACTTGTTATGATCATAAATATGTTGTTTTTTAAGTGTTGTTGCACATTGAAACTTAAGTTTGACGAGACACACAATTTCAATATTGCCAAGGAATTACAGGACTGCAGAAAACCGATAAGACAAAACTATGCAGGAAAGTTGACTACATCATATAAAAAGTAAATATATAATTAGCTGTAGTTGGTTAAAAACAAAGTAACATAAAAAATAAAATAAAAAATGAATGAAATATAATTTTTTGAAACCATTCGGAAAACTTTTGTCTAAAGAAAGTTAGCAAGTCTAAGTTTAGTTCAGCTCGTAAGAATTTCTAGATTGCTCAGAGACTAACGAGTGACAACTGACAAGCATCAACCCAGCAACAGATGGCCATGAAAATATTACAAGCTCCTCAAAATCCAAAGAGACTAGAAACAAAATGCGTTCTCCGGATATATAGACAACTTGTAAATTACACCGACAAAACCCGGAGTGATACTTTCAAATTCACAGGCAAATAGAAAAAAGATCCAAACAATCTTTTCTGAGAAAGAACGAAACAAATTGAATTGACCCAAAATCAAAAACACAAAATAAGTGAGCTACCCTAAACAAACAAATTAACAACATTATGTCACTAAAATTCGCAATTTTCACTTATTGATCGAGCAAAAATCTATAAACACACAACACAAACTGATGGTTTTAGAATATAGAAATGTAAAGTTATTTAAATTGAACAGTTTTTTCTAGCAATGAGTATCGATAAGCTTGGGTAATGTTGAATAGTTGGGTATTTGATTTTTATGATTTAATAATGGTTAGATAGTTGCTCAAAGGAGGACAAATAGAAAAGTCTTTGATGTATGTAAAGGTGCACAAGATGATTTTAAAAAAAATTGAATTAAATTAGTTTTACAAGTTGAGTATTTATAGTTCAGCATGTAGGTTCTACCTAGTTCCCTTTACTTGTTTTAATTATTAATTCTAGAATTGTCGATTTACTTGGGACTATAACTATCTAGAATTATCCATTCAATCCTAATCACATATTATTCTAGTGAAATTATCATCAATTTCTATCACAAACAAATCCGATGGATCAATACACACATATAACACGTATATTTATGCACGTACGATTCAAAAACAAGAATAGATGATTGAAAAGTTAGGTAAAACAACTCACGGCAGTCTTGACGAGCTCTTCGGTGTAAGCAACGGCACGGATCGGTATGGAGAGTCGGCGAGTAGTGAAACGGGTGGATGTTGATGGATGGCGCTGAGTGAAACTCGGTTGTCCGATCCACTGCGAAGAAGAGGCACTAAGCTTTGCGAAGCTAGCACATGCCATGACTCAAATTACAACCTTTGCTAAGAGGTATAAGGGGTCTGATTGTTTCCCGAGAAAATTGTTTCGTGATCACCACACACTGCTACTTTATGTTTGAGTCTGACCGGCTCGCTTACGTAAAGTGATAAGGAGTTGTTTTCCTCGTAAAGTCCGCTGATGTTGATTGTATTTGTGCGTTAATACGACAGCAATTATGCGGCGTTACCGAATAATCATTTTAATTAGGAAGTTTATCTAAAATATTTTGGATCATAGCATATCTTTATTTATATTTTTAAAATTCGTAAAAAATATTATATTAATCATAATATCACTCATATTTTTAAATCTAATTATATTAATTTTTTATTTATATTATGTTAATAATCTTATAACTTTGATATCAAATTAGAGATGAGTTGTTTAATACTATTTATTAATTTTTATAATTTTTTAATTTTCTTATAATACATTGTGTTATTATTATTTTTATTTTTTTGTTTATCAACATTATAAATTAATATATGTAAATATTTGAATACTTAAAATCTTTAATTACTTTAAAAATTATAATTATTATACTTGAATTTAATTGATCAATTATCATAATCTTTTCTTTTATTCGTCTTCTCTTGTTACACTTATTATATACCTCGATATTGCTTAAACTTTAATACCCTTTTCATAATGATGAGCCTTCTATATTTGTACATAAATTGTGTCTAATTTAAACTTATTAAAAAAAGTTATTACACTCTATTTTACTCATAATATAATAATTATTATAATTTAAAGTCCAACTAAGAATCTTTAAGAGATTTTTAACAACTCATAATTACTATATACATAATTATTTGTTGAAATTTATGGATAGAGGGAGTTGTTATGATTAGAAGATGTGTGCTCAACTTTTCCTACGTGTTCTCACATGAAAATAAGAATTTTTTTTATAGCACAAGTAATCAATGTTTATAATATGTGAATTATTATTTTATCTTTATTTTAATTCTGCTTTTTGGTTTATCAATTTCAGTAATTGTTTTTTCTTGGCACATGTCACCAACTAAAGAAGTGGATACTACATCTTTATATTTTCTTTGTTATTTTCTATCGACGGTTCTTCCTTTTTATTCTACCTTGTCATTTTATGTCAATAGTCTTTTGGATGACATTGATGATGACGTATTTTCGTCTTCTCCATCTTTGATGCAGTAAATGTATATGTGGTTTTTGGTTTCTTTTCTAACATAGAAGCATAATACCTTCCTTATTTCTTGACCAATTTTCATGTTGTTGGTATTAAAAATTGTCTCAAATTTGGTGATCTTTTCACCATGCTCTTCGATGAGAGTCATGCTACTGTGAGAAGTGATGATAACTTTACTAGTTGAGTAATTTACTTTAATCTCAGTAGCATTATTAATTTTCTTGAATTCATAGTAAATTTGATCTAACATTTGACCTTTTAATACACAGAGTTCCTATATGTTGAATTATTTTTCTAGAAACACCCTTAATTTGAAAACTTCTCTGTTTGTGTTAGAAATTCATAGCTTCATGAAGTGATAGAGACTAATACATCCTCCCTTATTGTAGTCCATTAGTGAAATGAAATATTTGAGATAAATGGGACTTGTCACTTGCTTCTATCTTATTTCTGAAGTTCTTGATTTCTTTTTTGAAATTTTTCAAGAAATAATTTTATTCACTTAAATTAATTTCTAGATATATGTTTTCTATTAGTTTTGAATGAAAAGCTTTATAAACAAATATTTGATCAACTTTTTCTAAAATGTTGAATTTACTCCCTGTAAGGATTCTTTTCTATAGTATAGAGCTTCATATCTTCTATATGTTCCTGGGTAGATTTTCTGACCAAGTTGTAGAGACTCAATCGTTGTGGTTTACAGTTTATTAAGACTTCTATATTGATTCTTTTCATCTTCAATAACTAATGAATTTCTAGAGAATGTTTCCTTAAATAGCACTAGATGTCTTACTATATTTGATGTTTCGAAGATAAATGTCTATCTAAATAGTACTGGAGGCCTTACTATTTTTTCTATATTTATTAACCTGTTGGGTGATACTGGTTGTTGTTGTAGTACATAGAGTAATTCTTTAGTATCTCTTCTAAAGTTATTAGTTTAGATACTTTGTAATTAGCATAATTGTCTTCTATCTCTATTTTATTAGTGAAAGGTTTATGAGCTACTCCACTAAACCCAATAATAGATTTACTTGTTTTTGTCCAATTGTCATAGATTCCTGGTTTTGGATCATTATAGATTACATAAGTCTTTTTCTACTTCATCAACTCAATTGAGTTTTTTATTATTTCAGATATGTTACTTTTTTTTGGACTATTAGGTTCTTCGTTTTCATCTTGAATTCTTTTTTTTAAGTTTTATCTTCTATAAATTGATTTTTTAATGAAAATTTATCTTTAGAGTTTTTGGATTCTAAGAGTTGTTTTAAACAATCAAGTTCTTATTATTTTTTTCCTGTCTCCATTCAAGACTTCTCGAGCTATAAAAGCTTGAGTTGTTCTTGTAGGATTTTATCTTCTTCTTTTTCTTGATTTTGGTCTTAATATTAAAATGTTCCATTTCTACAAGCATACAAATAATTAGAGGTGTTAATTTTTTTATAAGAGTATCTGCTAAACTAATATTATTTCATGTGAGATATTCGATATCAAAATTATAGTTATTGAACTACTGTTTTCATATGACTAATCTTCCTTGTTTGTAATCACCTGTAATATTAGTTCTTAAAAAATAACCAAATTTTTTTATCAATTCTAATAATGAATCTGAAACTTATGACATATATTGAAAAAAAATTAATAGTTTTTTTAACAGCTAGACATTGTATTTCATTATTATGATAATTTAATTATGGACTATGAAAAGATCTCGATATATATCTATAAAAATATTCATTTTTATTATCTATTTTTTTCTTTTAAAAATACTCCATAATATTAGTGTAAAACATCTATATCAATTATCATTTTATCTTCTGGTCGTGGTTGGTATAAAGTTAATATTTTTTCTTATATTTTTACTTTATCAATATAGAGAGCATCTTGTTCTGTCCATTTTTAGATATGGTTTTTTTCAAAAAAAATTTTAGGGTTTCACATTTCTGCAAGTTTCTTGATGTATGCTTTAACATATGTCAAGCATCCTAGAAATATTTTTAATTGATTTTTGTTCTTTAATTTACTAGGAAAACCTTGAATATTATTTAGTATATGAGATTGTAGATTATGTTTTTCATCTTCAATTTTCAACCCTAAATACTTAATTTTCTATTGAGCAATTATCGTTTTCATTTCAGAGAATACAATGTCTTATTTCCTACATTCTTGTAAAATATTAATAATATTCAAACAGTATTTATTTAATTCATTATTACAAACCAAAATATCATCTATATAGACACATGAAATATTTTATACTTTTTTAAAGATGTTATCCATATATCCTTGAAAGATACCTAGAGTTTGTTTTAATCTAAATGTACGATAGTTCGTTGAAATTGTTCTTAAAGGCAACTAAATGACGTTAATTTTTGAGATTCTTCATCTAGTCTTATTTGTCAAATCTATTTTTGCAATCAAAATTCAAGAAGTGTTTTTCTCTTTTTATTAATGATAATATTTATTATTTCTTTAGAATAAAGTATCCATCATCAATGATTTTCTTTATTCAATGCTTTTAAGTTTATTACCATTCTTTTTTTTCTCTTCTTTTTTAGCTTATTTTTCGACTAATAATGTTAGACTAGAGTGAAGTGAATTACTTGGTATTATGATTTTTAGTTTCAAAAATTCTTGAATTTACTTTTCAAATTCAATAATGTCTCTTGAAGTATAAATAATTGGTTTTACTCTAATAATACTGTAAGGATTTCTTAATTTTATATTGATTATTGTTTTAGATTTATTAATTTTCAGATCTAAGACATAATAAATTATGTCTTTTCTTATGAATAATTTCGTTAACGATGAAAATGTTGGATATTTAAATACATCTATTTCTTGAAGCTTTAATTTTTCCTTTTCGATTTCTTCAAAAAAAATTTACTAATTACCATTGCTTGTAAAAAATATCATGAGATGCCTTCTATTTTTAATTCTATTATTCTTTAATTTATTATTACTTCTTGATTCTCTATTATTTCTTCTTGCTTTTTTATTTACGAAATGTTACTATTCATCTCTATTATATTTAACTTTCGTTATTTTTTATGGGTATTTTTGAATTTTTTTAAATATTGAAAATATTTTTAAAGATACCTCATAACTTGAAATAATTTTTATGTTATTTCTTTTAATGATGTCATCATTATATTGTCAATACACTTTTATTTATTTTTGTATATTAATTATTTAAAAATCTCAAGTATAAAAATCCTATATTTTTTAATTTCTTAACAAATATGAGTAATATTTAAATAGTTCTTTTTTTAACTATTTTTTGTATAAATTGATTATTTTTGGTACCTTTTATGTAAATTGATTATTTTATTGTGAATTTTCTTGTTTAAAAAGTAAAATTATTTAAAAATTATAAATTATCTATTATCTAATTTTATAAATATAAAATTAATAAAAATTAAAAATTTAACAAAACTTAATGATCATTCTTTAACTCGTATCATGTTTTGGTTAAGTGAGTTCTTATATCTTACTTAATTTTTAGAAATGTTTTTTTTATTAACTTTGATATTTTTATAATATTTAACTTTATTCTCTTAAATTTAAATTAATTAAATTTTATACCAAAATAACTTATAAAAATATTTAAAATATTTATTTTGTTATAATTATATTCGTAATATATATATATTATAAAAAATTGTTTAAATATTAACTAACATTGAAATTTTTAACATATCACTTACATTCTCCGTACCTTTGATCGAAAGTATATTTATAAAATCACATTTTTTTCCTTAATCTCCATTTCATTCTCTCTTTTCTTTTGTTAATCGAAAAATTAAGACATGTTCATACACGATGAGGCAAGTCAGCATTACATTGACATGGTTTAGACAACATTGGGTCACAACTTCATCAGAAACGAATTCAGTCAAGTTCCATAAGTTGGTTGGCAGATTGTCCTTTTTGGTCGTTCAGTTGTTCAGACTTACTTGGTTGGTGTTGAGGTATTATACATCTTGCTTTATATTAAGTTACACATCGGTCAGGGACTCTACTTCCATTGCATTCACAAGTTCTTGACAAACTTTCTTCTTTAAGAGCTCATTTAGAGTGAGTTAGACCATGGGTTTATACATAGTATCAAAGTTGGTTTCCTAGTTTTCCATCTGCGTCCAAGAGCTTGGCAGTGTACTGATCCTCAGGACATAACTCTATTTTCTCAAGTGACAACCATGACCACCAGTCGATGTGGATGGTTGTTAAGTTCCACATCGACCAAGAACTTAGTTTTCGTTGCACTTATAAGTTCTTGACAATCCTTACTCTCTATGAGCTCTTTTGAAGAGAGTTAGCTCGTATTTTGAAGAGAATTAGACCATAGATTTCTACACTTTCATTTCAACTTCTTCATTTTGTTTTCCTTTTGACTATTCTATGTTGTTTAGCAATTGTTAGGGTTTGACAAACTTTTTTTTTGCTCGAATTGATTACCAAGATAGAGCCAAGCAACTTAAAGAGAAGACATTTGAGGTTGTATAGTGGGGTACCAAGTCTCTTGGTTCATCTTTACAGGTTAAAAATATATCCTCAACGAATGGAGAGAGAGAAATGGAAAAAAAGAGATTCAAACGAAGAGACGACTTTAAACATATATCTTGAACACATGATTTTTTTATTGATTTTTTTTACATCAATTAATATTGGGATATGTTTTTATTATACTCTATATATTGTGTATATTATTATAATAAAATAATTTTTTTTATAAATTATCTTATGCGTTTTGGACATACAATGTAACTGACTTCTTAAGTTTTCATAAATTTAATAATTTTTTAATAAAAAATGAATATTTTATGTTTACAAGTTAGATAATGATTCTTACCAAAAACATAATATTAGAAGCTTTTATTTAGTTTAACATATAAATTCTGAATAGAACAAAAAACTTAATATTTATCTTTAAGCACTGATTTCTCGAAAAATTATGCTTGTTATTATGTATTATTTTAAACCATTAAATAAATATCATCCTTAAATTCAACACTAAAATGAAAAATAGGTAATTAATTGATGAGCTTTTAGCATACAAAGTTGTTTTATTCAATACTAAAATGGAAAATAGGTAATTAATTGATGGGCTTTTAGCATACAAAGTTGTTTTCTCTTATGAGTTTGGCGAGGTTTGTTTTTTTTTTGGTAATTTATTATAGGTAAGTTGCTTATAATTATTTTATTTGTACAAATACATTTTTAATTATATTTATTTATTTAAATTACTAATAGAATTTGTGTATAATTTCATGTAATAATTTTTATTTATTTTATAGTTAAATATATATATTCTATAAGTATTATTTTTTTAAATTTGTCTACTTATAATGTATTTTTATTCATTCTATTTTAGTTTTAAATTTTTTCTTCTCATGTTATTATAGTTCTGATTAAAGACTTGAATATTATGTTTAAACGAGACTTAAATCAATTTTTTTATATTCTATCTTTTTTTGAAAGTTGTTAGAAATTTATTTAAATTTTTTGATGATTTAGGTAGATTATTTGACAACTCATTAGTAACCGATAAACATATAACATATAATATACCATTGTTACTTATTAATTAATATTTTTTTTATTATTCTTTTATAATTGATTGTACGAATGATGAATTTTGAATATCGTAAATAAAAAATATTTTTTTTTATTTTAAATGAGAATTTAAGGTAGAAAAATAAGAGAAATTTTGTTAAATTCTAATTTGTGTCAGAAATTCCTTACATAATAAGGAATTTAATAAGGTTACTAACATAAAACACTTAAAATGAATGACATATAAGGAGTATATGTTAGTTTTAAGTATAAATAAAAGATGAAATAGTAACCACATTGATAAGATGAAATGTATCTTATAAATGAATTATGCAATTAAAAATGATAATTTGTATCTTAATTTGATTGATCTAATCGAATTATATTTATATTATCTCAAATAACTTTAAAAAATAGAATCAGGTTTTTGTTGCATTGGGCTATCATATTAACCCAAAATGAAATAAAATAAATTGAAGTCAAAAATTAAAAAAAGAATAAATTTAAACTAAAATATTTTTTTCCTATTCAATCTTTTTCTTTGACTCTAAAACAATCCAAACTCACCCACACATAGTCTCATTTTAAGTTATATTTTAAATGATTGAGATTATTTTAACTAAATCTAATTATCAAAAGCATAATAATTATTAATGATAATTTTCGTTAACATTAAATATGATTGTTTTGTATGGATCTACGAGATAAAGAAACTCGTTAAGATCTCGAAACATTATAGAGAGTGTTTGTACCTATGGTTACGAGTAATGAAATGAGAATTAGTTATGAGATTACGTGTGAATATATACAATATAAAATATATACAAGGAGTGTAAGTAATATGAAGTATATTCTTTATTTAAGTAGATATACTTGTTATAACATTATGATTATCTCTATATAATTATTTTTTTAGAATAATTAGGTGATAATTATTGAATATTTATTTTTTTATAAAAAGTATTCAATAATAATACTTATTTGATGCGTCAGAGCTATTAGATTGGTTCATAAAGTATTTTATTGGATGTGAATACTCATTATTCAATATATATCATGTATTAAATTATACATAATATATTAATATTATGTTAATTAATGATATTTAATGTGTAAAAGTAACTCAAATTTATATATTATATTTGTTAGATAATCACAATATCTTGTTCGATTTTTTTAAAATAAAATAATCATCCTCGTATTTTGTGAACTTTAACTGAAAAATAAATAAATATTTTTTAAAAACAAATTATATTTATTAACTTTTATGTTTTAGAAAAATATTAACAAAACTAAAAAAATCACATGTACATCATCCTTATCCTTATATTTATTGCTCATCATCATCCATACAAATATGCAAATTGCTATAAACTCATTTATGAAGTATTAGTTTGAAAATAATAAAATTTAAGAAATCATGTTTAAAAATTAAAAATTATAGAACAATAATAATTATTAATCAACAATTAAATTTAAATAACTAATATTGTTTATATTTTTATAGAAGTAATATCATTATTTTAAATTGAGTATTAGTACAAAATATTAAATACAAAAATAAATATATTATTTAATAAATATTTTAAAAATTACGTATTAATTTAAATATTTTATGTATATACCCGTGTTATATACGGGTTCAAAATTAGTTTTGATAAAAAAGTTTCACAAGGAAAAAAGGAATTCGGAATTTTTTCGTTCGTAAAAAAAAAATTATATTGTCCATGTTCAAAATAAAATTAAATATGATCAATAAATTTAAAGCCCATTTTCTTTAACAAAAACAACGGTTCATTTAATTATTATTTGCTATATTTCTATCCAAACATATCAACCCACATGTATTTATGTCACTACCTTTTATTAATTTAAAATTTTAATAAATATAATTTATCGCAGATATTTATATTTTTATATTAAAAATTACTACACACCTTCGTGGAAAGGAACGGAAAGAAATTAATTTATTTATAATTATCAATTTATAAATATATTACTACTTACATCACATACAAAAATAAAAAAAACATCTAACAATATTAAATAATAGTTATAATAAATTTAAAATATTTAAAGAGAGAAAATTTAAACACATATAAATACCCACAAAATATCCTTTTGAAGCTAATAATAAGAAGATTCATAAAGAATAGAGAGAAAATTTAAAAAAATTCTTTTAAAACATTTTTAAGAAAAATTTAATAACAAATTTAGAAATCTATATATCTATTTGAATTGGCTTCATTTTCTCATAAAAATAAAAAATTTATATATTATTTCTCTTAATAATAACTAATTGTTTTGTTATCTTTTTATATGTCTTAAATTTTAATATGAATTATGTTATGATTTGAATAAAATTTTAATTATTAATCTTTTTAATGTGTTTAATTTTATAATGTTTGAATGTAAAAACATATTAATTTTTGAATTAGGTGTAATATTAGTTCGATATTTCATTTTATTTATTGTTAGATTATGAATTTAGTACGAGATTGCTAATTTTTATAATTGAAGTAGTAAACTATAGTTTTTATTACAATTGTAATTAAATTTTTAGGATATAAATTGTTAAGGATATTAAATTTTCTAATTTAGTTGTTAGTTTTTGTTGATTATAATTAAATATATTATTCATAATTTTAATTTATTTAAGAATTAGATAGTTATTAGTTAATTATAAAATAAGAAATAATAATTTTTTTAGGTGAATTTAAATTTTTAAAACTAAAATTGAAAAAAATAAATAAAATCTAAAAATTGTATAAAATATTTAGAATTTTAAAATTAAATGTATCATAACATTATAAATTTAATTATAATTTAATGATAAATATAATCCCGTAATCACTTATTTATTTTATTAATATAAAAATTTGTATTTTTAATTATATTTATATTATTTTATGTTATTTTATTTTTTTATAAAATATTTGAAAACCATCTTTTTTTTATTTGTCATAATTTAGAATTTAATTTTTAAATTAGTAACTAATATTCTAATTTTTTCCATCCATTAATTACTCCTTTTTGTAATTATATTTATATCTATATTATTTAATTTTTTTAAAAAATACAAAAGTATATTTTATAATCTATTTTGGACTCATCAAGCATATTAGTCCCATATAATAAATGATCAAATAAAAATAAGAAAAAAAAAACTCAAAATCTAAGCATATGAGAAGACTAAGTAATAATACATAATAGAATATCTTATAAAAAATTAATAAATATCAATGTTGTTAGTTTGAACCAAATTTTTAGAAAAGAAAAAACAAATCACAAATAAGGGAAAACCTTTTATAATAAAAATATTTTCATATTGAAACATAATTAAATTTTACATAACTTAATTAAAATATTAATAAAAATAAATAAAAATAAATGATGTGTGATATATCACATATTTTATATTTAATGTTAATAAATATTATTAAAGATGAAATAAATATTCAAAGTATTAAGATAAATAAATACATTATAATAAAAATATATACACAATACAATTGAAAATATAAATTTAATAATATTAATATATTTTTAACAAATTATGTTATATATATATATACGCACGTAGAACTTAAAGAATTCATAGATATTTTGTTATAATTAATTTTATGGAAATTTTGTTATATCTTTTGAAAAAAGTCGAAAAAAAAATCATGGCTTACATTTTTATATAGCAATAAAATAATAATAACTAGTTAAATATACGTGAATAAACACACCTATTATTTTAAGAAATATATAGTGTATTTTTTTATTTATAAAATAAAAAATATTATACAAAATAAAATTTAAATTAAGATTTATAAGATGTGAATAAAAAATCATATCATTCAAACCACCACTTAATTTTAAAATAAGTATATTAATTTCTATAAAATAAATAATTAATTAAAAATAAAAAAATAACACACTCACGTCTTTAAAATAATAATAAATATTAATATTATTAAAAATATTATTTATTTGATTCAAATTTCTTTCTTGTTTGAATTAAAGTTTTAAGGAAAAAAAATCGCAAATAAAATAACAAATAATTTTATATATAAAAATATTGTTAAATTTTTTATATAATAATTTTTTTATAAGTTTTATTTAAAAAAAAATTAATAAAAAAAAATTAATATCATATAAATAATATATTACAATCATATATATATATTATTAATAAGAAGATAAATTATACTTAAATGGTATAACTTTTTATTGATATTTTTTACATGATAAATAAATAAATATAATAATTAGTCAAATTTGCCAAAAATACATAATTTTCCGTTATTCAATGTGCAGTGTTTCATGTTGATACAGGCCAGCTCACATGTTCATCACTATCTTCCTTAACCCGACTACAACCAAAACCCTAGTTTGCTCATTGTCTTTTTCCTCATCATAAAATTGTTGTAACTTAATCGTCTCAAAGTCAATTCTTTTCATTTCTTTCCCTTCTCCTACTCAATTCGATCCCTCAATTCTATTCTGAGAAAATGTCCGCTGATGGTTCTGCGGACCGACGAAAGCAAGCTCCGCACACACCGACGATCACCGGAAATGGAAACGGTGTCGTTTCACCGAACTTTGGAATCTCTTTGTCAAACAGATTGAGGATTAACCCTAACAAGGACCACAAGCCCGAAAAGTACGATGATTTGCAAGTAGAGTTTAGCCCGTTGCTCTTCAGCTCCCTCGAGAAGTACTTGCCTCCGAATATGCTTTGTGTTTCGCGTGACCTAAAGCTTCAGTACATGAGGGACATTTTGCTTCGGTACTTGCCTGAGGGTGAACGCATTCGCGTAAGGATGATTCAAATTATTGCATGTGTTTTTTTTTTTTTTTGGTTATTTGCTGTGTTTGTTTTGGTTATTTGACAAAAATGGGAAAGGAAAGGTAGGGTAATTCCGGTGTCTTTTGTGTCGTGAGCACTGGCGTCTTTGCTTTTCTTAGACGGGCTACGTTTTGAAAATAGTTTTGATACTACTGTTTTCCATGAATATGTGGTGATTCCTATAAACAGTGAGCTTGAATGAGAAACATATTTTCTTCTGTGTCAGAGCCATTTACGTCTGCTATGTCTTGGTTACGTGAAATAATTGATTGTTTGGTGACCAACATACGTAATTTATCTCAATTATAACTTAAATTTCTGGATTTCCTGTGAAGTTGGCTGGGTTAATATTCTGCAACTGGAACATGGTAGTTCAGAACTATGGCTATTTTCTTGGTTACGTTTGAATGATACCCAGAGCTGAGCATACATACGATCTATTAGAGAAGTTATTAATAAAGACGTTCAAGTTATTAAACCATTTGATCCTACAGGGTGTACTAAGGCACATGATTGCTCTAGTCCAGCAGGGTGTACGATTACATGCATCTCAGTTCCCACATGTATTGAAAGAAGTCTTTTTTCATCAAAAAATTGTGAATGACATGGCACTGGCACCTATTAATTGGATGATGCAGTTGGAACCACAAGTTTTCAAACCTATGATGTTCTGCTACACAATATGTTATTCATCACAAATTTATGATGAATAGAAGTGCTCGTAGTTGTTTATCCTGTTATTGTTATACAAAAATAACTTGCAGGATATAGTAAATTTCATCTCTTTTGTGCATAAAACTATAAAAGAGAAATGTTGTACCATTTTCATGATTCCCTTTCCCTAGACACTAGGTAGTTGATCATAATATTTTTCTGGGTGCCTCTGACCATCTGTTTTTGGGATTATTGCAACTCTCTCGTCCTCTCCCATATCTATGTGTTCAAGTTTATTTCTTATTGTTTCGTTTTGTTCAAACAAACAGGTTAAAAAACATCGGGAGTACAGGCAGAAGATAATATCAAGTTATCAGGTGTGTTGCCATGATAAAAGACCCATTTTTTGTGCTTATTCTAAAAGTGGTTAGTTAAAAGTGGTTTTTACAGAAGTATTTAGGTTTCTTGAAAAAAAGAAGAAGTAGTATTTAGATGTTTGGCATGAAAATAAGTTTTAAGAGGCATTTTATAATTATTTTAGGAATAGAGGATTCAAGCATAACCACATTCCCTTGATAGTAATGATTACTTCTCTTAAAAGTTCTAAAAGCACTAATAGAGATTGTGAAAATTTTGAAAGCACTTCTATTCGAAATTGCTAAACAATGTCTAAGTAGGCATTGACCCATTTAGAAGAACTTCAAGCTCAATCGAGAGCATTTCCAAATAGACCTGAAAATTTAAGTAGAAACATTTCTGGTCAAAAGTAGTGTGATGTCATTGAAAATGCTTTCTTTACGTCCACAATTTTCTTTCAAATGGTATTCTTATGATATATTATCTCTCCTTGAATGTTCGATAGCCAATTTGGTTTTATGTACTATAGTAATGCAGATGTGATGTATTTTCTCTCTTTTACCACAACATGCTTACTCTATGTGTTTTAAGTTTTAAGGCTTTCCCCTCTTCCATTTGTAGCCTCTACAGAGGGAGCTTTACACCATCAATACCACAAACTTCTTTCTCCCTTCATTTCTTAGAGCAATTACTGATAATACAGAGGAGAGTTATCGACGTATAATGGAGGAACCTGTTCCAGGAATTTATACATTTGAAATGCTTCAGCCTCGTTTCTGTGAGCTGTTATTATCTGAGGTATCATCTTTCCTTTTTTCATCTTGCCTTCATTTATTTTGGTAGTTTGTTACTTTTTAAATTTTCTTATCTGATTTCATTCCTTAGGTGGAAAATTTTGAAAGGTGGGTTCATGAAACCAAATTTAGAATCATGCGACCAAACACCATGAACAAATATGGTGCTGTTCTTGATGACTTTGGTCTTGAGACTATGCTTGATAAGTTAATGGATGATTTTATACGTCCTATTTCTAGAGGTAACATTTTTCAGGCCATTGGAAGATTGCAAGTCTGGCAAAAAGGAAAACGAATATAGTGAAGACTGAATTGTGACTTATTTTTGTCTGTGGGATATATGCAGTTTTCTTTCCTGAAGTTGGGGGATCCACGCTCGATACCCATCATGGTTTTGTTGTCGAATATGGGATGGATAGGGATGTTGAGCTGGGTAAGCACTTGCTCACATCTTTCTCTAAATCCATCCTGTCTTTGTTTCTCAGTTTATTATATTTTTCCAGGTTTGCTTGAACATAGTATCTAACTTTATTCCATTCCACTTGCCTTCCCCTCCTCCCTTCCGTTTCTCTAATCTAAATTAGTTTACTATTCACTGAGCATTGTTTCATTTATTGAAAATTTTGTTTTCAAATTTATACATTTGTTGACTGAGCATTCCATTAGTTTTCCCTATGACTTTTTTTAACTTGTTATTTTTTTCAAGGAGTATTGCATCAATTCTTTTCTGAATAAGGATTCAGGGCAGGTCCCAAACAGTGTGCATCTTGGTGAAGCATACATAATTTCTCTTTTTTGTGTTTTTCGATTTATTTGAATCTTGACAGTTAATAGAAATTGTAGTTTGTAGTCTGTATGTATGAGACTTCTTGTTTCATTATTTGTGAATTTCACTTTCTTTTTCTTGTTTTAGCTGTGTCCTAAAGTTATTACTGAAACAATTATTTTCAATTTTATATGCTTTTTTTAAAACATAACATTCTTATTTGTAGGCTTCCATGTCGATGACTCTGAAGTTACTCTGAATGTCTGTCTGGGCAAACAATTCTCCGGTGGGGAATTGTTTTTCCGAGGAGTCCGATGTGATAAACATGTCAACTCTGAGACCCAACCAGAGGTATATCCATCAGAAACATTTATTTGGTTTAAACATTAATACTACTACATACTATAATTTGCTCTTTAAAAGTTATCAATTTTGGATTTTACTTCAACATTCACGAGGAATATGCCAGTTACCTTGATGTTTTTTTTTCACAATATTACACATGAGATATTGTTTTCATAAGGTATCTGATATGATAAGCATGTTAGTTTGACGACCTCATTGAGGGTATGATAAAACTTAAGCTGTATTAATGTGAAATTTATTCAGGATTTTAATATAAAATACGCTAGTATATTTGGAGCATGGACAGGAAAATTTTGGAAAAGTTGTATGTGTTAGATCCTGTAAGTAAAACCCTAAAGACAAGGGCTTTGTGGTTGTTGCTTTGGTCTTCCCTTGCTTGCTACATGTAATTTAGTCTGAACTATACAAATGGTCCATATATTTTAATATATTCTAAACTTTGGTACTTTACTTTTTAATTTTCACATTTTGATCTCCTTACTTTTTTCCTTACAATTTAGTTCCCTTACAATTTAGCCCCTTCCTTATAATTTAGTCTCTTGCTTTTTTAAGTTTAATTTTAAGTTGGTTTCAAATTTTTGGACTAAATATGTGAAAATTAAAAAGTAAAGGGATCAAATTATAAGAAATATAAGTAAAGAAACTAAAATGTGAAAATGAAAAAATAAATGAGCCAAATGAAAAGAAGATATAATTAGGGATCATCCCGTAGAATGTAAAAAAAATATAGGGACTATTTGTTTATTCACCTAGTAATTTATGAATTACGTGAGGTTTGAGTAAAAGTTGAGTTATGAGCTCTGTCTTCCATGTTGATGTGTGAGAATGTGAAATATGGTAATAGAGTCACTTGATGATGTGGAACGAGAAAGAAATATGATTGGGGAAATAGAGAAGAGGGAAAATTAGGGTTAGAGATTTGAGAATTTAGAAATTAGGTAGGAGATAGAGATTTTTTTTTGGAGTGGAGAGAAAGAGATCATTTTTGTTTTTGTTGGGGGGGAGGAGAGAGAGAGAGAGAATTGAGGGACAATTATTGTAATTACTGATCTCCAAATAGGCCGACATCCTATTTATAAGACTTTCTATAATAACAAAATCAATCTTAAATTTAATTTAAAATTCTAGTATGAACATTAAATACATAATTATTAGATAAATAAAATCCTAGTATTATTTAAACTTTTAAAATCCACCAATATCTAATTATATATAAATATCTTAATTATCTTATTCTTGATTCCCATCACTTGATGTTTATAAACGTCAACATTAAAGCTCAGGGGAATATTTTGAGGCATTGCCTTAAATGTTTTTGATGGATTTTTCAACAAGTTAGGTTTATTTTATGTTTTCCTCGTAATGAATTTCCAGGAGATCTTGGATTATTCTCATGTTCCGGGTCGGGCAGTTCTTCACCGTGGTCGGCATCGACATGGCGCTAGAGCCACAACATCGGGTCACCGTGTCAACTTACTTTTGTGGTGCAGAAGGTACCCTTCTTTTCTATATTTTCCTCGTTACAGAAACTGCAAAAAGCTAGGCTGAAGCTTTAACTATGTTCTCTGAAGGTACAAGAAGTTTTAGACCTCCTCAATGCAAAAGATACAGGCATCAAACATAATCGTATTTTTCTATTGTTCTTGAATTGTACCTTGGTGAATAATAGTATTGAGACCTTCTTTTATGAGAGGAAATTTTTGCATGATTATGTTTAATAGGAGGAAGAATTAGCTTACGTTAACTCTTACGGAACTCAAGATTTATACAATGTTTTCTGTAGCCAGTCTCACATTTAGCCTTTCATTAGACATGAAAATGGCATAGTAATTTGTTCTATCTTGTGTAATATATTTAGGCTTTAGCCATGTGTTGAGAAAAATGTAGAGTTGGACCAACATAAAATTATATAAGTAGATCATCCCGGAGTTAGACATGCATGCTTCTTTCTTGGATATGTAATACATTCCTTTTAATGGCTTCTATTACATTTTTAAAAGCTACGCTTTTGTTTATTGACTGCTGTGGATGTTTATCCTTTACTTTTATTTTTATAGTTTATTCTTTTTTTACCATCTTTTATAGTTTATTCATGAACTAATGAATTAGATCTCTTTGACCCTGTTCTAATCCCCATTAATCTGGCTATTTGGAGTCATGATCTTAATTTTATTCTTAATACTCTGATAGAACCATAGCTTTCTTTAAGCTTCAATTGTATCCCACTTTTTTATTTTTCCTTTTCTGTTGGCATTTTCACCTTTCTTGACAACCTTCAATATTTCTTCCCGATTTATTCATTAATCCATCAATATTAGTTTTTTTTTTCTGGATATGTTTTTGACTCGGATAATTTTGACAAAGTTCAAGTTCAACTCAAGCATTGGAAGGTATCAGATCTTATAGAGAGAAAGACCACCATGGATTGTAAAGCGCTATTTATTAGTATTTTTGTTGTGCTTTTGTATGAGGAGAATTTCAAGTCGAACATTTTATTAATCCACTCCATTAAATTTCATTAGATTTTTATGACAAAAGTTATATGAATATCTATCATGCGGAACATTCTTAGTCTGCTCAATTTACATCTACAATCTTCTTGCAGCTCGGTCTTTAGAGAGATAAAGAAATATCAGAAAGACTGTTCTGGCTGGTGCGGGGAGTGTCAACGTGATAAGAAAAAGAGGCTGGGCGAATCACTTACTTCAACCAAACTGGTAAACTGCTCATGTGAAACATAATAAGTGCTTATTTCTGTTTTTTCATTTACATCAATAGAATTTATTGGGTTTTATTTTTCAGGAATTACTGAAGAGGGACAGAAAATCAACTGCATGAGCTGTTTTCTGCATCCAAGTCTTGCTTGTGAGTTGTAAATTATATGATCTTATTTTTGTCAATAGTCTATTAAATCTCCTGTGGTTGATAATCGTGGCACATCTTTTGGCAAGACTTTGCTGATATTGTATTAAGGTTGACAGTTATAACTGTAGTTGTACATTCAGATCCTGTGAAACAGATATAGGCCATTTATTTTAACTAGTCAGTTATCAGTCACTAATTGATGGCCTCTTGTAACTTAATAATTTAATTTTTGGGAATATAAGGCATTTATGGTTTGCAATGCTGTACTGAATCTAAGGGACCAATAGTTATGCTGTAATTTTGGCACCAGCATACCGACTTATTTTGTGTTTAGGAAATAAAAAGCATAGCTTTAAACTTATGGTTGTGTAAATTGCTTTATTTTGTGTTTTAACATTTCCAGAGCCACAGAGTCAATGCTTGTGATTCTGTGCGGATGATAGTCCAGAATGTTCTGCTGCTGGTAACTAATCCAGACTTGAAGACCATTTTTTGATGTAGATTTTCGCAACTCAGAGGTCAACAATACAGCATATTTGAAGGAAAGGTTAGCATATAGAGTTTTCTTTAACAGTCGATGTAGGCTCTAACTTTGCATTCCTTTCTCTCTTTCCTCGCGACGCACCGAAGGGCTGAAACTAGAAATTAGCATGGATTGCATTGCTATCTTAGTTCTTTTTTGCTCAAACATTCATCTTTTGCTATTTTGGCCGAGATTGGATGCTTAGAGCAGTTTGTCGATGGTGCTTGCTCGTAAGTGATAACAAGTCTAATATTTAGGTTGTTTTCTTGCGTTTTGCTATAACTGATTTCATTCAGAATCAATTTTGGGAGAAATGAATAAAATTTGTGCTTAGACATGCTTTCTAAGCCTTGAAGCACTTGTGCCAAAACTTTCAGCTTTTACAAACTGACCCTTTCATTAGCAACGCTTATATTTTCATCAACAGGCACACGAGCACGGAAAATCTTGTGTCTACCCGATCATGTGTTTGTATTTAGCTTCTCTGAAATCTTGTGTTATATTAACCGACATTAGGAGGGTGTATACAATTAAATACAAGAGTCTTAGGCCACGACTTTGGCTCTTTGAATTCTCTATCATAAATACATGGGTTAGTGTAGAAAAAGTTGGTCAAAAATCCTCTTCGAGAGTTTGAAGAATGTAAGGTATATGGGTTTCAAATCCAATTAGTGTGTGAATAGTTTAGTTATTTTAAAAAACAATTATCCTAATGTTTTTGCTTAAGTTATTGGAACCAGTGAGAGGTCTTTTTTGATAAAATTTGCCTAGGGGTCTTCCAATAATATTTTTTCATCCAGAGATTCGAGGAATCAAAAGCACAACACTTAATGTACATTCCAACTCTCATATCAAGTACAGGTTAAACCTTTGAAATTCAACGGTTAGAGATTATTTTACCGTGTGTTTATTAACAACGAAAGTAGTCGAGAAAAAAGAGTTGCTTTTTTTAGACATAATTACTTTTTAAAAACATGGTTGTAAAGAGATAAAGATCCTATTAATTTAAAAGTCATTTTCATCTATTATTTTTATATCACAAATTCACATTATGTAATTATAAGAATAATTATTTTAATATTTTATTTTTTATTATTAATTATTACTTTTAATAGTATATTCAAGTAAAATAATATTTCTGTTCTGATTTCTTACAACTATTAGTAAACAAAAATATAAAGAATGAGTTTTACCCTCTCTTTTTTCTCTATTCTAATTCATATTTATTTTCATTTTAATTGATTCTCAATATAAATTAATGCATACTAGAATATAAATGATGTACTTGGGCAAATTATAAACTTGTTTAGCACCATCATTTTTCTTGGAATGTGTTGTAATATACATAAGAAGTCAAAATTATTACTATTGTGATCGATTAGGAGTATGTCACTTACTCTTGAAATAAGCAATAATCTCTCCACAACAATTAGGAGTTTGTAGAAGCTTCATACGACCTCCACTCTAATACTACCTTAGAATTGTTTGGTTACTAATTTTTTTTTAAGTTTAAATTATGAGGTAATAATAGTAAATTAAAGACTCCAATGCTCTCTTGATGTTAACTTTTTAATTCGTTACAGTTATGTTTGTAATTTTCAATTTGGAGCTTCCAAATACAATGAATGAGCACGAATGAAAATAAGTCTTTCTAACCTAATTTCAGAAGCAACTTCTACAATTTGATTCGTTTGAAAAACTGTCTTATATGTTAAGTTCTTCAGTATGAAATAGGTCAAGTTATTCTTGACACACATTTGTCCAATCACTTCAATTAAGCCATTAACAGATAACAACACGCGTCTTTGTAAATAGAATAGAAAAAGAAGAGACGTGATAAGAAAAAGCATTCGGCCGGTGTTATGTTCTTCAATGTGACCGTAAATAGAAAAAGTGGGGTTGGTAATTTGACTGTATGATTCTTATTTATATATTAGATCATTAGATATTTATATTATTTGTATATATTTTATTTAATTTTAATAATAATCTTAATAATTTGGGGTATTTTACAGGTATTAGTTACTGTTAAAATTGATTAAAATATATATCATTAACTTAAATAAAAATATTTAATGTATAAAAGTATAACCAAACATAAATATAATTAGTCGGGAGGCATTAGTTTAAAAAAAGTCTATTTTTTATCATAGTTGATTGATATAGTGGTTAATTATAAGTTAAAAATATATATAATTAATAATTATCTGTTGTTATATCATTATAACATAATTTATAACCATTTTAATGATCATTATCGTCTATCAAATTCTTCATGGACTCTTACAAGTACTAATATTTTTTGTTCATTTGGACTACCAAGGTAATGTAAATGTTTAGGATTATACTGATAATCATAACATTCATAAACATTATAAGTAGAGTGATGGTGTCACATAACAAAAATATTAAACAAGGTAATTATATTTATTTTAACGGGTGGGAGAAAAAGAATGACCACTTTATATGAAAGTATTATTTTAAGTTAATCTAATGATCACCTTCCTAAAAATGGGCAAATCATATTAAGCCGTCTGTTATTTTATTCAAGGATGTTTAAAGTTATGTAACTTAATTTTATTGCTTTTGAGTTTGAAATAAGATATCAATTAAAAAATATATATTGTTTTAGAAATTTTTTATTAAAATATTATTTTTTATCAAATAATTAAAACATAAATTTTTAACAATGATAAATATTAAATTTAATATAAAAATATTTCAAAAAAAAATCAACAATAATAATATTCTAACAAAAAAAATATTTTAATATTTATTTTAATTTTAAAAATTATAATAAAATAATGAAAATATTAAAATAATAAAATAATTATCGTGTTAATTTTTTTCATATTAATTCTCATCATATAATTAAAAAAGACTCATATTTTAATCATTTAACTAAAAAAAATATTTAATATAAAATATTAAAATAATATAATTTGTTGTTAGTGATAACTTTTTACGAACCTAATAAGTTAAATTATATAACTTATAATCTATAAAGAATAAAATAATACAAATGATTTAATATAGAAAATCTATATAACACTTTTTATATTAATTTATTTAAAATACTATCTATTAATTATTCATGTATTAAGTGAGTTGTGATATTATGCTCAATCACATTGTTTTCTTTTAATCAATTATTGATTACTTGTATTTTTCAACAAAAACATTAGATTAATTTTATATTTTGTATCATACTATCGGTTACTCTAATAATCATAAATATTTTTTCTTATTTCAAGATAGGGGCTTTATTATAGTGTGGAGGACAGTCCCAAGCTCTTGCTTTCATCTAGAAGATAGATAGTTTAGTTGTTCAACAACTTATATATATTGAGTATTTTTATTTTAAAATTTTAAGATTATAAAAATGTCAATAACATTATTATATGTCCTTGATAATCGTTTTGAGAGGTAGTGTATTATAATAGAACTCAAAACTCAATAAGAAATTAGAGTACTAAATATGCTCCCCATATGGAGCTCTCATCCATATGGGATGACTACTTTGTGTCACTACAAAAAAAAAGTAAAAATATTGTTAAAAATATATGTAGTTTTTCTTTCATAAACATTCATTCTTATACTTATATTATATAAAAATTTAATTTATTATTTCTGTTATTTTTTATTACAATTAATTACTTATTATTATAATATCTTTCAATGAATTATTTCATTCAATTTTTTTTTAAATCTTGACTCGTCTAACTTATCTCATTTCAATAAAGATATGGATTTTAATAGCTTTATATGGATGTTAAGATTTGAATTATGGTAGAGAAAAAAAAGATAACATGGGGAGCGAGAAAATAGTTTTTTTAAATAAAATATTTAATTAAAAGAGATTGTAATAATAAAAATAACAAAAATAATAAATTAAAATTTTATTACTCAATTTCTTTTGTTTTTTCTGATGAAGACGTATATAGTTGTTGTACCTAATTTGCAAGATTTAAGTGACAATGAGATGTGTCAATGCGGTTGAAATTGTTCTAACCTTCTTTATGCATAGACTAATTACAACCACATAACTCAATAAATAAATATATACACATACTTTGCCAAAAGGTCTAATCAACTTTTAACGATACCAAGTTTTAAAATAAGATAAATTATAACTACATTCCTCCATATTTTTTAAAATAACAAATAGATTTCGTAGATTTTAAAAATTATAACTATATTACTTATTATTATTTAATTTTTTAAAGAAATTATATGTAATAAAATTAATAAAAATTATGAAATTTCAAAGAGAATGTTATAATAAAATAATAATAAGATGAGTATAATTAATTATTTTTTAAACTTAAAGAGTATTTTTATAGTTCTAAAAAATGCAAAGAGTTTTATAATAATTTTATCTTTTAAAAAATTAAATTAAATTGGTATATGTATATGTTAGAAAGGAAAACTATGAACATCCACTTATTATCTCATCGTAACTTAATCGACGTTAAAAAATAAATTAATTTTTTTATTAACTATCGTGATTACTCCTTCGTTTAAAAACAAACCTATAACAAATACATATATAACTACTCATCGTAGAAATGATTGATTACCTTAGTCTCACGGATAAGGTATTTTTTAAAGGCTTTTGAATTGATATATTATAGAGATCGATTTTACTTTAAAAAGGTTATTTTAAATTAAATTATAATAAAATAATAATTGATATAATAACTTATTATAGTTTTTAAAAAAATAAATCTAATTACTTCATCAATATTATTTTATTACATATAAAGTTGCTATTTATTTTTAGATTATATTTGATTCAGAGAATAAAAACATAACAAGAATATTAACGATAATAAAAATAAATTTTCATAGAATTAGTATTATTATTATTATATTTGTTTGGATAGTTATATCAAAATAATTATAATATCAAATAAAATTTATAAAATTATAAATGAAATAAAATTAATATTTTTGGCTTTTAAATAAGATAAATATATAAATAAAATAGAATATTTCAATATATTTTAGATTAATAAACATTTATGTTAAACTTTTATTGTCAAAATATTTTATATTTTATTATAGATTAAATAAAATATATAATTATTTTATTACTATTTATATTACTTGTCATGTTTTAAGTCAATCACACCATTTGAATTAAATAAAATGAATTATTATCACAAATATCTTTGAGGTTTTACGTTTTTTTTTAAATTATCCCTAAGTTTTATTTAATATCAAAAATGTTCATAAACGTTATCAACGTTATATCTCCGTTTAACATTAAAGGTAAAATGGTAATCTCATCCCTATACATATATCACTCCTGTGGGATAAAAAATAAAAAATAAAAAATACTCCAAAGGTTTTCAATATCTTCAAAAATACCCTTAACGTTTAAAAAAAGCTAAAATACTCCTGAAGTTTAAGATATTTTAAAAAAAATGTACTTATTATTTAACAGAAATATCAAAAAGTCATGAAAAATCACATCAATATCTGAAAAAAAATTCTATCCCTACCTATATAGTTTTTTTAATATTATCGTTGAGAATATTATTGCAAATACCCTTGAGGTTTTACTTTTTTTTCAAAAATACTCTTCCTATAATAATTAATCTAATTTTATCAAAAATACCTCTACTATAATAATTAATTTAATTTTATCAAAAATACCTCTGTTATAATAATTAATTTAACTTCATCAAAAATACCTCTGTTATAATAATTAATTTAACTTCATCAAAAATACCTCTGCTATAATATTTAATTTATCTTCGTCAAAAATACCCTTGTTTCTCAATAACACGATATAAAATATTTTCCAAAAATATTTAACTTGATATTGTGTGTTTTATTAACTTAATTTATCTTCAGGGGTATTTTTGAAAAATATTTTATATTGTGTTATTGAAAAATAAGAGTATTTTTGATGAAGATAAATTAAATATTATAGCAGAGGAATTTTTGATAAAGTTAAATTAATTATTGTAATAGGGGTATTTTTGATAAAATTAAATTAATTATTATAACAAAGGTATTTTTGAAGAAAAGTAAAACCTCAATGGTATTTGCGATAATATTCTCAATAATAATATTCAAAAAGCTATATAGGTAGGGGTAGAAGATTATTTTTGATACTTTTGTTAAATAATAAAGATATTTTTGAAGATACTTTAAACCTCAAGGGTATTATAATTTTTATTTTAAACGTTAAGGATATTTTTGAAGATATTAAAAACTTTGAAAATATTTTTAATTTTTTACCAAATAAAATGGGCTTTATAATTTGTTCTAAGTTTATGATTTTAATTAGGTGTAATAGAAAGGGGGAAAATAACTTAATCATAACGTTAAAGTGGTTAATTTTATCAATTTAAATTCCAAGAACCACACAAGCCTATTAAAAAATAAAGTTGCAGCTAATCAATTCTTTCATTTAATCGAACTTTGATGTTGAAAGAATATAATTACTTAAAAATAAATAAAACAAATAAAAACAGCAAGTTGTGGTTTCTAGAATTGTTAAAGCCCACCACTAAGTAACATAAGTGGACGGTGGATATGAGGATCTTTTCACACCGCCCAAATTTCATCTTATTTGCGTATCTAATTATTCTAATGCATTATACTTTTATTAAACATTTTAAATAACATAAATTATTAGTTTGTTTGGGTCAAAGTAACATGTTGGTCTTGAGTATAACAAAATTTAAAAAAAAAACATTTTTTTTATTATTTTTTATATTTAATAATATTTTTTTATTTTAATTAAATATGAGATGATTCGTATAATCAATTCTTACATGTTATGTCACAAAAATCATGTTAAATTACCACTTAATCTAAAAAAAATTAATTATAACGAATATTTTAAGTACATAATTAATAAATAATTTCTTTAAATAAAATAGACTCACAAATGCAATCATACCTTTAGATTCAAACTAAATAAACATATGTAACACTTAAACGAATTATTTAAATTAAAAAATATCAATTTTTTTAGTATATTTATTGTTTTATGATAAAACATGTAAAAAGATATTGAATACGTAGGTTTTTGAAGTAACTTTAATTGAAAAATTGTCCAACGTACCCATTGTTTTCAAGTACACCATATTTTCTTTATACGCCCACGTTTGGCCTACTAATATGCCTAACTATACGACTAATTATAAAAAGATATTGCTAAAATATGCAACTTGATAACACATTTTAAAAACTAGTTTTATAATTAATTAATATATCTTAAAATTAAATATTTTATTTATTTATGATTTCAATTAAAATAAATCAAAGATTGTGAAATATTTATGTCAATGGAGGATTTTTTTTCTTTATTTTGGAAATAAACTGCGACCAACAAGTTACATAACCTATATGACAAAAATAAAATAAAATAATGCATAACCTATTAATTGATCACTAAAATATCAATCCATCAATTTTTTTTCCCTACTTTTAGCATTTTGGCCTTATTGAATGAACTTTAATCGACCATACTTCAACCGTATACAGTATCTCATTAGTGTTTTTTTTTTTTGTATTGCCTTTTAATTTTGATTAATCACTCCTCCACCATCGAAAGCTGTATTTATCAATTGTTAATACTTGTTTAATCACATGCATGCATGTTGGAAATCTTGGTGACAATATCTCATTTAGTCATTTCCTCCAACCAAATTTGCACAAGTCTTCACACATTTTGCCCACACTATTCTTTCGATTTGTCTTTTATAACCACTATGAATTCAAATTTTGTTTAAATTAATAAAAATGTATGAATATAAAAAAATTTATTTAAAAATTATATATATTGGAACTCATCCTAATACATTGCTTGTTGAATTGCCAATATGCTTTAGCTATTGTCATAAAGGAATCTTACCTATGTGATTAATTCAATAATTAAAACAATTGAATAAATTAAACAAAGTCTTCACAAAAGGATATTTTTTATTAATTAAGTCATGGCTGTTTCCTAGTTTAAATATATACCGATGATTTAAAAAATGAACAGGAAAAAAAGCTATAACATGCTATGCTCTAGAAAGACAAGAGAAGTGTAAGAACATTGAACACCAATTCATGAATTCCCAATATCTTATTTTAGGGTTATTTTACACATATTTGTATTTGTTTTTCTAGATCTTGTTTTAGGATAATTTTCTTTTCATTTAGATATTAATTTAATACCATTTATTTTATATTTATGTTATTTTTGCTTATATATATTAAGTTGAAAGTTTATATCTTTAATTAGATGTGTTGATCTAATATTTTAAATGTTACAATATAATATCAAAATTCAATTAATTTTAAATAATATTTAATATATATAAGTTGAAATAATTAAAAACTTATTATTAATTTAACTCAACTCAATAAGATCTTACAGAGTCAAGAGTTGTATAAACTTATAAATTGCACAAGATCTTAACTCTCGGTCAATATGAGATTTTACAATCTCTCTTCACATCGACTAGTGGTCTTGGTGGTCGATACTTGATAGGAGTGAAGAAACCAAGAACCCAGTTCTAATTTAAACTTAGAAACATGTGATCAACTCAATCCAATAAAGTCTTATAAAATTAAATGTTACATAAACTTATAAAATGATCAAGATCTTAACTTATGATCAATATAAAACTTTACATAAACAATTAAACATTTGATTTTTCTCTTTGTTCTTAAGAATATAATTAAATTTAATTTATTACTATATTTAGATAAATAAATTTAATCAAATTTAACCTTTCATCTTTATCCATGAAAGTATTTTATTCGTTTTTTATGGTAAAGAATTCATCATTAATATAATTATTAAAAAGGTACCTATACTTTTTAAAAATTCCAGTTTGCATTTTTTCTATCTTACATCCCTACCCATTAAAGTATGTTGAGTGTTTATTAAAATAAATATTTTTTTAAATAGATTTAATGATTCAAATTGATTCAACTAAATCTAAGATCTAAAATATTAACATGTAGCTCTCAGATGATGTAAATTAAATGAAATATTTCATGAGATGAAGGGGTGTTTGTGTTTTTGGTATTATTATTTTTGAATATATGTTTAGAAGTATTTTTTTATACATAATTTAGAATTATAAAGTTAATTTGAACAACTACTAAAACATCTATAAATAGTGTTATATTTTTAAGAAAAGTTCTTTACCATGAATATTATTTTTGAACATATGATCAAATACATTTCATTTTTAAATATGTGTTTTATTTGAACATATGTTTAGTTTTATGCATGAATTGATTAGATATCATGAAAATGAGAATTAATATAAAAGGGACAAAAATAACCTCCTCTAAATTAAAATTACCTATGCTTTTAATATAAGAACATTCACAAGTGACTAATTTCAACACGGTATCTTTTGTTCGATTACCTTATTTATTTTTCAAATTAAATCAATTTAAAATAATTTTTTTTACTATGTATGGATTAGGAGAGGTGAAAGAATTGAACCAAGAAACTATTTAAAAATATACCTAACTTTTACTATAGAAAAAGAGACATTCTAAGTAATTTAAAATATAGTTTTAAAGATAAAATATTTATTAAAATTTAGGTTTTTATTTAAGGCATTGTCAATTAGGTTCCTTAATTATTTTTTTGTCAATTTGTTTAACATTTTTTAGATTATTATTGATACTAGTTAAAATACGTGCATTTTACGTAAATTGTTACTTTTATAAAAAAATAATTATTTTAGTATAATTTTTACATATTTAAAATTAATAAACAATATTGAATAAATAAGAAAAAATATTAAACACGTGTTTTTAAGTGAATGTAATATTCATTATCTTAAAAACTTATTAAGCTAAAGTAGATACATATCAACAATAAATTTGATAAAATAATGTACACTCTTTAATATTGCTTTGCTTAAATTTTGTTCAAAATTTAAAGTGTAAATAGATATTTTTTTAGTCAATTTTGAGAGTTATTATAAAAATTCAATCAAATTTTTTTTGTTACTTATATACATTAAACTTTGTAAATATTATAAAATATTATTGAATTTTTTGTTAATTACATACTATTAAACTTTACGAATGTTATAAAAATATCATTGACGTTAATAAATTAATGGGAGTTAACGACAAGTTACATACATTAATGATATTTTTATAAATAAAATTTAATGATATGAAAATAATACAAAAAATTGATGATATTTTTGTAACAACCGATAAAGTTCGGTGACAAAAATATCTATTTAATCAAATTCATAATAAAATACAAAGAGTAAGATATGTTATTATTTTAAGGTATAATTATATTTTTGTCCAAATTATTTTAAGAGTGATTCAAATTTTTATACGAATCTACTAATATTTGTAAAAAAATAATATTGTATTAAGAAATTTTTATATAATGTAATGTATATTCATGTTATCATATAATTAAAATTAAAAATCATACAAAAATTACATTAGTTACAAAAAAATACAATACTTTCTTAAAGATGTATTATTTTAATTTCTATGATTTCTTATCAAAATAATTTTATCAATATAAACAATGATTTGAATTCTAAAATACCGATGATATTAACACATTAATATGTGTTTAAAATTGAAAATATGGTTGGAAAGAAATTCAAAAGTATAGAGGGTAGCTTAAAGTATTATTAAATTCAAGGGAAATATTTTTATTTAGAGATGATAAATATATTCAATCTTCTTAAAAAAATTGTGGAATAATTCAATGTTTAATTATATGACATAACTTCATTTATACATAGACTTGTTTTAACCTCTTAGGAAATAAAACATATATCTATTTTTTTTATCACGTTAATAAACATATTTTTTTAATACTTTGTGATAATGAACATGTATTTTTTAATGAGGGGATTAAAAATAAAAATATGTTAAACAACTAAATCATTTATGTATTAGAAGAATAATTCTAACTCTTAATAATTATTTTCAATTAATGATAACTTTAAAAAAATTTATCAAATGATTTATAATCGATAAATAATTATCTATTCTAAAATATTATTAATTATTAATTATTATTAAATATTAAACTAATAGTAGATAATAATTAATTTGTTGTTATAATGGAATAAAGTTATCTAGCAAAAAAATTTATATATATGAAAAAATATATAATAATGAAATAAATTTGATAAATACATTTACATTGGTACAAAATTCTCAATTTTTTTACAAATTTTATTTATGTAAAATTATAATAAATAATACTTCTAAAATTTATAATAATGAAAATAATATTATAATAATATTAAATGATGTTTAATTGAACTACGTTTAGTAATAAACGGATTTAAATGATCGTAATTTAATTTAAAAAGTATTAAATAAAATGATATTTAAAATAGAATAATGTAATATAATTTTTTTATAATAAAATTTATAAAATAGAGATAAAAAATATTATTTTTATAATTATGATTATCGTTTATTTTTATTCTTTTAAGAAGTAATTATGTCAATTTAACACAAAAATTTCAAATGAACATTTAATCATTGTTTATTGGTAAATTATAGAAAAAAGAAAGATAAAAAAAAATAATTGTTTTTTGGTCGGTTTGACTTTTCTAACTCAAATAAATATTATAAAATAACTGAATTATTCTAGAAAGTGCAACCATTTGTTTATATATATACTAATATTAGTTTATTGATTAAACTGGTCGTTTATTGATTACAGAACAACAAAATCATGAAATTGAAGAACTAAATCATATATGTTTGTTGTCGGTTGTGTAATACAAACAACACTCCCATATATCTCTTCCATTTTTTTAAAAATAGATATCATATCATAATGGGGGGCTTGAACAAGAGATTCTCTGAGAAGAAACTAGCTTCTTTCATGCATTTGTTTGGTTACTATTCAATTTATTAAATTATTATTAAAAATATATAGTTAATAAATTTAAGTCATCTATTATGTTGTCAAAAAATTTATATTTTAATGATATATAATTTATTTAGATATCTAAAGAATTTAATTTAAATATTAATTATGAATTAGTAAATAATATGATTTTATTTTAAAAATAAAAATCACCGTTATATCAGTTCTCAATATAGCCTTTAATGATTTTATTTGTCCACCCTGTCTCCCTGTTGACTTCTTTGTTAAGGAAACTAATTCAAATCAGTAAAAATGCATTAAATTAACCATATTAATTTTCGGGAAGAATTCGAGATTCTATTAATTTTAGAAAAAAATAAAAAATAATAATAATTATAAGATATTATATTTTATTTATAAAAGAATATATAATATCTATTAAAGAAATATTGAGTTTATTATTATACAAACAATTAAAATACATAAAATATAGTTATTATTAAATCGAGTCGTCCTATATAAATAGTTCATTACAAACATACAACTTGAATTATTATATTTAGATGGACCTAAATCGTTTGGATAACATTCATACAGTTTGCTTGAATCAGTTACGTGATTTTAAGGTTTTGATCGGTATGCATATTTCCTTATATACGAGCAGTCAAAACGAGCCATACCAATAAGGTACTTTTTTTTCTTTCTTTCTATAGTGATAAGATTCTTAGGATGAGTTATCTTAGATCATTGGATCAGGTAACTGTTATATAAATAATATAAAAATTGATTAAACTCAATAGATATAGTTATAATTTTTATAAAAATAATAATATTATATTAAAATAAAAAACAAAGAAAAATGACCCAAAAGTGAAAGCTAATAATAACCCAAATAGTATAAATTATAGTGGATCACAATCCCTCTAAATTTATACCAGTGATTAAGTTTTTCTTAATTGGTTGGCATTAATTTGGTGTAACTATGGTGGATGACTCACATTTTGACGGAGACATCTATATGTTTATATTATTAGCCTTTTGAATGTTGTATAACGTACGTATAGTATTGAAAAGTTAACAAACAGGATATAAATTTGTATTATTTATAAGAAGATGGCCGGTAAGTCGTACAAAAGTTAGGTTAAAGTAAAGACTTTTAATTTTTTTAATTATTTAAAATAATATTAAATATGATTAAATTGAATAAAAATATTTTAAATGAATTTGAGTGTACTTTTTTACCAAGTCACTTCCTTCTCTGACTGTATACACCTCAATAGTAAATTAAAATATATAACATTGCAAAAAAAGAAATGTTTGTTATCTTAACCATTCCTTTTATTGAAATAAAATCCAAATGTGTATAAAAGGCCACTTCAAAAATTATCTAAGTTAAAGATATTATAGATTAATAACACACCCACAAAAAAAAAAAGAGCAGAAAGAACTATGGATTGCTTGCCCTTTTTTCTTTTCTCTGGGATAATTAAACCGATGAGGGTATACAAAATTGTTTTAAGTTTTATTATTATAAGAATTGAGTATATCTAGTTTTATAATTATTTAAAAAATATACTTTAATTAATTATAAGATTAAAATATATTTTTTACCTTAAAAAATATATTTTTCATAAATAAAAAAGATTAAAAATATACAATCATAAATTATGTAATTAAAATACATTTTTTTTCATACCCTGCCAAAACTATTAGGACATTTTTCTCACAATTAAACTGCAGCTTTATTTCCTTATAAAAAAATTAATAACAATAAGAAAAATAATAAATAAATAAATTATAGGTACTTTCATTACATATTAAGAAAGTAAGCCATTTAGGATTGGTTTATCGTCAATATAATACGACTTTTCATTTCATTACAATGAATCTACTTCAAATTCTATCCCTATATTTTTTTTGTTTAATAATAATAAAAAAAAGTAATCAAAGCGTACTTTAAAAAATGAAAATAAGAAAGAAGAAAGAGTATGACTTTCGACTTACCTAACTGATAATGCTCTGGGAGCTGGATGGGGATAGATAGACTAAAGCTGTGCTAAACTAATTATAAATTGTTTTCGACAATAGGTTTTTTTTTTCCCACTTAAGAGTTAAGACTAGTCAATATTTATGAGTTAGGTCCTAATTAGGGAATTAAACATCGATTCTTAAACACTTAAATATACAAGATTCAGCTTTACTTCAGCACAAAAACATTATTTAAAGAATTAATTCCACTAATGAAGTTGCAAATAAAGAACTTCTTCCTTATATGAAAAAGGCATATTCCTATCTTAATTTACTGTTTACAATTGAAATGAATTAAATATATAGCTATTAGCTCCATACATGGTGTGATGTACTGTGAACACAAACACACTCTATGTAGTAATGGATAGTGCTGCTAAATCTTCATCCTTCGCTTTTTATCAGCTATGGGTCTTACAGTCCTTACCACCGTAATAGGTTTTGATGCAGGATAGTTCTCCCTTCCGTAGTTAGTATCTTGCTATATAACTCATTTCATGTGTTGAAAGATTGTTTGTTTTGACCTATAATTATTAGCTCACGAGCTCTTGGTTATGGTCAACAGTTCAATAAGACCTTACATATTTGTTTATAAAGAGAAACTTTAAAAGGGATTATATTATGTAACAGAGGACACTATTTAGCTCCTTAAATAATGTATTTAACCTTTCTTAAGAAGCCTTAACTTCTCTTATGAATATAAGCTCACATAGTTCAATTAAGTCATGACTTTGATATCATTTGATATACTAGGAAGAAAGTTCCTCCAACAGGAAGTTAAGTGAGACTCATTTCATATAGTACGATATTTTATGTTTTGGTTAATAACTACAAATTTAACAGATTTTCGATCATAATTGAACAGTTCAGTAAGATTTCACGGTTCTATTTTTTAGAAAAAACCACAAAACATGTTATATCATCTAAGAGACCATCATTTATAAACATATTATCACTTAACTTCCTAAGTAACGTGAGACATATATATGCATATTGTATCAAATTTTTTCTTTTTTACATTTCTTGATTTTTGTTTTATTTTTTACTTATAAATGATTTTGATTTTTTAGAACAAATAATACATTTTTTTAAGGTTCATCCAAGAAAGAACTTCTATGGTATTTTTTTAAAGAAAAATTATATTTTATTAATTCAAATAAAAAATATTAAATTAATAAAAATACATTAAATTATATTCAGAGAAAATAAAAACATATATAATATAGTTTGAACCTTCTCATTTGAATAGTTCAATTCTTTAAATATGTATTATTTTTTTTATTGATAATATCACGTATTTTTAATCAAATACATACTTAAAATCATCACTATATAAAAATTTAGGTAAAAGTATATTCACAATAGATCAAAATTTAGTTGTAATGTATATATTATAATAGTATTTATCAAAATAAATTAAATAAAATAAACAATCAAAGAAAGTTATTTCTATAAGAAACTTACATTATACTTGGGAATTTAGGGTTTGATTCTCATGAGATATTTTTGAGTGAGTGCTGTAGAAAAAGTGGGCAATTAAAATAAAAGTGCTTGCCCGTTTCAATTTGATTCACATACTACACACCAGAAATAAAATTGAAGAATTAAAGGTATGAATTTATATATATATATATACATATGGGAAGAAAAATACGAGGTAAGAAGAAAGGGGCCGAAAATCCTAAACCATTTAGCTTTAGGGGAAAAAATTGTATATTTAAGCTCCAAATTTAATTTCGTGCCTAAACATCAAATTATTTAAACAAATAGCTTCCTGAGGAGTGCGGACCCTAAACTTTGTTAAACTTGAATTATTTAATACAACTTTTTTACAAGGTTTGAGAATTTAATTTTTTTAAGAAAAAGTACTCGAAAGATTGAAAAAGAAAATTAAAGTGTCCATTGCGAAAAAGCTTGGGCATTATTAAATTCAATCAATCATTGACAAAGACAACTTGCATTTTTCATAGTTGTAGTGAACAAATTTTAATCTTCTTCTTCCTTCTCCATTTTCTTCCAGTTTCCTTACCTTCCATATTTGATTTGAGTTTTCTTTATTAGAGGGAGATTCTCTTCACCCAGGAGCTTTTTATATGATACTTTTCCATGTAATTAATATTGTTTATTAATGTTTTATTTTGATAAATCTAACTCTATAAAGACCACATCATACATTATAATACGTTTTTTATACTTTTCTTTTTACTCTATGAACTACAAAATTTCATTCACACGTAAGCATTTTTGTTAGTTATAAAAATTCTTGAATATATCTCTTCAATAAATTATAGGTCACAAAAGACACTTTGGAAATGATTTTTTTTTTAAATATTTTGTATCATATTTTTATATTTTCTAAAATTATATTATTTGTATAGATTCTTATGAGTAAATACTAAAAATAATGTAGGAAACTTTTAATCATGTAAAATAGTTAAATTTTTCTAGTTTTCTATAAGTTATAATAAAATTATAAAACCCTTATTATATAAGATGTATTTTTCATCTTTAGAAGACAATAAAGAAGGGCAGTCGATTAATAATTAATTATCAATTTTTTTTCTTTCAATAGTATAATAATTATATTTTATAAATTAAATTATATTTTAATATGATTTAAATTTGTGTTTTAAAAAATGGGATAAATCCTTCTAGCTATCACGAAGGGAATCACTACAATTGAAAAGGACTAACCTTAACGGCCCTTTAAATACTCTAGTAAACTTATTAATTAAGTTATCATGCTCGAACGATTAATTTCTTTTTAAATAAATTTGTAATTCTGATTCAAACTTTTTGATTAAAAATGTAAGAGGCAATATGGTAGAACTTAACCACCGTACAATGAAATAATTAAAGTAACATATATATTAATATATGAAAATAGCATTAGCATTTCTAAGCATATATAAATTTGAGTAGGATATTGTTATAACTAAATTTTTTATTACTAAATCTTTTACCTAACAACATTAATGACAATAAAAATGTAATTAATTATGCAGGTAACACTTTTGTTAGAACAATAATTTTTTTAAAAAAAGTTGTGGCATTTATTATTGATTTCAAAATTAACATTTGATGTATGGATGAAAATAAAAGTATAAAAAATTTAATAAAAGGCACACGATAATTGAAATATACAACATCAAATATTTCTTTGGTTGACAACCTGAATATATATAAGAAGGATATATAACCACTCTCAACTTTTCCTTTCAAATTCAATATCATAGAAGCCTACATATATTTCTAATAATGACTAACAATTATGTGGGATTAATGAAATCAAAATCAAATTTAAATTTAAAATTTTCCTATATACTAACTAGGGCAATTATTTGTGGATGGACAGATTTTTTTAATCACCTTGTTATAAAAATAACAATTTAAATTATTATAAAATTAAAACCTAATTTTAGATGTTATCTAAGTATAATTCTCATTAAAATTTGTGAAAAGATAACACAAAAAAATCAGATAGATACCATTACCGTTAAAATAATGGTTCATTTAATTTTTTTATAAACGTGTGCAAATAGAATTTATGTAATAACAATTATAATTTGATATTAATTTTGTAACATTTTAAAATTTAATAATATTTTTATATTAATCACTATAATGCAATGTCATAAAAACCCATTTACCTCAAATACTTTTATAATTATCACTATAATTCAATGTAAAAGAATATCCATTTACCCCGATGTTATTTGTGCTAACCCAATATTATTTTGAAACATTAATCATTGTAATTAATATCAATGAATAAAAATTAGAAAGTAAGCCGGATATCAAATGTCATACAATTATTTCATTCAATAGATTTAGTAATGTTATTATTGTATTAAACATTAAAAATCTTATAATTTTTTAAAAACTATCCATTAATTTTATCATTATATATAATTTTTAAATTAAATACATATAACCTATTATTATGAAAATTATATAATTATAAGTTATTAATTTTCATGCTTTTGATCGATAAAAAGTATTTATTTTAATAATTATAATACTAAAAATATTTATTTTTTATAATAATATAATTAATAATACTTAACATATAAATTATAAAATTAAAATAATTATTTTTTAAACAAATTAAATTTAATATACCCAATTTATTATGAAATTAATGTAATCATTATTAAAAATTATAATAAACCCGATACTTTTTTTCCAAAATAGAACTGACCCACACTATAAATACTATAAGGTCATTGGAGCAAAATCCAATCATTTCAGAAAACTAACCAGTAGTTTTAACAAGTTGTCCAACTACTAGTATATTCCAAACTTAGGCATATTGCTTTAGAAGATCATGGACGAGTTGAAAATTTTATTATTATATATAGATTGATTAACTTATTTATAAATGAATTATCAAGATCTACAATATATATGGATTCACACATAAAAAATTTGAGAAATTAAAAAAATAATATATTCAAAAATTATAACAAAAAAAATAATATTTAATATAAAATAACATAACAAATTATTTTTGAATAATAAAAAATATAAATTGTATTATTTTTATAATTAAAAAAAAATTCTAAAGAAAAGTTGGAAACACTATCACAAAGGACCCACAACACATGGTCTTGCTTATGGTTTATGTCTCTTATCTTATTTGCTGTGATGGCTTGTTTCTCTCAATTTTGGCCCTTCCTACATCTCCCAAAAGCCACAGACCCACCACCTTCTTTGTCTTTTCATTTCTCTATCTACGAAATTAATTAATTGACCTTCACAGTTTTTTACTTTCTACCATTTGTACTATTTCAACCGTTTTATAGCTTTATTCCCTCGTGGATCGTCTATATAATCCACAACAAACCCAACTCCTTCCTTCTCACAACTCAAACCCTTTGGCCTTTTGGCCTTTTAGCCTTTTAGCCTTTTAGCTTTCTTTATAAATTAAATTAAACAAACAAAATTGAGAGGAGTAATTTTAACAAACAAATAGTGGGCATATCATATACCTACCTATAGAAGATGGGATTGCACGGCCAGTTAAACGACGTGTCATCGGAATCAATCCCAATCTTGATGATAGCACTCATCGCCAATTGTGTCGGATACCTCCGATCAGTTCTCTCCGGCATCCTTTATTCCGTTGGCCTTAACCGATTTGAACAGAACCATCACCACAACAATCGGGGCGTCAACGATGATCTTTTGGGCTCGGGCCTCGCCGGATTGATAGTCCTAACCGAACAGCTAAAACTGAACCGATTGTTCTCGTTTCGTTACTCAGAACACTACCACGGTCATCGAGGTTGTGGCTCCGATTGCGTGGTGTGCTTGTGCACCTTAAGAGATGGTGACCAGGTTCGTATGCTAGATTGTCGCCACGTGTTCCACAAGGACTGTTTTGATGGCTGGCTTGATCACCATAACTTCAATTGCCCTCTTTGTCGCTCTCCTCTCGTCGAAGATCAACGCGTGGTTCTAACTCGCCAGCGCGTAGGTTCCGACCTTATCGGTTGGTTTTCCTTTCAGTGATTATAACTCCAACGGTGAGGACAACGATGCTGATATATTTTATTTTCCTCTTCTTTTTTATTTTATTTTTAGATTTATACTTCCTTTTACTTTTTACTTTTTACTTTTGTAGAGTTGATGGCATTTTGACGGTGGCTTTCCTCTATTTTTCTTTATTTTCTTCTCTTTTTTTAACGTTTTTTGTTTGCTAGTTTTTTTCAAAGAGCCATAGCGGTTCTTTTTTTACTGCTGTAAATTTACGACGTTTTTCATGCGGAATAAGGAAGAGGCTCTCTTTGTATATACTATTTAGTGGGGATATTTTACATTTACTCGTAATATTTAACTTAGGATTTTCGATGGATTGAATGTTTGATGAGTTTTTGAATTCAGATTTGGGTGGTTGGCAAGTAAATATATATTTGATTGGATCTGTACTTGCATATTTGTGCAAAATTAATTAAGGAAATTAGCAGTTTTCTTGAATGATAGCACATGATTTTTGTTTAAATACTTTGTTAGATTTTTAAAAAACAAATAAAATTTCATTAAAGAATAAAATATATCATTTAGATAAAAATTATCGACCGAAATATATTAACTGTCAAAATTATTAAACAAAAACTAAAAAAGTTTTGAATCACATGCTGACAAACTTTAACTTCTATTTTTAATTGAATTTTTATTTACTTCAATTAATATATTAATCGATATTTAAAAAAATAAAATCTTAATATATATTATATTCATGATTTTTGATATTATAGATATTGATAAATATTTAAATTAAAAATATAAAATAAATTTTACATGTATAAATACTTAACTTGATTACCCCGGAGCAAAATATAAGCAAAGAAACAATATAAATATATTAACAAAATAAAATTATCTAAGATGAACTTATATTTTTTAAACGAAGATAAATTAACTAAGAAAAGTATAAGAGAAGAAGAATAATAAAACTTGCTAGAGTTAAAGTGACACAAGAAACTTGTGTTCTATCTCTTCTAACAGTTTCCTTTGTTAGAGTAAGACGGGGTTTTTTCACTTGCTTAATTTTCGTTTTTCATCAAAGAGAAATAGTAAGAAAAATCAAAATTAGTTGCTGCATACTCGAAATCAGAAAAGTAAAACTAAAGGAAGGTATAAGTCGCTAGCTAGTTCAGCCAAGTGGTCATCAAAATAACGCTTTTATTGTGGTCATGAAATGTAAATTGGCTATAATATAATAGAATTTTTTATTTTTTTTCCTCTCACTATCTACGTTACTTCACGTGTTTATATTTTATTTATTGATAAGTGAATTTATAATTATTTTATATTTTAATATAACACAATATATATATATATATAACAAATGAATATATATTAGATTAATTTAAATATATTAAAGTTAAATTAAATGGTATAACTTCATTTATACGTGTATTTTAATTTTTAATCTACATAAAATATATATTTATTTTTTCAGCTTATATTTTTAATCTTTTAATAAAATAAATATATTTTTTATTAAAAAAATTAAAAACAAAACTCATTAAATAAGTTAATTATTTATGTAACAAACGATATAATTAACGGATCCGTTTCTTATCGTCATTTTTTTTATAAAGGTTGTACCACTTTTGGCCATCTATAGTTTACAAATTTCATGCATATGCAATAACTTTCTATATATGTATAAAATTATTATATATAATTATACAAATTATTGTTATATTATGATAGAAAATCATAAATAAGAGTGATAAATTTGAATTCGTATAAAAATTAACATATAAGAGTTTAAATAAATAAAATATGGATAAGAATTTATTATTTTTAAGTAATCATTATTAAAATAACAATTGATTAATAAATATTTGAAAAAAAAAGATTTTTGAGTCATATTTCATATTTTTGATTTTTTTTATTTTTCACCTATAATTTTTCTTAAATCAAGTGACAGCGTTTTTGTATGTATACATATTAAACGAAAAATGAATAAAGAATTAAATTTATAAGTAATAAATAATAACCAAATTTTTATTTTTATTTTTTAAAGTTTCAAAAAAATCAAATTATCAAATAATTTTTATATGATTTTTGATTTTTTTCTTTAAAATCATTAAATATAAATTATTATAAAATATATTATTGATTATTTTTATAAAATAATCAAAAATTATAAAATCAATTATTTAATTATAAATTTAGATGATTGTAGAAGAAAAAATGGTGGACATGAGCAAAGCTCAATAATAAGCTCCCATGGAAGAACTGAGCAAGAAGGAGACACTACTTCAAAGAACCCGTGAATGATTCAGTATATGTAGTGTGTTTATATACCAACGCAGCGAATTTTTTTAATTAGTGTTTAAACGCGGGTTTTATATTTATGTTTTTCGCCAATAATAATTTATATTACATTTACTTTGCTTTTTTACTCAGGATGTAATTAATGGGACCACCGGTAAAATAGGAAGATATTTTTTTGAGAAAAAAATATCTTCCTTCATGCTAATTTTTTTACCTCTCTTCATCAATCTTAATTGGCACTGAACAACTTGTTCGAGGACCAATTAGTTAACTTGGTTGAAATCATGAAAAATTCAATATATTTTAAATTTGAATAGATATTAAAAACAAATAAATTTATATATTTATATGCTAGGTGAGAAAATAATTTTATAAATAAAAAAATTACATCATTTGATATTACATAAATAATATAAAATATAACAATATTATTAATAATTAAATCAAAACTAATTAATTGAAGTCTACTTTATGTATTATTTATTTATTAATTTATGCAGTTTTATTTTTAATATTTTAAAATAATAATATTATTTATACTATAAAAAAATGATAGATAACATATATATTGTAAAATATATATATGTTTTTTCCTTAAATTAAAAATAAAATTTATGTATAAAAAAATTATGCTATATAATTAAACTAAAATTTTGAAAGATAATGCTAATTTTCTTGATCATATTTTTAATAATTTAATAATTTAATGTATAATAATAATTAATATAATAATTAAGAAAATTAAGTCTGATTTTTTTAACCTTTCATTATGTATTAAGTGATAAATTATAAAAATATCTTTACTTTACTTGAAATATCTTGTCATTTAAAAGAAAAATAAAATCCTATTAAAAATAGATAACTTAATAGACATATTCTTCGAATATCTACCCATATTTACTTAGATTTGATGTTTGGTAAAACACGTAAAGATAAAATAATCAATTTATTATAATTTTAATTAATTAAAAATATTTTATAATAAACACGTTAATAAATTTTGAGAATTTCTAATAATTTTCGTATCACATAAATTATTAACATATATTATAAATATATATTTTTATTGAACACTTTTTATTATATCTAAAGTGAAATATCAAAATGAATGATTTAAAAATATATTTAAAATTTTCAATTAATTAAATAAGGTTACTTTAGTTCAGATTTTAAGTAATAATACTTTTCATTTTCTATTTCGTATGGTAATGCAAAATGCGAACCAAGACGGTGACGTGGACCAAACATCACCTTGTCCTCCTACTCCTTTTCTGCTTTTCAACTCGTTTCCGTTGCTCTTCCCTTCTTCCGGTTCACAGTTCGTTTCTTGTTTGGCGAGATAGAGTGTCAAAAGAGGAAATAAAATAAAAGAAGAGAATCAATTTTGTGCTGTGAAGTGAAAATGTCGAAGCTGCTTTTTCTAAACACACCCCACCTCTCCTCCACCCAAATCCACCGTCGGGTCTTAACAACTGCAATATTTCTAGCTACCAAGTCCAAGCCTCAGTTTACTATCCCCAGCTCCTCTAATTTTGGTCTTCATTCTCATCACTACTTCTCTTTCTCCCTTTCTCTCCGTTCTCACCAAATCCATTACCGAAACCTCTCGGTGCGGGCCTTCGATTCAGAAGATGATCGAGACATTGCTGAACAAACACAGAGCGAGTCTAGCAACAACACTAGTGAGAGCACAAAACCTTTTTTAGAGGATGAATATCCTAGTGGCGAGTTTCAATTTGAGAAGCTCAGTGGTTGGAAGAGCTTCGTTGTGAAGCTTCGCATGTTGATTGCTTACCCTTGGGAGCGTGTCCGCAAGGGTAGTGTTCTTACGATGAAACTACGCGGTCAGGTATTAATTTATTTTTCTGATTTCGTTTAATTGGTTTCATTTAGTTATAACTTGGTGATTGGATGTGCTTTTGACGTGTTTTGGAACATAGTTAACTTTCATATCTTAGTAATGTGAAAAACAAGGTTGATAATTAAAATCAAGATACAGATAACTTTCATTTATGTCCAAGCAGTGCCTTGTTATGATTGGTGTTGTTGCGGGAAATAACGCAAATTCCCGATAAACCAAACTTATGAGAAAGCAAGAATAGAAAATAATACACAAATTTGATAACGGAGTTCGGCCAATCTTGCTTACGTCTCCGGACCTACTGCAGATCTTTTTACTGAAAGAGAAGAAATTACACAAGGTGTTTACAACACTCACAACCCACAACCCAATTACACCCAAGAAAATTACTCTCAATTTTCTCTCACAAAAGCTTTGCTCTCTAAGCTTTTCTCTCAATTGGAATGAACACTTTGGATGGTTAATTCATTACAATTACACATCTATTTATAGGAAAATTCACTCCTTGAATTACTCCTTAAATTAATGGTTCCTTGAATTGCTCCTTGAATTAAGCTCCATGTTTTACTCCTTGTTTTGCTCCATGTTTTACTCCTTGTTTTGCTCCATGTTTTACTCCATGTTTTACTCCATGTTTTGCTCCTTAATTTGCTCCTTAAATTAAGGAGCTTTATAACAACAATCTCCAACATTCTCCCACTTGAAGACTGATTTTAATCTGTCTTCACACCTCGATCAATGCAGCAGCTTTTCTAGTCTTTGTTACTCTAGCAGACCAACTGAAGTTGAGCACAACTTCAGTTTGTCAATAGTCACCACCTTTGTTAACATGTCTGCTGGATTTTTGCTTCCTTGAATCTTCTCCAGTATTAACACATCATCTTCCAATAGAGATCTGATGAAGTGATAATGAAGTCCAATATGCTTGGTTCTAGAATGAAATGCTGAATTCTTTGCCAAGTGTATTGCACTTTGGCTATCACTATGCAGAACATTCTTCTCCTGTTTGAATCCCAGCTCAGTTAACAAACCTTGAAGCCATATCATCTCTTTACTAGCTTCGATTCTTGCTACATACTCGGCCTACGTAGTGGATAGAGTGACAATTTTACGTATTTGTGACATCCAACTAACAAATTTGTAGTTCCAACAAGAATATATAACCGGTGGTGCTTCTTCGGTGATCAACTTCACCTCCAAAGTCTGCGTCTACGTACCCTTGTACTTTTAATTCTCCTTTACTAAAGTACAAGCACTTTTCTGTGGTGCCTCGCAGATACCTCAAAATCCACTTGACTGCTTCCCAATGAGTTTTTCCTGGATTTGACATAAATCTGCTAACAACTCCCACTGCATGGCCAATGTCTGGTCTCGTACAAACCATTGCGTACATCAAATTTCCAATGGTTGAGGCATAAGGAACCTTAGCCATGAATTCTCTCTCTTCCTCTGTCTGAGGGGACTGATCCTTAGATAGGCGAAAATGACTGGCCAAGGGTGTGCTAAGCGGCAGCATCGCGCATGTTGAATCTCTGCAAAGCGCGATTTTTGTGCTCTGCCTGAGATAAGTGCAAGGATCTTTTCTTCTTATTTCTTGTGATTTGCATTCCAAGAATCTTCTTTCTTTGGACCCAAGTCTTTTATGTCAAACTCCTTTGACAATTGCTGCTTCAACCTTTTAATATCATCCATATCTGAACCTGCTACTAACATATCATCAACATAAAGTAGTAAAATGATATAACTGAACCTATATCTCTTGAAGTAGCAACAATGGTCAGCATTGCACTTCTGGAAACCTTCCTTGTGCATAAAGCTGTCAAACTTTCTGTACCATTGTCTCGGGGCTTGTTTTAGGCCATACAAACTCTTCTTAAGTCTACAAACCATATTCTTCTTCCCTCTTTCTGAGAAACCTTCTGGTTGGTACATGTATATCTCTTCATCTAAATCTCCATGAAGGAATGTAGTCTTCACATCCAATTGTTCCAGATGAAGATCTTCAATGGCTACAATACTCAACACTGATCTGATAGTATTGAGCTTCACAACGGGAGCGAAAATGTCAGTGTAGTCAACTCCTTCCTTCTGTTGAAACCCTTTAACAACTAGGCGTGCTTTGTATCTCTTGGAACCATCATGCTCTTCTTTCACCCGGTACACCCATTTGTTGTGAAGTGCCTTCTTTCCCATAGGTAACTCACTAGTTCCCGTGCCGTTGGAGATGAGAGATTTCATTTCTTCTTCCATAGCAAGTTCCCACTTACTGGAATCTCGAGTCTGACAAGCTTCATCATAGCATTCAGGCTCCCCTGCATCA